>JAHHUM010000291.1:0-600000 GCA_036173005.1 Crenichthys baileyi
GCCCACATTGAAAAACAGCGTAGGCGGTTTAGGAATAACAAACGTGAGTGAGTGAGGGTCCTAGCCCCCACCGCATTTCAGCTGTGCACTCTTGAGGAAAAACAGTAATCGTGTCTCGTGACAGGGGAGCACATGCTGCTGCGAAGGGAGCTGTCAGAGACACAATGCTGGGTTGAACGAGATCCTGTCCTGTTGATATGCATCAGGAACACAAAGCTCCTCTTAAACAAAAAATGCTGCCATCATACTGGGAGAGTTCTTTGCAAGACACAATGACTAACAGGAGTTAGTTTGCATTTGTTGGTGTATAAACCCAGATACTTTGCAACAAACCAGCCATTTCCTATCATTTCAAACTTATACATTACATTGTAGTCAAAAACGCTTTCATGTGTTTCATTGTTATTTTATGTAATAGACTACAACCAAGTAGAGGATAATTATCTGGAGATTTATATGTGGGATGTGTGTTTTTTTAAATTCTGCACAAATAAAATCTGAAAAGTGCGTCGTCCATTTGTATAAGCCTCTTATACCCCTAATGCAACCGTTACTTTCAGAAGTTGTTTATTTAGGTGACTTGATCAGGAGAACTGAAACTTTTTAGCTTGCATACTAAATGCTATTTGTGGTGGAAAACCTCGAACAAACCGTTTCCATGGTGACACAGTGGTGCATTGGGTATACGTTTGTTTGGCTGGGAGAGGGAAACTTGTCATGCCATGGACTTCTAGATTCTTCTCATCTTCATACCTCAACTTCTGTATGTGTAAGTATATTTGTTCCCAACTCTTATATGTAGGGTTAGTTTTTTTTTTTGTGGCACCTCTAGGAAACAAGAATATCATCTTCCTCTGTGTTTTGTGATGTTTAGTGTCAAGTTGTCTCTACTGAATGTCATATGCTAAGAAATGTGCAAAACAATTTTACTTCCTAAAAAGTCTGGACTTTCTTGGACTCTTTTATATAACAGACAAAGTGAGCAGCTGGGGTACCCAAAAAAAATTTTAATCAAAAATAATCCAGTTTGACAGGCAGAAAATAGCATAATTGCTTTAACAAGGTGATTGCTTGCCAAAGAGGTATTACCTGAATAATTCACATGTTTCAGCACGGTGTGCAGTGAATCTCAAAAAAAAAAAGAAAGAAAGAAGCTTCAGGCCTAAAAAATGTCTGCTGTAGATATAAAATCATATCTTTAGGAAATAGAAAATATGCCATTGTGTTAGAATGGCCTAACCCAAGCCTGAGTTCTAAACCAGTGTCACTACTTGACAAATTCCCGTCTGTAGATTTGTAAAGCCGGTAGAGACATACCCCAAAGCCTTGCGGTTATAATTGCAGCAAGTGGTCAAGGAAGATTAATGCAAATGCACACTACACTTTTCAGATTTTTATTTGGGAAAACTGTTCAAACCCAAAGTATGATTTTCCCTCCACTTCACAATTATGCACTACATATGTGGTCACATAAAATCCTAATAAAATAAATTAAAGTTTGTTGTGATGTGACAAAATGTGAAAATGTTCAGGGGGTTTTAATGCCTTTCCAAGTATGAAGTAATAAATGCAGAGTTTTCTACAGCGGGAGGTGGATAGCCAGACAGATTATTTGGGGAAACGCCTTGTTTTTTGTTATTTTATCACAAGAGAAGTAAAGGGCGATGGGTTGGAGGATTGGGGAGGGGGGGTGGATGATGATTGGCTCAAGTTACCCTTTGGATGATGCCTGGTGCAGCTGAGCACACTGCACTGAAAGAGCCCTTCTTTTCAACCCCAGAAAAAGTCACCCACCAACTCAGACCCCACTGCTGTTCCCAAAAAAAACACCCTTCTGCTGCAGACCCCCCGTTCCTTCCTGCCTGCTTCCCCTGGCTGCAGACCAAGCGCTTCATGTGGCTGGACTGGAGCAGGCTGGGGACGGCCCCCTGCCCCTGACCTTAGAGGACACTTGTTTTCCAGTGGGATGAGGGTATGTTGCTGTTGGCAGGGTGGAGCAGGGAGTTGAAGGGGTTCGGTTCTGAGGTTTTTTTTTTTTTCCCCAGGACCCATGGGGGATTAAAAGAGCAGGAGCACTTTCACACGGCCCTTTCATGGAACACCTCCATACACCTGCAGAGAGCAGGCACTCGTTCATATTTCCTACACATTAAAGCTCAAAGCAAATCCCTTAGAATTTAACATGTCCTTTAAATTCAGGAAGTTAATTATGTTTAGACTCTCTTGCTCTCACAGACTGGTCCTGTGAAAAATGCAGGTGACGCCCTTCCTGGAAAACATGGAGAAGACGTTTTTTCACGGGCGACACTTGTGTACTTGCTGAAGCTTCGTGCTTCAACTCGCCCCAGCGAGCTTTGCTGCTCTGATTAGGTTTAGTGTGATGGTCAGAGGAGATCTCGCATTGTTGGGAATTTGTTTACCATTCAGCTAGAGTTAGCCAAAGGAGCCAAAGGGAGAGAAAAGGAGGGAGGTGGAGAGCTCAGAACAAAGAAACTGTTCATGGACCTGCTTGACTAATGGAGGAATCTGAATGTACCCAGAACAGAGAAAAGGGGTACGCAGGTTCAGTCAATGTTGTGAATCATATACTGTATCAAGAGAAATGAGCTCTTCTTGCACTCACAGATTAACTCCGACTTGTCCTCGCTATCACCTAAATAAACATCCTAATGGTGCATTCAGAGGGCTGTTTACCCGAGGGTCCAGGGTTGTTGGCCTGCAGGGCTTTGACCTGGATGCAAGGTTTTACAGGGTCATAATCTGCGTCTTGGATTCCCGACAGCACTAAAGTCACTGGAACAGATGAAAATCTTATTGCTGCCATTTTGGGCAACATTTGAATTTTACACATTCTCCCTGCATCTTTGATAGCTATTATTCCAGCAGGTTTGACATTTTGATGTTGCTGGAAGAGGGATAAAACCACCGTCAGGAAAACTGAATACCTCTGTAATAAGTTGACCGAAACAGAAAATAAAAACCTTAGACACTGTGAAGGTGTCGATGACAGTCTAGCATCCTGAATCACCTGTTCCTGGGTGATACTATCAGCCAGCAGTAACAATGATTTATTTTTATCTGTAACACTTTTGTCAGACTCTTACTAAACGTTCAACCGATCTTCAGAGTAGGTGGGTGGGGTGAGTGTTTTGTCTGTAGGTGGTTTTGTGTTTTTGCTGCTTTGCCTGTTCATGAGGCATTTAAGGATCGCTAGTGTACAGTAGACGCATTACCTATCGCTACAGTCTCCCTAGGGTTATCACCTTGGGTAGCCAGCCTGCACTCTGCTGCTTTACAGACATTCCTCTTCTACTTTACCAACTTAAGGCTTCAAATTCTTTCCTTAAAAAGAGTGATGGATTGCGCTTCTTTAGTTTCCACATCATGTACATCTGTGCTTTTTGCAAGCTGTCATATTTCTGAAGGCCGAATTTGTCTTGATCTGCTACACGTGGGGGAGGGACAGAGCATACAGCTGGAGAAGACCCCTTACACTTTTTTCTGGCATCTCATTAAAATGACTTAAAGCCTCAGAGATAGCATGATGTAGAATTTTGTGGTTTTTAAACAGGATTTTTTTTTTACGCTGGGATAAGTTAATACTAGAAACCAGATCATGCCTAAAGGCATGTCACCAGAGATTCAACAAGCCGTTTGCAACAGACAGTTCAGAATAAAAGTATTTTCCAGAAGTGGTGGCTTTGTATTGAAATAATTAACCAAGGCCTTAGCCTCTTACTTGGCACAAATTCGGCAACATCTGCTTGTTGTTGTTCTCAAGTAGCCTTTGCGAGCTTTAAACCAGCGTTGCCACTGAGACTCCAGTCTACCTCAGCCATTTGAAACATGTCACGATCCAGCTCTGAGTTACACATGAAGTATAACCTTCGAAGTGTTAGCCATCACTGCTTAGGTTTTTGAGCACGAGATCAGGCCATGATTATCAGAGGACACGGGAAGCAAGGTTTGCTTCGGCTGTTTAAGGACGGTCCTCTCGACCTCTGTGTATCTGTGTGGGTTTGTGTTTCTGTGTCTCTGTGTGGGTGCACTTATGGTTTTCGACAGGTGCTGACTCATTTTGTTCTTGTGTGCTTGCTTGCAGACGTGCCAAGCTACGGCTCTACTTGGAGCAGTTGAAGAAGCTGGTGCCTTTGGGTCCAGACAGCACGAGACACACCACCCTGAGCCTGCTGAAAAGGGCCAAAATGCACATTAAGGTACTTATAGAGAGCCAAAAATATCTGCGATTATAAGTTGGTTGATAACGTTCAGAACCACAGCTTGTCAGGTTTTTGTTTTATTTAGCAAAACTGCTAAATGTGCCATTTCAGACGGTCAGATATATCAGTAAAAATCTGTTTTATCAGCTAAATGCAAGGCCTTGCCCTAGATTTGTATATGGTTGACCAACAAAGAAGTAGTGCATAATTGTGGAATGGAAGCAGAATAACAGGTTTGCTTATCCTTTAAATAAAAATCTAAAACCCGTGGTGGGTATTTAACTCCATTTGTATTCTGATACACCTAAATTAAATCCAACAAAACAGCAGATTTTCTTTCAAGGATTGCCTTGTGTTTATTATCATCCATCTTCTTTTAACTCCGACCAGCTTCCCCTGTCCCTGCTGCTGCACAACATTCCCGCAGCATGATGCTGCCACCACCATGTTTCCTAGTGCACGTGACGTTCAGGATGTTCTCCAGTGTTAGTTTTCCACCACATATAGTGTTATACAAATATTGAATACTCACTTTTTTCAAATGGATTCGTAAAACAATTTTAAAAAGCCAGGGATCGTTTTCATTTCAATTCACATCTGTGCACTGGTCTGCTCTAGTCTATCGCATAAAATCCCCCCAAAAAGCACTGAGGTTTGTGGTTGTAGCAAATTGTGTTCAAACAGTATAAATACGTTTGCAAGGCACTATTGGCCTCCATAAAATGTCATGTATTTTGTACATCTGATTCCTGACTTTTTCTTAGAAAATCACCCAAAAATCCTGCTCTGTTTGTTTTGTGCCCTCTGTAGGTGCTGAACTGTTTTGCAATCTTTCAATCAGGATAGTTACAAAAAATACAAGACTGAACGGGAGAAAAACAAGCTTAACAGATGAGTCAAAAAAAGTGGACTGTACAGAGGACTGGGTTGCTGATCTGTTGATAAGAATATAATATGATGTTTGGTTTGTATAGAAGTAGCTCCTCTGTGGTTCACGACAATTTCAGATACGCTGTATGCACAAGAAGCAGAAATACAGAAAGGCTTAAGAAAGCTGTTCATGCACGGACCGTTTGGCTGCAGAAGACGACCTGCGCGTACAGTTTAGGTCATGCTCCACTGATCGTGTTGTTTACAGGCAGCAACACTGTGGTTGGGTGGAAAATTCAAACGTCAAGAGTTTTAACCCTTCATTTCCTGTTTACCATGTCTGCTGAGACGCTGCATGCTGATTCTCGTTACTGTGTTGTGTCTTCTCATATCACAGGAGGCCTCGAGGCTCGGAGTGGCTTTGATTTACCACTGAAAGCTTTCAGATGCAAATGGGTGCAAAATATAACCCCACGCAGAGTCAGAATTTGACTGTGGACCTCATGTTTATTTTTGCCTTTCAACCTGGAAATCTCGCTGCTTTATTGGCTTCAGCCAATACATTTGTTGGTGTGGAGCTTCAATCACTTTGACTGAGGTGTGGTTGTAAACAGATAGAAAACAAAACATGCTTTTAAAAGATTTCTACAGCTATGATAGTTGCAAAATTATAGCATCCGCCACAGTTATTGGCAACTTTGGCAAAGATGTGTTAAAAGAATTAAAAGAAATTAATTTTCTTTTGCAGTTGTGTTGAGAGAAAAAAAATGTTTTTAGCAAAATCACTGGTGCCGTTCATGCAGTTCTCGACTTCCTATTTTCCTGTGGCATAAATATGACGTGACGCAGAAGTCCATTTCTCTTAGCCACTCTTCAGAATGGAAAAGACAGCAGAACATCCTATTCAAGTAAGGCAGATATTCATTTATCATCTAAAGTAACCCATTTCTACAGTCATGGCAGTAAGGTTTAAAACTTTACTGTGGCAAACAAGGCTTCTCAAAGACCCAGGTTTATATTCCCACCATGCACTGTGAGGAGGAAGGTAAAGGAGGTTTAAAAAATAAGAGATCTACAGCAACGACTGGGATCTTATGGTCACCAAACAGCTTATATGAAGGCTTTTGTACACACAATTCATCAGCGGTGCCAATCATTTTGAGTTGCCAACAAAAACAAAACGTGTATTTCTGCAGCAGGACCGTGTGTCATCTTCATGTTGTTTTTCTATATTTTGTTTGGTTTTTCTCTCCCTTTGATTTACGTACACTACACAGTTCTATTTTTGTGTATCCAGATAGAAGAAAATCTGAATGGGGCGGTGTTGGGCCAAGTGAAATTCTTCGCTCACTCTTGGCGTTTGTTTTTATGTTTTGTCTGCAGAAGCTGGAGGAGCAGGACAGGAAGGCTCTAAACGTGAAGGAGCAGCTTCAAAGAGAGCACCGCTACCTCAAACGCCGCCTTGAGCAGCTCTCTGTGTCAGGATCCGTGGAGCGCATCCGCACCGACAGCATGGGCTCCACCATTTCCACTGACTCAGAGCAAGGTACGGCAACGTTTCACAGAGGAAATCAGAGAGTTCAAGCATTAAAACCAAAGTATGTTTATCCCCGATTCTGCAAGCCAGGGGGCACTTCATTTAACCTGTGCTATAATAATGTGCATTTACTGTACCCTGGAAAGGTATTCATTTTCACTTGAACATGTTCACATTTTGCGATAATACAACTGCTATCGGTAATGTATTTTATTGGTATGTTACCTGGGAAGCAGCAGTCCAAAACACATTCTGACAATCCGAGGCCAAATTCAACATAGTGTGTTTTAATTATTGGGGGACTCGACAGGTAATAAGAATCTAGTACTATTCAGTCCGAGGTAAAGTGAATAATTTCTAATCAATGATTGTAGTGACATGATCTAATGTTAGTCCAGAAAGGCTGGAAGTTTGTAATGAAAAATGTGTAGGAAGAGCTGTAAACAGTCCCATTTTCAGTCTGTGACAAATCAGGTAATGTGCATGTAAACGCAAAACTCTGTGTGTAGAAGAAAAGTGACACAGCACATCACTTTGAATACACAATCACTACAACTATGAGACGTGGTGGCAGCATCATGCTGTTGGGATATTACATACATGGCATTCCTGTTAGTTTGCGAGTTTATTTGTGGTCATTTTTAAAAACCATGTATAATTTTTCGTCCACTTCACAATCGTGCACTACTTTGTGTCGGTTAATCACATAAAATCCCAAAAAATCAGACTGAAGTTTGCAGCTGTAACGTGACAATATGTGAAGAAGTTCAAAGGGGATGAATACTTTTGTTGTGTAACGTATGTGCCGTGTACCTGCTTATGGCAACACCCAGGCACACTCTACAGAGATCAACATGATCAGACAGTTATCCGCAACCTTGTTGGCAGGTTAGTCCCCCCTGGGGTTAAAAGGTTAACACCTCAGATTACAGATAAACAAGCGTTCCATAGCTACTGATGCAGGGGAGGAGAAAGCTTGTGTCTATGTTTTAGGTAAAAGCTATGTGGTCCACTGCGTGCCGGAGCATGTGTGGTGTCAGCTGCAGAAATAACAGACAATCTGAGGTCAGACTCTGGTTTTATATGTGAAAAAAAAAAAACGGCAAATCTCAAGAGAAGTCAGAAGAACCAGTTGTATTGATGAACAGGTGTTCAGAGATAAGAAGGTTGTCAGTGTTGTCAGCTTCACACCACTCCAAGCTCAAACGCTTCAGTGTTGTGGTTACATCACTTGGATGAACGTTTCTAGAGCTGTTTGTTTGATGAGAATATGCAACGTTTATTATGGAGGGGGTCCAAATCTCCTCATGTCAGGATGGGAAGCTACTGGTTGACTGGTACGCTACATCTTAAAGCAAGCCTGATGTCAAAGAGTTCACTGAAATGCTTAGCTTTAGGTGATTTTAGTGTGTTTACCAATCCTGCATGAGGTAAACACATTTGCAGTTTTTTATCCATGCATGGGCAAAAATATCTTCTTGGTGCTCAGAATTAAAGGCAGCCCAAATCCAGGTTAAATCCACAGGCACAGCCGGCTCCCCTCATAGGTACACTATTTGCCACAATCGGGTGGAAATTAACTTTTTTCTTCTTATCTTCTTGTGTTTGTGCGAACAGAGGTGGACATCGAAGGCATGGAGTTCACCCCGGGCGAGGCTGACAGCATAGACAGCATCAGCGACGGCGAGGAAGAGGAGGAGGAGGAGGAGGAGGACCACTACAGCGCAAAGGGGGGTTTTGGGTTTCCCCAAAAAAATCGACGGTTTAGCTGAAAAAGGCTTTTAAAAAAATTTCAAAGGGGATGTTTTTTGGTGAACGTTTTTCCCTGCGCTTTCCCCCCAAGGAACCCCTTACGTACATGAAATTACCGACCTTTTTGGGGTTACCCCCCCTGGGGAAAAAAGGGAAAATAATTACAAAACAAGGTTAATACCTGGGGGGGGGAAAAAAAACTTGTTTTTTTTTAGGAAACCCTACCTTCCGGGCATTTTTTTCCAGGGGAAAAAATCAGCTGAGAACTCTGGTTTTTTTTAAAAAAAAAAAAGGGGCAAATCTCAAGAAATTTCCCTGTAAAAAGGGTTGGGGAAAAAAGGGGGATTTTTCAGTTCCACCACCCCGTAAACGCCATTTGGGTTTTTTGGGGGGAAATTTTCCCTAGGCTTTGTTTTAAAATGAAACTTTTTTAATAAATCTTCTGTAATAACAAGGTTGTTACAATCAAAACAATTTTTTCCCCCAAAGACCCAAAATTTTTACTTGGGGGGTTTTTCAAACCCAGGAAAAATTTCTTTTTTTACCAATGGCCCAAAAAATTTTTTGGGCAAAAAGGGGGGCACCCAAATTTAAACCCCCCCCCCCCCAAATTTTGAATGGGGGAAAATTACTTTTTTTTTTTTTTTTTTGGGTGGGGGAAAAAAGGGATTGGACCCCCCCCCCCTAAACCCCCCCCCCCCCCCCCCCCCCCCCCCCCCCCCCCCTTTTTTTTTTTTTTGGGGGGGGGAGAAAGGGGGGGGCCCCTTTTAACCGCCCCCGGGGGAAAGTTCAACCCCCCAAACAATTCCCCACATTGCGCCCGCCATCCTTTTTAAAACCCCCTTGCTAAAAAATTTCCCCCCCCTTTTTTTTGGGGTTTCCTCCCCCAACCACCCCCCCTGTAAATTTTTTTTCCCCCGGGGGTAAGTTTGGCCCAAAGGACGACCCAGGCCACTTTTTTTGGGCCCCTTCCGGCCCCCAAAAATTCCAATTTTTTAATGAGGGCCCCCGAGGGGCCCCCCCTAAGTTTCTAATTAGATTGTCCAGTGAATTTATTGTTTTTTACCAAAAATTTTTGGGGGGAAAAGGTAAATTTGATTTTTAAAATTTTTGAAAGTCCCCTTTTCCGAGGAAAATTTGGGGAAAAAGTTTAAAAAAAAAACCAACTTTTTTGCGGAATACATGCCTTTTGGAAACCAAATTTTTTCCATCAAACACACACCCTTTACTAAAAAAAAAAAACTTTGAAAAATCCCGGTTTTTAAATTCCAAAACTGGGCCGGGTTTTAAATCTCCCTTTAAAATATTTGTTTTTGGGACTTTGGAGGGTATTAAAACATGGGGGCCCCAACCCCTTTTTAAAAAGGGGAACCAAGTCGAAAGTCTCTGAAGGTGTATAGACTACAAAAAAATTTTTTAAAATTTTTTTAAAAAAAGCCGGGGTTGGGGAAACTTTTTTGGGGGCCCCAAACCCCTGGAAAACCCCCCCAATTTTCCCCCCATGTTCCAGGTTCCCCCTTCATTTTTTTCTTTACTGAACCCCGGGTTTTCCAAAAAGGTGAAATTTTAACTTTTTTTTGTTTTTTCCCCAAAAAACCTCAGTTTCTTTTTTCCAAAAAAAAACCCTCTGAGACAAAACATTAAATCTTTTAAATAATTTATTTCCCCAACCCCACCCCCCTTTTTGGTTTCGCTTCCCCAAAAACCACTGCCCATAAAAACCCCCAAAATTTTATTGGTTTCCAAAAAAAAAGGGAAAGGAGTTTGTTTACCTTAAAACTAAAAAATTTTTTTTTTTTTTTTTTCCTTTACTTTTTGAAAAAACCCTTTAATTTTTAAAACCGGTAACGACCCTTTTTTTTTTTTTTCTTTTTTTCCTTTTTTGTTACCTTTTTTTTCACTTTTCCAACTTCACCCGTCCCCCCCATCAACAAAAAAAAGTAAAATTTTTCCTCCCCCGTTTCGCCCTTTAAAGTTATATGGGGGGCCCCAAAAAAAAGGGAAAAAAGGGAAATTACCTCTTTTGGTCCAAAAACAAAAATTTCTTTTTCCCACCTGTTCCCTTTTTCCCCTCCTTTTTTTTGGGGAACCCCCCCCCCGTTTCTTAAAAACTCCCTTTTTTTAACGGGGCTTTGCTTTTGCTTTTGTGGCAATCCCCCAAAAACCCAAACCCCCCCCCCTTTGGGGGTTTAACCATTTTAAAAAAAAAAAAGGCCCCCGCCACACAGCGGGGGGGTTCCCAAAAAAAACCCAAAAAACTTAAATTTAAAAAAAAAAAAAACGGGAAAAAAACTTCCCCTTTCAAAAAAATTTTGTATTTTTTTTTTTTTTTAAAATTTTTTTTTTTTTAAATTTTAAAGTAAAAAAAAGAAAAAAAAATTTATATCTTTTCTAAAAATATAATCTATATAAAAAAAAGACAGCAGGGGCTAGGTTTGTTTTTGGGAGAGTGGGGGGAGGGGGTCCCTACATGGCTCCCCCCCCTCTTGGGGGATCTCCCTGTGTCACTGTGCCTTGGTGAGTTTCCTCCTTTCCTCCTCCCCCCCTCCTCCCCTTCTTTTTCCCTCCCCAAACCTCGGTAAAACCCCTTTTCCCTTCCTTCCCCTTCCCACTCCCAACCAAAAAGGCCTGGAACCTCAAAACCCCCCCCCCTTTTGTCGCTCCGGGCCCCTTCCCCTTCCAACCCCGCCCCCCACCTTTTCACTGTTGTAAACCCTTTGGGGTGACCCCCCCCAAAATTTCCCCCCGCTTCAGGGGGCCCCCCCCCCCCCCCCCCCCCCCCCCCCCCCCCCCCCCCAAAACCCCCCCTTATCCGAATGGACAAACCCACCCGCGGGGCTCTAAACGTCTGGGCCTTTGGAAGTTGTCACTTTTTTTTTTTTTTTTACCCAATTCTTTATTTACTAAAAAGTTTGTTCTGCGAGAGCCAACCGGGAGAGGAGCGATAAAAGAATAATCCAATCAATGGCAGCTTAAGGTGTTATCCTCCGAGGTCCCAGGTGGTCCGTCCCAAACTGAAAAAAAAAGTAGTTACCCATCAATCAGAGGGACTTTTCAACTCACAGCAATATGACCATCTTGTGCTTTCAGACAAGGGAGGGTGGGCAGGGCAGGGATTTTTTAAGACAAGCAGGTGGTTTATTTTTGCTTTTACTCTGTGGTGCATTTATGGTGACCAACACTTTTGGTTTTTTTGTTTTTTACCTACCTATCTGCACTCTCTCCGCACACCGCAGGAGGGCAAAAAAAAAAATAACCCCAGGTAAAATTGATTTTCTTTTGGTCATAAAGAGTTTACATTCATGTCAGAGCATTTGTACATGACTGTTTGTAGCAAAACAAAACAAACAAATGAAAAAAAAGGTGTCCTTGTTGGTCAAAATGAACAACTAAGTATACTATTATTAAAGGCATCGGACGATTTTTTTCCCCAGAAAACCCCTGTATGAAAGAGACGTGGGGACGATGGAGAGGGGCCAGGGGGAAAAAAATTAAAAAAAACTTTTTTGTTTTTGGTTTAAAAAAAACCCCCCAACTTGGGGTTTGAAAAATAGCAAAATCCTTATTTTATTTTTAAAAAAGGGGGGGGGGGGGGGAGGGTTTTAATGAAAATCCTTTAAAAAATTAAATTTTCCTTACAAAGCAGAGATTGTACTACTTAAAGTCGGTCTATGTATATGTAGGCATGGGCCATTGAATGGTATTGACGTTTTAAAACGTTAAGGTTTCAAAACTGGAAAATCTTCCTTCACAAAGTAGAAATGGCTTCTTCGGACCAATACCGTTTCCAATTTTCCTTCATTTATGACGTGCCGATTCAATTTCAACCAATCCATTGTTTTTCTTAGGACTACAAAAGACTGTTGACAGAAGTAGTACTTTTGAATCCAAAAGAACATGAAGGATATTTCAAGTCTCTGGCTGATTGATACAAGTCCTTTTAATAAGGTGGCGATCACGGGGAAATTAGCCGATTCCGAAATCTGGGCGATTTATCGGTGGATCTCTAATTGAAAGTTTAAATGAAATCCCCGAAGAAATGCTGGAGTGACTGGAGTTCCCTGCAGCTAGTGTGGCATAACACTACCACCTGTTACTGCACACTGCTAGTCAGATGATTGAAAACAAGGCTACTACACTGTTTTTCTCATGAGATATACAACTCTGGTTGTAGTTAAATTAAAGCAGTTAGATCATGTTTGATATTTTTGTGTTAGAACCTTTCTATTTTTTCTTAATGTTTTTCCTGATGTGACAATATCTTGACTGGCCCATGCCTACTTTCGTCTTGTTGTTGGACAGAAATTAGGTTCGGTGTGGCGCGCTTTCTGCAAAACGTGTAGGTTTGGACATTTCAGCAGGATCGGACAAAAGGGACGCCATGGTCAGACATCAAAATCGAGTCAAATCTGTTGCTGCTTTTAAAATCCACACAATGACTTCCATTATAAATATTATTCCTGCCAAACAAAGTCACTTTTATTCCTTCCATGATTAATTAGAATTTGTCATGTAATGCAATGTGGATAGCTTTAACTACCCTTTAGGCTTTAGGTCAGCTTTCCAGTTTCTGCACTTTTTAGCCTTCATCTCTTTTCCTTTTAACTCGCATCTCCACACATGGAGCTAGAACCCTCCAGAGCAACATCCAAGAGGATGCCTGGCTCGGGATTTAGTACAGTGGACGATGGAGAAACAGTCGGGGACTGAGGTGCTGAGCAGAGGAGGGAGAGTTCTGTGCCAGAGACCTGTGAAATATGTTCCTTTATAGAGGATGTGTAATTTGCATACAGAAGATGTTATTAAATTCATTTTGTTTTTGTTTTGTGCGTATGAGTGCGTGTACACGAGTACCTGGTGCTGGCTACATTTTAGCAAACACTTGAAGGTATTGTGTATTGTCTCATTGTATTATAATTAAAATGTTTTATACATAAACGTGTTGCTGTGACTTATTCAGGCCTGCAGCTGAGCAAAGCAGCAGGAAAATGCAGATAAAGGCACTGAAATGTTAGGGGGCTTCCTGTTTGGTTTGTGCAGCTGTTAAGCTGAAGTCTGGAATATTAACTTTTAAAGGTCAGAGTGCAGCTTTGGTTACTGTAGCAGCAGAAAGACGTTAAATGAGCCCATAAACAATAAAACAATAAGCATGTTTCCATCATGTCATTTTTATTGAACATTGCAAGAGCTTTCTGAAATTGTAGTAGGACGTGCAACCAGACACCTGAAAATCTTTCAGTTTCATTCGAGCTTATCTGTTTAAAATGATCAAGAATATATTTATGAAAGATTCTGACTTTAATCCAAGGCTTAGGCAAAACAAATAAAAATTCAGTCATTTTGAACCTGAAAGGAATGCAGTCATTGAAATCAGAACAACCTTCAGAACAAGTTTTAAAAAGCAGAATCAGGTGATCCAGTTTCATTATCGCACATAAGAGACAGTCACACAGTTAGAGGCTGACCATGTTACAGTAAAACCAGTAAAAGTGTTGCTCATTCTGATAGAAGCCACTTTGTTGTGATTGTCAATGTCAGCATATTTATTTTATGCTTTCTAATGATCACGTCACAGTTTGCTGTTTAAATTACAATAACATTATAATCATTTTCTACTTTGCCTGAATGAAATTAAATTAACAAGATTATCTTTAGGAGGAAAAACTAAATCAGCATAGTGTTTCTACCAGGAAAACTATCTGGATTCATCATTTACACGTGATGACCCCCACGGGGCTGACACAGTTAAAGCAGAAAAAGGCAGAAGGCTTCATACAAAGACCTGAGGTTCAACCGAGAGCTGAGACAGAAAGAAAAGACGGAGCGACAGTAAGTGTTGACCGGATGAAGAGAACCAACTTTCACACAGTTCGCCGTTTTCTAAGGCATCGTCCGTCCTCGCCATCAGACATACTGCCGGGGCTTCTGCGGGGCGGCGGCTGAAGCCAGAGTCTTGGCCGCCTCCTTGGCCTTCTCAGATGCGGGCTTCACTGTGTCCCTGAGCAGCCATTGGGGCGTCTCTCCTAACAGGACCAGAGAGGGAAAAGACTGAGTGAGGATGACATAAAACTTTCTTTAAATCAGTACTTGAGGCATAAATATTAAACACCTGCAGCCATGTACAGCGTCTTGCAAAAAATGTGCATAGCTCCAACCTTTCTACATTTTTCCATGTTGCAGCAGGAATCTTGAACATTTGGGATTTTTAAGTTATAGATTAACATTTGCCCAGACGGCCATGTCTCAGTATGTTTTATCTCTGACCCGTCTGCTGTGTTCCTTGATCCTTATAATGCTATTTGTTCTATAACGATGTCTAACTAACCTCTGATCATGGGAACAGAACAGCTTCATGGATGCTGAGGAATCACATGGACTCCCAATTGAACACATTTATTTGTAGCTGTAACTGGAAAAAATTTGAACATGTTGAAGGGATATGAATACTTTTGCAAAGCATCGCCGCAGAGGAATTTCTTGTAATATATATATTTTTTTTATGAAATCTGAAGATGCATTAAAGACAAAGCCACTGTTATCTTGATATATCTTGATGCTGCAGGCATTAAGTGACGATGAAGGATTAAGGGCAATTATTCCCACGTTTTGAACCATACTCTTATTTTAAAAACAGGAATGAGTCTCGGAATCCTTTCTCTAAACATCTAATATTTTAAGGCTTTTAATTTAATCTAAGTTCATTTGAAAGGCGTCTGATGTCCAGACAGCAGTCATCTGGTTTCCATATGATGGGACTCAAGGATGACTGATGAATAGGTGACATAACGTCAAGCACAGACGACCTTGAAGATCCTGCGAGTAAACAGCACACCCTAATTTGTATGCTGGTATGAACTGCCTCACACTGGATTCACTGCCGCGGGCCGTGGAGTACATCTGTGTCTCCCCCGACTGTGAACCTTCAACCTCAAGGGAGATCTACAAGCCCAATAAAGACAGAACGGCCTGCAGAGATGAACCGGCCTCCTCAAACCCAGCGGCAGATATCGGCAAAACAGAAAAGCCTGGTAGGAAAGCTTGGAGGTCACCTCTGTAGACTATTTACTGTGAAACGTAACTAAACGGTTCACTGTAACTAAATGCAGTCATGCTGCCAAGAGATGAACCAGTCAGGCTTTTACTGGCTGAAACTAATTTTTGGTCAGCTTTGAGCTGCCAAGTTAAATCTCTTGCCAATTCTAAGCCTTGTGAACTATTTTTTTTTTTATTAAACACTCAAATGTAAGAACCACTGACCCATACCAGGAAGAACAATGGTGAATCCAACAAAAAAAGAAGAGATCACAAGCTTATCGTCGTTCATGCATCATAGCATATGCCCAGCCTTCATTGAGTTTTAGTCAGCTTGAAACAAAGTGCATCTATGAACATGCAGTTTGATGATTTGTTAAGAGATGGAAAACAAAGTGGGAGCACAAAAGAATAGTTACAGAACATATGTTCTATATGGTTGGTTATCTACAGTGCCTCAGTGAAGTATATTTCTTAAACTTTTTCACATTTTGTCACAGTGCAACCACAAACGTCAACGATAGACCAATACAAAGTAGTAAATAATTATGAAGTGAAAATGTGGCGTGTATTTGTAATCTGCGTAGCTGAGTCAATATGTTGAAGAACCACGTTTCACTCCAATTACAGCTGCGAGTATTTTTGTTGGCATGTCTCTGTTGCAGCAGGCTGTCCTCCAGAGTCGCCCCCATAGTTAGCTCCATCCCTCATCCCATCAACTCTGATTTCCTGCCGGAAAAAGCACCCCCACTGCATCATGCTGCCAGCACCATTTTTTCAGCATGTTGGTTTCATCAGACCAAAGGACCGTCTTCCAGGCAAATGATCAATGAAGGCCAGATTTGTGGAGAATATTTCTTCTGTTAACAGATTCTCCCACCTGAGCTGTGAGACTCTGCAGCTCCTCCAGAGTAACCCCTTCACCCCCCCCCCCCCCCTTAGCTGCTTCTCTGATTAAAGCTCTCACTGTCAAGTCTCGGTGAGCTTGCAGCTGTGCCACACTCTTTCAATTATTGGATGATGGACTGAGCAGTGGTCTGTGAGACGTTCACAGCTTGGGATATTTTTTCTTCAAACGTCGTTACAACTTAGACAACTTAACAAAATGTAGAAAAGTTCAAGGGTTAGAAATTCTGCGTATTGCCTGCATGACACACGACTAAACTAAACTCCTCTGGGTAGCTCCAGAAAATGATGCAGGCAGCAATGACAGGTTCTCAACAGCGAGACAGAAACCTGACATGCAGCTACGTGTTTGAAACAATATCCGCAGGTCTGTGGGTGACAGAGGCAGGAAATTAAAAGCAGTCCATTTTTATGTGGAGCTAATGACAACAGAAAAACAGACCTAGGAAAAACGGCATGCAAACTTTTCTGAAATCCATCAAACACTTTCCCTGAACTTTGGCCTAAAAACCTGAATCACTGCGAACAAAGAGACGACTACAACATGTAAGAAGGAACAAAACCGGGTGTGTTTCGAGGCTGCGTCACTTACCGACGATCTACAGCTACAGAAAAACTACAAGAACTTTTAATCAAAATGTACTAAATAACAATGACTTTATTTGGGTCTTTTAATGTACAATATGAATCAAATTCACAAGCTTTGATTGTGCATTTTCAGCTTATTTTCATAAGTAGGTGTCACTATAGTTGCTGCATGCAACAACAAAAAAAATCTACTGCTAGCATAATGCTAGCCCACCCATACTGCATCAAAACAGACATTTTATTGTTGTTTCGAGGACCACATAAAGACATTGTTACAACTACTGTTGCTCTAACTGATGACACAGTTTTATTTTATTTTCCAAGACGAACGGGGGTGTCAGTACCACATCTACGCTACCTATTGTTTCAGGCTCATGTGACAAAGGCCATAGGTGTCATATTGTTGCCACCGCGCCACCCGCCCAACATACTCACCCCAACGCTCAGCCTGATGCCCAGTCCTGCAGAGCCATCAACAATGGGGCAATAAAACAGAATCACAACAATGGGAGATCCCCCGTTTAGACAACATTACGCTGCAGCATCAGCACAACACAGTTTGTAGCACAGGGCTACCAGGCTGGGCCACAGCTACACTATGAGAGGTCAAAACAAGCAGCTAACTGTTAATAGCAGATTACGTTTGTTTCTAGCTGGATTACTTTCTTAAACGTGACTTTGTTTTCTTTTACCTCAGACATCCTAACTTTTTACTTTGGACTGAGCAGGAACAACAGGAGACGTTCTCTATTCTTTTACTAGTCGTTTACACTTGTTCCCTGTTAGCGAGCTGTTTCACTCCCCCTTTCACCCATCTGGAGCTCAAACGCAGCGTACATACCCTGGAGATTGGACACAGCGTATTCCAGTCCCTTCATGGCCTTCAACTGGTTGCTCTTGAAGCGGGCCAATCCAAACTCCTGGGAAAGTACACAACAGGAAATGGTAATTAAGTGATGGGTGTGTCTGAGGAAAATACACTCCTCTGTGTCCCTGTCTCTGTCTGGAGACGTTTAATGAAGCCTGGAATCTTCTGCTTCTAATAAGGACAGATTACAGCTATATGTTTTAGCAACAGTAATACGCCAAACATTTAAACACTTACTGATTAAAGACCCTTTACAGGTGAACTGAATCACACAATGTGATGTGGAAAAGTATTCACACCCCCTTAAGCCTTTTCATAGTTCCTCATGTTACAACCACAAACTGCATTTTCTTGGGAGTATATGACTTTTCCTGCCAACAGATTCTCCCACCTGAGTTGTGGATCTCTGCAGCTCCTCCAAAGTTACATTGGGCCGTTTGTTTTTTTTCAGATGATGGGTTGAACAGTTCTCCTTATGACGTTTAAAGCTTGGGATACTGTTTGTAACCTAACCTTTCTTCGAACTTCTCCACAACTTTCTCCCCGATCTGTCAGTTGTGCTCCTTGATCTTCATGAAGCTGTTCGTTCACTGATGTTCTCTAACAAACCTCTTAACCCTTCACAGAACAGCTGGATTAACACAAGTGGACTCGACTTCTGCAGGCAGTTGTTAGCACTGGATTTTATTTAGGCGCTTCAGACATTAGGGAGCTGGATACAAATGCACATTTCATGTTGGTCCATCCCTTAAAATCCCAATAAAACGCATTGGAGTTTGTGCCTGTAACTTAGAATGTAAAGGTGGGGGTATCAGTAGTGTTTCATGGTACTCTAGCATCTAAACACAGAACTCATAATAGCTCCTGTATGCAAATATCACAGGAAACAAGGGTTAAAAAGACGTATAGAGCAATATAAAGGTTTTTAAAGGTGATTCAGGTACAGCTTATTGAAGCAAACAGAACATAAATATACCTGAATGGGTTTGGAGAAGCCAAAAATGCTTGAAGATATCCATGCTTCCCGTTTTAGCTGTGTGGTTGCTGGCTGCTCCGCTGAATCTTGGAAAACACAACGTTCCTCCACAGACTAAATCAGGAGAGAGAAAACTCATTAGATCCAAATTTTAAGACTGGATTCTATACAAAAAAAAACATTCAAATGTAACGGATGCTTTTCTCAGAATGAGGCCTCACCATGAGAGTCGTGTGATTCAGGTTCCAGGTGTAGGTGGTCAAGCTTCTGTTGACGGGGTCCACGATGGAGTCCTCCATGATGTACACACAGCGAGACATGCCGCCAGGGAAGAACCGCTCCGCCCAGCGAGGCAGCCGATTGGTCTTCATCAGCAGGCGTCTGGAGAGCAGCAGGTGGTCAGTGGTCACCTCCCGGTACACAACGTCCTCGGTGAGAACATGGGTGCTGGGAGACGCAGAGGAGCGTTAGCTCTGGGAGTTTATTGGTTTTACGCCTTTGACCCTCTAGATTGTGTATAAATAGTGGTGGTGCACTGTGAAGGCTTATATCACTTGAAACTGGTCCACTTCCTGATTAAATTAAGCCAGAAAACAGAGAATTACTACAGTCCTGTTTCTTTGTTATCACATTATGCTAAAAAATTATAAATGTTTTTATGTTCGACTGAATAACTTTGTTACAGAAAATTTTGTGAACAACAATACAGGTTCAGAAAATCTATAATTAATAAATAATGTGATTCGTGTGCATTCTTTGGATCTCAAAGAGAGACTGGAATTATATTGTAACAGAAGGGCAGCACTGCCTTGGTTAAAAGGACATTTGCAAAATAGATTTCAATATGTTTAAAAAGCAATACACAGTAAAAGGTTTCATTTGGGGTTCCCCAGGGCTGAGTAATGGGAACAATGTTTCTTTTATATGTTAATGATGGGATGATGCCTGCAATAGAGGGCACCAATGTGTTTTATTTTAGGGAAATTACTTAAATTAACTTTTGCAGTTAATGAGCAGAGGGCTAAATGAGTCAAAGAGTTGCTTTGATATTGATAAATTGATTCTGATATTTAGGTAAGACAAAATTTATTTCTTGGTCATTTTTGTTAACTACCTCAACAACTAAACTTTTAATAAATAATGCTGGAATCCATGAGTCTGGCATCAAATATCTTTGTTACTGTATGCAGCAAATTGTGTTACAAGATACGTATAAATTATATTAAATGGAAAATTTTAAAGTCAATTAAATTAATGTATAAAGCATAAAATTTATGAACTCTGGCTTCATTATATATTCATGAAAAAAGGAAGACCGTATCGACTCAGTTTTCACTCTTTAAAAACCAGCAACAAAAACAGTAAATACAACTTTTCACAGTGAGCCCACAATGCACTTTGGTCAAATTAAAAACATGACTTGATGGCTTCTCAACATCCCAAATTATGAACCAATCAGCAGATAATTAATTAACTGTAAATATGAAAATATTGTTTGAAAAAAGCGGCTTAGGTAAGGACTAATGTTAGTTCAAACAGACTTTGTTTCAGTTAGAAGTTTCAATACTGAACTGAAAGGCTGAAGAACATCTATGAGTTTGGAGAAATTGTTTTAAATCTGTTCGTTTCTGGTGTTTGAGAGTGGCTCATTCTGAATACTTTCCTTTCGTCAGTAAAATAAAAATGTTGACCTGTGAAGAGATTTAGGCCTTTATAGGCGGATGCTTTATGATGATGGCTTGGCCCTCTTTCAGACTGTGTGGATCATTGATTTTCCCTTTATTCTGAAATTGTTTTTATGGTTCGCTTTGTTTTTAATGTGTTTTTTATAACTATCATTGCTATTGATAGAGTTCATCTTAGCTGTCTGTAATTCATTTTATATCCAGTCTTAAGACCTGGCAGCTCGATGTTTCCAAAGTGCTGACGTTCTCATTCTAAAAGCACAGACCAAGAGAGACCGAGATAAGAAGCAAATAAACCACCGGACAACCGGCCAAGCCTACTTTTACTTCTCTGATGCGTTTTTTCAGTTCTCTGTTCTGATTCTGACTGAGGCTCTCTTTCTTTCTTTCTCTTTCTTAATAATATTTGTTGTAAATTATCTAAAGGCTTATTAGCATAATAAACCAGTTTGCTTGACTGGTATTTAATCAGACTTGCATGCATCTGCATCCGTTTTATATAAAAAAAGTAACATAATTATTTAATCCACATTACCACTCATAACTTGAGGCAAAACTACATTTTAACTTTCGATATCCTCCACATATCTTTACACAATATGGCTTAATATAGCAGAAACACTGAAACCAATTTCCCTACCTGAAAGGATTAGGATATCGCTGCCAAAAAGCAGAGACAACATGGTCCCAAGAGCTCCTGATGTCTGTGGTGTTACAAAAATATTTGACCATCCTTTCGCTGCTTCTGTGCACGATGACCTGAATCGTGAAACCCCAGGTGCCGTTGGGCGATTATACAAAATAGCGAGAAGCTGGAAGATGACTCCATCCAAAGACTGGGACCGTCCTAAAAAAAGAGAAAAACATTAAATGATCCACCGGAGAGGCAAAAACACATTACAATCACCTTTATTTCAGACAAATTGCTCTATATCATTAAAAAAGAAGTTAAAGTGAAACACAAAATACATCCTCCAAAATCAACACTTGTAAACATCCCTCTCCAAGCAGGCGAACCAGTAAACTGCGATCCGATGAGGCTCGTTTTTGTCAGATTAAAAGTACTTTTTGAAAACAACCTTTAAGCAGGTATTAAACGTACTTTACATTAAGCCCACATTCCTGCATTTCTATTGGTCTGGTGTAATAAATGAATCTTAAATGTTGCGTTTTTATTAGCTGTAAGCAGAAAATCGTCATAATTAATTAAATATCAGTCTGTGTGTAAATAATCCATATAATGTGTTTCACTAACTGATTTCAGTTACTGAAATAAACAAACTTTTCAATAATATTCGAACTCACTGAGATGCTCCTGTATACCTTTAGTCACTCGTGTGTCTTTACAGTCGAAGCTCTTATTATAGTGTGACTGTTAGCTTTTATAAACCTATCTGAGTCGTTAATCTGTTTTAAGGAAAATGTAATAACAGTTGACAACCTAATCTACAGGTTATATACAGTTCAGGGGTCCCATTTAGAAAACACTGCATAGGATCTATAATTAAAGTATACATATGCCTTAAAGCCGACAAGTGCCCTCTTGGTCAAATTACATGTTTTCTTTTTTTTGTTTGCTTTTTTCTTAGCCCTAACCCTAAGCCCTTCTCTGATACCTAATAAAAACATGTATTAATAATGTTATTATACCATAAGAGAAATGACAGGACAACTTATGTTGAATGGTAAAAGCAACCAGTTTAAGAGTTATTCATGGTGTCCAGGTGTGCTGTAAGTAAATGTAGATTAACTGATGGCTAATTTCTTGCCTCTAGAAGGAACGTGATTCATCAGATGAGATGGAGACAGAAATAAGAAGAAACACTGAGCCACAGTCAACACAAGGAGGATGAGATGATGAGGAAAAACAGAAAATAGACTGAGAAGAAGAAAAAAAAACTGGAAAAAAAATGGAAAATCTATGCAAGGTTTCACAAAACACACAAATTGAAACAAATAGAAGAGGTTTACCATAAAATTCAGTGGTAAATTAGCAGTGTTAGGCTTTATATTTTCTCTTGGTGACATGTAACACTAAGGGAAAATGTGTTACCAACTAATTGTCGTTTTATTGTCTGCAGCTCCATTTTTAAAAATTTTGAAAGGCCCCCCTGTTATTTCTGAATTTGGGGCATCCCCTTTTTCTGCACCCCTAGATTGTTTTTTTTCTAGAACCCAAACTTTTTGTGCGTTTATAAAGGAGACCCCTGGTCAAGACCGGTTTCCACTGTATCATCATCACTAGCTGATATGACGGCGCTAGCGACTTCTAAAAACAACCTCATTTAACCAACCAGAGAACTAGCCTAAACCTAAACTAACAGTAATAAACAACTAATATTGTCATCTAACCATTAAGCTGCGGCTGTTTTAATCACAACATTTGATTATAGACCATAACAAAACGCGACCAAGGTTAATTGTACAGCAGGGCTAGCCGAAACGGGCGAGAACAGGCGCGTTAAACGACATTTGATACCGAACAAACTCACCTTCATAAAGGGTTAACGATAGGCTGCGTCGACAAACATTTCTAAACTGTTGGTCTTTCGAGCCCAAAAATAAGGAAACGTTAGCTAATTAAAGACATGATGCTACGAATGACAGAAAGGATAGACGTCATAGGCTCGTCTAAATAATACTACTTCCGGCTATTACTTCGAAGTAAAAGCACCTCTATTTATTTCTGAATGGAAATTTTGCGGAAAAGAAAACCGTAGTTCCCTTTTTATCCTAAACTTATGTAGAAAACACAGTTGAACCACATACTGTATAAACTGTGGCCTACATACAGCGTTTAAAAAGACATTAACGTTTTTTCTCCAATGTCTGACATTAAAGCAGAAACTAAATTCTTTCTTTTTTAGGTCGGTTATGATTACCATTTTTTTTCTAATTCCAGAATGATGAGATAGTTATGAAAGAAAGTTTGTTTTTTTTTAATTCAGAAGTGGAAGTATACCAAGATACCAATACCCTAACAATAACAATTCAATTCAGCTTATTTATATAGCGCCAATTCACAACACGTCGTCTCAAGGCACTTCACAAAGTCAGGTCCATACATTCCAATTAATACACTGCTAAACTCTGTGACATCATGAAAAAGTTTAAAGATGTCCAAGGGATCGAGAAGACAATTGTCAACCTCCACCAGTCTGGTTCATCCTTGGGCAATTTTGAGAATATCTGAAGGTGTCACATTTATCTTTTCAAACAATTATATGCATGTATAACGAGTATAGGAAAGTTCAGCAAAATAAAGAGTATAGGAAAGTTCAGCAATCATCAGGAAGGAGATGGGTTTTGTGTACCAGACATGAACGTGTTTTAGTGTGAAGTGTGTATATCAGCCCCGGAACAAAATCAAAAGACCTTATAAAGGTAGTGGCTAAAGCTGGTAATAGGATGTCATCCATAGTGAAAAACGTATTGAAAGTTCACTCAGAGACGAAGAAGCCATGACTCCAAAAGCAACATAAAAAGCCAAAGTTTGCATATTTACACAAGGACTATGGTCTTCACATTTGGAGACATGTCCTGTGGTCTGATAAAAAAAAAAAAACAAGCGGTTTGCCATAATGACCATGCTTCATTTGAACCAAAAAGGGGGAAGCTTGCAAGCCTGAGAACACCCAAGTATGACGTACGGGAATGATAGTATCGTATTGTGTGGGTATTTTTTCCACAGAAGGTAGTAATGCACTTTACAAAATAGATGGCTTCATGAGGAAAGAACATTATGTGGAAACAATGAAGCAACATCTCAAGACATCAACCAGCATATTAAAGCCTGGGCACAAACAGATACTTCAAATGATCTTACTCATACCAACAAATTAATTACAAACTCGCTTAAGGACAGCAACAATGTTTTGGAGTGACCATCAGAAAATCCTGATCCCAGCATAGATGCCTTGGGCTGAAAAGATCTATGTAAGTAAGGTGGCCTAAAAACCCACCTGACTCAGTCACTTCAGTTCTGTCAGAGGGAATTGGTCAACATTCAATGAAACTAATGGGAGAAGCTTGGACACCCAAGACGTTTGACCAAGTCACACAGTTTAAAGGGCAATTCTACTGAAACGTAGGAACTGTGTGTACATTTCTGAATGTAAAGAAAGTGAAGAAAAAAATCTTCAGAAAATGTTCTATCTCATTATTCTGCCATTTTGCAAACAAACATAATTTTGTTAATCCTAACTGACCTAAAGGGGGAAATGTTTAGCGTTATTCAGTGTTAGAGAGGGAAGGAAAAAATATATTTTTATAGTGTGCATGGCAATATCTAATTTCAGCTGTATTGCATATATGTTTCTATTAGAAAATTATAGAATGATCCCGTGTTTGTGCAGCAAGTGATAGGCAAATAAAACACACCAAGATATGACACATTGAAAAATCACAATAACAACAAAAAAGAAAAGAAGGTATAAATAGGCAGATTAATTATGATTTTATACATGCACAGAAAATGCTATTTAAAATAATACAAAAAGATATGCTCTATGTAAAGATCAAAGGAACAAACTTTATTATGTAAATTTATTAATTATATTTATTCGTCATTGGGATACACGTTTACGTTATATTTTTCTGTCCTTCCTTTACACGCATACAAATTTATGTATGCTGCAGGATTCTTAACACAGCGCCATTCTAAGTCACATATGTCTCTTTTGCGGGAACCTGTTTCTTATAACGTATGAACTTAATTTAAATATTTTAACTATGACTTGAAGTAAGTCCCGAGGGCTGGATGGAGGGATCCAACTGGTGTTCATTTAAAAGATGGAATGCTATTTTTTCAGGATGTTGTGTTTTTGTCGCCCTCTAGCGGGTAAAACTATAAACCAGTACAGTAGTTCCAAAGACCTTCAGTTGTTCAGTAATAAATACCGCTGCTTTTACTTGTAAATTATTGTGGAATTTTTAAAGAAATATTGGTGCATTTATGGGGAAAAATAGGGGCAGATAGACACCCTCTGCCTTGTCCGCCCCGCATCCCGCACACACCTCAATGGTACCTATTCTTGTCCAGTAGGTGTCACTCTCAAATTTATTAAACCCTCAAATTGTGTCTCTTCTTCTTGCGGTACTTCCGGTTGCTCTTGCCTGCTGAGGGAAGTGTCCTCCATGGTGTCATTGTAGGTCTGTTGAGGTTGAACGTTCAGGATAAATGTCTGGCTACACACCAGACGAGAAGCTGCGCTTCCAGCAGCTAGTGAAGCTCCGGAGGCAGTGGCTGAAGGACCAGGAGCTCAGTCCCAGGGAGCCCGTGGTGCAGGCCAAACCTCCCGGAGCTGTCGCTAGGTTCTGGGCCGGGTTTCTACAGCCGAAGAGTCTGTGGAGGCTTTATGTGAGTCCTGGAAACACAACAGCGCGTTATTATTATGTCATATGTGTTCTGAACTTAGATGCATCTGTGTAAAGAAAACTAGTTATTTAGGCGTTTCACAGTGCAATACCAACTGCTACATCTGAACTTCTTTATCAGTTTAATAAAACTTTTGATTTTGATTGTATTTACCGCACTCAGAATAATAATCCTCTCTGTGAAGCTCACCAACATGCAAAGCAAAATGTGTTTCGAAGTAAATCGCAACAAGTGTGCAGTTGGTGTTACTGTGGCAGTTCAAATGATGGGACCTCCTCTGCTTATTAGGTTTATTGGCAAAATTCAAAGAGGTTCAGGTGTTTGCAACAAACAAATGCACAGGAACATTTTTAAATGGTTAAATAAGAGTAATATTACAAAGACTTTTATCCAAATTCAACACCAAATCATACTTTCAGTGACGACTGCAGCCTCAAAATGATTCAAACTATTGAACATTTGTGGATCGGGTGTAGAATACCTCACATATCTGGACTGTCAGCAGTGACCTTTCAGTGTGTGTTAGTTAATGGCTAAGTTAGGAGAATTGTCCAATACCTTGCACAAGCAGGTAAGAGCACACAAAAACAGCAAAGGCACATCATTTTCATAGAGATACAGTGGGAAACGTAGTTCACAAGTTTGTTGTTAAAGCATTAGTGGCTACACCACCTGGATGTGGCAGTGGAGCGATCAATCAAACTTGCAACTTTTTGGGACTGTGGATCACCAGTATGTCTGGAGGAGGAAGAATGAAGCATAAGCCGATAAGAACACCATGGCCACAGTGAAGCATGGTAGTGGCTCAGCGATGCTCTGATAGTAGTGGAGTGGCCATCATAGTCACTTGACTTTAACTGTATTGAAAATATTTGATGGGATTTGAAGAATCTGGATGCAGCATGCAAACCTAAAAATATTAATGAACCGGAAGCTTCTGCCGTCAAGGAGTGGGATGAGTTTCCTCAGGAACTCTGGCAGGATCTGGTGTCCTGTTTTGAATCCCATTTGCAGCAGGTCATGACAGCAGAAGGGTGCTTTACTCAGTCCTAAAGATGGTTGTCATTAAGGGGTTGAATACTTTTAAAGCTGCTGTAGTCTTTAAAAGAGGCCTTTTATGTCCTTATTTGATTTTAGTTTTGTTTAAAACCTAATTTGCAGAGCGGGTGAATACTTTTGATTTCAACTGTAATTATAAAAAAGTCTTTCAATATTCAAAAGTTTTTGTTATTAAAAGGTTATTTATTGTTTTCTATCTTGCCATTTCATGACTCAAAAACTGCAGCAGACCTTCTGGAGGTCTTAAACCTAAAAAAAAAAAATCAAAATTTCTGAACTGAAGTTAGTTGAATTATCTACCCATGTTTTTTAATCATTTCTTATTAATGCTGTGAGTGATTATATTTCTGTCTTTGCAGACCTACAAAGCGTACAGGGTGGAGTTTTCACATTAACGCGGCTGCTGATACCTGCCTGGATTGTTCACTACTATGTGAAATATCATGTTGCTGTAAGTTCACAGAAGTTGACGGCTAGATTTTTTTATTTTTTTTTACTTGGACATGCAGGTAGAAATAAAAGTCTCATATCAGTATGTTGAAAAGAACCAATTTCGTTGCTGTCAGACATACAACAACATTTCTCCAAAAGTAAAAAATTTTGAGGAAATAAAAACAAAATCACATTTTTTCCCCACCACTGGGTATTAATCGCTGGAACCGCAGACAGATGTGAAGGATTATGAGGACAGTGGATTCTCGCAAGAAGCAACATTTTACAAAAATAAGGTTTTATAAAACCAAATAAAAACTAGCTTACCAGCTCACAAAACACTTCTAATTAGCACATTAGGCTAAGTTAGGCTCAGAGTGAGAAATGAAGAGCTGCTTGGAATTCATAAGAGTTGGTCTTACTAAGGGAGGCGAGCCAAAGATCCAGACTTCCCATCACTTCCCTATTCGGTCCCCTATATGACAGGCTGCATGTAACACTTCTTTTCATGTTCCTCTTTTTCTACACCCCAGAAAACATAGAAGTGTACCATCTCACAAGATATTCAACTTATTTATTTTTCTTTAATTTAAAAGATACTTTCAAAATAAATCAGCCGTGTCCAACTTGATATTTGTAAGGATTAAGTAAAGGCAAGTTTAGCAGGTCTGATAACTTGAGGGTCTACGTGGTTCACACTTGGATATTCTTTAAAACCAAGACAATGCAACAGAGAGTAGGAACATGTAAGAGAAGCATGTTTTCTGATTTCTCTTGCATTCAGCAATTACAAAATGTCCTAAGGAATAAAAGCTAATCTAATCAGGAGAGATATAAATATTAGTGTCATTTCTCTTCACAGCAACGACCTTATGGTATTGTGGAACTAAAACCTAAGCTTTTCCCTGTGAGTATGATTTCTTTATTACTTCTGACTCTGTCAGTCTTGTTTTTGGCTGTAATGAAATTTGCTCTCTTTCTTCAGTACACCTGCATGTTGACATCCGGGTTTCTGTAATGGTGACCTTACTGACCTGCTTTCTGAGTTGTTGTTTTTTTTTTTGTTGCTATTAGGGTGACACCATTCTGGAGACGGGTGAAGTTGTTCCTGATCTCCCTGAGACCCATGGCCACCACTGAACCTTAAATATTTCATTCATTCTCCTGAGTTTCTGTTGTAAAAACTGTATATTCCAATAAAAAACAGTGTCATTTATGGACAAGAATGAGTTTTTTATTTATTTATTGGTTATACTTTGCTCCTCTGCCAAACAGCCGTTGTGTTCATTTGTAAAACTGTGAACTTCACAGGTTTGAAAATAATTGGAGGTGTACATTTTGAAAGTATAACTTTTGGGAATAGATGTTATCCAAAGACAACAAAAAGTATATATTTACAGCACAAACTTGGGTTCACCATGGGGAAACAAACTGGTTTGTAAACTTGTTAATGTATGTTAATTTTCCTTGAATATCAAAAGTGTATATAAAAATGTGGTTTATAGACAAAGCTGTGTCGGGCTTTTAACTTAAATACAAAATTCTATTTATGTGAAAGTATTTCCCAAGTGCTGTTAAACAGATGGAAGGAAGGAACAGCTGTTTCAAGCTTTCTAGGTTTATTAAGGAGGATTCTGCGGTCTTCAGCTCCTTCAGATTTGATGGGCCTCTGGTATGGACCTTTTATCTTAAGGTGATCCCACAGGTTTTCAGTGGGATTCATGTGGGGGCTTTTTGCAAATCTGTCCATAATGTCCACTTTGGTTTCTGGAGGCAACTCTACCAGCAGCAATGTATGCTTTGGGTCACTGTCATGTTGGAAGACAAAGCAACAACCTATACCTGCTTTTGCTGCAGACCCCTACAGGGTTTCTTTAAACATGTTAACATATCCCTTTGGTCATGATTTCTTCCTCATTGACAAGATTCCATGCACTGAAGCATCCCCACCTCTTAATACCCCGCCACCATGTGTCACTGTGGGTACAGTGTTCTGAGTTATAGGCCTCTCCCTTCTTTCTCCAAACACAAGCAGTATCTTTTTGGCCAAATGGCTATTGTTTTAATCTCATCTGACCAAAGGAAATGCTTAAGGGTGAATCATTTTTCTCTATGATGTCTCTTTTACAGAATTAGTTTTTCTTTGTTTGCAACCTTTCAGTTCATTCCTATACAAAGTTCTGGTGACTGTCTTCTGGATTACAATTCCTGACTACGAAGTCATTCATGAGTGCCTCCGCAGTTCTGTGTTTTTTGGACACATCTTTTAATAGTTTTCCATTCAGGGTCTTTCAAATCATTTTCTTCCTCTGCTAGGTTTGTTCTGTGCCTTGTGGCTCTCTTGAAACATCTTGAAGACTCCTAATCTCACTTCTTGACCCTTGAAAACACTTTAATAGCTGTTCATCCTACTGGTTTTTCAGCATCACCAATTGTTCTCAAAAACGGATCTATGCAGAGTGTCAATTTTGAGGAAAACCCTGAGTTTTTAACTTGGTTCTACAAGCTTTAAGAATCATAAAGTTAAAGCACATCATTGCAAATCATGGTTTTTGCTGCTGCTCAATAAAAAGATCAGTTCCTAAGAGGGCTAATAACTTTGACCCTGAGAGTTGTTAGATTTTTAAATTTCATTTTCGCATTCAAAGTCCACAAATAAAGCTAAGGCTTTGTAAAAAAAAAAGGCTATGTTACAAATTCTTTGCTGTGTGTAACAAAAGTTGGGAAATAGTATGCATATACTATTATGTTGTCTTATTTAGTGACTTTTTAAACACTTTTATTTTGAAAGGCGGACGTTGTGCACAGATCTATCCGTTGTAAAGCCTTCGTTATGAAATGTGAGAAAGGAAATGTTTAACGATAAAATTGTCTCGAAATGAGCGAGTTTCTACAAGGAGAAAAGACATAATTAGTTACCGACCGTAAACGTGCTCTTCAAAGTAACAGGTAAATATGAAACGACTTTCCCTAAACCCGACTAACCATCTGTATGCTCCCAGCCTTCCTAGCTAAACTTAGCTAGCCTGCTAACTTTAACCATGTTGATCTGAAAACAAGTTTTCAGCTAGTGTTTTCTTGTAATTTTAACTTGTTTTCAAGCATTCTTCTTTATATTTTATGAAGTAACATGTCTGTTAGGATAAGTTATACAGTAATGTATGTTGTTCGGTTTCAGGGGCTGTACAACACACTGTACAGTATTGCTTTTTGTGTATTGTTCAAGTGAGCTCACATTTCTGTTATAAATCGGTTTTGAGTGATATGAGTCTTACTTTAGCAGTGCAGTATAATTGTTGAGGTTTACATGTACACTTTGTGTGTGTGAAGCCGATGCTGTTGACCAAAAGAAAGGTGTCCGGTTTACTAACATTTTGGGTAAAATGTATTTGATTCTGTTGGTCTAGAAAATGTTTTTAGTCTATTCCCAGCAAAACAAACCCGAGGACCTTATTTGAAGACCCTTGCTGTATTTACCCAAGGTTAACTGATGGATGCACCCAAGTCTGTTTTTGTAACAGTAAAAAGTGGCTGGCGTTTTTGGCCCTACTCACTATGATATTAAAATGAAAGCAACAAAAACATGACTGATAAAAGAAAATACTTTGTGTTGTGCCCAACATTGTCCATTTAAGAAAATATATAAGTTTATCAGTGAAAATCTCATCCAAAAAATATTAAAAGTGTCCATCTACTTCAGCTCTATTTGTTGGACGGTCAAATTTGTACGGTCGGGGCCCCACTTTAGACACCTCAGTCTGAGAGTCTCCAAGGCAACACGACCCTTTAAAGAAGGTGTTGTCTAGTTTTATAAATACGTACTATAGTGAATGTGTTTGTATTTTAAATCAAGGTTGGGCTGCAGTGATGTTGTGAAATTGCTTCATGACTGCTTTTTCATTATATGTAAAAAAAAACCGATTAACTTTTGTTTTCTTCTCGCCAGATCATGTCAGCAATCAAGGTCGTCCAGCAACACAGCCCAAAGGGTGGGAGAAGTAAAACCTCTAAGGCGATGTCTGCAGAGGTGTCTCCAGACTCCAAGTGCCCTATCTGTTTGGACATATTTCATAATATGTCTCACTTGGACCGTTGCCTGCATAAGTTCTGCTTCCGCTGTATTCTGGAGTGGTCGAAGAACAAACCCGAGTGTCCACTGTGTAAACAGCCATTTAGCTCAATCTATCATAGCATAAAGTCAGATGAGGACTTTCAGAAGTACGAACTGAAACAGCAGGTGGACAATTCCTCCTTTGGTTATTTCGAGGGAGTGCGGTTTAGATATCGAACGACTCTCACTGGAGTTCATCGACAGATGAGAAGAACCTCTCCGCCTGTAGACAACGGGGTAATGTTCGAAGCCTCCACAAATTTACCCCAGCAAAGACAGGATCGATACATTCGGCGCGTGATGATGAGGTTGGCGGCTAAAAGGAGAGCTGCGAGCGAAGGCAGGGCAGTGAACAATGTCAGGGAGCAGGAAATGATAAACTTCAGGAGGGAGCTGTACCGACGGGGGGTGAGGGTGCAGAACGTGAGGGACGGTGGGCGCTCCCGGGACACCTCTGCCGAATTTTATAGAAGAAATCCCGCCTGCCTCCACAGACTCGTCCCATGGTTAAAAAGAGAACTGATGGTGCTGTATGGGGCCCACGGATCTTTGGTCAACATAGTTCAGCATATCATCATGTCACGCATCACACGCTACGATATGGAGGACGGGGCTATCCAGGAAGAACTCAGACCCTTCCTGCAGGGTCGGACAGAGCACTTTCTGCACGAATTTATCAATTTCGCAAAGTCCCCCTTCAATATGGAGGCCTACGACCAACATGCTGTTTATGACTGCCCAGCATCCTCCTCAAATGAGCACAGCAGCTCCAACTCCTCTGTAATCGCCATCTCAGAGGATGAGGAAAACTCTGCAGAGATGGAACCTCTGGGGAACTCCACGTCTACTCTGAGTCAGTCTTTGTGGGACGACGAGACGCCTGGGCCGTCATATTCTACAACAACAGAGCCCAGCAGGCCAGGACTTCAGTCAATCCTGGACTTAGACTCAGAGAGCAACTCAGAAGAGGAACAGCTAGAGTTTGGTACCTCTCCCCAACAGATTAGATCACATAGCCCAGCAGATGTTGCTTATGCTGAGTGCACCAATGAAGACTTTGCCTCTTCTGACAGTGATGACTGTGTCATTGTAGGATTTGTAAAGCCTACAACAGATAGGACTCCAGAGCTGGTCCATCTCTCTTCTGACTCTGATGACTTTTCCATTGAGGAGAACAAAGAAGCTCCTCTCCAATCGCAACACATCCGTTTCACCAGCTGTAGTCCTGCAGCTTCACACAGTAGTCATTCTAGTAAGGCTGGACGAACGAAAAATGTCCAAACAGACCACCATCATCAGTCGTCCTCTAAAGAAAGACCTAACTCAAACAAATACAAAAACTCACCTGGTAGAAGAACAGATAAACGATTTCATAATAGAGATAGATCTGTGGATAGACATAAGTCAAAGGGGAGAGATAGCAAGAGAAAGAAGAGCAACTCAAGGAGTAGAGGGCATAAGCACTCTAGCAGAAGTCCTGTAAGTTTCAGCTCTCATTCCAGTAGAAGAGACTCAAAATATGATCAAATCCACGCAAGGAGGGACCGCGACCACAGCTACCAGTCATACACCCATTACAGACGAGAGAGGAACGGCAGCGTGACTCACTACACACAGAGGCAGTCCCACTACTACAGCAGCCGCAAGCACTCTAAATCCAGGAGCCGCAGCAGAGACTCGTCTCAGAGGCGAGACAAGAGGTGGTCCAGATCCAGAACTTACTCCAGCAGCTGCTTCCCTTCGCCTGAAAGGAAGTCTCCTCACGACAACCTGGTGGCAAAAGGAAATACAAAGCAAGACATCTGGAGGAACAATCCAAGAACACCCAAAACCTGTCTGCCGGAGGCGACTCCACGTCGCTAAGGAAACACAAGAAGAAAAGCAAAGAGAAGTGCCATAAAAAATCCAAAGAGGGGACAAGGAAGAGAAGCAGGAGTGGGAGCACAGAGCTTGGCACTGAGCGACTCAAGCATCACCATAAGAAGAAGAAAACACAAGAAGAAAAGTAAAAAAAGCAAGAGTACTAAAAGCAAAGCAAAGTCCTCACCGAATGTAATCTCCTTTGAAAGTGACGACGAGTCTTTTGCCAATCACAATGTCACCCCCGTCAGTAGAACTACTGAAAGTACCTTCAATGATTGTTCTGCTGATGACCGAGTAAACCCCGCGCCTGTGGACCAGACTTCACAATCACATTGATGGATCGAATTTCATCTTCCAGAGCTTGCCACAAATATGTCACATCAAAGCAGTATTTACTGTATTGAAGATGACTAGAATTCGAAGGAAACGCTGAATGCAGATGTCCAGTTATTTTTTATTACTGTTTCATATGTCACTGATGTAACTGACAAGTTTCCAATGTTCCAGACAGATCATCTTTAATTACACTTTGTATGAAAACTGTCTATCCGCACCATGTAAAGTACGCTGTAATTCAAGGCTGTTTTGTGTTTAACATGACGATGCAAACAAGTGGAGGGATAAATATTTGGAATTATATCTTTTTGCAATCATTTTTTACAATGCAATGTGCAGAAATGTCTGTATTTTCAGGGATTTTAATACCTTTCTGTTGCCATACCTCTGTAATAATTATGACACAGATCTTAATGTAACCAACAGCTCAGTTGTACATATTACTATTGGATGGAGTTTTGGTTTTCAACATTGACTTTTTTGTATCAAGTTTAATTTAAGAATTAATTTGAATGGATTACTGTAGGTGGTTTGTTTTACTGGTAGATGATGTTTATGATGACTAAGTTAAGATTTATTTGTAGATTAATTTAGTTGTGGCTATGCTGCAACAAATACTAATGACTGGACACTTTACCAGAATATTAACATTTAATTCCTTACCTTTCTGTCACAAACCCGGGATGAATATAAAGCATCCGGCACACTTATTGGTGCTCCTGGTAATAATATTTTTTAAAAATCTGGAAATAAATTCACTTTTTATTGAAGTATTATATTCTCGCACTGAGATACGAATCCAACCTTTAATTTGAGTACTTTTATACAGGGAAGTTAGAGGGATAAACGCATAAATAAATAATTGTTAGTAAGCAACTAATGGGTGTAAAAGTTGTTGGCACCTAAGCAATTCTATAAAATAAGTAACTGAGGTCATTTTGAATTTATCTTTCAAGTTGACCAGAATGCCGAGGGACCTACTAGTTCGTGACTTTTTGTTTTCCAAGGTATTTATTTGACATACAGAACACTCAAATAACACATCCTAGATCTGAATGAATGAAATATTCTCATTGAATACTTTGTTCTGTACAAAGTTGAATCTCCTGACAACAAAATCACACAAAAATCATCAATGGAAATCAAATTCTATTAACCAATGGAGGCCTGGATTTGGAGTCACACACAAAATTAAAGAGGAAAGAAACACTACAGGCTGATCCAACTTTGATATAATGTTCTTAAAACAAGTCAAAATGGGGCTCAGTATTGTGTGTGGCCTCCACGTGCCTGTATGACCTCCCTACAACGCCTGGGCATGCTCCTGATGAGACGGCGGATGGTCTCCTGAGGGATCTCCTCCCAGACCTGGACTAAAGCATCCGCCAACTCCTGGACAGTCTGTGGTGCAACGTGACGTTGGTGGATGGAGCGAGACATGATGTCCCAGATGTGCTCAATCAGATTCAGGTCTGGGGAACGGGCGGGCCAGTCCATAGCTTCAATGTCTTCATCTTGCAGGAACTGCTGACACACTGCAGCTACATGAGGTCTAGCATTGTCCTGCATTAGGAGGAACCCAGGGCCAACCGCACCAGCATATGGTCTCACAAGGGGTCTGAGGATCTCATCTCAGTACCTAATGGCAGTCAGGCTACCTCTGGCGAGCACATGGAGAGCCATGTGGCCCTCCAAAGAAATGCCACCCCACACCATTACTGACCCACTGCCAAACCGGTCATGCTGAAGGATGTTGAAGGCAGCTGATCGCTCTCCACGGTGTCTCCAGACTCTGTCACGTCTGTCACATGTGCTCAGTGTGAACCTGCTTTCATCTGTGAAGAGCACAGGGCGCCAGTGGTGAATTTGCCAATCCTGGTGTTCTCTGGCCAATGCCAAGCGTCCTGCACGGTGTTGGGCTGTGAGCACAACCCCCATTTGTGGACGTCGGGCCCTCATACCATCCTCATGGAGTCGGTTTCTAACCGTTTGTGCAGACACATGCACATTTGTGGCCTGCTGGAGGTAATTTTGCAGGGCTCTTGCAGTGCTCCTCCTGTTCCTCCTTACAAAGGTGGAGGTAGCGGTCCTGCTGCTGGGTTGTTGCCCTCCTACGGCCTCCTCCACGTCTCCTGGTGTACTGGCCTGTCTCCTGGTAGCGCCTCCAGGCTCTGGACACTACGCTGACAGACGAAGCAAACCTTGCCACAGCTCGCATTGATGTGCCATCCTGGATGAGCTGCACTACCTGAGCCACTTGTGTGGGTTGTAGAGTCCGTCTCATGCTACCACGAGTGTGAAAGCACCACCAACATTCAAAAGTGACCAAAACATCAGCCAGAAAGCATAGGTACTGAGAAGTGGTCTGTGGTCTCCACCTGCAGAACCACTCCTTTATTGAGTGTGTCTTGCTAATCGCCAAAGATTTCCCCCTGTTGTCTATTTCATTTGCACAACATGTGAAATTGATTGTCAATCACGGTTGCTTCCTAAGTGGACAGTTTGATTTCACAGAAGTTTGATTTACTTGGAGTTATACTGTGTTGTTTAAGAGTTCCCTTAATTTTTTTGAGCAGTGTAGAAAGATGAGACTGTCTTTTCGGTAAGGCAGGATTTGATACCAAAAAAATGGCTAACCTTTCCCATATGCAAATAAGAGCAATAACAACATGTAAAACAACTGGAACTGTGACAGAAGACTGTGGAGCCAAGTTTATCTTGCAACCTCCAACCGAGGTAAGGATGCTAAAGAAATGTCCAAAGCTCACTGTTGGAGGTATCACCAACTCTTCATTACAATAACTTATATGAAGAGATGTTTTTACTAAAAGACAAGGGCATAAAATGGATATATAGTACACACACATTACTACAAGAGCGATTGTGTTTGATTTTAGCAAATTTTAGCTATGTAAAAAGATTGTGTTTTGGCTTAAAGGTGCTTGTCAGTAATGACTGCATTAGGAATGTGCTCATCAATGCTTGGAATAGGTACCAAAATTATTCATACCCCTGGCAAGAAATTATCCATGCAGCTATCAAAGGAAAACAATTTTAAGAGAGTATCAAATAAGAAAAAAACGTTTTTATTTACATTTGATTTTTTTTAAAAGCATATTTACACCATTGTCAATAAGTGATAAAACTATTTACTGGCAATATAGCAATCAAATTTTTCTTATAATTGCTAACCAGCTCTTTGCATGTTTTCAGTGGTAGTTTAACTATTTGGTGATAAGCTCCAAGTCTTTGAGGTTGGAAGGACCCCTTGTCATTATCCTAACTTTTTAGCTCTCTCCTCAAATTCCATTTCAAAATGTTGATAGTACTTCGAGTTAGAAGAAATGTGTCAGTCAAATTATAGGATTATTTTAAACCTAAATCTGCCAGGGGTAAGAATAATTTTGGGCCTAACTGTAGATCTTCATCCATTCCTACACATGTTCCAACTAAGCAATTTGAAAATAGCAAAACATCAGGTATCTATATCCATACATACTCATGTGGACAGTAATCTATTAATAAACCAGACAGTTTTAAATGATTTGCATAACTTGTTTTGCTACTGAGGATGTAACTCTTCCATCCAGATGGGGGCAATCTAACAAAGAAGTCTCAAAAAGGGACAAGACCTCCAAACTGATTACAGTGACATCTAGTGGACGGAATGAAGATTTTAAAAGATGTTGGAAAACGAACTGACTATTTGGGCTTTTGCTAATGTTTTCTGTACTTACAATTTTATTATTTGTTTCATTAAGTGTATTATAAATAAATGTTCTATTTGTATTATCATGACATAAATATGATTTCGTAAGAAATCGCTTGTTTTCATAGAGAAACGGCATGACTTTTTAGAGACCTTTAAGGCAAAAGAGAAAAAGAAAAAGGTGAAATGATGGCGTCGAAACTTTAGTCTCCATGAAATAAAGGCACAAAAAGGCTGAAAACTGGTCAGTGAGGTCCAGCTCTTTTCTGCTTTTGCAGGTTTGATGTCCTTCATATGTGAAGCACCTGATTCAGGCATTGTTGGTCTTAAGATGCGACGGGTGCCTTCAATTTATTGACTTTTCCATTAGTCTGGTGCGCCTGGCAATTAACCTCTATTATTACATATTCAACATTCTGATTCGCTTATAAATACAAACAAAAAGGCTGTAAAATATAAAACAAATCGCATATAAAAAACAAATATTCATTAGGTAATAATAACATTTTACGCAGATAGATAGATAGTCATTTTAAGCAGAACGTATGGGTATCATACCATAAGGAATAACCAAAGGTTTTCCTGTAAAGTAAATAATCTGACATTCTAGCAGTAGGAGGTGGTGTTTTTTTTTTTCGCAGACCTTTTATTTTTCAAATGGCCGAGCAGGAAGAGAAACACTTTGTGCTCCATTCTGCGAGCGGATGTTGTTCGTGGCGACGCTTCTTCCTCTAATTTGATCAAATCTTCCTCCTTTTACTCAAGAAGATAGCTGTAATGGCGTCCTCCATGCCCGTAAAGGTATTAATTGTTGTTTCATGCTACATTGCGAGCGTTGTTTAGCCGAACATTACGTGGCTGAACTCAGGAGGGAATAAACCATAAAATGTTAATTGTGTGACAAACCTGGAGGAAAGGAACAAGCCCCTTAATGTTAGCATTGTAACTAACTTACTTTACAGAGTAGCCAGTAGTCTCTGTGAACCCGTTGGGTTTCTGTTTTGGCTATAAAATGCCTGATTTTTATGTGAATGGTAATTAGAAGTTGAGTAACCTGAAACACGTGGCAGTCGGAGCACATCCTGCAGTCGGCACCCATTCAGCCTGACAGCTGACATCGTGTCCAAGTCAGACACTGTAATGAACAATGGATCTCTTTATTAGCTGTGTCTTTAGGCCTACTGCATACCTTAGCAGTAGCTCTACTATCTATATAGAATTTACATTTTTAAAGCTGTTCTGATCTGCGTTTTTGTTGTCACATATTTATTCAAGATGAATCGCTCCAAAACCAGGCTTCCTCTGATGACATCACATAAGGCTGATCAGGGTTATTTTTAGTACGTCTATATAGACTGGAATTGTCAGATTTCACAATCAAAGATCTTTGACCATTTCAAAATGAAATGATAACAATGTTTCCTGAAACATTGCATGGATCTCAGAAATATTTGGCACCAATAAAACACATGGAAGAGGTTGGTGAAGTGGACCAGAATAAATTGGAATTGTGAGATTTGACAAAGATCATTTGTTATCATTTCAAGGAAGGTGGTTGAATCTGCTTATTGTGGTCAGTTAGTTAAACAGTTAGCTGCCCTTCTACTGGCACCTGCAGTCCAGTTTTGTTCATTTCAGATTACAGCAGAGGAGAAAAAGTAAATCACTCAGTAGGATTGAAATGTTACCATTGTGTTACTAATGCAACCAGATCACCTCAACCCTTGTGTCTCTGGTGAAATCACTTACCCAGATTACTCTTAACCGAGAACTAGCCAGGCGTTTTTCTTCAGGGTGGTTTTTAAAAATGTATTTTTTGACAGTGTGTGGTAAAAATCAAAACTTCATTATCCAGCTGTGCCGTTATTGACAGTATACATTTGCATATGGGGCCCTTATGGATAATAATGGGGCTGAAAATGGGCTCCAGATAGGATTGTCTGCATATTATATTACAGCCCTGTGATAATTGCTTATATGGGGTTGATGCAAGACAACTTCAGATAAAAAGTGGGGCACATATGGGTCCTAGTAGGGTTCCACAAATTACACAGATTTTCCTAATAACCATTTAGCTAAGACCTACATCGAGTACCCAACTGGTTTTACTTATGTGGGATCTGTTTAGATCCCAGATCCTACATCAGTGGGATGAGACCCCTATGGGTCTCATACAAAAAGCCCTTTGTAAGCACAGGCCTAATTAGTACTTGTTCAGCCTGAGAATAAACCATATGGGGCTGGGCCCATATAGACCATGGACGTTTATATACTGACAGCCTTAACAGACAGCTTACATAGTTAATGTTTGTTTAACTCTTGGTTACCACCCAGCCAACATTTACATATGGGGCTCAGAACATCAAATGGGATATGTAAATGTCTAGAAAATGGGCCCCAGATAAAAATGTCAGGGACTTGTATCATTTGGTTATATAAGTTTGAGGTTAACTCTGAATCTAAGTGGGGCCTATATGGGTCTTAGAAGGGTTGTAAAGGAAGACTTTCTTAGTACCCATTTGGACCCACCTAAGACCTGTTCAACTGGATTTGCTTACATTGCTTAGCCTAGACCTAGAGCTCTGCAGCCTGAGCATAATCCATACGAGGCCCAAATAGATATGTTGGCTGGGTTCTCTAGTTGCAACAGCACATACTGTTTGCAAAAATGGATTTAGCTGTGTTTACTGATTGGAGAAAAGATAATGTTGTTTTAGGGATAAAATGTTGTGTCAACTGTCTTATCTTCAGCAAGGTGATACCTAAAGACTCAGTGTACAGTAGGTGATATAGTAGGCTGATTTTAGGAACATCTACAGGCAAACAAAGAATAGAAAGTTTTAAAGATTTTCAGACAGTGTGTAAATTTTCTGTCAGACACATTTAAAATGTTTTTGGTGATGCCCCCTAGTGGTATGAACACAATATGCTTTCAGTTTCACAGTTGGAATGGAGCCAAACAAAACAGACCTTTGCAAGACCGTGTAGTTGGTGTCAAAGGTCAAATGTATTAGACTCAGGTGTCAGGTGTTTTATGTCATGAAATCATACTGTTGGTGCAATAGTTAGCTGTCTCTTACTAAAGGAGTTCTAGCTAGTTGGTGAAAAGTTTTTGAATTCTAAGTAAATCATCAATTTGCAAGTGCAGACAGGGTTATTTTTGAAGCACAAACAAATACAGACCATTACAGCTGGATGTAACCACCAAAATGAGCTCAAATTTCAGGTCATATGTTAGTCACCGGTTCACTGAAATAAAGACAATGATTCATATTTTTCAAAAATGTTCCTCTTTTTTTGTTATTTGTTCAGATAGGAATTATCGGCGGCTCAGGTCTTGATGATCCAGATATCCTGGAGGGAAGAACAGAGCGTTATGTTGACACGCCCTATGGAAAGGCAAGTTGTTTAATTGAAAGCATGCTCTCCAAGGTGTAAAGAATAAGCCTTTCATGTGTTCTGTTTTGGCTTCATGGTGCATTTCCAATTATTCTGAAAGATTCCTCTGTTTTGCTTGAACAGCCATCAGATGCTTTGATACTGGGGAAGATCAAAAATGTGGAATGTGTGCTCCTAGCAAGGTAAGCTCCTCTGTGCCAATGCCATCCTGCAGGAAAAGAGTTAGGGCTGGATATTCTGTGCATATGTGTAAGATAAAATCTTGATTATTAGTATTATTAACCTGTTTTTTAACCAGGTATAATAAAAAAGAAACATTTAGACCGAGGTCTCTCTTACAAGGGTGCCCTGGCCATAAGGTCAACAGCACACACTATAGAATCACAATCACTTAAAATAAAACAATAATTGAACATATATTCGCAAGTTGTTATAACGTTAATAAAAGTTAAACATCAGTTAAAAGGTGCAATTTTCCACTGTAACATCTTTAAGACACTGGCACTGTTTTGTGGATGTCTTTTTTATCAAACGTAGACATGGGAGACAACACACCATAATGCCATCGAACGTGAACTACCAGGCCAACATCTGGGCTCTGAGAGAAGAAGGCTGCACTCATCTGGTGGTCACCACGGCTTGTGGCTCCCTGAGGGAAGAGATTCAGCCCGGAGACATCATCATCATAGATCAGTTCATTGACAGGTCAGTGGGGGATTCTTTGATCAATTTGCACCTGTCTCATCTGGGCCTGGGCTGGTTACCGGTACCAAGCTAAATTAAGATTTTAAAACGTTTCGGTTTAAAATCACTTAAATGTTCTGTCATGTCTTTCCTGGTGGTTAATGTCGGTTTTAAGGGCATTAACCCCCACCCAAACACACACCCACCTCTTGCTTCTCGCAGCTGCTCATCTGGCTGAAATAACATAATAAGGCCTTTCCCTTGCATTCTGCAGTCATTAAGAGGACAATTTTATAGCGCTTACACATCAAGTGTTTTCCGACATATTTACAACAGGGGTGGGTGATATGACAAAAATATCATGCTTCTTTTTTTTACAGTAACATTTTATCAATATTTCTCTAAATAAAAGCATAACTCTTACAGAAAAACCCCAGAACATGGCACTTTGGGCAAGGAGCATTTCTAACTATATTCTAATGACTTTCCCCAATTTGCCAACTTTTTCAAAGCAGAATTTGCATTTTATAAATATTTTGCCATTCTTATGACACTGTGTTTCTAACCATTTCTTGAACTGAAAATGTATTATAACTCCAAAACAAGACATCACTCAGGTAAAGTTCACTCTTGCCACCTTGTACGTACGTAACAGTATGAAAGATGTCTCATTTTTATTCTGTGCAAATTAATCACAGTTAACGTCAGCATCAATGTTAGTATTAATATTGGTAGCAGTAATACTTGTGATGTTTGTCATCATTTAATCACCCTCTCATCAACACACTCAGAACATCTTTTGTATAAAACGCTGTCTGTCAGGGATAAGTTATGGCATGCAGCCTGAACATGCTGTTTTTTATGAGCAGGGAGGATACTGGAAGCGGTTTTAATTAGGTTTATGCTGTTTGATGCTCAGAACACTTTAGATAAGGCTCCTATTGTGAAGGTTAGTAGTATTGGCACTATAAATAGAGGCATAAACCAGCGTGTAATTGTTTCGGCTGCTCTGCCCAAATGTAATCTGATCCTCGGATAGAACTCCATCAGCCCAGTAAATCTGACCAGCTGGTAACCAGTTAAACAGACAAACCAGACCACTCTGAAGAGCACAAAGATCCAGCAACTAAGGCAACTCAGAGAAAAAAAAATACATTAGTTGGTTTGCATATTACCAACTAAATAAACTTTGGTGAGGCCTCTAAATAAAGTTACTTCAATGTGCCGTATTAGCTTTAATTTAAAAAGTTGATAATATGATTCCTAAAATAACAATAAAAAAGTTATACATATGAAATGTAATATCTTATATTCTAGATTAAGCAGCAAATTTGATTATTGTTGTTTTTTTTTTTGTTTAAAAAAACAGCAGCCAGATCACGGTAAATTTAAATGCATTCACAAAACCGTCCCACGTCTGTGTTCATCATGCATTGTTTTTTTAACACACTCAAGTGTAGGTATTGAACTAGGTGCACTGGTTTCTCTTGTTCATAAATGAAACCCTCTGCCTTCACATCAGCTGATATTTTGTTCTGAGACCAGGATCATGTCAAAGCAGAAGTGGTGTTAACGTGCAGCAAAGCGTTCTGATATCCGTGTCAGGAAGGAGGAAGGAGGGTTTTTTTTTTCCATCGTGTTTGGCAGTATGTGTGAAAACCAGAATTTGCTCTCTGCACAGTTCTGTGGGAAAAAGAGGCAGAAAATTTCTGCCCGGCAGCTTTTATGGAACTCAAATGTCGCGTCTTCCTTAAAGCTTCAATGACAGTTTAAATACAACAAGGCAATACCAGCGTGATGACAAAATGTGTGATGAATTACCCTTTGGGACGGATATACTTCTCTAAATCGCTTCGGGTTTTTCCCCCCCTGTGTCTCTCAACTCTCATTCAGTGAGGTTTTATTCTTGCATGAGAATTTGTGCTGTCACTTCACGTTCAGCCACTGTGCTGAGCTAAAATCCACTCCAGCTTGTTGCCAGTCGCAACGCTGGGTGTCTATGCACAATAGGTTGACAACTTATTTGCCAAACCTGTTTAACGTATACTTGGTGTGTCTGGTCTGGCAGTTAGTTGAAAGTACTGCGAATATTCAGTGTTTATTGAATGATTAAAAACAGATGTTTTTGGCCTGTTTATATTAAAAACTGTGTCTAAAAGAACAGCGCTGCCTATGTAGTCAAAACAAAGTCTATATATATGATTTTGCATTTCTGTTTCTGTCTAATACTGATATTGACAAGGATAACCATTTGTAGATACTTTACAAATCTTCAGGCCTGACGTCCTTGGAGCTAACATTAAAGAAGCAGAACCCGGCTGATGTGGGAGTGTTTTATCGTTTGCCTCAGGCCAGGATGAAGTCCAGGAAGCGTTCAGAGATAAAGCAAAAAGCATACAGTACAGACCAAAAGTTTGGACACACCTTCTCATTCAAAGAGTTGTCTTTATTTTCATGACTATGAATATTGTAGCTTCACACTGAAGGCATCAGAACTATGAATTAACACATGTGGAATTATATACTGAACCAAAAAGTGTGAAACAACTGAAAATATTTCTTATATTCTAGGTTCTTCAAAGTATATGTTCAGCCTGTAAAGCCAACTGACTGTAAAGGTAGTTCAGGGTGGTATAAAGAAGGCATACAGTGCATTTCTAATCTCATACCAATGAATGGTTTTCATGGTGCTGCAGTGTTCAACCTTCTGACATAAAGTGTCAGTTGGAGTGAGAAGAAATGATATTGTGACGTTCAGAAGTATTCACACCCCTGGAACTTTTTAACATGCTGTCAAGACAACCACAAAGGTGTCTTTGTGTGCTGTTCAGATTTGAGCTGATTTGATTTTAGAAGTGGAATGAAAATGATAAATAGTTTTTATCAAATAAAAGTGTGGCGTGTATTTGTATTGAGTTTTACTCTGTAATCTCAGCATGAATTACAGCAGCACAGCAAAGGACCGGCGTGGATGTTGTATTTTAAGCACTGTGCATGCAGATTCTGCTCGCTAATACTTTTGGCAGAGATGTTAAGGCTCACAAATGGAGGTAATAGCTCTGGGAGGAATGGTGGAGCTTACAAAGAGTGATGGGGCATTGCGATGAAGGAAAAGAGTCAAAATGTGGGTTAATGGGAATCGATACTGTCTTTGCAATATTCAGCAATAGATTTACAATTACAGGTTTTACTTATTTCGTTTAGCCCCAGTGTAAACATCTCTGTACTGTGAAGGCCTCAGAGGTTTGTTGGAGAACACTAGTGAAAAAACAGCATCATGAACACCCAGGAACATGGCAGACAGGTCAGGGAGGAAGTTGTGGAGAAGTTTAAAGCAGGGTTAGATTTTAATGCCAACATCTCATATCTGGTGGAGAACTGGTCAATCGATTATCAGAAAATATTGCTACAAATATTTAATTGGTTTTACTGTTGCTGAAAATGCTGACAACATCGATTGTGATTAACCCACATTTTTCTGGCGATTTTCTTTCTTTACTGTTGCACAATGTACCCACCGTATTCCATGAGCGGTAGCATCTCAGCGGCTAAACGTATGCTTCCACTGTGAACTTTAAGGTCTGTTAGAGTCCATCCAAGTGGCAAAATATGTTATTAATGTGCAGCAAATGAATGTCCATCCAAGCAGCTCTATCAGAAAATTGAATGTGGCTCAACTTCAAACCCTAAAACATGATGAAAATTGACAGATTCAGCAGTGAGGGCATTAATCAGAGTAGCTAGACAAGCCATGGTAATTGTAGAGGGCTCAGGACTAAATGAGGTCCTACAAAGTGGTGAGTCAGGGGGGCTTAATTCCAAAATCACCCGGCCATTTAAAGAAAATTTTATTTGTACATTTTTAAAAAAATCATTTATAATTTTCCCTCCACATCACAATTATGCAATACTTTGTGTGGGTTGGACGAAATGCGAATAAAAGAGAAAAGGGTAATGCAACTGTTGTTTAGAATAACCAGCTATTAATTTGCTTTTCTTGTTCAGGTATCTTGTCTCAGGAGTTCCGACTGCTGTAGGTGATTTCCTCGGAAGCACGCTTGATGGTAGTAAACATAAAGATATCTTTGTCTTGTTGGTAACAGTTCTCCCTCAGCTCTTTCTCATCTCGAAGCGAATGCACCATACATAAAAAGGTTGTGAGTTAAAACGAGGGGCACACTATCTCCATGACATGGCAGTGTCTGAGTTCCTATTTAAATCTGAAGCCTTATGACCCATGAGTTGGCACACAGCGATTCGAGCCGATTTAAATAACATGTTCTCCCACATTTCTCAGCCTGTGGCTTTGTTGCGTGGTTCAGGAACCAGATGAACTGTTTTCATCACGACGTTTTCATCTAAAATGAGGAAGCTGAGTGTTGGGGCTTGCTCAGACTTGTCCCACTGCATGTGATGGCATTGATTTAGCTCGACCGGATCTTTAACTCATCACGCGCAAACTGAACATTTGGTAAATGGATGCCGTTGTCTGTTTGTGCTGATCGCCTGTGTTGCTTTCAACCTCGGTCTAAACCTAATGAGTCCGTTTCTTTGTTTTCGTTTTCACTTTGCTGTTCCTAACACTGATCTTTCCGGTTGTTTGATTACCTAGATTTCCTCTCTTAACTGGCTAGACAGCATTTTTAGAAAATTAAATGTACTCGTTGTACGTGTTTAACGGCTGCTGTTTCCTGAAAATAATCTGAAAGTCCAGGAAAACGCATCGAAATCTGCCCTAAAGTACCATAGGCTTGTTGTGAAGGAACATTTTGGTTAAGACCCTGAATATAACTCAGATTTGTACATCTTATGAACACTGTGCTTGGCAGAAAGGTTACAATCTTATTCAGACAAGTTGAAAAATGTTGGGCTTTTGTTTATTCATTTGAAGAGTTTATGTCCAGGTTGGGATGATCATTCCACATCCAAGCTGGATGAAAAACAAGAGTTAGGTTTGGACTTTCTCTAATCCATACTGGGTCAAAGTCACCTCTGCAGGTGTTATAAGGTCACAATACACCTTCAAAGTTCCAATCTTGTTTTATTGAAAAACATTGAACAATACCTGTAAAACAATACAAACTTGTACACGAGGTAGTGCTCTCAAAAATAAAAGAAACGTTTAGAGCATTGCAGTTCCTTTAGTCTTTGGTTTTTCACATTTTTAAAAGAATCAAAACTTGCACAATAAAGACAAGCTGATAAGATTGGTTTACAAGATCACCGATCTCCCAAAATCAAGGAAATTGGTGCCGATCGATCAGTGACCCCCTAATTCTAACCCCTAAAATGTTTAAAAATTCGTACCCATGATGAGTGCAAGTAAAAGTCTGGCTACCTTTCAGTACTGTTTATCTTTTACGGCTATATCCAGGCTGTTGCTTCAGGAAAATCTAAAATATTTTCTCAATATGTGATGTGGGAAATATTTTCCATTCTTTGCTTGCAACCGAAATGCAAGGCCAAAGATAACTCAATTTTCACGACACAATCAGGCATTGTTTTAAGCTCATACTTTATCCCACACAAATCTTTGCTATTGACCTAAAGCTTTGCAAAGCTCGCACAAAGTATTTAAAGGCCGACTCCGGTGCCAGGGTCGTGAGTAAAGAGACGAGTGCAGGGCATCAGAGGTGTTCATTCTTTGGATGTCTAAGATAATTATGCAATGACTCTGTGATCGCTGAGAAAACACAAGGAAACAAGAAGTCAAAGCTTCGCCTTTAGGTAGATCTACTGGAAACCTGTTACTGCTGCATACGTTTCAGTAGAAGTGAAAAGTCTGGACACCCTTACTCTTTCAGTGTTTTTGTTCTGTATTGCTTATCGTATTTGAATAGTGGAATAATACTAAAGGTATCAAACCTATTAGATAGAATTACCTATAAAATCTTAAACATATTGCCGTGCTTACAGTGCAAGAAATATGAACAACATGTATTTTACTTTCACTGGCCCCAACACTCATGGGATTCATGACAAAGAAACAAGCTGGAAGCCTTCAGGGAAGCACATAAAGCCTAATGTTCTCAGCTCACTGGGAGAAGTCAATAGATTAATTGTGAGCCTCCGACTCTGCATTTTGAGCTCATTGGAGGCAGGATAATGCTACGGCTGTTTCAGTGCTGCTGATTCAGCACGTCGGCATGGAGGAGGACAGTTGTTTTACATTAAAACTGCTGCTGTTCTGTTAGTATGCTTTAATTCTCCTGGATAGATGAGAAAAGCTGTGTATGTGTTGTGACAGACTGGACCAGTGTACTGTATAGCAACTATTCTAAAAAGATCTTTTATTCTCTTTATTATGTAAGATGTTCCACTTTGATATGGTTAAAACTGTATTTTTGTAACAAACTCGACTTTGCAACAGCAGCGTTTGTACATTAGCTCCAGTAAAAACTTTTAGCCTCTTCTTTCCAGGACCACCAAGAGGCCTCAGACGTTGTATGACGGGCAGCCCACCAGTCCGCCGGGCGTCTGTCACATCCCCATGGCAGAGCCTTTTTGCAACCGAACTAGAGAGGTCAGTTTGTAAAAAATTTATAAAATAATAATGGTAAGATGTGTTTTAACCGAATCAACAGACATAGAACATGTTGGTCATCTTCCTTTAGGGTGGGTGGATGCCGGCTGCACTGCTGCGGGACTCTGGAGCCCTGCTAGAATAAAACATCTCGACTGATGCAGAAAAAAACACTTTTAAATCACTCTCTTTTTTTTTTTTTGGATGTTTGTAATCAAGGTCGACTAAGAAACAAAAATGACAACAGACTCACATTTGCATTAATGACCTACTACCCCGATCCCCAGTCTGACTCACCAGTTATTTAAAGCTTTATTCCTAAATCTCTTTTTCTTTTTTTAAAAGCAGACATTGTTTTCTCTTTAGTGTGAAACTCATAAGGGCTGTATGTTTTGAAATAGATGTTATCAGTAACTGCATAGTGGAAAAAAAACGTGTGTGTGTGTGTGTGTGTGTGTGTGAGAGTTACTGAGGCACTGGTTACTTTTTTCTATAATTATGTGAGCAAATAGACCTGTATATCATAATATGTATTATATTATTAATAAAGGTTAATTGGTAACTAAGTTACCATCTGTTTAACTACCTGCATTACCATGCATTCAGTGATTTAGATGGTGTTAAGACGATTTGCTGAAGTTCAAACTGAGCATCACAGCAGGGAAGAAAGGGAATTTGTTGGTTGTTTGTACCAGATGGGGTTGGTCTCAGACTTCTGATCTTCTGGGATTTTCATACATAGCCATCTCACAGAGAATGGTCCGAAAAAAAAGAAAATATCCCGGGCACAGCAACTATGCGGACAAAATGATTTGATGATACCAGAGGAGAATGGCCAGACTGGTTCAAGATGACAGAAAGGTAACAGTAACTCAAAAACTCACGACCAGGCTTAGGCAGACTAGCGCCAGTGAACACACAACACGTTGAACCTTGAAGCAGATGGGCTACAGCAGCAGAAGACCACACCCTGTGGCATTCCTGTTTGGTAATTACAGGAATCCGAGGCTACAATTCACACAGACAGTAGCAACATAGGAGAATGTTGCCTGGTCGGATGAGTTTCGATTCCAGCTAAAGCATTCAGATAATAGGGTCAGAATTTGCCCCACGGTTTCTGCCACCTTGTTGAATCGTTGTCAGGGAGAATTAAGGTAGTTCTAAAGACTAAAGGGGGTCCAATTCAGTACTGACTGTGGCCGGTCAGTGTTTATCTCTGTGTGTAATAAAGCTACATGATATGAGTTTCAGAATTTTCCAAACACCATGAAACATAATATCTGTCCAAAAGCCATCTTGTCTTGAGAGTAGCCTCCTTATTTATACAGTGGCTTACAAATATTCACGCCCCTCCACCATGTTTTTCCCTATTACAACAAATAACTTCTTTATATTTTATTATGCACAAAGTAGTGCAAAAAACCATGAAGTGAAAGCAAAGCCATATATGGTTTTGAACATTTTTCAGGAATAAAAAAAATCTAAAAAGTGTGGCATGCATTTGTATTCACCGCCCAAACTTTCTAGAACCACATGGCTCTGCAATTACAGCTGCAGGTCTTTGGGGGTATGTCTGTCAACTTTCAATTTTTTTAAACAGATTTTGCCCATTCTTCCTTTCAGAAGGGCTCAAGCTCAGTCAGATCTTATTGATTAGGCCATTCTAACAAATGAATATGCCTCGATCTAGACCATTCCATTGTAGACCTGGTTGTGCTTGTTTAGTGTTGTATACTTATTAGCTTTCCTTCTACATGGCTTTCTTCTTGCAGTTATCAAGGTCAGATATGTGAAGTGGATGATGAATGGTTGCCCTGTTGAAACATTCTCTCATTTGGGCTGTGGATCTCTGTTGCTCCTCCAGAGTTGCCATAGCTCTTGGCTGCTTATCATAGTAGTTTGTCTGTGAGGCCTTCGTACCACAGATGTGTTTGGTAGCACTGGATTTTATTTGGAGATATTAGAGTAAATGGGGCTAAAATACACACCATACTTCTCTGATTGTTTAATTGTACAAATTTGATGCGCTTGTATCATTTCTTTTCACTTTATGGTTCTGCTCTTAGTGTTGGTCTATCAAGTAAAATCCTTATAAAACACTTTGATGTGTTTTTGGTTTCAATACATTGACCTTTGGTAAAAAGGTTGAACGGGTATGCAAACATTTGCATTGAGCTGTCATAGAAATCTCCACACGGGTGAGCAATTACAACGCACAGCTTTCTCTGGTACTCTGTTTAACTTTAACAGGTTCTGGTGGAGGTGGGACGGAGTCTGGGCGTCAGGTGCCACATGCGAGGGACCATGCTGACCATCGAAGGACCCCGCTTCTCCTCGCGGGCTGAGAGCCTGATGTTCAGGCAGTGGGGCGCCGACGTCATCAACATGACCACTGTGCCGGAGGTGGTCCTCGCCAAAGAGGCTGGCCTGTGCTACGCCAGCATCGCAATGGCGACAGACTACGATTGTTGGAAGGAACACGAAGAGGCGGTGAGTTGCAGAACACGGGTCACAACTGCTGTTTTCACTAATTTGGTTTTCTGCGGAGTTGTGACTCGGGGGCCAAGGAGGATGTTGATTGGTCCTGCCTGACCTTTCGCACCAAGGAATTTTAACTGAGTGAGACCTTTTGCTGAGTGTTGTTTCATTGCTAAATTAAATAAGGCGAAGATGTGAGTCATTCTGTGTTTCTAGACAGTTGCTTTGGTGACGGCTATCTAATGGATTCCAAAATTATAAAAAGGATCTGATTATATCTCATATTTGTCATACATTGTTATAACTGGGGTGGTGGTCTCAGTCTTTCTGATTCAAAGGCCAAAGAAAAACATGAAAGAGTATGTGGTTAGGCTTTTTCACTTTTCACCAGTAGTAATAAGGAAACTAGTCTGAAATACGACACAGCTGTTAACCGTTCAGCAAATTCTGATAACATCACTAAGCCAAAAAAATAACTCTTCTGCCGTGTTGTGTAATAAAACAATTATTTTACAATTATATCCCTGTGTCCCGTGATAGCTTAAAGGTGGGATGATTTTACAGCATGTGGAGGTGGTAGTCACTGACTGGATCCTCACGCCTGCAGTTCAGTTTACAGTTCTTTCTGTAATCAGAGAAAGTTTATAGTGCTGTACGAATTGTGCAATGTGTTGGTAAAGCATTGCAGTCTTATACAGTTTGGATCACCTTTTTCATTTTTATTATGATATTGAACTCTTAGAAGTTCCTCCAGTTGCACACAGTTGGTGTCTGTGGGTTCCTACAGCTTCCGAGTGGCAGCCACTCTGCACAAAGCAGTTGATACACTATGTGTGTATGTGTGTGTGTGTGTGTGTGGGCGCGAATTTTGGCTTATTTGTCACTGATCCAGCCCGACTCACAACAACTCCACTTCCGAGTTCCTGCAGCTGACCTCTTCCCCCTCCTATTGCAAAACACTCGCCACATCCTTCCGTCCCCCCCCCCAACACCACCACCACCATTCAATCCGGCCCAACCTCATGCTACCTCTGTTTACCCCCTCCCCACACCACACACCCACACCCAGCTCGGCGTGCCAGCCTCCGGTGGAAGCCCTGCCAGAGGAGGTTGAGTCACAATGAGTCATGACCTTCACTGTCTTCATGCTATCAAACAAACCAAAAACACAAACGTTTTCATTAAGCATGAGATAAAAACAGAGGAGCGTTACAGGAGGTACACACAGGATGGATATAACAACAGGCATTACTGTACTTTATGGCATTTTTAGACTCCTATATCTGAAATGATCTGTAGATCTGTAAAATATATTTTCCTAAAAATGTGCACAAAAGAAAAAAATGGTTCCTGTGCAGTCTTGAAGAGTATGGAAAGGTATTTTGAACATCTAAACTGTATTTCACACATTTAAAATAAAATTTTAAGTATTAAAAACAAAACATACCTACAAAAAATAGATTTGATGCACCAATAAAAGATTTTGTGGCCAAATTCCAGTCGTTAGTGTTGTAAAGGTCTGAAATCACAACAAATCTAAACACTGTCTTCTACTTTCCTAAGAGTAGAATGTTCATAGCCATTGGGTCAGATGTGTCTGTGTAGATAAAACCCAAGTAAAAGATTTACCACATAGACTATTTACAAGTCATTATGTTTCAATAGCCTTTTGCTTTTTTGTCCACAGCTCAGATTTTACAAGTTCATCAGATAAGATTAAGTCAAAAATAAAAAACAAAGTGGTTTCCAAGTTAACATTTGATATACTTTTATGTGTTAGATTTTTAAATCATGTATTTGTTTGTTGAAATTATAACAAATCCATAAGGTTTTATGAACAATTATTCTTTATATTAGAACCAGAGGCGATATCACACTGTGTGAGAAAGAGCAGTCAGAATTACACAGCTCTGCATTTAATAAACGGTTTACGAAGTTGATATTTGAAGTTGTCTTTAGCATTTTATAAAAGGGAACCACTAACGTTAGCATTCCTAACTGTGGACAGCAGGGTCTATGTGTATTCCCTGTAGAGTTATTAACTCATCTGTGAATTGATCAAGTGTCTGCCACCATTTCCTAGTCAGGCATTATCCGTGGCAGAATTGTAGTCCTTCATTTCACAAAACCAGGCAACTTTGATGTAATATATTAAGCCTTCTGATATCTGTTGTGTAGCTAATATTTATCAGTGGAAAGTACAGGTGGGTTTAAAATTAGTCAAGCCTCTTTCATTGAACTCAGAAGTTTGTTTCTTATAAGAAATCAGACAGGCGTCTCCTAAAAGAAAATTTTAACGATATTAAAGAAGTTCATTTTTTTATTCCATTTTATTACAACCAGATTCAAGTCAGGACTTGCCAGTCAGCTGTGTAAATGCATATCTCATCAAATTAAAAATGTGCTGAACATGTGCAAACAAGTTACCACATGCTGCATAAGCAATAAATAACATGTAAGTCCGCCCAGCTCTCAAAATGTGCAAATTTTTACAATTTGACTTAAAACTTTGAGTAAAACTGAAAAAGGAAAAGTGTCCGGAAAAGGGAAGGTTTTTCATTTGCACATGCCAGAATTTTCACATTGTATTCCTAACACCTCCAGAATACATTTTTTATTGATTAAATGTACCACTGGAAAACCAAGGTGGCTAAAACACAGAATTTTTTATATAAAAAATGTGGATAGTACTTTGCGAAATATTTACCCCTTGAAAATATTGAAATTTTTATCCCACAACAGCCAAAACACAAAGTAATGCAAATCTATGACATACAAGAACAAGAAAACAAGGTTTTAAAAACACAACCAATCTGTCTTTTATTGTTGAGTGACAAGAAAGAAAACCATATTAAGTCATGCTTGTCACAACGTAGGAAGTAAAACAGAGATGTGAATGGATTTGCTTCGGCACATGAAACCAAAATGAAACATTTTGCCTGATATGCAAAACTCTGTCTGGTGGTTAGCTAACGCTGCACATCACCCTGACCATTCCAATGGTGAAACATTGTGGTGGCAGTATCATGCTGTGGGGATGCCTTTTCTTCAGCAGAAAACAGGGAAGCTGGTCAGCTGGGAAAATGGATGGTGCTAAACACAGGGTGATCCTGGAAGTAAAGTTGTTAGGATATTGACCCTAAACACACAGTCTACAATGGAATGGTTCAGATCAATGTATGTGTGAGAATATGTGTTAAAATAGCCAAGCCACAGTCCAGACCAAGATGAGCTTGAGCAATTTGGCGAGAACCACTTTATCCCCATAATAAAACATAGTAGTGGCAGCTTGATTCTGTGGGTATATTTTTATTTTATATTCCTATATTCTAGGCCTCAAATCCCTAATAAGACACTATTAAAGTTAGCCTGGTTTCAACAAAAAAAAAACCTTTGTTTCCTCTGACTTAACTTATTTAAGATCACTTCTGTGTGTTAAATAAGAAATAATTTGTATTTCTGATATTCAAATAATAAAACCTTTCTGTATTTAATTTGAACATTTATTTAGGATTTAAAATGGGCAGTTGGTAGCACTATTGCTTTGCAGCAAGAAGGTCCTGGGTTCAACTCCTGGGTCTTTCTGCATGGAGTTTGCATGTTCTTCCCGTGCATGCGTGGGTTCTCTCCGGGTACTCCGGCTTCCTCCCACAGTCCAAAGACATGCCTGTTAGGTTAATTGGTCTCTCTAAATTGCCCTTAGGGGTGTATGAGTGTGTGCTTGGTTGTTTGTGTGTTGCCCTGCAATGGACTGGCGACCTGTCCAGGGTGTACCCCGCCTCCCGACCATAGACTGCTGGAGATAGGCACCAGCTCTTCCAACTATGGAAGAAGCGGTAGAAAATGACTGACTGACATTTATTTAAAATTTAGACCAAAGAAAAAACTGAGAGAAATGGCTTAAAGAAATTCCTATAAACTCAAGACCCTGTTTGTGGTTATGGCACATACAGGGGTTGGACAATGAAACTGAAACACCTGGTTTTAGACCACAATAATTTATTAGTATGGTGTAGGGCCTCCTTTTGCGGCCAATACAGCGTCAATTCGTCTTGGGAATGACATATACAAGTCCTCCACAGTGGTCAGAGGGATTTTAAGCCCTTCTGCTTGCAGGATAGTGGCCAGGTCACTACGTGATACTGGTGGAGGAAAACGTTTCCTGACTCGCTCCTCCAAAACACCCCAAAGTGGCTCAATAATATTTAGATCTGGTGACTGTGCAGGCCATGGGAGAAGTTCAACTTCACTTTCATGTTCATCAAACCAATCTTTCACCAGTCTTGCTGTGTGTATTGGTTCATTGTCATCCTGATACACGGCACCGCCTTCAGGATACAATGTTTGAACCTTTGGATGCACATGGTCCTCAAGAATGGTTCGGTAGTCCTTGGCAGTGACGCGCCCATCTAGCACAAGTATTGGGCCAAGGGAATGCCATGATATGGCAGCCCAAACCATCACTGATCCACCCCCATGCTTCACTCTGGGCATGCAACAGTCTGGGTGGTACGCTTCTTTGGGGCTTCTCCACACCGTAACTCTCCCGGATGTGGGGAAAACAGTAAAGGTGGACTCATCAGAGAACAATGTTTTTTGGATACAATCCGGGTTAGCAACCAAACATCCCTTTCAGACAGCTTCCTCTTGCGTCCACAGTTAATGCTGTTGGATGTGGTTCGTCCTTCTTGGTGGTATGCTGACATTACCCTGGATACCGTGGCTCTTGATACATCACAAAGACTTGCTGTCTTGGTCACAGATGCGCCAGCAAGACGTGCACCAACAATCTGTCCTCTTTTGAACTCTGGTATGTCACCCATAATGTTGTGTGCATTTCAATATTTTGAGCAACACTGTGCTCTTACCCTGCTAATTGAACCTTCACACTCTGCTCTTACTGGTGCAATGTGCAATCAATGAAGACTGGCTACCAGGCTGGTCCAATTTGGCCATGAAACCTCCCACACTAAAATGACAGGTGTTTCAGTTTCATTGTCCAACCCCTGTACATCCAAACACGTAACCCACAAACCGAAAGTGAAAAGAAAGAACATTGATAATATTGCATGGAATAATGAAGACCTGTGACATTAATGGAGGAACAATATTCATTACCGCAATGCTGCTGCTTCCTGTTGTTCTTCTTTTCTTTAGGTCTGCGTTGATAACGTCCTAAAGACGATGAAGGAGAACGCAAACAAAGCCAGCAGCATCCTGCTGACTGCCATACCACAGATCAGTCAGATGGACTGGACTCAGACCATGAAGAACTTAAAAGTAAGCTGGCAACAAAGAGACGTTCCATTTCACTTCAGTAAGACCTGGTGACAGGGCGGGCTTCCTGGAGCCTCAATCCTAAAATTGCCTCCCGTTTCTGTTTTTTGGTTCTGTTACTTTTTCAACAACCTAACCATCAAATTAAGAACCACTGTTCTATGTTCCACCTTAAAGTAAAGACAGACTCTGTATGATGTCATAAATTATTTATAGGCAATTACAAGTTAGCAACAAAAAGGCAAATGTTAAAAAAACAGAAGCTACACATTTTTTTTTTTTTTCCTTAGAACATTCTTTGCATGTTTTTAGAGCAGGTTTTGAATATTCCTAAAGTAATTTAAAACAGAGGTAGAATAATTGTTAAAACAGCAGTGGATAATATTTCAGTTTTTTCTTCACCAAATACAGTTGTGTTCCAAATAAGTGTGTTTTATAAAAGTGAATAAAGTTAAAAATCCCTACAATTGTTTTATTTCCATACATGCAAATGCATTGAGAAAACAGTTTACTGTATTCAAAACATGATGCAAACAAATCATTAGACATTTATCACATTTCCCTAACACTTCCTAAAGAAAACAACGGTTCCAAAACCGTCACTCAACAACTTCCATGTCACAGACTCTAGAATAAATTGAAATGAATGGATGAATGAAAGCATAAAGGCTTATCTTCTTTTTGTTGCAGTCCGTGGCGCAGTCTTCAGTGATGCTACCAAAGCACTGAGTGGCAGATCAAAAATTGAAGAGGAAAAGAGGAAAAATACCAGACACCACAAGCACATACTCCGCACAGACAATGGACCCTAAGTCTGTGGATTCCCAATCGGTGAATCACAAAAAAAGTGCCTCACCGGAATAGTGCACAGCTGTTTGTTTATCTGGAGTCTTAGGGCTCCATCCCTTGAAGAACCTCCTCATACTGATTCATAGGTCACTTCTTTTCACATTCTCACATTTAAAAAGTCTTAAAAATTATGCTTGATATGTTGTAGACTGATATTTTTATAAACCTTTAACCTTTCCATATCTCCTGCCTTTCAACTGTCGGTCTCAGTTTCACTTCTCACAGATCGAAAGAGAAACTGGAGGCTTAGCATATGCGTTTATTGTATCAAAGTCTTTATCACAATATGCTAGTTAAAGAGTTTCATTTTTAAACTCTAAATGCCCATTACATGGTTTTGGAAATTATATTTTATGATTTATGATTGTTTACTTGTATCCTCAGCTGTTGTTTTACATTTAATTGACAATAGAACTTTAACACATTTCTAGTGTACTGAACTGACAAGAGACCTGTATTACCCGTGTTTAAATACTTCCTCAGACATTTCAGCTCAAGATTCATCATCATGTTTAAACTGTATGTTTATCTTGCACTCGTGTATTTCAGTATATCAAAATCAGCTAATTTTTGTTTTCTGTCTTTCCATTCTCTGGCCTTGAATTGTCATTGCACTGTATGTTGCACAATATGTTTCAGTCACTTGCATTTCCTCTTTTTTCATGATGAACTGCATCATGCATGAGCAAATATTTGATTGTAGTGTAATGTAAAACTTTGAGGTCATTGCTTAGTTAAAAAAACAATAAAATATGGAAAAAAAGACATACTTTTTGGTAGGTTTTGTTACTTTTTGGTCTAAAAACTTTAGACACGATTAAATGAACTAACCAGCCTTGAATTGGCCCAGTTGATGCCGATTTCTCTTTTTTTAAGGGGATTAGTTTGGATTTATGAGCTAAACTTACAAACGCCATACATGTTAGTACTGTAAATTTTACCTGGATGGAAATCTATTAACTAAGCCAATTAACTTTTGGATTCATAAATAGCTAGGCTATTGATTGGTTTAGCTCTAATCTGGAGCCTAATTAGCAACAGTTTCAGCTATTATACATCTGCACACATAAAACTTGTTTCTGAATCAATAAGGAGGCGTAATCCATATGTTTCAAGCTTTAATTGTCATACATATCCTTACATTGGTAAAACTTCCCACTGAAATTCAATATATCAGTAGGCATTTATTCTTTTTTGGACTTATAAAGACGATAATCCAACTTCCGGACCATTTAAAGCATGTTAACCTTTACCTTTAAAGTGTTTAAAACACACATTCGTGATATGACTTTTTTTTTTTATTTATTAAAGTGCAAACACTGTATAAAGAGAAAACGTGTCTCTGTATTTATTTCATAATAGTGCATAGTTTAAAAGAAATATCACGTGCAAAAAGTCATTGGGCTTCTTATTTAGCTAGACTGTTTACAAGTTTAAAAAATATTCATGAAACCAGGATTTCTACGAAATGGTCATGTTTCAGAAGTAAATTCTACAGCATATTGTTTTTTAAATAAACTTTTCTAACACAAAAAAGTCACAAGTAGATGTATAAAAGCAGACAATTAAAAATGCTGTAGCCTTCTATATTATGAGCGATCTCGTTAAATAATAAATAAATAGAAATGAAGGCCCGTTCCGGGCCTTATTTTGTGGTCCTCAATCAGAAACAACGGAGTTAAATATTAGGAAATACGAGAAGCAGGCACATTTTTTTAAAGAGTCTTCAGGAAAGCAACAACATCCGTGTGGTCGTTCTGTCTGGCCAAGTCAACCGGGAGGCGGTTCGCATTGTCCCGGGCCTGCAGGTCGGCCCCGGCTTCCACCAGCAGACGCACCGTGTCCAGGAAGCCCGACCGGGCCGCGTCGTGCAGCGGGGTCGCCCTTGTGCTTCTGTCCGCCACGTTTGGATCCGCTCCGTGCGTTAGTAAGAGCTGCGCCACCGGCGAGCTGCCCATCATCATCACCTTCAGGAGAACATAACTTTAATGCTTCTATTATTTGATATCTGGAGGCCTATAAAACTGGACAAGAAGATTAAAAATAACCCAAAACGATTCTTCACTGAAAAGTGAGCATTGCTAAATGTATGGACATATTCGAAAAGAAAATATTTATTGATCTATCTTTTTATTCATCTAACAAAATAAATCCCATTTTATTTATTATTACTTGCTCTCACTTTTTAATCGCTGTCGCACAAGCAAAAACAGAGACCTGTTAGACCTGCGCTTTCAGTCGGCCGACGGTACAATGACTACACTGCAAACAATTTTCTGTTATTTCAACAGCAGAAATATTGTATTGGAAACACGTATTTACTGTTGAAGTAATGTACACTATGTTACTGTAGAGTTAGAATAAAAGCACCATGTTGTCATTAGTTCTGTACTTCATAATTCATTTACAGCACATTGGCAGCTATATATTTACAATGCATTCTACTAAAACTGTAAGGAATTTTTATTTAAATTACAGCCCATCTACACATGGAATTGGTCACTGTTCTTAATTTAAGTTTGTTTTTAATTTACTGACATTTTTAACTTCTTTAAAAACACTTCTCTGTATAGATGCACCAGGAGCTGATTTCTCTTACATTAATCATGTATTGCTGGTTACACATCATTTTACCCCTCAAGTCTGTTTAAACACACTTTGATTTGACTAAAACTGTTTTACCGCAGGTAGTTATACAGTACCCTTGCCCTACTGTACTTTAGTTTAACACTAATTTGACATTAAAGTCTATAATACCAGGTTCCCTACCAGTGAGTTACTATTATGTTAACAAAAAACAATTTAAAGTGTATAACTAAAACTTGCCCCACAGGATGAGACCTATTGTTGGAATCTACTTTAAAAACAGCCTATACAGTAAAATAAATTATAAAACTTATCCTGCAGACTATATATTACGAAAAGCTATATAAGTTGTGAACATATAGTTCATTTATTGATTGTTTTAATGTCTGAACAACTTTTAAATATATCCCTCCTTTCCTGTTTAACCACAATGTTGGACTGAAACCGATTCTCGTCACAGCCTCTATAGAGTAAATGTTATGGAGTCGTGCCGACTTTCAAAGGGTTTGTGTAGTTTCGCTTTCGCACAGATCGCCTATACATACATACATACAACCTATATATCTATCTATCTATATATTATATTATATATTATTATATATATATATTTTTATATATTATATGTATAATGTATGTATGTTTATTGTACACATCCGTCTCTAGTTTTATTCTTCCCCTTGAATAAACAGCCGGTTTGGATACCGTATGGATTGCAGCGTTATCTCTCGGTTGTTGTTCCGCCTGTTTTTAAAGGCATATTATTTTAGAGCGATCACTGTTTTGGTTTTGTTTGTTTTTGGGGTTTTTTTTCCGACGATGCTGCAGCACAGCACTGACCTGTAGAGCTGTTCGTCCAAAACAATTCACCCCGTTAACCGGAGCTCCTTTCAGCAGCAGAGTCTCCACCTCGGCCGTGTGTCCCTTCGCTGCGGCTGTTGTCAGCTCATCCTCCAGGGTCATTGTCAGCGAAAATATCCGTCACTGTCCTCCTCTGACAGGTACCCTTACGGCGATGCTTATTTGAGGAAAAACCGCTCACAAACTCGTCCGAGCACCTTGTATTGGTCCAGGTATACTCGGAGCTTTTAAATTGAGGGTTCTAGGGTTAAGTCCGAGCCCGTCCTCGTCTTTGGTTTTTCTTCTTGAACTCCAGGAACCCTAGCGTTCCGTAAGTAGGCTTGTCCACCGGCTTTTGGACGGTGGTGCGTGTCCGGGCTTGTCTTGTTTTTAATGAATGGGTGGCGTCATCATCTACTGCTGCAATGGTACGGTGCGGTGCTGCGCATGCGCTGAGGACTGAGTGAGAGAATCCGTCCTCCGCACCAATGCGAAACTATTTAAACCCATTATAGTTGCTGCCTGATGAATACAAGTATATTTAGATTATGCACTCAGCTTAAAAAAACAATCACAAAAGTGGCATCCAAAATAAGCAAGAAAAAAAAATAAACCCAAAATTGAGGAAGGCAGTTCTACAGCAGGGCATGAGAAGGTTGAAATGACAGCAAATTGTTGCGTGCAAGAATGCACATTAGGATTATTAAGAAACCAAGTGTTCCCTTTTCCTCTTAAAATAAAAAAAGAACCTCTCAACTAAAAACACAGAACTTTTTTTGGTTTATTGTTATTTCATTAATATATTGTTACAATTAGACAACAGTGTGGTGAAATTTATTTAAAAGTTAGAATGCACTTCCCATATGTTTACAGCTGATTTATAGTAATTTCCAGCCTGATTTACCAGTTAGATAGCGTCTTCTCTGAATATACTTGAAATAGGATATTATATATAAACATTGCCAGCTCCCATTTGCACGTAGGATGATTCATGTTGGACTGCAAGTTAGGGTGACATGCTACTGTGCTTTGAAATAACGAACACAGTATTTTCATGTTGCAACTGCATTTTTTTACGGTTTTTTTATATCATTGTGCAACAAACTATGTTAGCTTGTCAGGAGGATTTGCTTCTGAGTTGTTGCTAATTATATTTTACATTCTTAGACTTGTTAAAGTAAAAGCAGTTCAATGTCCATCTCTTCCCACTTCCCACTTTTTCTCTAACAGATTTTTTCAATTTTTTGATATTTTGTTACACCTACATGTTGCAGATCATCAAATTCATTTACTTTTTAAATGATGATCTTGCTGGGAGTGCGGCCCTTGATGACAACAATGCTCCGCAAGAGTTTGCAATAGTCGGCAATACATTTTTTAAATGACTGTGGAGGAACTTTGGCCCAGTCTCATATTCGAAGGACTGTGTGCTGGTTAGTGTGTGTGTGTGTGTATGTCTGTGTGTACTTTACCTCTTCTGATTGCAGGGTGTGACCGGCAGGAGCTTCCTCCCAGCTGAGGCTCATCAAGTCCAATCAGGAGGATGTTTTAGAGGAGCTGGTTCCCTGGAGCAGATGCCAGATTGTTCTTACTCACTGAGTGGTAATCAGGCCTCTTATTGTTTGTTACTCATGCTTATCTTATGATTCCCAGCTTACCTACTTGTTGTCTTCCTTCCAGAAACTCTTGTTCCAGTCCACGGTTCCTACCAGGATCTCAGTCCGCTGCCTCCTCGTGTTTAGAGTTCAATGGCAAAGTTCTTGCACAATTCCCTCCATTGATCTTACCGCTCTTCTGGTTACCCTACTGGATTCTTCTTAGCTTCACCATTCACCTGTCTGTCCACCTTCCGATGTTCCACCATTATCTCCTGACTCAGATAAAAGAACCATTTTTAACCTGCACTGCTCACCACAACCTACTAGCCCCAGCTTTTGTGGGTATACTCACCTCCCTCCTGGAACTTCACCATCTCCAAAAACAGCAAAAAATGCTATCTCCTCATTATTTGGGGTAATTCAAAGGTGGACTTGTTTGTTTGCTTTAAATCCTTGTCCTGCTGCCCAACCCATGTGGAAGTCACAAATTGATGAATTTAAAGTCACACACAACTGCTCCAAATAGTTGAAGGTCATACAAACACAGGTTACTATAACATGAATGTAGCCTGCCAACTTGGATGCTGGATTGAATCTGGAATTAATAAAGTTAATCACGCAATAAGGATACTGTCTTGAGATATCATTTTTGTAGAGCAAAACTGCCCTGGTATATGTAGGCAACCATCTGCTCTGTGTGGTATGCCTGAAACGCCACGAACAGGAAATGTTAAAAAGACAAAAAAAATCACAACCTGAGATCCTTCAGGATTTTCTGCTTTAGAGCAGGATTTATAGTTTCCAACAATTATGCCAAGTCATCCAGGTCTTGGAGCACTGAAACAGCAGATGTTCTTCTTCTGACATGCTGTTAGTTTTACACCACGTGTAACATGATGCATCTAAAAGGCTGAATTTTTGTTTCATCACTACACAGAATATTTTCGAAAAGTCTTGGGTGTCATTAAGATTTTTCTTGGCAAATGTGAAATGGGCCTTTGTGTCATTTTTAGTCAGCACTGATTTTGCCCTCGGAACTCTCCAGTGAATGCTGTTCTGGCCCAGTCTTTTTCTTATTAATGAATCGCGAGCACTGATGTTAACTGAGGCAAATAAGTCTCCCACTACGATTGACCAGAGTCCAAAAGCCCTAAAAGTGTACCTTGTGTTAGTGATTCTGTTTCTTATCTGTTGTTGAATTTCTTTAGATCGGGGCACGATATGTTGAATATTGAGATCTTTTAGCCTACTTCATGTTGTCAGGCAGATTCTATTATTGTGATTTTTGCAGTTCAGACAATTTTTAGTATGAACGTTATTGTATTTTACGTGCCTTTGTATTATCATCCTTCATGTCCGTTTTCTTTGGACTTTTATGATTGCTTCAGGCATGACCTTTGACATGACTGAAGGCACCCCTAGAAATAACTTGAGTCCCAAGCTCTTGGAATACTTTACCTCACAGCCAATATTGGACTCGTCTTTTTGTTGAACTTGAACTCGAACTTAAATTTTTCCTCAGCCTGGTGGCTTTGGGTAGTCTCTGAGATGTCTGAAGAATTATCATTACCGGCTGTAATTAGACCAGGGTGTGGGCTATAAACTGAAGTCAGCTTTCCGAAAAAGTGGTCTGTCACAGTTAATTCAAAATTTACCAAATGGGTGATTACTTTTTTACATATAGGGACAAGTTGGTTTGGATAACTTTTTCCACCTTAATAATTGAAATCTTAATTTGAATTTTGCTTCTAAGGTTATCTTGGGGTAATACAAATGTATTTATTTTGAAACATTTAAGCATGACATTAAGCAAAAAATAGATCTTTCAAAAAGGCAAATGCTTTGCCACAGATATATAACTAAGTTAGGACGACATGAATTCACTGTTTAAAGAACTTGATTTAAGGCAACAAATATTCTGTCTGATCATTTTCACCCAGTGAGAAGCATTGTTTGTCAGGGAAGGTCTTAAAGAATCTTGGATTAAAAAAAATATATTCATTTTTAAATTAACATTATATTATTTTCAAAATTAAGTGATTGTCAAGCCAAACAAATTGGTATGGTCAATTTGGTTCATTGTTGGCTAACTAGTTGCCTATGAAGTTGTTTTAATGCAGAATGCAAAAAAGATCCTGCATTTGTGGTGCTGGAAGTGGGCCCCTAAATAAAATTCTGCTTGGGGCCCTCTACACCCATGGGCCAGTGACCCTTTCCTGCTGCTTGCAGCTGAATGTGGGTACAGAAACAACGTAGATTAGATGAGATTCCTTGAAGGAGATGTGCTTTGGTATTGTACATCTCTTCTGGGAGACAGATATCATCTGAACATGAATGCTAACTGCAGACGTGCCAAAATATGTGATGTGGTAAAGAGATAGAAGAGCATGCTGGAACGCAACAAGGTAACTCCATTTTCATGACTGTGTGAAATTAAAGAAAGTAAATGAGATTTTAACTATAACTGATATAAAGGAGTTACTTTTATTATTTGAGACTGGGTTTTAGTGAAATTACAGTGCGTAACGGTTTAATGGCTTGTTCTAATGTTTTAGTAAATTACAGCCTTTGAACCCAACAATTTATTTCCAGGAGAGATGAAAGCAAACAGATCATCCCTGCATCAATATTGACTCAGACACACAGATATACGTATGTTCAGAAACACGCTACAGCTCTCTGTTTTGGGTTAGGTACTGTCTGAGCAGCAGGCACAGACTTGCTTTACATACAGCATGTTGATAGCAGACTTGTAGATATTTTCTTTTTTTTTTCAACTAAAGTGGGAACCTGACTCATATCTGAGAGAGATGAAAACACTAACGAAGTGGTGCTGTGTGTGACCTGATGATCAGTGCTGCAGGATAGGAAATGTTTTCTGCAAATATACACACATACTGGATGACCTGCTTAATGAGTCGGTTTGGCTCGTTTAGCATACATCAACAGATGCATAATGGCATGTTTGCTCATGAGGTCAAAAACAAAAACAAAAAAGTGGATGGATTGTTCACACTATGTAATAATTCTAATAATTGTACAATATGGACATCTTGGTTTGATCCGACCACAGGACATGTTTTAAAAAATGAGCCATACTCTCTGAGGTTCACAGTTCTCTTCTTGATATGTTGTCTGATTATATAAGGTTTCTCATGATGTCACAGAAGGAAGGAATGTGTTTGAGATGTTGCCCTAAAATATATCAACGTGTCTCCATTTAGCTTAAATGTTGTGAATGAACGAATCAGCAGCTTACAAAGCCATGACATCATCCTTTGGGGTTTACGGGAGTGTTTAAAGGCATAGTAATCTTAGTGTATGATGTCACCACCTGGCTCAATGACTGTAACAAACAGAGGCAGACAACATGACAAAATAATTTATTTAGCTGAATAAGAACATAACATGTTTGAGTTTTTAGCAATGTTAGAAAGCATGTCGAGAAATGAATATGGTGCAAAACTCCTGACATAACCTTAACCAAACAGCAGAGGTGGCCAGGGTGAACTCCCTCCTGAACAGAGGAAGCACCTTGAAGAGCAGGCAGGAGGAGGAACAGCCTTTATAGGGAAGGAGCCTACCGGACCAGGTGCATGCCATGTCACTAAGGGCAGCATACAACCTGAAAAAGAAAACAACACACTTCCTAGTGGGGTCATCACAATGTCAACTTCTGAATTTTAAAAACTAACTAATATAGAACAGAAAAGGTTTAATCTAATTTAATGTCAAACAGTGAGAAAAACTTTTAATGTCTATATGTAATGCATGTAAATGTCTTCACTTTTTTTGTCATGCAGGCTGGGGAGAGGATTTCAGATTCAACTGACAAAACATGCTTTTGGAACAGAGAGCCCTGTTTATTCAGACCTGTATTGCACACAGCTTGGACACACAGTGTCGGAAGTGTGCTGCATTTATGCCTCAAGTCTAGCAGTTCCCATTTTTTATTTCATTCTCTCTCATAATTTCCCTTTAAAAGTAATTACAGACATAAGTCAAAAGGATTTCTGATTAATCAGCTCATATGTGGGTAGCTGAGTAGTTCCTATTTTTTTCGTTCAGACAAAAAACAGGAAGTTGTGCTTATAACTTGTGTTCTCCTGATATGCAAACATATCTCAAAACAAATGTCATAGAACATATTTATGGTTAAACAAATATGTATACCTATGTATTAAAACATATTTTACTTCAACAAATTTCAAAATGTGAAATATTCGGAATTTAACAAAAGTGATCATTTAATTTTTAAAACATCTTCCTAATTCATAAAGATTCTATTTACTTCTGTTTTGTTCTACCTGTGGAAGCGGTACAAGATCTAGCGAGAAACTTAATATGAAAAATGGGAACATTTTTCTCAGTGATATATTTCTAATGGGTCTATTGAAATGAAAGTCACAGTAGACGTCAGTACCACCCCATGTAATCCACACATACAAAAATAAAGAATTAATCTGGAATTTATGTGTAGTAAAGTGAAATGACACAGGAAATAAGACTTGAGCTAATGAAGAAACAAAGCTGCAAAAAGGTGTAGAAAGCCAAGAAACCAGTTGAAATCTATCAGTATTTAGGGACCAATCCTGCCACTATTAGTCCAAAGTATCACCAGCTGGTTTAATTCTTCCTGATGGCATTTAACAAGGTTTTTGATTACCCTGGTATCTATCAAGAAGCATTTTACAAGTAAAATAAAAGAGCTGTCTTAAGACCTCAAGATTTCTAAACTTCTGAGTGTTCAAGTGATTTATTTCCACTTCCCAATTATAACCATAAGCCAGCCACAATCATGTGATCTTCACAAGGAGTCCGAAATTAGTATTCAGAATAGTTGCCCAAAAGCCAAGGATCTCCCAGAGAGAACCTCACAAAGAACTGGAATTGACAGGTCTGGCAACTGGCCCACTCATTACGAAAGTCTCCACTGCAGAAGGAAAACCCTGAAGCTTCTTTAAAGCTTGCTAATAAAGACTTGGACAAGCAGATCAAATACTGAGGGGATTTAGTCTGGCCAGATGAAACCAAAATTAAAGTATTTGCATGTCAATGGACAAACTATGTTTGCAGGAGGAATACCACTGCACGTTATCCCAAAACCACCACACCAACAATATCGTTTGGTGTTGGGAGAATCATTGTGTGAGGCTGGTTTCAGCAGATGGTAATAGCAGAATGCATATAAATGATCAAAATCACACACTGACAATGCACATGACTACTTACTCCATTCAGGCGATATCTTGAAGCTGTCATTATTAAACACTGTTCTGCAAAATAGGAACTACATTGCAGTGAGCATGTTTAATACTAATTCCCTGTGTCATAAATGTACTTGGTTTGATTTCTCTGTGGATTACTTGGGTTGCTACTCAAATCAGATTCAACATCCTCTCAACAGCCTCATTATAAGTATATATTTACAGAGAAACAACATTAAAATCATGTTTTTCCCAAGCTAAATAAATAAGGAGAAAACTAGAACTAGAGAATCTTTTATAATGGTGGCTGTTAGTTAAAACTACTCATGTAACATTCTTAGTAACACCAATGCAAACTCTAAATTGTTGCTAACCATTTTCACTAATAGGTGCATTACTTGAGCACTGGATGATGACTTTGAAAGTGAAGCTGTCCTAACTTCCTCTGGTCAGTAGCTGTGCTGAGGAGCTAATGTTGGCTTAAAGCAGGACAAGTATAGATTCTGTTTCAGCTGTTTTACTTTGATTCTTGCCCTTCTATATCTTTGAGATTATTGATTTATTGAGAGGACAATGTACGTTAAATAACACTGGTGTAAATACACAAGAATCAGCCAATCCATCATTTACCATCATTTGCACAATATCAATTGTAAGCCAAAATGGCCTGTAATTTTTTATAAAACATAAAATTTTTTTGTGCGACTTTCTTGCTCTGAGCAGTCGATATTTTTGACCAGAGTTTCAGAGAAAGGTTCAACTTTTTATCAGCCGAAAGGTTCAGTTTCTGCATCCGCTGTATGAGCCCAAGTTCAACACTGCACTGATTTTTCAGCCTTTCAATAAACTCTTAGTTTCAATGTTCCACAAGTTTGTTTTTCATATTTAATCCACAAATTACATGTTTTAAACACAGACGAATAAAGGTTGGATATACATAAGTCACATATATAAAGTATAATATCAGGATAAGAAAGTTAAAAAACTCACTTCTGAATGTGTTCGAAAAAGTATGGTTATGATGCAGATAAATAGGGACTATAATATCTCGACTCGTTAGCATTGTATTGATTTACGTAACATTAGTCATCCTATTAGAGTTGGATGGGAGTCATTGCATGCTGAAGTCAATAATAATCATGTCTGATAGTGGGTGTCAATAGATCTAATTCTCAGACTGTCTGTGTTAATGTCAGCAGACATGGAATGTGATTTCGTCTCAAAGTCCAACCTCAGAGATCGAGTGTGTGGGTGGAGGTGTGTTAGCCTGGAATTCCCCTTTGTATGTGTCTGCTTGTGTTTGTGCGAAAAAAAGCCCCGCTGTGAACGGTGCAGACGTGATATCTACTACCTTTTTTCAATTCGTTTTTTTGCATTGAAAAATAAAGCAATAAAATAAAACAATAAAACACTAAAAGAACGAGGAAAACAATGCCTGATTTAAAAAGCGTCTAAGGCGATCTCCAAAGGGTTTGTTTGAAGGATTTGATACCATGACATCACTGTGCTTGGAACATTCTTTTGGTTATACAAATGCTTGATGGAGAAAGTCCCTTCTTTCTTGCTAAATTTAGCAGCTCGGTTTTGAGAAATGTGGTCAGCAGTGATGTGAGCATCACTGTAATCTGTCGGTTTTAAGATGTTTTCCTCGGCGCCTCGCCTGCATGTTTTGGTTTTATATATATATATATATATATATATATTTTTTTTTTTTTTTTTTTCTGACTCCCAGCGAATGAAATCACATCTAGCTGACCCTCATATTCTCCCTTTTATTGCTTTTAAAAAATTTGAACTTACTTGCAAATCAATCAAATACCGACCAATCCAGACATACATAGATAAAAAACTTGGAAAAGAACGTACAATGCTGGATTTGCTGCACAGTTTTTTTCTCAGTCATTTCCACAAAGGAGGGAAAATTTGTGAATGCAGGAAAAAGTAATACTCAGCTCTTGACTGTATTTTGAACGATGAAGTATTTCACATTTATTGATGCCACAGTTTTGCCTCCAGTCATTGCATTTGTCAGAGGGAGAAATTGAGTGGCTTAGTTAGTGCAGCATTGTGTTTTGTTTAGTTTTATTTGCATGCTTTTAATTAACAGGTCAGCCTTTCTGTTTTGGCTTCACCCTGTTGATCACCCATTGATGAGGAATGCCTGGTGATTTAAGAAACCAATAGGGACGCAACCAACTGGGAAAAAAAACAATGATTGGTGGTAAAAAAAAGGGATATAAGAGAGGAAACGAGGACCAAAAGGAAATGTCTCTCCCTTGCCCTGTCTGCAGAGGTTGGGAAACCAACAGGACAACATCTATATCAACAATAAGAACAGCAGCAGCAGTGGCGGTGAAGGGGGATGAGGCACAGGGAGCAAGTAATGGTACCTGTCATGGCTGTGGGAACGCGTAAATGAAGGAAAGGGCAGAGTCTAGCACTGGAGTAAGAATCCAAAATCTGCTACCCAAAATAATCCCCCACCCACCTGCTGCCAAACTATGAGTCAGTGGCGCTCTCTTCTCCTTTAAGAAGACACTTGCTGAAAGAATAAAGCCAGAGAGGAGGTGCACAGGAGACCTGGAAGTTCCTTCACCTTGTGTTTGTTGCCTACACTGAATGTTTTGCTTGGTCTTTCAGGGTTTCTAAAAGCCTTTTAGCTGCAGGAATAAAAAACGAACAAAAAACCTTTTAATTGTAATTTCTAAACTTCCTTTTACGTGTTTACCATGTGGTATTTCCCTTCTCTGTCTGATAAAAAATATGTGACCTTGTTTTTACACTTAGCCCGGGTTCACATTTTTATTGCATCTACTTATAGGCTCTCATAGCTGGTAAGCACTTCTACACAGTGTGTGATGTTTCACTGTACTATGTTAAGTGGAAACTCAGCCCCACATGCCTCTCAGTTTGTTTTAAAGCACTCACATCATCTCAGTGTATTACAGACAACTGATGAAATGCAGAAACAGTTTTCAGAGCCATGAAATATTGCATATTTTAGGGTTAAACTGCAGAACATTTGAATAGACGTCTTTGTTATAGTTATCTTTGAGAGGACTGACACTGATCCAGGTCTCCCTCTGCTATTAGCATACTGCTCTTTACTGCTATCACAGAGACTGACCTGACCAGGCTTGGCCAAATACAATTTAGTGCACCGTTTGGCTGATAAAGCCTTTGTCTCCTGGCGTGCAGAATTAGTTATGAAGTCAGAAGTGGATCTTGTGTATTTTTGACTTGAGGTTACTTTTTAACCAGAGTGGAACCTATCTATTTTTCCACTCGTGATAATTAGTATCGCTGTGGGATTTTTCACACAGACATGAAACAAAATGTGACTGATAATACAATGTCTTACTAAAGTATTCATACCTTTTGAACTTTTACATTTTATCACGTTGCAACAACAGTCCTCGATGTATTTTAATGGGATTTTATGTGATCGACCAAACAAAAAAGCGCATTACTGTGAACATGTTTTTACTAACAGACATTTCAGTACGTTAATGTGCATTTACTGTATATTCAGCCCCCATGAGTCAAGAGTAAAGAATCAATTTTTATACTAATTATACCTACAAGTCTTTTGGGGAATGTCTGCACCAGCTTCGCACATCTACAGATTGACCTTTTTTGTCCGTCCCTCTTGCAAATAGCTTAAGGTCAGTCAGATTAGATGCAGTGCATCTAAAATAAATTTTTTTTTGTCATACCACAGACGCTTAATTATACTTGTCATCTACTTGCCTATTCTGTTAAATTATGTGATTTGATCTAACCCATTCCATTAGTAGTTCTGGCTGTAAAGTTAGAATTGCTGTCCTGTTGGAAGATGAACCTCCTCCCTAGTCTGAGGTATTTTTCAGCCACTAACAGGGTTTCTTTCAGAATTGCCTGCATTTATCTCCATCCATCTTCCCATCAAATCTGACAAGGTTCCTTGTCTCTGCCAAAAAAAAGAAGAAATTCTTTGCAGCATGATGCTTCCACCACCATTTTTTACCATTGTGTTGGCGCATTTAGGGTGATGTACAGTGTTAATTTTCCTCCATTCATCTTGTTTTGTATGTAGGGCAAAAAGTTCAATTTTGGTCTCATCTGAACAAAGCGCCTTCTTTCATATATCTTCTCTGTCCTGTACATGGTTTGTGGCAAATGGCAAACCAAACTTATGATGGCTATCTTTCAACAATGCTGTTCCTTTGACCACTATTCCAAAAATTTAAGGTTAACAACTAATAGTTGTCCTCTCAATAGACTGTTCCACCTCTGCAGTGGATCACTGCGGTTCCTGCAGAGTTACTATGGGCCACTTTGTTGCTTCTCTATACAACATAGCGTAGCCTAAAATCGCTTCAATAGTATGCAAAAATCCCCCAACAAATTAACTACCACAACCTGACAACCAGACTTTAGAGATGCATCTCCAGGCATTTAGTCATCTGCTGTATGGCATGTTTGGACACAGCTAAGTGCAAGAGTATTTATACCCCTAGCAGATTTAAATTTAATCATATATTTGTTTAACCAAGAAGTTTGCTTTTGACAGGAAACCCGACCAGCATCTCTCACAAGATAACACAATATAAAATGACCAATCAATAAGTTTTAACAAATATTTAACACAGATGAATACATTTATTTCCATTTACATTTCATAAAAAAAATTGAAAATATTTCCATCCTTCTTTGGACTGTGGGAGAAAGCCGGAGTACCTGGAGAGGGAAGAACACGTAAAACTCCATGCAGAAGGATCCCAGGCACGGATTCAAACCCAGACCTTCTTGCTGCAAGAGAACAGTGATACCAACTGCACCAGTGTGCTCCTATGTCACAGAGTGCATCAGTGAATGGGTTAAAACATTAGTTTTTCCAACAATCCTAAAATATAAAAATGTATTCATTATAGTCTGTAGTCCAACTTTTCTTTACTTTTTTAACTTTCCTTTATTGTGTCACTGCAAAACTTTTGTTTTCCTTTGAATTGTCTTGTTGCTTAAATGGGCTATACAAATAAACTTGTCTTGCCTTGTTTGCACCGTGATCCCAGGGCCAAATCTGCCTGTCAAAACTCCTCTCTTCTCCACCAACTGTGCCAACAGCAGGCTCTGCTCCTCTGTCTAATTCGGTTTTCTCAAGCCTTTTTTTCTCTGTTTTGTTTTGGTGATTTTACCAAACTAAACCTCATTATACAAAAAGGCAATCACGGTAAAATGCTGAAGTTTAATATTAATACGAAATGAATTAATATGAAATAGATGCAGTATGAAAACGACCAGCATGGCGAGTAAACATAACAGCCTAAACACTCAAAGAAATGATTTGAAATGATTGACAAGATTTTTTTAAAGTATTGTATGCCCCCCCATTTTGTGATTTTAACATACGAATTCCCGTATTCATCCAATAAGGAGAAATTTCAATGTTACATCAAAAATAAATAAGATAAAAGCTAAACACATTGATACAGTCAACACATCCTTATACAGTTGAAGAACATATTTACACCCTCATCATAAAAAAAACTTTACAGTACAATTCCAGAAAGACTTTATTACCTTCATTGATTTATTATTCACAGTTATTGTCAAATTGGTCCTAATATAATAATTATATGCTTAATATCTGCTGTTATTATAAAGCCTGATAGCTGCGGGAAGAAAGGAGCAACGAAAGTGCTCCTTCTGACACTTTGGGTGCCGCAACCTGCCACTGAAGAAACTCTCCAGAGCAGAAACAGTCTTGTGGAGTAGGTGGGAGGTGTTCCCCAACACAGAGGACAGCTACCCCACCATATTCCTCCCTCCCACCACAGTATCCAGGGGGCATCCCACGGCAGACCTGGCCCTCATTGATGCAGATGCTATAAATGACTAGGTTGTGAAATGCAGGGTGAATTCAAATTTTTATGTATTTTTTTAAATAGAACAGCCTGTCTTTGTTTTTTGTCAACCATTAAGTCCCATTCGAAAGATTACTTTTGAATACATAACAACTACATTTAATTTTTTTTCTTAATTTTTTATTTCATTCCCTGGTTTTGAAATCTCTAAATAATTATATTTTTCTTGTGTTCAACTTGGTGATTATATTTTTTCAAATACTGTAAATCTACTTATTTGCCTACATGGGATAGAAAAAAGCAAAACCGGTAAAGTTTTAACCAAGTTTCCACAAACAATAAAAAGTGATCACGATCTGTTTTGTTGCCAACTTTTGACACATCCAGCCACAGCTAATACCCCCCCAAAAATTTCAATTTGTAAACACTGAATGGGGGAAATGGCACTTAAGGGGTTAGATTTTCAGAAAATAAAGAAAATATTTATTATCCTAATAAGGACTGAAGTTAGTAATGGTATTCATAAAAATGGAAGAAAATATGAATATACAGAAAATATGTTTACACAGAATATTTCCATGTCAATCTTTAAAAGAGCATGTTGTGTTTCCAAGGGACCCAGACAGAGCACAAAATGAAGAAACCTCTAACAGGTATACAATATACTGTGATAAAGAAAGAAAGCATGCCTCAATTAGTCCTAAAGTGTTGACAGTGTACTGTCCAAAGTAAGTCCTCAAAGGCCAGAGTTGCGGAGGTTTTAGATGTTCCCATGGTTCAGCTCTCTGGAAACAAATGAACGGGTCTTTTGCAGGCTTCTGCTGGACCTGACGACCTGATGAGGAAGAAATGCAACCATTTGAAGTAACTGTGTTGAAGCAGGGATACATCTTCAACAAGCAGGAAGTAGGTTCCAGAGTAACAGAATTGGACACTAATAATAGGTGCAGACACGTAACTTAACATGGCTACTTTGGGCTTCCATGGAAAATCTTCATCCTTTGGCTAGAATATAAAGGACACATGACTTACTCTTAGTTGTTTTTCTTTCACTCTGTTTCAGTATTTGTACAATGAATGATGTCCAGTGGGTTGTAGTTTAGAATGTTAGTGAAATTTATTAGTGAATTTGAAACTTATGATTAAATAAATAATTACCATTACAGTTTGTCTAGAAAAGATCAGCTGGGAAGGAAAAAGAGTGTGTGATCAGATGTTCTCTGCAGTTTTTCTCTTTGTTTGTCTGAGCATAGATAAGCACGTTTAAAATGATGCATAGAAATGCTGAATCTTTATCTAACAGTACCTGAACAGGTCTGGCATTTCAGTTAGCACCTTCACTATAATGCACACTGATCCTTTGAGTAAGAAAGTCTTCCTTGTAGTCTTTGTAACTTTCAGCATTTTTCTCATGAGGAAAACTGAAATTGAATGTCTCTCATTCACATTTATTCTAGGCCCTGTTTCAGCAGGTAATACTTGGTGATTGTTCTTCATCTGAATTCATTTTATCACAAATACAGAAACATGTTAAGATTTTCAGGACTTGGCTGTGGTTCAATAACAGGAGGGCTGGGTGAGGAAGGAGGTGAGGTAACCGTGAGGTGCTGACACACTGTTGCTGTACCAGTCACATGAAAGAGCTGCAGCTAACACCCACGTAAAAATTGGTGTCATAAGCCACTGTGGTATAAACATTGAAAAATAAGGAAGATTTGTATTGGCTGATTACAATAACTGTCCCCCTGGTAAAGATGTATAAAAAACCTGAAGGTAAACTGAACTTTTATTGCCAAAGAATACTCATATTTAAATTTTTAAGAAAAATCCAGCTATTATTTTGTGTACATTAATTTAAATAAATGTAAGTTTAGCATTTTCATGACCATTTTTCATGAATATTTTCCTGAGATACAAACATGGGACAGAGGCCCATTTCTCTGGGCCACTAGGCTGGACAATGACCCGTATTTATTTTGTCACCACACACAGTGAGCAGGATGGTGAGGGAGGTAAAAAAATCTCCAAAGATCACATTGTTTGAGAACTGCAGCAAAGAGTTGCACTTGGGGGTCACCAAGTCTTCTTAACTACCATTAGACACATTTAGCAGGAAATGTATTTTTTCTCAGATGTAGACGTGTGCTTACAGCTCTGTGTTTTTCCAGAACGCTGCAGGCATAAAGGAAGCGTTTCAGTACTTCCAGAGTTGGCTAATAATTAACACGAAGGTTGACATCATTGCTCCTTATAATGACTGTGATTACTATCCGCCCGATAAGATATGCTCACAGAAACTAAACTGGGGGCTTTGGGGAATCCATAGACTATGGCCACTATGCATAATGTAATAATAATGGATTATCTACTTTTTTTTTTATTTCTTTCTTTAACCATAGTTAGTGTGATTCCTTTCTTTACATTGTGTGCTAGTTTGCAGCTGTGCTTTAGGGGAATTGTAGGGCTGGAATATTATCATGGTGATATGCTGGAAGTGTACAAGAAATTGCGCAGGAGTAGGATAAGGAAAACAATGACTCAATATTTGCTGTCTTTGCACAAAATGCACGTGATACAGAATGCTGCGCAAAAAGTCATTACTGTATCTTGTAATTTGCTACTGAGGACACTCAATCGAACGTTCAAATTCATAGAGCACTTCTCATAGAGTGTAACACAAAGAGCTTCACGGAGGTTAAAAACAAGACGACAGACATTAAACCACCGGAGACACATACAATCAAAAAAGTTCATTAACTACTTCTGTTAAACATTTCTACGCGTTTGTTCTTTTGTAATATTAGCAGCTTTTTCAATTCAGTTCAGTCCTCATGATTATTTAGGTTGTGTCTATCAGGCCATTTAACACCTTGAAATTTGTCACATTTTGTCACATTACAACCTGCAACTTCAACGGGTTTTATTGGGATTTTGTGTGATAGATGAAGCCAAAGTAGATGATATTTGTTAAGTGGAAGGAAAATGATTTGCATTGCACCCCCCTACGTCAGTACTTTTGAAAACCACATTTTGCTGCAGTCACAGTTAAAGCTGTCACACAAGACCAGCTCCTCAACTCAACGAGTTCCAGAAAAAGCCGGTCATATCACCTTCCACAGCAGTGTGGGTGGTTTAATGGCCTTCAGGCTTAGCTTTGCACAAGCATTGTTTGGGTAAGGTTTTATTAAGTACAGTGATTAAAAAAATCCCATCAAAAGTAGCAACTACAAAAGTAAAGCTAAGGAGGAAAAAAAATCTGAATATTGTCAAAAGAGATAACTTCACATAATCAGCCTTTGTCAACTCCCAGTGAATGTTTTAATATTTAGCGTCAGGGGCCCCAAGATGGCCAAAATATTACGATTACTCCTTAACCCCTTAACTGCACCTACCTTCCTGTCTACAGGGTGGTGACTTTGATTTTACACAACTGCAAAGTTGTTAAAGTTTCCTTTTATCTCCGTGTGAACTTGGTCTACATAAAGTAATCTGTCAGTGATGGATCCTACTCGGCAAACAAAGCTTTCGGTTACATTCTGTGTATATTTCTAAACATGCTAAATAGGATTTCTGTAAAATTTGTATTTGTGAAAGGAGAGACACAGCTACATCTCAATAAATTTGAATATCATTATGTATTCTAATGAAAGGTTCAGTGGAAGGACAAGGTATGGCAAAAACATGTATAAGCAACAGAGAAAACAGCAGAGTGCACTTGAGAGTTTGAGGGAAATGCAGAAGGAGTGGACAGCAGGTAGAGTTCGAGCTTCAAAAGCCACAATGCATAGATTTATCTGGGTGATGAGGTACAACTGTCCTTGTGTTTAAGCCAATACTGAGTCAGAGACAATGTCACAAACGTCTGACCTGGACTAAAGAGAGAAAGGACTGGACTGACTGATCCAAAGCCCATTTTTTAGAAAAAAGTAAAATTTGCATTTCATTTGTAAATCAAAGTCCCAGAGTCTGGAGGAAAACCAGGCAGGCTCACTCTGATTTACGTTAAATGCACTTATTTTATCTCTTAAAGACACCTTGTTATAAATGTTTTTTTTTTTAACACAAAACACAAGTTTATTTGTTTTCCAATGTTTATCGTATAGTTGACAATTGTCCTGACAGTTCTAATCTTGTCAGAGTTGAGACCACGCAAGTCTGAAAGTTAACTTTAGTCTTAAGGCAAAGGAACTTTCGTTTCTAAGTTAGGAGACATAAACTTCTTTTACAGTGCAGAATCCAAGTTGTTAAAGGTCCAGTGTGACGTTTTCCCAGTCAGTGATGATTTAGGTAGTCACGTTATCACATCCATTATTCTAACCTTTAGAGAAATAGAATTTTATATTTCGACTAACTGTAAACCATTAACAGAAATAAACACTTGAAACATGTCACTCTGTTCGTACTGAATCTATATAATATGTGAGTTTTGCTTTTCATTTAAATAAATCAGTCAAACATGTTTGATGATATTCTAATTTACTGAGATTTGCAGTTAGTAAAGCTCTTCTTCCTTGGTGTTGCCTGATGTGTCTGATAAACAGAAAAAGAAACCGGTCTCTCTAAACAGAATACAATCACATAATAAGAGGTCGAAGGTTCAATGACCATAAGTTTCATGTCATTAAAGAGACAGCTTGTGTTCTGACTGGCGCCCTTTACTGTTTGATAAGAGAGTAAAGTTTAGAATAGCATGCTGCCATAACTTCTAAAGTTTATGATCATTATTTTGCCATCAAGAAATCTTAATCTACACTGTAAAATGCATCAAGACAGACAGCTTTGATTTGCTTTTCGTGTGGCCACTAAGGGGCATAAGAGAGGCGAATTTAGTTGTGGGAACAAGGTAACTGATTTTCAATGTAAGTATTCTTACTTTTTTCTCTGTTATTTTTCACTAAAAGGGTGAACATTTACTAAATGTATTCATGAAATATAGAATTACATGGTAATCAAGCAAGAAAATTCCGTTTATGAATTATCAAAAATTTACAATAATTTGTAAAAGCAGTATTATGCATTCCAAAGACAAATAACTGTAGAAATTAAAATTATATATAATTAACTATTAGAGCTTATCAACTGTATTTACGCATGCTGCAGGAGATGCACTACCTCTTGACTTCTTTACCTCAACAAATCACACTGGCATAGACTCTCTGAGTGAATGTGAAAAGAGCAACGTGATGTGTTTTGAGCTAAATGTTTAGCGAGTCAGCAGCGAGGGGATGGAGAGGCTGCAGCCGTGCATGTGGCTTGAGCCTCTCAGAGAGATAATGTGTGTAGTCACCCGCCCTGCGCCTCCCGCATCAGCACCATCCCTCAGGGCTGCATGAGACGTCTGGGAGAGCAGAGGGGTGCAACTGGGGAGATGGCGCAGTCACTGGCCCATGTAATAGAACGATAGAGAGGTGGGACGGACGCATACACATATAGATACGCACACACACATTTGTAAGTTACAAGGTGAATATTTTTGAGCAGAGTAACCAAGAGAGTAGTAGTGATTCAATTTTTTCTTTCATCCCCTATAAGTGCTTGTGTTTGGCCAAAATTATGCATTTTTGCACAAACGAAGCTTCTTTGGGAAAATGCAGTCATTACAATCTAAAAGCCAAGTTGGGTTATTTTATTAACCAATTCCTGGTTTAAATATGGACCAATACATTTACCATATCAGGGTTTGACTTTCATCTGCCTTTTTACTTTCAACACAAAAAAAAAAATTGGTTTAAATAACTAATGTCTAACCCTTGAATGAAAGAATGAAAGAATGAATGAATCTGCCAAAGGAAGTGTTAAAAAGTAAAACCTATAAGTTGGAGTAAGTAATATTAGGCCTACAATGAATTATTTTATTTAGTTTAATTATGCGTTAAGATATTTGTATGCATAATTTACACTATTGTATAGGCTTTTACAGATAACTAAGTGAATTTGGATAGTTAAATTCATACTTAGTACATACTGTATACAATATTGACTGACTTTAGTGACCAATTTTTGATCAAGGTTCAAGTGTTGAACATAGCTAGCACTAGCTTGTGCTAACAACTTGTTAATTCCACTCAGTTTGATTACATGCCTCCAATTCACAACATATCTCAAGGCAGGGATGGCCTAGGATCTTATGGGGCCTTAAGCAGAATTAGATTTGGGGCCCCCTCTTCCTGTTAAGACAAACATCATATTTGGTGGAACCAAGGATAGATGGCCAAGTTTAATTGGCTGATCTTAAGAGCAACCACTCATTATTATTTGCTGATATACAGGCCCTTTTTAGGCATGCATATATGAGGGGGCAGGCAAAAATGTTTAAGGGGCACCATCATCATCATTGCATACATATTATGCTCTGCAACCTTTATTGATGTTGTGGATTAATGTTTTCTTTATGCGATTTTTGTAAAATGTGTAGTGTTGTGCAATTTGCCAGACTGGACAATCCCAATTGTGCTTCTTTTGAACATGCTGGGCTGGAAAAAATAGCTTTGGGTGGGTTGTTAAAATTTGGGCTGCTTTCGCAACATTTGGAGGGTTTTTAGAAATTATTCATGGGAAAATTCTATCAAAATGCCTGCCATTGTGTGGCAGAAATGTAAAAACCTGCAACTCTCAAAATGTGTCTTTTAACTCATATCAATAGTTCATTGTTTTTTGAAAAAGAGAATCCGTCGAACTTGACATCATCAATCAGTGATGGTCATTGGTTAATGAAAAGTCACTGTGAAATTATATTGGTCAATTGTAAACGATCAAAATGCTGTTAAGAGTTCATCTAAGATACACTGATCCTTTGCTTTGATAAGCTTTGACTTGATGTTGAGACATCATGCGAATAGAAAAATACAAAAGATATCCAGAAAGCTAAAATGGTGGATTCCCTGTCCCAGAGGATGACTCCAAAGCATGCAACTTCATAATTTTAAAAAAAAAACCATGGTGCCACACAATAAAATTTGGTTTAAAACACACTATTGTATGTTAAATAGTGGGTCAGAAGTTTGAAGAGGAAGACAAAGGATCCATGGTTTTTAAAACCTCCAAATGAAGAAAAAAAGAAAAGTGTGGCATGCATTTGTATTCAGCGCCTGCACTCTGACTCCTCTAAATAATAATTAATAATAATTATAATTATAATAATAATAAAAATAATTACTAAATTTCTAATGCACTTTACATCATAAAATCTCAAATTTCAAGTGCTACATTAGGAAAGAATTGAGTGAAAGGAAGTAAGAGCACTAAAATCAACAAAAAAATTTCAAGTAAAAAAACCCTTTTGGGCATTTTATAAGAAGAAAAAATTTTTCAGTTTTTTTTCTTAAAAATCCTCACAATAGTCAGGAAGGGGGCGGGGTTTCCCCAGACGAGGTGCAGCAGAGCAGAAGGCCCCATTGCCCATGGTCGGAGTTTAGTCTGGGGGAAATGGAGACAGTATGAGTGTGTTGAACGGAGGGATCGTGTTGATGACTGAGAAGTACATTCTTTCAGATCGGATGGAGCATTGCAGTGTATGCATTGATGGGTAAGCAAAGAAGACACATTGTATTCTATCCAAAGAACCCATTTGTCTTCAGTAAAAACAGCTGTTGAGTGAAGGCCTTAGAGGTTTGTAGAAAACCAGGTTAGGGAACATGGCAGACAAGTGTAAAGCAGAGTTAGGTTATAAAGCAATATCCCATGCTTATATCATGGAGCGCTGTTCAATCAGTCCTCTGAAAACCTCAGAAAACATATGGCACAACTGCAAACCAGCCAACACATGGCTATCCACCTCAAATGATAGGCCAAGCAAGGAGAGCATTCCTCTAAAAGGGGGCCAATAGGTCCATAATAACTCTGGAGGAGATGCAGAGATCAACAGCTCAGGTGGAAGAACAATTAGTCATGCATTCCACAAAAACGGTCTTTATGGAAGATTGGCAGGAAGGAGGCTATAGCCATTGAAACAAAGTCATAACAATTCTAATGAAAATTTGCATCAAGTAGGGAACACAGCAAACATCTGAAAGAAGGAGCTTTGGTCAGCTGGCCAAACATATGTGACTTTTTATATGTTGGCTTTGGCCAAATTATAAAAAGTCACATATGTTGAAAAACTAACACTGTAAATCACCCTGCACACACCAATATCAATATGAACAAGATGGTAGAGGCATCATGCTGTGGCGATTCATTTCTTCAGTAGCGGCAGAGATGGAGGAACAGATGGATTGAGCGAAACCTGGAAGAAACCCTGTTAGAAGCTGAAACAGACTTGAGAATGTTGGAATTTCACCTTCCAGCAGGACAATGGTTCTAAACAGACAACCAGAGATACTAGGGAGCAGTTTAGATCAAAGCACATTCAGGTGGTAGAATGGTCCAGTCAAAGTCCAGATCCAAATCTTACTTAGAATCTGTGGATAGACTTTATAGGCAGACTCCATTCAGTTTGACTGAGCTTGAGTTATTTTGGAAAGAAGAATGATTTTCTCTATCTCGAGAGGTGCTAATAATTTACAATAATACAAATGTTTAACAAACTTCCAATTTTTCACCTGCAAAACACTGACATTTTTGTGTCATTTCCTTGCATTTTTGTATTATGCACTATCTCACAGAAAAACAATAAATGACTTAAAAGTTTGTGGTTGTACACACATATACACACATTTACACACACGTATATACATTCTCATGCACCGACACACAAATAATTCAAATGGTTGAAAGTCATACAACCACAGGTTACTATTTCAAAAATTTGGCCTGCCTACATTGATGCTGGATACAGTCTTGAATTAACAAAGTCAATCATGCAATTAGGACTTCTCCTTGATTTATCCTTTTTAAGAACATATCTGCCCTGGAACATTTAGGCAACAACCTTCTCTATGTGGTATGCTTGAAATGGCGGACGGGACACCTGGAAAAAAAAAGTTTGTGTTTGTAATGTGGCAAAACGAAAATAGGTATTAGGGTTATGAATACTTTTGTAGGGCACTGTATAAACTAGCCGTGGTGTTCACTGAAATACATATGCAGACCTCAAGTCTGAAACTGGACAAACACGTCAGTGAAGGACTATAAAGCACACTGGTAGAAATTTAATTTCCAACATGTTTAATAGCTTTATTCTTGTTTGATGAATGAAAATGGAGTACATTTATATAGTGCTTTGTTAGTCATGCCGAACACACAAAGCCCTTTACATTAGAGCCACATTTACACTTTCCAATGCACACAAATTCATACACCACTAATCAGATTAATGGGCAAGTTAAGTGTCTTGCCCATGGGCACATTGACATGCGAAGGAGGAAGCTGGAATCAAACCCACAACTTTCCGATTGCAAGAAATTGCCTCACTGTGCCACAGTTGCCATTGTCAGCTCTAAGGAGTCAAAAAACGAAAGCCCCCTGTGTGTCAGTTTATGTGGCAGCAACACTGCAAGCATCACATGAGAATTTCCACTTAGATTCACTGAAGGCTAAGTCATAAATCTTCATTATCGTTTGATTGGATCCCCATTCACTCCACAAACTGTCCACCTGAGGATGAGACATACTGTTTAACACATCACCACTAGATGGCACTGTCCTTGCAGCAATCTCCCCCTCTCAGAGCACACTGACCTTATTCCTTATCTATCTAATTACACATTAGACCTGTAATACGCCATTCCGCATCCAGAGGCCTCAGATGAATGGCTTCCCCCCTCCCTTCCTCTTGCCATTTCTCTCTCTCTCTCTCTTTCTCTAGCCCCCATTCCTTCCTCCTCTACCATCCCAGTCTTCACACTGTTCCGGCCAGCTTACCTCAATTACTGTCATGGGCAGACCACAACATTGGGGTGGGGAGTGGGATCTAGGGGTGGGGGTGTAAGGGAGGGAAGGAGATGGATCCGATGAGAGGAGGAGACAGTTGGTGACATGCCAGCACATGGTATATGTTTACAGGTGTGTTTGTGTGTGTGCGGGCATGCGTGCTTACTTCCTGGCTGTGCATTTGTGCGTTTGTGTGACATGCCCATGGGGCAATTGTTTGCCACATGCCAGTGCTATTGTAGCAACAGTGCTGTGACAACGATTTGACTTTTGTGAAAGATAAATATATTCCACTTAGAGTGAAGCTGTTGCCACTCACTGGTGGGGGTAAAAATTTTAAAAAGCCGGAAAATATAATGAAACTAGTTGCAAGGATTATTTAGACATTTTCAATTGAATGCATAAACTGGTTTACAATAGCTGTTGTCTAGAATCTTTCCCTCTGTATTTATGATGGTGTGTTTGTTCTTTTTCAAATACAGTTGCAAAATTTTGAAAGCTATATTTTATTATTTTTTGGCAAATGTCAAAGAGCTGTGCAGTTTTTCTGGAATCCCTCTTGCATTTGCCCAAATGGTGCAGTGGATTTTTGGTTATATTTTAATGGTCTAATAGGAAGTTTGCAGAACTAAAACTCTGCAAAATTACAACGGAAAAACAAAAAATGCACACATAAAAAAACTGAATGTGTGCAGCTTTACTCCAAATCCCAACACTAATCTCCTACTGTTCATTCATACCCTATGCTTTACAGTAACAAGGACAAGAGGTGATGTTCAGCCTCATTAGGGTTAGGCTTTGGCCTGCAAAACAATAATTTACCCTAACAATGTCTTAAAAACACTACAAAAAGCACACACACAATTGCAACATTATACACTGTTCAAATAGTCAACAGGTTTATTTTTGTCTGAAACTGAAAACAAAAAAGTATCAGGAGAAAATTACTATATGGACTCCATATTGTTATTACTGTTATTATTGCATATAAAAATCTTTGGTGACATTACAAATGATGAACATAGCATTAAAAACATTTTCTAAATATTACAATATGAAAAATTTGAAGGTGATCTTTGGAATCTTGAAGCCTTAGAAATGGCACTGTAACCCTTTTCAGACTGACTGATCTCAATAACTTAGATTTTTTACTGTTTTTAATTTATATAAAAAGAACATATGGCCTACTTCCTTCAGTCAGACAGGTACCATTTAAGTGATTCCTCTATTCTGCAAATCAACCATAAATCATATTTTGTTGTAGTTAGTGAAATCAAACTCAGCTTTAAGTATAGTTAATCTCCCATCATAACTGAAAAAGTTATTTAAAAACTACATTTTGTATTTACTCAGGTTATATTCCATACAGCCCAGGAATAACACAAAGTGCCAAGAACTGCCAAATTTTAGGATTGGTAGTTGAATCATAATGGGTTCCTGAATTCATAACCGATTCAAATTTGAGATGTTCAAAATTTTGTTGCTGAACTCCAGAATCTAAAAACATCTTAGATAATTCTAAAACAAATTCCTACTTCATACTTAGGTATTGGAATCAATTAGGACTAGGTTACGATATTATTTTGGTTTTATCATTACTATTCTTTTATTTAATGTGTTTATTTGTTTTTGTTTTAATTATTTTCCTTATTTCTTTTTTTTCCAAGAGCAGAAGAGAGATTTGGGCAGTTTTAGGGGGTGCAATGGCCCTGATTGGTCAAGAGACTGCTTCACAAATCCCCGATTAAGTTAGGAATAATAAAAAAAACAACTCTTGAAGTAAATATATATAAAACTAAATAAAATAATTTTTATTATTTTTTGTTCTCATTAAATCTTATGTCCAAAACAAGCAATTTAGTCACATAACCTCAAACATTTCAACTTCTAAATATCAAGTCAATATTCAAATACCTTTCAGTCCCACTAGTCCCTCATCACTTTCTATAACATCTTGATGGAAAATCCCTCGAATTGTCAAAAATAGTAACAAATTCTAATTTAATCGTACCTGATTTTATAGATGCATTCGGCCTATAGGTGTCATCGTTTTAACGGCCGACTTAACCCACATGCGGAAGAACACTCAGAGAACAGTAAAAACGGTTTGGAAGTTTATTGCTAGAAATCAGGAACAATAATAAACAGGGCGAGCTTTCAGGCAGGAACCGGAGGACTGCGAAAAGAGGAAAACAGGTCAGGTAAGAACCAGCTGAGTGACAGCTAACAGTTTCTGTTTCTGAAGGCTTACGGTGTGCAAGGAGGGCTAGATCCGCCAGGGAGATGGTTAATGAGTCTGGAGATCCAGACACTCAGGCAAAGAAGTGCTGGCGATCTGTCCCCTTATACTCCTCCCGATGATCATCAGAATGAGGAACACCTGTCACACCCAGAGACGCAGACCTCAGCAGCACCTGGTGGTCGAAGAAGGTAAGCAGGAGAGGCAGAACTGCAGACTCTGACAATTGGTAACTGATTTCTAACTGATTTCATTCGTGTCGCATTCTTAATAGATTCTTGTAAGTAGTACTGAATTTCTGACAATATTTGTGCAAATCAAGCCAAATTTCACAATTTCTCTGAATCCATCGTACCTGTGTTGTAACTAAATCTTACAGCGTTACAGATTGGACCCGAATATTTGCAAAAATCTAAATTGTGTAGAATCCTACAATTGACAAATTTTTGGCGATTTGTATTATTCGTTATCTATGTTGAATAGTGGCTTAAACCCTAGAGTCATTCTAATGGGTTTGAGTTTACTTCAGTACAAATTGAGAGAATGCTCTGCACACTGCATGAGGCTTCATCTTAAGTCTGGGTCTGTGATGTAAGTGATCCAATTGGAGAGGTCATACAATTGTTTTAACAAAAAAACATCCTGATCATAATAAAAGATTGATCAAAAAAAATTTGCAGAGATGTAAAAATAAGAACAGAATCCATGTCTCGATAATAACATGGGAAATGTGCACACTAACAAGTCTAAGATAGATTATTTTAGACTTCTGCAGAACCTGTACAAAGGAACAGTATTATTACCGCATGTATGTGTGAATGGTCTGAGGTTCTACAGGGTCAAGTCACAGTGATTTCCCCATTTTCTAGATATCGTAATTTTTAGTTCAGGCCTGTTTCATTAAGAAGCTTGTTACCGCGACTAGCCCTGAAAAAGACTTCATACATAAAATGCCTAATTTCCTGTCTGGGTGTGTGTGAGTAATTTAATCATTTCCCACAGAGGAAAGATAAAAATCATTCTCTGCAAGTTTTTACACAGTGCCGGCCAACCTGGTCACAGATATTAGTGAGATTTTTTTGGATAATGATGGGAAAAACATCCAAAATGCAATTTATTTTATTTTGTATTGAACATATTGACCCATGTAAATACTGCGGCAGTTTCTTTGATCATTGTTGTTCTTATATTAGTGATTTTTACTTAATGTCTCCAATTGCAGTAAAGATCCCCTTATCAAGCAAAGACTTCTGATTAAGATTTCAGTTTGTAAAAAACAGGTTTATTACCAGCTTCTTCATCACCATTAAAGGGTGCCCAAGATTCCTAACCAGTTATTATCAGGCACATGTTTGTATTTCACTGCTCACAATGTAGTTCTCAACCCAACAATTCATGACATTTAATGAGGTTAAGAATTAAATGAAATGGCTTGAATGGCATCTGTTTAGAACCAATCAAAACTGCCTGGTCTAAAAGTGATCCAAGCTTAGATTTAGACCTGAAAATTCTACAAAAAGCCTGTTAATCAAGCAAACATGGCAGAAAGCAAACGCTAAAACCGCTTCATTTGATTCAGTATGAATGAATATCATCCTTTCAGACTCATTAATTTTATTTATTTAAGAGCTAATAAGAGAGAGAGAAGAATGGGAAAAATGACTACATATTTTCATATTTGTAGTGTACTGTCGGATGGAAACAACATGTATTTTCATCTAAAATGTCCTTAAAAGTTTGAACAGACAGGCTGTACAATGACTAAAAGATGCATCCTCAGATTAAATGAAGCTTGTTTTCATAAAATAAATTTGGCAGCTATTGTGTATGAATTGAGATTTCGAATCAGAACTACTGTAGTCATAATACAGTGACAGCACACCTGCCACTGAGGTGGCCTTACAACTTGTACATCCTTTCTTACCACTCAGTACGTCACACCAAAGTTCACCGATACACAACAGATAGCTGGACTTCAACCAAACATAGTTTTTTCAGTATGTGTGTCTTGAGAATCGAACAAAGCTAAGAAGGCATCACATGCCACCTATGTAAATATCCCATGCCCGGAGTTTTCATCTATGCCTACTTTGATTCCACAATGTTAGCTTTTACTACACATGCTGACTTGCCCCAAATGCAGGTTGAAGAACTGGGATGCCATCCCACAGCAGCATGTGACCAAGCTGGTGACCAGCATAAGGATGAGGAGGTGCCAGTGTGTTGTTGTGTACAGTTCTCCCACCTGCTTTTAAGGTCTCGGTTTGTTAAGTATTTCATGTGCGCAACCCACATACTCAACTCTGCTGCTTAACCCACGAATCTATTTTCCTCACAAATGTGGCACCATTTAAGGGATAATAAACAAGCTTTCAGGTGGTTTATAATTTATCGCTAAGAAACATTATTACAACAAAAGTATTTTTTCTAAGTAGATATAACATTCTAGAAATCACCCCCTTTCTCTGCCCTTTTGCCAATACCTCCAGTTTGGTCATTTAGATTTACTAAATCATGGCATTACTTGCAACACTAATTCCTCTCCTAACCTTTTCACCTCAGTTCCTCTAATCTGCTTCAGCTGTACAAGAGGTTGAAAAGGCTTTTTAGGGCTCGAGGGAGGAGGTGAAAGGGTGAAGAGTGGGTTGGATCTGCAGCGCATTGTGGCTGCGCATTAATTGAATGGGCTTGGTCTCTGAATCCCTAATTAGGGACAATGGCTGTGACATGGGCAGTGGAAAAGCGGAGAGCTCTTCTGGGAGGTAAGTGGGAAGTTGAAGGACAGCCACGGGAAAGCACCTCACACTCTTATACAGCGTCCTCCAAGAGCTTTAAGAGGCTATTGTTTGAGCGCACACACGTATGAATGAAAGAGAGGTGCGCTGGAGTAGGGGGCTGGGGAGGGGGTTGAAGCAAGATGGCGCTTCAGCAGTCTCTCCTTGTGTTCTCCCAGATGATGTCACAGTGAAAGACAGAAGTACAAGAGCCTCATTGGGGAACAAAACCAGAACGGTACGAGAATTCAACATAGAACAGCAATGACAAAATGGAAAAATAAATCCATTCTTAGAAGCATCAGCATGTGACTGTATGTTCAGAGGAACAACTCAACATGAATTTAGTCTAATTTTTGTAAGCATAACATTTTCTTGTCAGATACATGTAGTGTATCTGGTCATATTCCTGTATGATGGAGAATATGAGTATGATGGAGTGTCAATGAGCTATGCTAAATGTTATTCCTATTTCATACCAACCAGTCTCACAATCTATTAATCATAATAGAAAAATAAATCGAAAGCCTAAGTGCTACCTTCTCAGAGAAAAAATTTCTATTACCTTAAAATGAGCATCAGAAGAATTCTGTATATTTTCAAAGGTGAGTAGAATAAACACTAAAACTACACTAAATCTAACACAATGTTTCTACTAAAATGCACAAGAGCCGTCGATGAGGACTCATCACAAATCAAGAACTTGGTGGTGTCCAGAAAACAATGTGGCTTACATTGATAACTGGCGAACATTTTGGGGAAAACCTGGTCTGATCCGGAGAGACGGCATCCATCCCACTTTGGATGGAGCAGCTCTTCTTTCTAGGAATCTGGCCAAATTTATTAGTTCTCCAAAACTTTGACAACCCAGGGTTCAGACCAGGAAGCAGGGTCGTAGTTTAACACTCCTCTCTGCAGCTTCTGTACTGCTACCCACCCATTACCCTATTAAGACAGTGTCTCGCCCACGGCCAAAATTGAATAGATTAAAAAATTATCTAAAAGGAGGAAATCAGGAAAATCTCATAAAAATAAACACAACTCAGACTAAAAAGAAAAACAAAACAATTAAATGTGGCCTACTGAACATGAGATCTCTCTCTTCAAAGACATTGTTAGTTAGTGACCTGATTTGTGACAATCAGATTGATTTATTTTGCCTCACAGAAACCTGGCTGCAGCAAGTGGATTATGTTACTATAAATGAGTCAACTCCTACTAATTATTTAAATTTTCACATTCCTCGAAATACTGGGCGAGGAGGAGGAGTAGCAACCATTTTTCAGTCCGATTTATTGATTAGTCAAAGACCAATCAATAGCTACAACTCTTTTGAATATTTAATCCTTAGTTTTCCTCATCCAAATTGCAAAGCACTAAAACCACTTCTATTTGTTGTTTTGTACTGTCCACCAGGCCCTTACTCTCAATTTTTAGATCAGTTTTCAGACCTTTTATCTGATTTAGTGTTAAATACAGATAAAGTTATTATAGTGGCAGATTTTAACATTCATATTGACACCCAAAGTGATAGCCTAAATATAGCCTTTAATGCTATCTTAGATTCAATTGGCTTTGCTCAAAACATTAACAAACCTATCCACCTTTGTCTTCATTCTCTGGACCTTGTGCTGACATATGGCATTGAGTGTAAAGACATAACAATATTTTCTCATAACCCTGTCCTGTCTGACAATTTCTTAATAACCTTTGAGTTTAATTTAACCGAGTACTCCACACCTTAAAGAAAATTTCAGTATAGTAGATCATTATCTGATGACGCTGTAACAACCTTTAAAGAATCCGTTCCACTTTTAATCTTCTCATTATCACTGAAAAGCACAGTGGAGGGCAATCATTTTGTTTCTGCCCCTTCACAAATTTATTCTGTTTTGATCCTGTGGAGCTTCCTGAGTTCTGATGAAAATTAAAAAGAGAGATCATATTTCCCCTACTTTAGCTTCCCTTCACTGGCTCCCCGTTAAATCCAGAATAGAATTTAAAATTCTCCTCCTCACATATAAAGCCCTTAATGATCTGGCTCCATCATACATCAGAAATCTGATTGTTCCATACGTTCCTAACAGAGCACTTCGTTCTCAGACTGCAGGTTTACTGGTGGTTCCTAGAGTCTCTAGAAGTAGAATGGGGGGCAGATCTTTTAGTTATGAGGCTCCTCTCCTGTGGAACCAGCTCCCAGTTTTAGTCCGTGAGGCGGACACCCTGTCTACTTTTAAGGATAGGCTTAAAACTTTCCTTTTTGATAAAGCTTATAGTTAGAGTGGCTTAGGTCATCCTGAGCTATCTTCCTTATTTTACCTCCGTCTTCTTCTCCCCTTGTTGGATGGAGTAAGGGGGAGTCAGGTTTAGCCTAAACCGGCTCAGTTATGGTTGAGGTGCAAACACACCCTCCATTTCTGCTACCTGTATGACCCCTTCTCTCTTCCAATGGTTATAATCAGTCTGACAGAGAAAGGTATCCTAATCCTTGTGGTTTTTAGTATAACAATGACCATCAGTGGGACCCTTTGTGGGGTGCCTTGAAAGGACATTGTTGAAAATAAGTGCTGTTTATCTAAATAATCTGAACTGAAACTTACTGTGTAGTTATGCTGCTATAGGCTTAGGCTGCTGGAGGACATAATAACCACTTTCACCCTCTTTGCTATATTCTCACACTACTCTCCAATTTTGCATTATTTGCTGTTATTTCAGCTTTTAACTTTGATCTCTCTCGTTTCTCTTCCTAGAAGCTACACCTGGCCTGACTCTGTGTCTACCTGTGACAGCTTTCTGGAGAGGGGCATCGTCCGAGCTTCTGCTGGCAACAACTTAATGCTTAACCCTTTCTCTCTCCTTGACATGGCGATTGACTGAGCTTTTACTGTAACTAATTATATGTGCTCTCTTTCAGACTCTAACCTTGAAAACTGGCTCAGAGTTTATATGTTCTTTCTTTCTAGGTGAAACGACTAAAGGAGCTACATCCATTTACATTTACTTTTCTTTCCCATAGAAAGTACTCCTAGATCAGTGCTTCTTTGTTCTCTTTGTGTCTCTGCTCTGTTCTCTCTAACTCCCAGTCGGTGGTGACAGATGGCCGCTCACACTGAGCCTGGTTCTGCTGGAGGTTTCTTCCTGTTAAAAGGGACTTTTTCCTCTCCACTGTCGCTACATGCTCATCCGGAAGGAGTGAATGCTGCAAGTCACTGACTGGATGCAATCTGCTGGGTTTCCTTAGACAGAAAAACTTTTTATCCAATTTGAATAAATAACTAACTCTGACTGCACTGTTCAATGGTTAGGACTAATTGGAATGTATGTACCTGACTTTGGTGAAGTGCCTTGAGACGTGTTGTGAATTGGCGCTATATAAATAAAACTGAATTGAATTGAATTGGAAAGAACTTAAGTCATTTATAATCGGCTTGTGAATGATTAATGAAGCAACAGAAACACCCAAACAAATAAACATAAAAACTAACAAAAAAAAAACAACTGGGATAATATTCAATATATTATCTAAACTGCTTAATGCTTAAAATTTATTAGAAGAGTTTGTGGATCTTTTGGAAGCCTAAAGTAATTAAATCTAAGGCCCACAGTGCTAAAAGTATTGCACTCTTCAAAAAGTAATTTTTGTCTTTGGTTTTTGCTTTTTTGTAACCCTGATCATTAGATCATCAAAGAAATTTTAAAACTAGAAAAAGATAACCACAAAAAGCTCTTAAATCACGTATCAACTGTGACAGACCAATTTGTTTGGGCGATTGGCAAGCTGACTTCATTTTCGTTAGCCACTCCTAAGCCTGATTATTGTCAAACGTTCATGAAATCACCTTAATAGAACCTGACAACATGATGCAGGCAAATGAACTCAAAAAGCAACAAAGCATACCAGAATCTAAAGAAATTCAAGAACAGATGAGAAACAAGGTCAAGAAAATGACTGGGCAAAAATGGCATCCCTGGAAGAGTTTTAAGGCAAAAGCCACTGCTGACCAAAAAGAACATAAAGGATCGTCTCACATTTGCCAAAAACATCAGGATGACCGCGTGGACTGATGAGAAAAAAGTGGAACTTTTTGCAATGTGTGTATCTTGTTACATCTGATGTAAAACTAACACCACATTTTAGAAAAACATGATCATAACAACAGTTAAACATGGTGGTGGTAGTTTGATGATCTGGGGATGCTTCACTGCATAACTGATCATAACTCTGCTCTCAGACAGAAAATCATGAGGAAGAACTTTCTGCAACTTAGTTTGTGACTTCAAGCTCAAGCGCACTTGGGTTATATACCAGATCAATAATCTGAAGCACACCAGCAAGTGTGCTTCAGAATGGCTCAATAATAAAATCAAAGTGAAGGTTTCAAAGTGGTTATGTCATAGTCTGGACTTGTCAGATTAGGATGCTGTGTCATGACCTTAAACCGGTCATCCATGTTTGAAAAAGCATCCAGTGTGGCTAAATCAAAACAATTCCGCAACCTGCAAGTAAAACAAAAGCTTTGACCAAAGACAGGAGTTCTTCGACAACAACACCCACTGTGTGTCAAAATGAACAAACGTGAAACAATGAAACGCTCCCGTAAACCGACTCATGACTTCCAGCTGCTAGTTAATTCGTGCTCAGCCTAGCTGATCAATACTACCTCCCTTACCGTCTACTGTCTTCCAGGTGTATTTACCAAAGTTGTGAAACGACAGCTGCGGAAAAGATCTGGGTGTGCTTCAACAAGTTTGGGTCCTACAGAGAGACACAGATGGATGCTAAAGGCCAAGGGTGTCAGCCAACCAAGAAACAGACATACCCAGCCCCCTCCCAACCCTTAACAGACACCCTCTCGGCCCTCCTAGCTGCGTCACGGCCAAAGAGATGGAGAGATGAGAACATGGATTAGTTTCTATGCCAACAGCGCGAGGACGCACTCCCACAGTCAGCCAGCCAGTCAGCCAGGGTCCCTGCAAGACACTTGTTTTTGTCCCCCTTGTTTTCCTCTGCTTGTCAGCCCTCCCCTCCCCTCCCCTTCTGCGCTCTTTCTCTATCAGCAGAGAAGATAAGGCTGGGCCCTGGGCTTGGTATTACGCCTTATCTCTACAGCTGGGGCTAAGGCCTGGTGGATTTGGCAACACAAGTGCAGCGGTTCAACTCAAACAAGTCCGGTTTTAATGGACACACATTAAATTCTCATCAACAGCAGGAGACAAACATAGAAATAGAAAACACTGAGCTCGTCCCCTTTTTATATATATAATTTCTGTTTGAACTTTGATGGCAGATAATATCTTAACAAGTCAGTTTTTTTTCTGCTGTGTTCCCATAATCTCTCTATTTCTTTGTGTGATATTTCCTCCTGATGCTACTGCTGCTGTCCTTCTCTCCCTGCCAGGTTTGAGGGTGGGTGGAAAGAAAGAAGGGAAAAAAGAGGAGCGACAGACAGGACCCAAAGGTAGACAGAAAGTGAGACAGGAGCATGGAGAGGTAGAGGATAAAGGAGGAGAAGGAGACACACTGAGGTAGGGAAACAGGCAGGAGGAGGAGAAGGAGGGGGGTTAAGGTGAAAACAATAACACGGGAAGCGGGGATCGTGCGTCTGTGTGCGGCTCCCTGGAAGTGTCAGGCGCTCTGTTCATTGACAGTGTCGTGCACCCGCCGCCCCGAGAGCGCCGGCAGCCTCACAAAGACAGACAGCTCGAATTAATCCCACGGGGGGAGTGCGTGACAGTTTGGCAGAGCGGAGAATTGAAAGGGAGGAGGATGCAGAAGATGGGGAAGGCGCAAGCATTTGTCAAATCATAATTAAATGATGAATCACTATTCCGTTATTAAGGATATGCCCACCCGAAACATTCCTTGTTACAGGGGGGAGGAAAAGGAAATTGTAGAGATTTGAACCACCAGCAGCACTGTGGCCACTGGAAAATGGGAGGATTTATTTCCTGCTTTGCTTGTTTGGTATGTTTTTGGTGTAAGATTGTAGCTGACGGTTGAAGGTTTCTAAATTCCAAAATCAAAAAAAGTGCTAAACATACAAAGTTTAAAAGAATCTGTTTAAAATAGCTTTACCTTGCACATTGATCATTGGTCACAGTTTAAGATGATCACAAAGAATGCTGATATTTTCTTCTTTTGCTTAAAACCTATAGATTAACATTTATATTTTTCACAGCACTCAAGATGAGGCTTTGTTACATCCTATTAGCATTGATGTTTTGAGATTTAACTAACTCAAATATGATTTTAAAGCCTTCATCCATCTCCAGGTTTCTAAATATAGATCCCACATTTAAATCAAGTAAATTATGATAAGTCTTTTAAACCTAAACTTTAGGTTTAAATTACAGCATTCCTCTTTCTCTTTTAAAGGTTTTACCATTTCCATCTTAACCATCTTGTTTCCGCCAATTAAGCCCAGACAGGATTTGTCATGGGTTTTTTGTTTTGCTTTTTAAACAGTTATTACACAGTCACAAACATACAGTAATACTAAATTAATGTCTGATACTGAAAGTTGAGGTTATTTTGGCAAAAAGGGCAGAAACGCTCACTCATATATTTTTTATTAATGTATAATTTTGATTATAAAAGGGCTAAATGGTAATTTCAGAAACACAGATGGGAAAAGCCAGGCTTTTAAACATAAACTTTAGCAACCAATCAATCAACATACAGTGGATCTGAAAAGTTTACACACCACTGCTGGTTTTCTGTGACCCTAAAAACTGAGACCAGGATAAATTATTTCAGTGCTTAATTGACTGTGGCTCAGTGAGAAGAGAGGGTTGTCTTGCAATCTGAGGGTTGTGGGTTCAATTCCAACTTCCTCCTGCCACAGGTCGATGTGCCCCTGGGCAAGGCCCTTAACCTCATGTTGCCTACTGTTCGGTGGATGAATGTTTGTGAGTGCGTTTGGGTGAATGTGGCTCTAGTGTGAAGTGCTTTGAGTGGTCAGTATGACTGGAAAGGTGCTATATAAGTTCAGTCCATTTACATTTTAAGGTGACCTAAAATCAGTATTATTCAACTGAAAAACAAAAGTGACATAGCTAAAAAATGTATATTATTTCTCAGCAATCAATTGCTGCATGATGTATTGCTTTTTGAGATATTTTAGCCTGATTCTAACAGTCTCTGCAGTGCATTTAGATGTTGTTTTAGTTTCTTTTTTGACCTTCTAGGTGATTCGTTGATCCCGTCTTGAAAGGATTCTTGGTAGGCCACTGTTCTGTATTTTCTCCTTTCGTTGATAGCAGCTCTCACTGGGGTTCACTGAATTCCCAAAGTCTTACAAATAGTTTTGTAAACCTTTTCAGAAAGCTTTACAACTTTGATTTACAAATTTGTTTCCTCTCTGTTCTTGAATTGAGGAGCATGATGTGTTGTAGTTTTCTTATCTTTTAGCCTACTTCATGTTGTCAGACAGGTTCTATTTAAATAATTTCTTTATCCTGCAGATCTGGCATTAGTCATATATAGTTTTGACTAGTGAATTAGAATTAGGTTTTTTAGAAAATGTGGGTAATCACAGTTAATTCATGATTTAGCACATGGATTGGGTGGGGACAATTACTGTCTAACACAGCACAAGGTTTAGCTTTTATCCCTGAATAAATTAAAAATTAAAAATTTATTTATTTAAAACAAATATTTAATACAAAAAATTTACCCAGGTTATCTTTGTCAGATACATACTTTGCCACAACACAGAATAAGTTTACCTAATTCCAAAGTCACAGATAGTCAGCAGCTTCTTTGCTACTGATTTGACAAAAATAATGAATGTCATGTCCAACTGGTCTCCATATACAACAACTGGGTAGCTTTACAGCCTGTATGTACCTCTGACTGATTGCATAGAAAGTATGTGCATACATTCATGCATGCACAGCCTGACATATTATTTTATGTACACATGCATGCATTTCCACCCTTCTGATTTACAGCCGTGGACGTTTTCATTTTCTAAAGTAAATATGGGGGTTGAGGGGGAGTGAGTAACATGTAGGATAAACACATCTGAAACAGGGATGTCAAACACCATGCTTCCGATCATGATGGGGACTTTGACATGTCTGATCACTCATTGAGCTTGTTTGCAGCAGCAGTGGTAGTCTCCTGGTACCACAAGCCACCTGAAAATGATTTCCAATACCTCTTTGAGTGAAAGTCAATAACAGAGGGGAGAATGACTTACATCTAAACTTGCAGGTGAGCAAGTACATTGAAGCTATCTGACTCTGGTGCCTGATGTTTCTCAGTTTTGTTTAATTTAAAAGTTAGCAATAGTTGTCTTTCACAGAATTGTAGTTCTTTTTAGAGGTAATTCACCTAGATAGCCTTTATATTAAAGCCCCCATGTCATCAGGACCCCCTGAAGAATAGTGCATACTAAAGAACAGTTGCTGTACCCTGTAGCACCCCATTTCACTTGTTACTAATTAACAAACATAAGTAGATATTTGGCAAAAAAGACCCATCATGAAAAGTACTTGTCTCCCTTTACTGTGTAAATTGTCTATTTGCTGCACATTAGGAGGCAGGAGACAAAATCCTGGAAGCTTGTGAGGGAAGTTGAGCAATTAAAGAACCATTAGCAGCACCTCTCTGCAAAAGCCATTAATCAAGAAGCAGCGGTGCAGCTCACAATGGCAAGCACAATGTTCACAAGGAAGAATGAGCGACGGATGATTACATGAAAGATATCTCTATTTGTAAAGGATCTCTAGGCCAGACCCGTGCAGGACTATAAGAACAGGTTGAATTCACACAAAGAAAGACATATAAAAAAAAGCTGTGATGCCTCACACTGAGGCAAATGAACTCAAACACCATTTCTATACCAGAGCTGGTTTTAGAATATAAGGTTGGCAAAATTGAAAAGATCAGAATCAGAATCAGAATCAGCTTTATTGCCAAGTTTGTACATACAAACAATGAATTTGACTCCGGTACTCTTTGCTCTTTGGTTTTGTTTTTGCTTTACAGAATATACATATTTACAATGTACAATATATACATATATAAATAAAAAGGTGCATTTGCAACATCTGTATGCTGTTGTTTTGTACTCTATTGAATGTTCAGCAGAGAAACAGCCTGGGGGAAGAGACTGTCTCTGTGGTGGCTGGTTTTAGTGAACAGTGCTCTGTAGCGGCTGCCTGAAGGTAAAGCTCTGAACAGTTTATGTGCAGGGTGTGTGGGGTCTGCAGAGATTTTAGCAGCTCTTTTCCTGACCCTTGACCTGTATAAGTCTTGGATGGAGGGAAGGTCAGCCCTGATGATTCTCTCTGCAGACCTGATTATTCGTTGCAGTCTGGACCTGTCCTGTTTTGTGGATGAACCAAACCACACTGAGATGGATGAAGACAGGACAGACTGAATGATGGCAGTGTAGAAGATGACCAGCAGCTCCTGTGGAAGGTTGAACTTCTTGAGTTGCCTCAGGAAGTATGGTCTCTGCTGGGCCTTCTTTCGAACAGTGTCTATGTGTGAGGACCATCTCAGGTCCTCAGAGATGGTGGTTCCTAAGAACCTGAAGTGGTCCACGGCCGATACAGTGTTGTTGAGGATGGTGAGGGGGGTGTATGGGGGTGGTGTTCTCCGAAAGTCCACCACCATTTCCACAGTCTTGAGTGGGTTGAGTTCCAGGTAGTTCTGACTACACCAGTGTACCAGCCGATCCACCTCCTGTCTGTATGCAGACTCATCACTGTCCTGGATCAGTCCAATGACAGTGGTGCCATCTGCAAACTTAAGGAGTTTCACGGACGAGTCTGCTGAGGTGCAGTCATTTGTGTACAGGGAGAAGAGGAGTGGGGATAGAACACACCCCTGGGGGGCACCAGTACTTATTGATCTGGTTCGGGAGAAGATGCTCCCCAGTCTCACCTGCTGCTGTCGGTCCGTCAGGAAGCTGTTGATCCACTGACAGGTGGAGGCTGAGACGTTGAGCTGGGTGAACTTCTGGTGGAGGATGTCTGGTATGATGGTGTTGAAGGCCGAGCTGTAGTCTACAAACAGGATCCTGGCGTACGTCCCTGGGTGGTCGAAGTGTTGCAGGATGAAGTGTAGACCTAAGTTAACAGCATCATCTGCCGACCTGTTTGCTCAGTAAGCAAACTGCAGGGGGTCCAGCAGGGGGCCTGTGATGTCTTTCAGGTGCTTCAAAACCAGTTACTCAAAGGATTTCATGACCACAGATGTCAGGGCTACAGGCCTGTAGTCATTTAATCCTAGGATGGTGGGTTTCTTGGGTACCGGGATGATGGTGGATCGTTTGAGGCAGGAGGGGACCTCACACTTCTCCAGTGATTTGTTAAAGATCCGGGTGAAGATTGGAGCGAGTTGATTTGCAAAGGCTTTCAGGCATGATGGGGAGACGTTATCAGGTCCTCCAGCTTTCTTTGTTTTCATGCGCTGAATGAGCCTGTTTACATCATCCTCAGAGATCTTTAGTGCAGGCAGAGGATCTGAAGGTAGGGGGTTGGTTGCTTTACTGGAGGAATTTGTTCCTGAATGGGATGTGGAGGAGTTGGTTTGAGGTGTGAATGGCTTCTTGTCATGTCTGCAGTAGAAGCCATTCAGACTGTTAGCCAGGCGAGGGTTCTGTTCAGGAAGGGTGGGAGGGCTCATATAGGCAGTCAGGTTTCTCAGACCAGTCCATACAGCCGAAGTGTCACCAGTAGAAAAGCTGTTTTTCAGCTTCTCGCTGTAGCTTCTCTTGGCTGCTTTGATCTCCTTTGTAAGTCTGTTCATGGCCTGCCTGTACTGCGCCCAATCTCCACTGCTGTGAGCTTCTTCCTTGTCCCTGCGCAGATTCCTGAGATGTGGAGTAAACCATGGCTTGTTGTTCCCAAAGGTGCAGAAGGTCTTGGTCTCCACACACGTGTTCTCACAGAAACTGATGTATGATGTCACCACATCAGTTAGTTAGTTATTTTAAATCAGTGGCTGAGGTTTCAAAAACAGTCCAGTCTGTGCATTCAAAGCAGGCCTGTAGCATCTGCTTCGATTCCTCAGTCCACTTTTTAACAGTGTGAACCACGGGTTTGGAAGCTCTTAGTTTCTGTCTGTAAGTTGGGATGAGGTGGATAAGAGAATGATCCGAAAAACCCAGAGCAGCCCTGGTAATAGCATGATATGAGTCCTTTAGAGCTGTGTAACAATGGTCCAGTGTGTTTTTGTCTCTGGTGGGACACTTAATATGCTGTCTGTATTTGAGCAGCTAATTAGAGAGGTTAGCGCTGTTCAAATCTCCCAGTATTATGATGAAAGATTAGATGAAAAGATGAAAAGATGAGGAGATTATAAGATAGGGATTTGAACATTGTAAAGAGCAATACTTAAAAAATGATTAATGTTTCAGCTTATGGTCGTATATTTGTCCTTCAACTGCACCAAACAATGAGCGCTAATGAAATGATATTAATTGATTATGGGGGTTTTTCTATCTACTTTCTGTGGGCTTTGTGGTGTTTAGATTTAAAAGAAATCTGTGCACTTTCTCAAAATTTCATTAATGTGCGTGCCTTCAATTTATATTTGAAAGCCTCAGTTTCTGATTTCTGAGGCAGAAAATCAAATAAAACACCCCCTAAAATTAGAAACTGGGAGGTCCCCAAGCAGCATAGAGTTCAAATTCAGTATGGCCGTCACGCGTTTAAACTTTTAGAGAAAGATGGAGGTACAGCTATTTTTTTATGCACTTCTAAATGTTTAAATCTCTTTATATTTGTGGCACATATAGTACAACTTTTACAAGCCTTTAAACATAACCTTTGGTGTTTAAAAGCCTAAACTGAAGAAAAATATGATGTTATGAAATTGTATAGTTAATAGCAGTTATCATCAAAGCAATAAGCAAATCTCACTGGTCTCTAACTTGCAACGAGAACGAGTTTAACTCAGGTGTAAAATGATTTCCAGATCCACGTTCCAACTTCTGAGACAAATCCAAAGTAGACTAGTGTGGTCTGAATGGTCAAGTAAAAATTAAAAAATATATGTTAAATCCTTGATGTTAACCTGCTGGAAGCTTTTAAGTATTTTAGACACCTGCTGCAGTTTTCCATTAAAATCAACCTGTTTTCTTACTTTTTAGTACAAATTTTTCTATTTTGTGATTTCTATATGTTTTACCTGTTCTACTCAGTGGTTCGAGCACTTTATAATTTGGACGAGCAGGAAGGCTGGGATGATGTTTGCATAGCTATATTTACATGCGACACTAGGAAAGCAAATTTCTGATCTCCTATATAACTCTAGTCCCAATAGTTTCTATATATGTTCAAGGAAACACTATTCGACAGTGTGGAATTTTACTACTGGTAATTTTTGCACCAGTCAGTTACTTTTTAGCTTAATTTCCCAACCATAGAAACCCATAGGAACTTACTCTCATGCAAAGATTTGCTGAGAATGGGCTGACTGTGACTTCACATATAAGTATTACATGTAAGTAAGTGTAAGTATTACGGAAGCACTGAGAGGTGCTGACCAGAATAAGACACTTTTTAGCTTGACCGGTGACCGACTGGTCAGGAGCTCAAAAATCTGATCATTTTACAACTAGTGATCACACCATACCAAAAGCGCAATCAGGTTGAATTAACCGCAGCAGTCTTCAATGTGAAAGTCGTCATTGAGTGAAAAAGCGATCGGCAGTTGATTGCTGAGATATTTAAAAACGTAGCCCGAGGAAACACAGATATATAAGGTGTAATTTCTGTGGATGAATGTCAGGGATTCATGCAGGCTATGTCAAAAGAGAAGTAAATCTTGGTACAGTAGGTCCGGATCATTTTTTTGCTACACCATTTCCTACTTTAGCTGCTTCGGTCATTTCATTCAAGAAAAAATAGGATATGGAAAGGAGCTGCCTGCCAAAGGATGTAATTTTGTACCCACCTTGGTGATTTTTTTGTTAAACTGGCAAACTGACCCAGATACCAGGGAGACTGAATGTATTACAACAAAGTTGCTCTGTTTTATGTGGTTGAGATTTTAACCTCTAGAAGTCATGGAACATGGTCGCTTTGGAAAGGTTGTCAACTTTATGGAAATCCCTGAGTTAATGTAACAGTCTTTGAATGGAACAAGCAGTGACTGATGTTCACAGTTACTAATACTAACCGTGCTAATCATGTTAATAGCTAGACATATTAAAATGTCAACTAATCATTTTGTCTTTGTTTTAAAATAATTATTGAACCTTCACAAAAATCATTTTGAATGCTGTCAATAATAATTCTTTAAAAGAACTCAGAATCTGCGAAAATTAGCTATCAGCAGGTCAAAGCACTACAAAAAACAGTGATGGGAAATTTGCCACAAAGCTCTGATCAGTGCAAGTACTTTCTTTTTTAAAGAAAAATAATATTAATCTATATTACCATGTAATGCTAAAGAGGGCATAACTACCCAACAAGCTTTACCGACGAACTCAAACAGCGGTTTTAATTTGAGAAGCAGACAACAAGTGGTAAAGTGAATTTTGAAGAAAGAGTGAGAGAGATAGAGGATGCCAATACACATATTATTGATTGCATAAGTCAGGCATATTGTACAAATACTGTCAAAAATATGGCGGCTGCTCATTAATTAGAAGTATTGTAAAATGTCAGGGTTTCTGCTGGTTCAGCAGGCCACATGTTATAAAGGAAAGGTTAAGTCCCTTTCGACATTTGATTTCCTTCCTTCGTCTCACTGTCTGTGGTTTTACTCTTTTACCTCTCTGGTGCTCCCTTCCATGTTCATCCTGTCTAGAAATTACTCCCCTTTTTAACTCTAGAGTTTATCATATAAGGGCATGATAAACATCATCTGGTCTTTACCAAGTTCTGAAATTATTTAAATTTTAGCTTGAGTGTGAAAAACAAAGCAGACTCCACTCTTTCATTATTTAGTTAAAAAAAACAAAAGCGATATGCAAAAGCTAGGTGTTGATTTCATAGGATTTGAGGATTTGGGAAAGCAGCACCCAGGACTGTGATTGCTCATAAACTATTCTATTCGGGGGCAACAGTGCATCGCACAAAAGAAGTTTGCCATGGTTCCAGACAGCTGTCTCATTTAAGTGCGCGCACACACACACACACACACACACACACACACACACACACACACACACACACACACTTGTTTTGCTATATGTAGTGAGGACCATGTGTTGACTCCCATTGACTTCCATTGATTTTTAGTCATTTTCAACCCTTTCTATGCCCTAACCCTGACAATAACCCTAAACCTAACCATTACCAGTGCATTCCTAACCCTAACCTTAACCTAAAGTCAATTCACACCTTAGTCCTAAACCTAACCGTTAGCAAAATAGGTCGTGAGGACCAGCAAAATGTCCTCACTTTGGTACAAACGGTCCTCAATTTGATGATGAAATCGGGAAAATGGTTCTCACTGTGATGCCAAGACAGGAACACACACAACACACACACACACACACACACACACAGCCCTCACCGTCATTTAACAACATCCTCTTCAGCATCACAGTTGCAAGATGGATGTCCTCTCTTGCATGTTTATCCGCCAGCGCTGTGGTGCTTTATTATCTAATTCTGACAGCCTAGTAACACCCATTGTGCTGCTGTACTTCTGCTGATGGTTCCCCCAGAGACAGCCCTGGCGAGGCCTCTGCTGAACCCAGTCACAAAGTGCTAAACAAGGTGCCCGGAATCAGTGTTAATTTACTGTAACTTACGCGCTGAAGGACCTCTTCTAATTGCAGCGGCTGCTTTGGCCCAGCTTGACCATCCACCACTAAAAACAGACACACTCTCTCGCAGATACTCAGATTTTTTTTCCCTACTGGTCCATAAAATTCTGTATCTCAGTGCCACCCAGGGTCCAAGGTTTAGAGGGATGATAAAAATGGAGATTTTGAGGATAGCTTTCTGTGCCCAGGGGAGAGGTGACAAGATTGAAATGTGTATGGAGCTGTCCCAGTCAGCTGTGATGAGGGATGAGTGTTCACTCTCGCTGAGGTTTGAGCGGATGAAACACAAAGCCACCTTAGGATTACTGATTGAGGACTGATTGATGGTCTAGTTAGCCTCATCATCATTCATCACGCCAACCGAGAAAAATTGTAATCTATCAATTCTACTGGTTACCATTCAGATTAGTTTATTCTTTCTTTTTTTCATAGTCTGATCTGTGAGGTCGTTAAAAATGTTTGATGGTCAAATTATTTTTAAATAATTTTAAGTAACACATAACAACAGGAAACAGAAAGGGGTTAAGTAGGGGTGTAACGAGACCTTGTGACACTAGTTCTCACCATATTAAAACACCACAACATTTCTCTTTACAAAATCTGCCTCGTGTTGCACTATCTAGGTGCTGTTTTGTTATGAGTTATGCTATGATAATGAGCTCTGGATATAAAGGTGAGCGCTATAAGCTTGACACCCTGTATGTCAACTAAAAAAGATTACACACTTCGTCACAGAGGTACTGAAGAAACCCCCACCTTTTAGTTTTTTTTTCGAAAAATTGAAAGTGTTAGACAAGGTATAAACAATAATTTAATTCCTTGTAGACTATTGTTGCAAATTTGTCTCAGATCGCCTCACAGCAAAGGTGGCGTATGTATACCACTGTTGTACTGTCGCCGACAGTTGCAAACATGCAGCAAATGGCTAAATGCACTGCAAACACATAAACACGCTGCAAACCCATAAATGATGCAAACTCCAGCCAGACAAACACAAAACACAAATGCAACAGAAAAACGCTGCAAAACAAAAATGTTGCGATTACATCAAAGAGAGAGTAACAAAAATCTACAACCCACAAAACAAATGCAAAGGGAAAATGTTGCAAATAGTAAAAACAACAGCACGTTAAGAAAATCTGCAAACTCCTTCCACAAAATGGAAGTGCACCAGACCACCAGGGGGAGTCAAGCTCCAAGTCATATTGGACCAGACCTTTGGTAAAGATTTTAACAGGATGCCGAGAAGAAACCTGGAGGGAAGAAAGAAAAGGCTCCGATGTTGTATGTTGTAGCCTTTGACAATAACAGTGGGATATTAACATTGGTATTGTTAGTGGTCGACTCCCCCTAGGGTTAGATTATTTAAAACCGTGTATAATCCGTAAACCCTTTACTTTACCTTGACTTGTGAAAACAACAAGAAAATAGTTTTTCATCGTTTCATAAACTAAGCATTGTTTTTGTCTCAATATTGTCTCATCTCGTGAGCTGAATATATCATCCCACCCCTGAGGCTTTGCTAGGTGATGTAAAAAACATCAGAGGTGCAGATGAACTAAATTTTAGAATCGGAAAGTCAGAAACTCTAGTACAGATTGGATCTACTGTTGAAAGTGTAACTAGAAAAGCTTAAGGACCCTGGCAAACACCAAGTTCAGATTCAATTAGTGACTTTGCATATAGAACAAGTGGTTGGAATAAACAATCACACAGAACTGTTCAGTCTCTATTTATGTGACTGTTACTGTACAGTCTGAATGCATAGAATGGAGAGAAACACATACATATAGGCCTGCAGAGGTAATAGAAGTTAGTCTGGTTACTGAACACAACAAACAGCAAATCTTACTGCTTTTCCAACTTGCAACCAGAAGGGGCTCTCATTGGGTATGATTTCATTACTAGACCCGAGCTTCGACTTACAAACTAGCAACATGTGTTGAAAAGCAAATATCATCTTTCCGTTCTGGAGCAGCTTGTGAACATTTGGATGTCGTTAATTATTACATTTAGAGGAAATTAGCCAATATGTGAATACTTTAATGTCAAAAACAATCAGATTTACATTTACTGTTGTTGTTGGTTGCAGCAATGACCCAGGAAAAGATACAAAGAAAGAAGAGCAGAATAAGAGTTACCATCTTTCCAGAGCCGTGTGAGCGGCGATGTTGCAAACAGTCCCTCTAATCTAGAAAGAAATAGCCAGAAATTCCATTGTTGCTGTTTAACATTCAGAATACGAAACAGTGCAATATTACTGTCATTCCAACAGATAGTGCCTCACAACCAAAGGTTAATGAACATAACAGAAAGTAATCAAGGGGATAAACAATACCTGCAAGCATCCTATTTGTTAGTATAGCTTCAGGACCTTACACAGCCCAATGCAAAATCATTGTTTTAGTGACAATAATAGGATATTTAAGAAAAGAAAAATGTCCATTGTGGTATTAAATATCACAGTTTAGTAAAACATATTACAACACCATTGTTGATCAATGGTATGTGGAGCAATAGTAAAATATGGCACATATTTAGAGCTCTTTTTATAAAATGTTATTTACAAAAGGATATTTACCTGCTCCCCACCGTCTGTAACTATAAGCATGATCTAGCCTATATTGACTGATCTTATTCCATGTATAATTCCTTTCTGTTAAAGTGAGATTGTGTACTTCATCCATCAGGACTGGCAGATTGTGGCAAGAAAACTTTTTGTCTTCTTTTATGCCAATTCTAATGCAATATCTAATGCAAAAAGCTAATTGCTGACATATTAAACAAGGTAAACTCATTAGTACGGAATCAGACAGCATGATGAATTAGGCCCTGTCTGTGCAAACACTGATATTATGCCAAAGGTTTTCTGCTACATTTCCACTTCCCATCCAGTCTGTTTGTGGTGTATATGTGAAACAGATATTTGGGGATTAACAGAAACGATGACGTAGTTGGACCACTTTGCACACGCTTTTTAATCCACATCTTTCTCACTCTGTCCTGATTATTTCCATTAAACCTTAAAATTAGGCATACGAAATTAGAGACAGAGAGAAAAGAATAAACAGAGTCAGAGAAAACCAAGCTACAATTGTTTTTGGGATAATATTCAGGCTAGCACTGCTTTAGCCACACTCAGAGCTTTCCATTTTGAATTTCATGTTGTTATTGTGTATAGTTCTATCGCCACCAGCTGGAACAGACAAAGGAGCTGTCGCAGGATCTTTTTTTTTTTGCGGCACTAGAGGCCTATATTTTCCTCATTCTTCAGACAGTACATTGACAGGAAAGGGGTGGAAGACATGCAGCAAAGGTCACCTAAGTTGGGAGTCGAACCTGTGATGGCTGCGATGGGGACTGACGCCTCTGAATATGGGTAGCAAATTTTAACCCCTGGGCCACTGTCTCAAATGCTAAGACTTTGCAAATAATGGCACCAATTGAACAATTGCTAAAAAAAAAATGTCTCTTTTACCAAAGATTGTTTGTGTGATTTGAATTTCTGTTCTCTTTTTCTTATATTTTACAACCGATTAAATGGAAACCACCAAGCTGCACTGTCACCCTCATCCATGATTGAGAGGGAAATCAGGTATTTCCTTTGAGCAGGGATAGCTTGTTGGGTACCACCGTCTCTTATATGAACGGCAAAGAAGAGCAGTTTTCCTTCAGGCGTTTGGGAACCATGCTTCGCTATGTTACATTTCCCTGTCTGGATTTGGATTGTATTCTTATCAGGGAAAAAAGAAAAACACTTATCTTAGGAATTCAAAAGCAATTTTTATGGCTTACCTTATTTTTATTTATTTTGATACATTTTAAGTGGTTTAGGACAATAGACATGATGCATGAAACCTGCTACCTTTGTGTTGGATTTCCTCTTGAATGAGGAGATGTCATCACCCAGACATTTTTGAACTTTTTGGCTACTAATTTTCCTAATAATTTGACTGCAAACCTTCCGTCTCTATCAATAATAGAACGATAACAATGAATTGGAGCATTTGTCCATGTTATCAAAATACAGGAATCTACCTCTTCTGTATTACAGATTGGTTCCGGACCTTTTCGCCTAACCTAAAATAGTATAATTTTCTGTGTGTTTTTATGGTTTTTTAGCGCTGTTCAGGGCTTCAGCCCCTGACTTAAAAATGTAATTCCCGTCCTGTTTCCAAAGCTACCTTTGCAATTGCAAACCCCCTCCTCCCATTTCCAATCCCAACATACAGGCCCTGCAGTTGGTCAAATTGCCTAAACCCAGAGTGATTGTAATTTCTGAAGAGGTTGCTGAGTGGTGCTTAGAAGGAGGGAGGAGGGGAGAGCAGTAATGGTACTGAGCAATAAGCAGGAGCTGGAAGCTACAAGGGAATGGTGAGGAGCATGGGTGTAAAGAGGGATGATGTTAAGTGCTCTTGCAGAGGACTCGGGCTGTCCCTCAACACAGGTCACAGCCGTGATCTTGCTGGCCTGATCCCATATAAAACAATTACCCTTTCACCTGTACAGGCTCATTATAGGACACCACCAAACCACCATCATCTCCACTAGAAGTATGTTTGAAGGAACAGAAGTCTGGACACCAAAATTGTTTCTAGATATAAACTCTGAATATGATATGGTAAATTTACTCTAGAAATTGTAATTCCTTGCAGTTCAAAAACTGAACAGGACATGTCACACTGTGCAAGCTCAATATGATAAAATCCTGATGGTAGCCCATGTGTCACACCGTATGACAGAAGATGCCAGACTGCATGGTTTCTTGCTGCATCGGAAGCCAGATCAGGCACAGAAATTGGTCCAACAATAAATGAGCAGCTTCACCAGATCATCACCCCTCCCCCACCGTGCTTGACAACGGATATTCAGTGTTTGTGCTGATCAGATCGGTTTTTGCCAGAGGTGGGTAGAGTAGCCAGAAACTGTACTCAAGAAAGAACAGGGTTTATATATATATATATATATATATAATATATATATATTATAATATATATATATATATATATATATATATATATATATATATATATATATATATATAATTTTAACACAAACTGTAAGTGTTTGGCTGGTGTATTTATGTCTTAAAGATGTTTGTTTGCCATTTAGTGAAGTGACCAGTAGCCAGAAATTATCAAGTAAGAGTTGCATAACGTTGCATAACGTTGAAAGATTGCTCAAGTAAGTAAAAAGCATGGTACAGTAAAACTGTTCCTAGAAGTTACTCAAGTAAATATAAATGCTTTTCACTTGACAATAATCTTTCAAATTGAGAATACTTAAGTTTCTGCCGAAATTTATAGAGGTGGTCACGTTTGCTGATGATCAATTAATGAATTTGATTTTATAAGCAGCAACTGGCTTAAAACCTGTTGAAGAAGCAAGGATGTACTTAGTTTTTCACAGTTTGATACATTATTTTGTTTAAATAAATTAATTAACGTGAGATATGATGTGTTTTTTTACATTTGGGGTTAAATTTCAAAAATGTTAGAACCTGTAAATATCAAATCCTTTTATTGAATAATCAATTATTAATTGAAAGTGAATGTTGCTTTCTTCCGTCTATTTTCAGAAAAAAGTTAGTCAGTCAGTCATTTTCTACCGCTTATTCCATAGTGGGTCGCGGGGGAGCTGGTGCCTATCTTCAGCAGTCTATGGGCGAGAGGGGGTACACCCTGGACAGGTCGCCAGTCCATCGCAAGGCAACACACAAACAATCATGCACACACTCATTCATACACTTAAGGGCAATTTAGAGAGACCAATTAACCTAACAGGCACGTCTTTGGACTGTGGGAGGAAGCCGGAGTACCTGGGGAAAGACAAAAAACAACTATTATACTTGATTTTTGATCAAATAGGTTGCAGACCTGAGAAGAAGGGAACCAACTTTTCACCAAGTACTTTGAGCTTCTGGTGGCACAAAGTTCATCAAACTAATTAGTCAGTGTCCTTCCAGATATGATGTAAAATACCAGATATTCCTTGAGATTAAAGTCATTCCTGTATACGGCTACTACAACTTTGTGAATGTAAACTGCAGATTCTCATTTCATTCTCAAGTTTAGATCTCTGTTAGGGAAGACATTTCTTAAAATGTACCTTAAAAAAACCCATCTGGAGGAACTACACAGGCTAGTTTATCTGATTCAAATGACACTGAACGAAATGTGTTTGTCTGGCATTTCTGTGATGGCTTGAAATTGATTTTACTAGAAAACATAAGAACAAACATTGCAAAACCAAATAAAAACACTGGTTGTAACCTTTAAATATTCATCTGTGTGTACCTGTGGGAACCTGCAGAGTGCTCCAACGGGTTAAAGCTTTGTAGATGCGTTGTCCAACATTCCTGACTAATAAGCCCTTCTTTTTTTATAGATATTTTTTCTGCATATTTTCCCATCTTTTAATTAGAACTAAAACAGTAACTAAGTAAAAAAGAAAAAAAACAAAAGAAAAATAAAATAAGAAAAATCCTGAATTTTTAACCGTTCCTAAGATCCTTCTGATACGCATTTTTTCTAGCTTTTTTCTCCATTTTCTAACATCTTAGTTTTTATTCAGACAGTGTTTTCCAGGCAGAGAAGAAACATAGGCAGGGCAGGGCAATTACAACTTGGCGATGTTCTGCAAACTGGTCTAACAAACTAAACTGGTCACAATATTGTCCCTACTTTACCATATTTGCAAGTTGTACATAATTTAATACGTTTGTTCATCGGTTTTATATTTTATTAATGGATCTGTGATTCTAGATCTCATTAATGACAACTACATATTGTGTCTTGCAGAAGTCTTAATGTTTCCCAATTTTGGTCACATTAAAACCGAAAACTGCACTTTGTTATATTAGGATTGTTATCTTGGGATTCTAAGGCCAACACACGGCGGTGCATAATTGTGAAATGGGAGGAAAATGTGAATGGTGTTAATTTTTTTTTACAAATAAAAATCTAAACAAAAAACAGAGTAATTTTTTGTTAAGTATACTTTAAAAAGACAGCATTCCCTTCTTGGTAAGCAGTTTAAAATTGTGGTTGGAAAGCAAAAGGTTAAAAGATGTTGACATAAAAAAGTCAAAGTTTCAAACATTTTTTCTTAAATGAAGACCAGGACTGGCCAACCTTGAATGGCCATTAAAATTGTGCCCATGGATGTCAAGGGTTTGGAGGGTGTGTTATACAGTAGTGGTTCTCTTCCACACACACACACACTATTTGCAATTATTGGCTAAAAAGTTTAATCTGACCAGAGCACGATCCTCAACACGTCTTTCAAATTTGTCCTGTCGACAGATTCTCTCACCTGAGGCGTAGATCTCCATAGCTCCTCCACAGTTACTCTTGGCTGCTTCTCTGATTAACTCTCTCTTTGATTCCTATTAAGTGAATGGCCATATCCCAGCTGTTTCCAATTCTCTTTCCAATTCTGCACAATGTATTGAACATTGCTTCCTGAGATCGACTATAAATGGCTGTTGGTTGTGCTGGAAAAGTCATGTTTCTTTCTTCTTTAGTTATGCACTTCTTTGTGTTGGTCTATGACATAAAATACTAATAAAACAAATCAATGTTTGTGAATGGAATTTGAAAACCTGTAAAACTCCAACAGGCATGAATACTTTTGCAAGCACTAGGCACTGTGATGGTAAATCAACGCTGTAGAATCTCAGAATGTGTCGTCTACTTTCTCTTTAAAATCTTTACTAATAGCCAACAGACACCCACCTGCACATGCCTAATATAACATTAAACTCTGCAGGTTGTGCTGTTACTTTGTCCCCCATCTAGCTGTTAATGTTAGCAAGCTTTCCTGGAAAGCCTTGTTGTCTAAAACAATGTAGAAACTGAACTGAACAGTGTTGCATATAGGCTCAATCAGTTATCAGCTGGGATTTTGCCATTTAAATCTGCCCCCAAACATTTCCATGCACTTGTACTTTCATACACATCGGTATAATCATTTTGAAACCAGACCATCCCCTTGTTTCCTGTTCCAATGTCATAATGGTGCAGAAAATCTTGCATGAGGAATGGCTGTACAATACACAGATGCATATATTTGAATGCATGCGTGTGCATGTCCAGCCGGGTGTGTGCTGGCTCGCAATTTGGTGCTCACATATCGTCCTGTCAAGGGGTCTGTGCAGCTAATCTTTATGCACTCTGTGACCTCCTCACTGCAAACCCTGCTAAATATATTATTCCCCTGGGCCTTTCATTGCTGCTTGGTGTCAGAAATCAATATGTATGAGGCGCGTAGATGGGAATTTCTAATAGATCTCTGCGGCCCCGCGCTGCTCTTCAATATCTGCCTTGGACTATTAGTGCCGGCTCAGTGGCGGTGAAATAACCGAGATAATCTTTTAAGGTACCTTTCTTAAGGTGGAACCAGAACTCCCGCTTTGCATCTTCCTCATGAATGCCAAGGCGGTAGTTGTTTAGGAGGGCAGCTTGCTGAAAGGGTCTATTTCAAACAGAGTTGCTGGATCTTAAAGAGTTCGCCTTTTTGTAATTTAAAAATCCAAATAAAGTAATAATTAAATGTGAAAATATAAAAAAAACACAGATTATCTAAATAAATGACCAAATATATGTTTATGCTTTTTCCGTGTGGATTCTCTGCAGTTTTGCTTGGATGTGTTGCATGGGGGGTGTCTGGAAGGATGCGCCAAAGTGCTAATTGCCTAGTTTCTTAATGAGCGGACGATTTGCTGCAGCCCTTAACAGCAGTAACCTCACTCTCCAACCACCACCTTCACCCTCCCCTCCACGCCGAGGAGGAGAAGAGGAGACATCCGGCATCGGCAGGCAGTAAGGAGATTGGTGGGGGTGTGGGGGAGTTAAAGGTGGGGAGAGGGTTGGTGGGGGTTGGTGGTTGGCTCAGACAGCATGTGGTCTCCAGGGAGGGAGAGAGGCTGAAATTATTCTACGGTCACAGCCTGCTCCCCACCCCCATCCCATCCCGTACCATCATCCACCCTCTCCATCTCTCAGCGAGGACCTGGGTGTATAATCCTTAGCACTCGCCGGGCTCGTATATCTGCCGTCTCTGAGAGAAAGGTTATATCTCTTTCCTGCAAGAGCACAGACTGGAGACCACATACCTGCCCGATTATCAGCAAATCATCAGCACCTGTAGTGCAGAATTAATTACACCAGCGAGATGCATTTTTACTCCATCCAGAAACAAATTATCAGATTGATGATAGATCGTAAAAAGACAAGCCTGTCTGGTTTATTTAGATGCATTTTAACAGTTTGCTATGTTACATTTCCCCTTTTCAATGCGTTAGCAATGAGATGCATGAAATTCCAGTCATCCACGAATGGTTTTCTTCCCCTTCCTCCTTACAGGTGAAGCATTACATGCCCGCCGCTGTGCGAGCTGCCAGAAAATGAGAATAATTATTCCCTCTCTGACGCTCCAGTCTCTCCTTGGCTCAGTCATTACCTAATCCCCAGTGCAGCCAATTCATTTCAATTGTATGGCTGGAATTATTAAGAGATATTTGGATGTAATGCGGTGCTACAGTCTGTGTAAATCAGAGGTTTGTGAAGGCTTGGGTTTTTTTTAAACGTTGTTGGCGACTCCGTGTCCCGTAGAGGTGGGTTGACACAGGAGGATAAATGGAATAAGACATGAAAAATATCAGACTGGGAAAAGGACAATCAATTGAACACCACATATAACATTTTAAATGTAAATATCTTCTTGTTTTGGAGGATCCTCTGCCGGGCCATTTCTAAGTTTGGGTATCCACATATGCAGTGTGGTCATGATATTTTGTCTGCATATGCAGAAACGTTTATAACACAGCCCTTCCTCATGCTGCTCACCTCGATAATTACCTCCCCCAGGTACTGCTACACAGGGATACGTCGCATACGTGCTGCCACCGGGGGCACTGCGCCAGGGAGAGCAGACGGCAGCCATTCAGGGGGCAGGGAGGGAATAAAAGAGACAGAGGAGGTGGAGGAGTGATGTTGATGACGTGTGAGTGTGTGTGGGCTTGTGATGGTGCAGGGAAATATCAGGAGGGTTGGAGCAGGGGGGCAGGAGAAGGCTTCTCGGAGATTAGGCATCGCTGCGTACGTTCTAATTACGCAAGGTCTCGCACAGCCATTAGGAGCTGTCAGGAACAAGAAGGAACGCAACCAGCCGATAAAGAACAGGAGTCAACTTAAAGCCACCAAAGACTGCACAATTTTTGCAAGCCACGGCATGTGGCTTTTAAGCTCTGACTTCTTTGTTGCATGTTTGGTTCAGTGTATGGAGGCACAAGAGATCCCCAACTTATCAGAAGACATGTTGGGAGAAAAACGGCTCGTTAGTAGTGACAGTATAGATTATTGGAAATTTCATAAACATTCTGGGCTGTATAAAAGATTAACCCTATTTAGGATAAATCTTTTTAGAAATTTAATTTTTAAGTTTGTAACGATGCATCTAGGTCACAACATGAAGCATTACTCAAGTCTGGGTTCAACAGAACTAGACAGTACAAGCTTTTCGCAATATTTAGGGAAAAACCAAAAATTTAATTTCTTTGGTTGGCAAAAATCGATTAACATTACCATCCACTGACAACAAAAACACAGCTGGTATATGAAGAATGGTTTAATAAAGTAAAAAAAAAACATGTTGATGACATCACAAGGAGCTGAAGAACCAATCTGATCAGCTGGTATTGGTAAGCATTGTGACAGATGGTTTACACATCATTTTTGACAATTTTCCACATTTTACAACACAATTACAGTACAAAGCAAATAAAAAAGTGACCAGACACATTGTTCCATATGTGACAAACCATATGTAACATGAATTTGATTAATTTTACAGAAAAGTCTGACAAGTGGCTTTACAGGTTTCTCAATACAGAATCATTGTTAAAAAATGCCATGCCAGCTTTGACCGGTCCATTTAATAACTTTTTATTTATGATTAATTCTGATGTGGTCCTTATGCCAGAAAATCCTGGAAAGTAGCTCCGTTTTTGTGTTTTCACAAATAGAACTATAGGTTCACTGTAGAGATATCCACTTCAGGTTTTACCTGTCTGAATGTTTTAGATTTTGAACAAAAGAGTAATTTAAAAAACTTTGAAAACGCCCACTGGTCTAGTGCTGGAAGCGCCCGAGCAGATACTAGCTTTAACATTGTTAGCAACTAGTTATGATTTTATAGCTGAGCGTTATCAGTCACTGGGCCTGACTTTAGCAGGGTCTTACCCAGGCTTCTGCCCTGGTGTACCAGAAGCTTTCAGGGCCCCAGAATATTCTTTTCTTTTCTTTTTTTATGGATGTTTTGCGAAGATGATTTTTTTTGTGCTTCCAAAGAAAACGTATATAAGTGAATATCAGTCTGAGATGTTTTAATGTAGACTCCCATGTAAATACATAATATGCAACTATTTGAAAACCCAGTCCATAACCCTTCCTCCCAGGCAGACCTAACAAAAGTAAGCCTAATTACATGTTAAATGCCTTCTTTGTTTTTGGTATATTTCAGTGACTGGGTTACATCGCCATCTACAGGGCTGGCATAGTCACTACAACATAATTTTTGGTACAGCTAAAGCATTTCTAGAAATGCATTTGTATATGTACAAGTAATTTTTCAGGACAACTAAAAATAGTATTTAGAAAAATATAGAGGAGGCTTTAAGATTTGCATGTAGCTTGTGTCTATAGGGCTCCTAAACTGGCTCTTGCACAGAGGTCCAAAACCTCCAAACTAATGGCCCGGTCAGCCAGATGTGTGAGCAGTCTGTCAAGACAACTACTTACTTTTACACTTCAGCATAGATTCAGAGTTTCAAAGCTTAAACACCCTCATATCCAGAATCTTTAACAATAGGTTATACTCACCAGATAAAGTCTCATGCACACAACCACTAGACATTGCTTCAGACCCCAAGGTCCTATTACACCCCTACTTATTTTTACAGAAAACTGATAAAAAGATGTATTCCAAATCAGGTTCAGCATAGGTAATGCTATTAAACTTACTTTTGTGATATTTTTGTTGTTGTTGCCATAAAACTAGTAGTCCATCTGAAACAAGGTCAATCTCATCTGGTGCAGAGGCGAATGTCCACGTCATGTCTGTTTGTGTTAGGTCCCCTTGTCCCTGCATCTGGAGTATGAGGCCTGTCAGTTTTTCTTCCTCTGTCAGACCTGGGACTGGGTGACATTTTTAAATGTGGCAACCTGCCAAGTAAAGTTTTCAAGGATTTTATGGGATTCTTCCAAAATAAAGTTGATTCTATTAAGAAGAAAATCTTTGACATACTCCCAAAGATGATTACTTCATCCTCAACAAGTGAGACAACATTGGAAGTAACTGTAGAACCTTATCTGTGCTTAGACTGCTTTGATCCTGTGGAGCTTCCTGAGTTATCAAAAATATTAGCTTCATCTAAACCTTCAACTTGTATGTTAGACCCAATCCCAAACAAATTATTTAAGGAAGTGTTTCCTCTGATTACCAGCCCCATTTTAGATACGATTAATTTATCTTTAGTAAATGGGTATGTACCACAAGATTTAAGGTAGCTGTAATTAAACCTTTGCTTAAGAAACCTTCGCTTGATCGAGATGACTTAATAAATTACAGACCGATATCCAATCTTCCATTCTTATCTAAAATTCTTGGAAAATAGTTGCTAATCAAATGTGTGAGCATTTACACAGCAATGACCTGTTTGAAGAGTTTCAGTCAGGTTTCAGAGCTCATCATAGCACTGAAACAGCTCTGCTGAAAGTCACTAATGATATTCTTATTGCCTCAGATAATGGACTTGTGTCTGTACTGGTTCTGTTAGATCTCAGTGCTGCATTTGAAACAGTCGATTATAATATTCTCTTAGAAAAGCTGGAATATGCTGTAGGGATCAGGGGAACAGTGCTAGGCTGGTTTAAATCTTATCTGTCTGACAGATTCCAGTTTGTTCATGTAAATGATAAATCATCTTTAAACTCCAGGGTTAATTGTGGAGTACCACAGAGTGTTACGACTTTGCGAGATATTGGACCCCAGGATGCAGATGAGGAGGCAGCGTGATGGTAAGTGAAAATTTAATCAACAAAAACTCACTCTTAACAGAGGAAGGAACAAAACAGAAGTAGGCTGGCTTGACAGGCATGGCATGGTCCACAAAACAAGACATGAGTAGGGATACACAATGATTCCGCCATGACAAACAGAACAGGTGTGTATATATGGAGTGAAAACCAGGTGGAGCAAGACAGACTGACAAGGTGCAGGTTAACCGGATAAAGATGATTAACAGAACAGAACGTGGCTGGAGCAAGAACAGAAACTCTTGAATATAAACAAAAACTAAAGCATGACCAGAACCAAAAACCAAACTTGACAAAACATGAACAAGACTAAAACACAACCAGAAAAATAATAAACAAAGCATGATTCAAAAACTGCGAGAAATATAAGAAAAACAAACAGAAACACGATTCAAAACCTTAACTGTGAAAAACATAAAGAAAAAACCAGAAACCAAAAACCAAACAACCCCTAATCATAACACAGGGTTCAGTACTTGGGCCAATTCTCTTTACTATATATATGCTTCCAATAGGTAAAATTATCAGGCAGCATAGAATAAATTTTCACTGTTACGCTGATGACACTCAGCTTTACTTATCCATAAATCCTGATGAGCCCAACCAGTTAGATAGACTACAAGCATGTCCTTGAAGACATAAAAACTGGATGACTTTAAATTTTCTGCTTCTAAATTCAGACAAGACTGAAGTTGTCGTCTTTGGACCGGAGTCTTTAAAAAAGAAACTGCTTAGTCAATCACCTAACCTGGATGGCTTTAAATTGACCTCCGATAATAAAGTAAAAAACCTTGGTGTTATTTTTGACCAGGACATGTCATTTAAATCCCATATTAAACAGGTTTCTAGGATTTCCTTTTTTCATCTCCGGAACATTGCCAAAATTAGAAATATCCTGTCCAGGATTGATGCTGAAAAACTAGTCCATGCATTTGTAACTTCAAGGCTGGACTATTGTAATTCTTTACTATCAGGATGTCCACAAAATGCAGTTAAAAGCCTTCAGCTGATTCAAAATGCTGCAGCAAGAGTTCTGATGAAAATTAAAAAGAGAGATCATATTTCTCCTACTTTAGCTTCCCTTCATTGGCTCCCTGTTAAATCCAGAATAGAATTTAAAATTCTCCTCCTCACATATAAAGACCTTAATGATCTAGCTCCATCATACATCAGAGATCTGATTGTTCCATACGTTCCTAACAGGGCACTTCGTTCTCAGACTGCAGGTTTACTGGTGGTTCCTAGAGTCTATAGAAGTAGAATGGGAGGCAGATCCTTTAGTTATCAGGCTCCTCTCCTGTGGAACCAGCTCCCAGTTTTAGTCCGTGAGGCGGACACCCTGTCTACTTTTAAGGCTAGGCTTAAAACTTTCCTTTTTGATAAAGCTTATAGTTAGAGTGGCTTAGGTCATCCTGAGCTATCTTCCTTATTTTACCTCCATCTTCTTCTCCCCTTGTTGGATGGAATAAGGGGGAGTCAGGTTTAGCCTAAACCGGCTCAGTTATGGTTGAGGTGCAAACACACCCTCCATTTCTGCTACCTGTATGACCCCCTCTCTTTTCCAATGTTTATGGTCAATCTGACAGAGAGAGGTATCCCAATCGTTGTGGTTTTTAGTATAACAATGACCATCAGTGGGCTCTAGATGGACAAACTGTCTACTTTTAAGGCTAGGTTCAAAACTTTCCTTTTTGATAAAGCTTATAGTTAGAGTGGCTTAGGTTATCCTGAGCTATCTCTGTAGTTATGCTGCTATAGGCTTAGGCTGCTGGAGGACATAATGACCACTTTCACCCTCTTCGCTACTTTCTCACACTACTCTTCAATTTTGTATTATTTGCTGTTATTTCAGCTTTTAACTTTGTTCTCTCTCTTTTCTCTTCCTAGAAGCTACACCTGGCCTGACTGTGTCTACCTGTGACACCTTTCTGGAGAGGGGCATCGTCCAAGCTTCTGCTGGCAACAACTTAATGCTCACCCTCTACCGATGATCCACATGGCCCTGTCTTTCAGTGTTTAACCCTTTCTCTCTCCTAGACATAGCTACTGACTGAGCTTTTAATGTGACTAACTGTATGTGCTCTCTTTCAGACTCTAAACTTGAAAACTGGCTCAGAGTTTATATGTTCTTTCTTTCTAGGTGAAACGACTAAAGGAGCTACATCCATTAACATTTACATTTTCCTTCCCATAGAAAGGACTCCTAGATCAGTCCTTCTTTGTTCTCTTTGTGTCTCTGCTCTGTTCTCTCTAACCCCCAGTTGGTCTTGGCAGATGGTCGCTCACACTGAGCCTGGTTCTGCTGGTGGTTTCTTCCTGTTAAAAGGGAGTTTTTCTTCTCCACTTTTGCTACATGCATGCTCAGTATGAGGGATTGCTGCAAAGTCAACGCCAGTGACTGTCCACTGTCTCTACATGCTCATCCGGGAGGAGTGAATGCTACAAGTCACTGACTGGATGCAATCTGCTGGGTTTCCTTAGATAGAAATTTTTTTTATCCAATTTGAATAAATAACAGAATCTGACTGCACTGTTCAATGATTAGGATTAATTGTAATGTATGTACCTGACTTTTGTGAAGTGCCTTGAGACAACATGTGTTGTGAATTGGCGCTATATAAATAAACGGAATTGAATTCAATTGAATTGAAGGTTTGTTCCACCACTACTGTACTGGACACCTGCATTTGTGAAACAGTTTTACAAAATCTAGAATTAAAGCTCTCTTAAAGGGACCTTTACACATTATACTGACTCACATTGGGGATTGTACTGTGTGTAAATATGAAGAACACCAGTCTATAAAGTTTCAGTTTCACATGCATATCAGAACACATTGCTTTTATTTGGAAAAACTGCTTTTTGTTTCGGAGACAGCTGCTCTTGTTTCAGTGTTTGGGTGTGTGTTTGTTTTCTTGTACTTGCTGCTAAGTGAGTACCATTTTTTGTATTTTACCAGCAAAGTGAGGACATTTTTGGAAAGTGAGGACATTTTCCTGGTTCTCACTTTTTTAATTGCTGTTCTTGGGTTAGGGGTTAGATTTAGGACTAAGGTGTGAATTGAGTTTAGGTTAGAGTTCGGTATGTATTGGTAATGGTTAGGGTTAGGGGTATGGTCAGGGTTAGGCAATATAAATGAATAAAAATGAATGGAAGTCAGTGGAGGTCAATGAAAAGTCCTCATAAAGATAGCAAAATATGGATGTGTGTGGGTGTCAGCTCATCCTAAGAAGAGAGAGATTGATCCAAAATCTGGAGTTTTTCTAACAATACACAGATATCCAAGTAAGGCTTTTGTACCATTATCACAATATCAGTGTGTGCATAATATTATTGCAAAGGTCAGAATGCATTTTTTTGTGGGCTGTTTCCAGTTGTCGTGAATACACACTGTCGGCAGTAGGCTCAGTGCAGTAGATGGTACAAGATTATTGGAAGGAATAGCTTTACAGTCTAACTTCCTAATGTGGTTCGGCCCTACTTTTGGGTATTTATTATCTAAGTAAAGGTAAAGTGTATGTGGAAAACAGACTGCTGTTCTCAGTGATTACAGCTTGAATTAACATTATCAGACTAAACATACAGTAAAATACACAAACTTTCTAAGAGATAATTCTTTTCAATGAGATGATATTTTATATGTCAGTTAGGCCTGTCATATTCCATTGTTAAGTTGCAATGAATACTGTTACCAGCAGCTGATAATAATATATATTCTAAGTGTATTTTCAACTATACTTTTGGAATAAGTGAGGTCAGTTAAAGATCTGGCCCTTAACAGCAATTAGAGTTATTTAGGTGGCCCATTTTGAAAATGAATTAAGCATCCCTGGGTGGTGACTAGTGTTACGTTAAGGCTACCAAAGAGGGGTTTGCAAAAACAACTCATAGCCTGGATTACTTATGATCAATTGTGTGGTGAAAATAGGAATGCAGAACTCAGCTACTGCTAGCTTATGCTACCTACCTAGCAACTAAAAGGCTAATGCTGACATAGTGTAAACCGTGGTGTCCCTCGAGGCTCAGTACTTGGCCCCATTCTTTTCATTCTCTATATGCTCCTCCTTGGCCATGTCAGGTATGAAATATTATTCCACTGTCATGCTGGCAACTCTCAACTCTACCTCAGGACAAACCAAACCCCTTCTACTGTGTTGCAATCATCCACTTTGACCACCTGCCTGGAGGAGATGACCTTGCTTTATTGTGGGGAGCTGGAAGATAATCAAGGGGTTTTGCTCAGAAAGAAAGCCAAGCCCAAATAAGCAACTTCTGTGTGTGCAATGCTGTGTTCATGTTCGGCATGGAAAATCGGCCACTCTTCAACTCTTCCTCAGTGTCACAATGATGCATTTAGGTACATGAGTAGTTGGAAATTCAATTAAAAAAATGTGCTAAATAAAAAAACTTGACATTGACTTGACCTAGGTCTAGGGTCAGGAAAAGGGCAAGTAACATCTCTGCAAATCTCACAGACCCTGGACACAAACTATTTACACTATTATACTTAAGTCAGCACTATGGAACTATATTTGCAAAAACCAGCCGCCACAGAGACAATTTCCTGAGGCTGTCTCTGATGAAATCTTAATAGTCATGGTGCCCAGGTCGATACCATGCATATTTGCATCAATTCAACCATGTCTTTCGCTTTAGTAAAAACATTGTATTTATACATGTATTTATACAAAAAACTATACATTTTTATTTCCCTTTTTACATATTTACATTTAAGATGTCTTCACTGAGAGCAAACTGGAACAAAGTCAAATTCCTTGTCTGTGTGCACAAACTTAAATAAAGCTGATTCTGATTCTGAAATTGTGTCTTAAACTGCAAAAAAAAAAAAACTATCTAAGCTATGAGCTGAACAGAAACAGCTCACTGTGAATCAGTGGTAAAGTGGTGCAGAAAGCGTCTGCCCTACGTCAGACCTTCTTGTCTTCCAGCCCATCACAGCTGCTGTGCCGAAAGCCCAACACATGCACACACACAATACACACATTTCTCTCTCATCCCTTGTGCCTTCCCCTTTAAAGAGGCACGCGGGTGGCTGCGCTCCACTTGACATGTGTGCCTGTATTCTCACCTTAGAGACGGAGGATGGGCATGGTTACAGGCTTTGATGGCTTAATTATTGCTGTGGAAACAGGAGTGGTTAGAGGGGGAGGCAGAGGGAGCCAGGGTTATGTGAGAGTGTTAGCAGCTCTGATAAGCTCATGAGGGTTTTCAGTGTGAAGCTGAAATGGCACTGAGATCCCATAAGGCATCTTAAATCTTTGCTCAGGTGAAATGAAATTTAAATGCTCATTTTTCTTCACAAAGACACAGAATTAGTTATTGGATGCTTTTATTCCTCATATCTTAAAATATCAAGACCTGCTGTGTAGCAACAGATCAAGTGTTGAAATACAACACATTGCACTATATGTACTGCAATGCAAATTATGTTATGTTTCAGGTTTTCTTTATTTAGTGCCACACCATTGGTATATTTAAAAAGGAGCTAACATCTGAAAAAAATGAGACATGTTATCGAACTGTAGGTCAAACTTAAAGTGCAAACTTTTTGGTGAATAAATGGATTTAGTAAATCAAAGAATGAAATATAGATACAGTTGGTGTGTTTACGGTCCTCAGGTTTTTTAAATGGCTGTTTCAAAGGCGAGGACCAGAGAAAAAAACTAAGACCTCACTGTGAGTTTTAGTTTTTACTTTAGGATCTAACGCAAGACCCAGACCTTTTCCAGACGATCTAGGAGCTCTACAGGGTTTGTAAGTTGAAAGTAATTTTGATAAATAGGCTGAACTAAAACCATGAAGACTAAAAAATAATAATATGTAGCCTACATGGCCTCACATCCCAAAATAATAATAATAATAATAATTAGAATTATAATAATAATAATGAAAATGGTACGAGGCTTGCTAGTTGAACCAATAAGAATCAATTTTTTATGATTCTATAATTTTACTATGAAACCCTTGTAATTCAGGACTTTTTGTGATTCTTTTTGTCATAAACATTTTGTGTGCACATGTTTTTGGACATCAGGGTAAGATTAGGTGCCATTACAAGATTCCAACAGCACAGAGAAGCACAGAGGGTTGTTTGTGCCTTAGGGTGTGTAATTGTCTTTTAACAGATCATGTATTGATACACTATGCAGACACTCTGTCTGCACTCCTGAAGATTTACAGATCTTGGCATGCCAAATGCTTCAAGTGGCTTCAACAGGAGGGCAGTCAACCTATTTTCCAATTAATTCAGCTAATAATTACTTCTGGGCATTCAAAAACTGCACATTTTGCACCCTTCATCCCAACAGATACACTATAAAAAATGCAGGCAAGCCAAGTTTATTTATATAGCACATTTCAGTAGCAAGACAATTCAAAGTGCTGTACATGAAGAAAAGAAAAAGAGGCATAACAGGAAAAGTACATTACAGCGGCTTAAAGGTAATTAAAAAATTAATGAACACAAATAATTAATTAAAATGATAAGATGATAACAAAAAAGCCAAAAAATGAAACATTAATGATAAAATGACCGATACAAAAATGAAAGTAAAGCTGGACTGAGAACTTAACTAATAATGTTTGGATAGCACAGTCAAAGGTCATTCTAAACAAATAAGTTTTTAATCTTGATTTGAAGCAACTTAGGGTTTCAGTGCTTTTACAGTTTATTGGGAGTTTATTCCAGATTAGTGAAGCATAAGAACTAAAAGCTGCTTCTCCATGTTTGGTTCTGGTTCTGGGTATGCAGAGTAGATTTGAGCCAGAAGACCTGAGGGGTGTGGGAGGTTGATACACTGACAACAAGTCTGTAATGTATTTTGGAGCTAAGCCATTCAGTAATTTATAGACTGACAGAAGTAATTTAAAGTCTATTCTTTAAGATACGGGGAGCCAGTGTAAGGACGTTAGAACTGGGGTGATGTGCTCCACTTTCTTAGTTATAGTGAGGATGTTCTAGTGAGGCAGCGTTCTGGATCAACTGCAGCTGTCTGATCAACATTTTAGGCAGACCTGTGAAATCAACGTTGCAGTAATCAATTCTACTACAGATGAACGCATGAATTAGTTTTTCAAGGTCCTGCTGAGACATTAGTCCTTTAATCCTGGAGATGTTCTTTAGGTTGTTGGGACCCAGCCATGGATTTCAACATTAATCTCTGGTACGGACTCTTCTGGAATTTTCAAAATAAAGTGCATTAACCTTCTTCCGGCACAGCCAGGAAACGGGATAACTGCGGACTTCCTGTGACGCCACTGCCCAAATAAAAGCACAGCTGTTGCTACATCCGCCCTCTTCCACACGGCCTTCCAGAGGGACCGGATAGGGGAGACAAGCGTGCTGATGTCTCTTTGCTGGCAAAAAGACATAAACTCTTCAAACTGGATCCAAGGGTGTCATAAGATCACGCGATCATATGCACAAGTTAAGTATGAGTGAATAACTGTTTGTGTACCCAGTATTCATTCATAAAAAGGGGAATTAAGGTATAAGCATTTGGCTTGACTTTCTCTCTGAGGCCTGCAGAAGCAAACTGAGTCCCGGAGAAGTCCCCAGTAGAGAAGCTGTCTCTACAAGCCGAGTGAAGCGGTTTTCCCTGTCTGAGAGAAGGACAACAGGAGCCGCATCACTGTGGTTACGGTAACATGCAGTTTGCCCGGCCGACAGAACAGCCGCCACTCCCCACAACTAAGGAGGTTAGCTGTAGCTAACCGTTTAAAGACTGTGGACGTTTCTTCAAACTTCACGCCCTGGACAACGTTCCTCACCACAATTCATGAGGTTAGGATTTGGGCAGGGAGTAATAGAGAGATATTTAGGATGAAATGATCTGAACGTTTTTCATTTTATAAGGTTTGGTTGTGTTTGTGTGAAACCGCTATCTTGGTGCTAGCAGGCTATCTGTTCGGCACGTGCTCAGTTTGTGTTCTGTGTTTGTGTGTTTTTAAAGTTGAGAAATACTTTATTTAAAGGGTGATTTTAACACAGAAGATTGATCATAACGCGCCGTCCGCGCTTATGCATTTTAACCCTTTTACTGACGGTATTTTTAAAGGTGTGTGTTTGATTCTGGTGCTAAGATATCAGCTTCTTTTGTTAGCTTCAACGGCTAACCGGTAAGAACACGTGCATGCTGCTAGATAATATTTAACCAGAAAGGTTAGTTTTCAATCCAGTAAACATGTCCCTAACATCATTTTACTAAATTTGATAACTAAGTAAACACCATTAAGCCCCATTTCTCCAGAAAGATTTGGTTATTTTCCAAATATTCCCTTAAATATTTTACCGTTTCCTTTAATAATATTTTTTTCAATATTATTTCAATAAATAAAGGCAGCTAATGAGACACCATTGAGAATTAGTCATCCAGAAGGTTGGTTTCATTCAGCAAATCATTCTTTAAAACATTATTTTATTAACATAATATTTTATCTGATCTTGCATTGTGAAGGGTTGCCTAAAGGTATGCTGAATATTGCCTAAGTTGGTTCCAAGACTAACTTAACTTAATTTCAGATTCTTCAAGATAATCCTTGGTTCTCAAACATAAATAACATTGCATGGTGATGCATGTTGCATCACTCTTTTGGTCATGGTTTCAACCATCTTTAATCAACTTGTTTATATTGTACATAGCCCATTAGTCTTCCCTATTCTTTAATTCTGCTTGGTAGTTAGTTGGATTGTTTTAGCATAGTAAAGAGTTTGTTGAATGAAATATGTTTGACTTTGAGTTGACTTATTTTTGTTAATAAATTCTTGTATTTTAAGAAATTGTGTGAATTCATTCCATGTGTGTGCAGAGTTTATGCTGTTCAATGTCAGCGCTCGTCTCACACCTTTCTATTTTGTCCTAATAGCCTTACTGGGCTGATATTCACAGGACAACCCTTAACAGACCGAAATATTATTTGATAAAATATTAAATATGAAATAATATTCTCAGATTCATAATCCCAACAAGGTGATAGAATGCCGACCTTGTTACTGTCTTTACGTCCCTCCGAAGGTTCAGGTCTGAGTCACTACACCCAGATTCCAAGCCTGATTGGAGGTTTCTAGCTGAAACTGTGTGTTACCTTTTAAACGCTCTTCCTTTGGTCCAAAAAAGTTATTGCTTCAGTTTTGTTTTAAATTAAGTTGAAAATTTTGGCACATCCATCCATTAATTTCTTCTAAGCATTTACCAAGAACTTGAATGGGTTCATAGTCTCCTTGTGACATCATAATGTAAAGCTGTGTGTCGTCTGCATAGTTATGATAACTTATGTTGTTGTGTATTATAATCTGAGTTGGGGGACCATGTAGATATAGAAGAACTAAGGTCCAATAATACTAGCACTGTGGTTCTTCCACAGTCTGCATTTATACGGATGTCACTGAACACCTTGACAAAGGCAGTCTCTGTACTGTGGTGAGCACGGAAGCCTGATTGGAAGACATCGAAGTGGCTGGTCATTGTTAGGAAGGTGTTTAACTGGGGGAAAACACCTACAAAAGGGATGTGTTTATTATTTGAGTTAAATCAGACGTTATGAGAGGCAAAGCTTTTTTAAGGAAAGCTGTGGGTAAAACATCGAGACAGCAAGAAGAACAGCTTAGTTGCTGTACGATTTCTTCTAAGTTTTCATATTTTATTTGGTGAAATTGGGAAATTTTGTCAAAATCAGTTCTAGACAACTTTGGTACTAGAGTTGATGTGAATGTGCTGACTGCCCCTCTGATCCGAAGCGACAGACAGACTTTAAAGACATGGCAGGACTTGGTGTTTCATAAATGGAGGTTCATTTTCTCATGCTCAGACCCAAGTTATATGCTTGTTTTAATTTTTTTTGCTGTTTTGTGTTTTGATGTGCTGGACTGGATCTCATCATTTGGTCCGTGGTCAACAAGAGAAATAAGTGAGTTATACATATATAGTATGTCATAGTAGTCCTGTGTCATATACAGTATGATTTCAGAGAAATAACTCAGAATCAGAGGTTGTGGCTATATATATATATATACTGTATATCACTGATAAGGTGATTTCACATGAAATCAGTTTTCAGGCAAAGATATAATACATAAAGATATAAACACATATATAATTGGCTTCTGATATGGTTGATCTCCTTTGGGCTTTCAAATCAGAGCAAGAATTTTAAATACCTTTTTAATTAGGATCAGATGATTTGTTTTGAATTAGGGTCAAGCCCCAAGACGCCATCAGTGATATGACTTTCGAACAGCCCCGATTTATTTAAAAAAATGCTTAAATAGTAAGCACAATAATGATAATCATTAAATAAAGATTCTTATCACTTTAGTAAAGATTTTATGATGGTTTGGTATATTTTGAGCATTAAACTAAAGAAATCTTATGGTTAAAGGTTTATATTAATATTATGATCCTCATAATGCTTTTTGATGTAGGGCAGAGATTATTGGAGTGCGGAGTTGTTTTATTTTGAACTTTGTCACCTTAAGCTTACACAATTGAAGCCCCTTGTCATAAATTATGTCTCTACTGACTACATATGCCGAAAAAAGTAAAATCAAAAAGTGTTTTCATTAGAAGTCTAACGGTAATGAAAATATCCAGTACAGCCCTTTCCGATCGGTACGAACGTGTTCTAAACCAATACTGTGCTGTTTCATACCTGAACACTTGTAGAGTGTTTATGTGCAGAACTTCATGCGCAATACAACGAGAGGCCTCTCAGCTATCACTAAGATCTACAATTTGGGAACATTATGGTTTCTCATGCAGCTACAATGGAGATAGAACAGTGGACCGAACCAAAACCTTATGTCAACGTATGAATCTAACTGAATTATTCACCTGAAACAACTTAAAGCTAAATGCAAACATCACAGATACTGGAGAAAAAATCAGTTGACATCCAAATGGCTACCTGGAACATCCAGTCAGCTCAAACTCAATACGTCCTATAAGATGCAAGTTTGAAGAATCTCTGTTGATGAGGCGATTTTCCCAACAGCAGCACATTCACATAAGGCTGGAAATATCAAAACAACTCAAAAGTTATGTTTTATGCTCAAATATGAGGCACAGTCTAATAAAAAAATTTCAAACCATCAACACTGACTGTTTTCAAGTGGTTACATTGTATAACCTATTCAGGCATTGGTTATGCCTGCATAGCCCTATACTACTTTTTTCACTGAAAAAAAATCTAACAAAATGTCCACTTAGTTCCACTTTTTTAAGTTCTAGAACATAATAAAATCAAATAAATTCAAAAATTTAAATATATTCTTTGTTAACTGCTAATCAAAATTATTTATCGTGATTGAATTGAATTGAAATTTAAAACCTGAATACATACTGAACCGCCATTTTCGGGTACTGTACATTCATTGAAATACATTAATATCTAAAAGAAATCCACTAGAACCTATTATAAATTTCAACACCAAAGCCCAGAGGTAAACAATGACAACAATGAAAACAGACATCAAAAAAACATGGTAACCCTCTGGATGCACTGCAGGGGAATGAAGCATTTATCATGGGAACGAGGAGCCATGCGCTTCAAGCCCATCTGTCTTCAAGTTGGGGGCTGCAGGGTCGAGCTTGGTTTAATTGAAGATTATCTGCTTAATTACTCAAGCACAGCCAGCGTTAAACAGCCATGGATTAAGGAAACGTCACAGAGAAAGACCTTGGGGTCCAGTGCTGCGCTCAATTAACAGGAGGCCCAGAATATGGCTCTCACCTTCTTCCCCATCACTGCATGGGAACTAAGGCTGGATACTAAGAGACAGGCCACGAAGATAATAAACACTCAAAATGTTAAAGAGGGAATATCACCTTTGCTTTACCTTGTTCTCTCCTCTGACTCCCAACCTCTAAACTTATGTGATGCGATTGCAACACTTCCAAACTGCATATTGTTTCTGCTTCCATTCAGCTTTTTCAGAAGATCTGATAACCAATTTATCTTATAGCATTCACACAGAATTTACATTACAGCTAACACTTTAAAGCTCTGCTTGATATTTATACAAAGAAACTTTATTAGAAACTGCTTTCAGATTGTTTCAATTGTTACGGACACGGAGACAAAGATGGAAAAAAACAAAAAGAGGCACGAAAGAGAGAAAGGGGGCAAAAAGGAAAAGGGGAGAGAAGGAGAAACGAATGGAGGAAAGAAAGAAGGATGAAGAGAATACAAGATAACACCCTGCTTGCTTCTACACCTGCGGAAACGTTCATATTAACAGCTTTTTTACCGAAAAGTGCATGGTACTTATCAATGCAAGATGTATTTAGTGGTAAATGCGGCTCAGTATATAACATTTGTGTATCTGTTAACACCTGAATCTAAACACCTGTGGGTCTGAGTGTGAGCGCACTTGTGTATACAAGGTTTCTCCATAAAAATCAGAATCAGAATCAGCTTTATTGCCAAGTTTGTACATACAAACAAGGAATTTGACTCCGGTACTCTTTGCTCTTTGGTTTTTGTTTTTGCACTACAGAATATACATATTTACAATGTACAATATACACATATATAAATAAAAATAAAAAGGTGCATTTGCAACATCTGTATGCTGTTGTTTTGTACTCTATTGAATGTTCAACAGAGAAACAGCCTGGGGGAAGAAACTGTCTCTATGGCGGCTGGTTTTAGTGAACAGCGCTCTGTAGCGTCGGCCTGAAGGCAGAACTGTAAACAGGGTGTGTGGGGTCTGCAGAGATTTTAGCAGCCCTTTTCCTGACCCTAGACCTGTATAAGTCCTGGATGGAGGGAAGGTCCGCCCTGATGATTCTCTCTGCAGTCCTGATTGTTCGTTGCAGTCTGGACCTGTCCTGTTTTATGGATGAACCAAACCACACTGAGATGGATGAAGACAGGACAGACTGAATGATGGCAGTGTAGAAGATGACCAGCAGCTCCTGTGGAAGGTTGTACTTCTTGAGTTGCCTCAGGAAGTACAGTCTCTGCTGGCCCTTCTTTCGAACAGTGTCTATGTGTGAAGACCATCTCAGGTCCTCAGAGATGGTGGTTCCTAAGAACCTGAAGTGATCCACAGCCGACACGGTGTTGTTGAGGATGGTGAGGGGGGTGTATGGAGGTGGTGTTTTCCGAAAGTCCACTACCATCTCCACAGTCTTGAGTGGGTTTAGTTCCAGGCAGTTCTGACTACACCAGTGTATCAGGTGATCCACCTCCTGTCTGTATGCAGACTCATCACCGTCCTGGATCAGTCCAATGACAGTGGTGTCGTCTACAAACTTAAGGAGTTTCACGGACGAGTCCGCTGAGGTGCAGTCATTTGTGTACAGGGAGAAGAGGAGTGGGGATAGAACACATCCCTGGGGGGCACCAGTACTTATTGATCTGGTTCGGGAGAGGATGCTCCCCAGTCTCACCTGCTGCTGTCGGTCCGTCAGGAAGCTGTTGATCCACTGACAGGTGGAGGCTGGGATGTTGAGCTGGGTGAACTTCTGGTGGAGGATGTCTGGTATGATGGTGTTGAAGGCCGAGCTGTAGTCTACAAACAGGATCCTGGCGTAGGTCCCTGGGCAGTCGAGGTGTTGCAGGATGAAGTGTAGACCCAAGTTAACAGCATCATCTGCCGACCTGTTTGCTCGGTAAGCAGACTGCAGGGCGTCCAGTAGAGGGCCTGTGATGTCTTTCAGGTGCTTCAACACCAGCCGCTCAAAGGATTTCATGACCACAGACGTCAGGGCTACAGGCCTGTAGTCATTTAATCCTAGGATGGTGGGTTTCTTGGGAACTGGGATGATGGTGGATCGTTTGAAGCAGGAGGGGACCTCACACTTCTCCAGTGACTTGTTGAAGATCCGGGTGAAGATTGGAGCGAGTTGATGTGCACAGGCTTTCAGGCATGATGGGGAGACGTTATCAGGTCCTCCAGCTTTCTTTGTTTTCATGCGCTGAAAGAGCCTATTTACATCATCCTCAGAGATCTTTAGTGCAGGCAGAGGATCTGAAGGTAGGGGGTTGGTTGCTTTACTGGTCGAACCTGTTCCTGAATGGGATGTGGAGGAGTTGGTTTGAGGTGTGAATGGCTTCTTGTCATGTCTGCAGTAGAAGCCATTCAGACGGTTGGCCAGATGAGGACTTTGTTCAGGAAGAGTGGTGGGCCTGAAACCTGACTGCCTACTTCTGTAGGCAGTCAGGTTTCTCAGACCAGTCCATACAGCCGAAGTGTCACCAGTAGAAAGGCTGTTTTTCAGCTTTTCACTATAGCTTCTCTTGGCTGCTTTGATCTCCTTAAAATATGCAATAGTGAGTGTGAGGAGCCGCAGACCCTGGACCCGGGACAGATACGGAGGGGATCCGAGCCACAGACATCCAAAGGCCCCCCAGAGCACAGGAACCCCAGGAGAACCACCGCCGGGACTACCGCAACCCTCCCAGAGAAGAGCAGGGGAGACTGCCAGGGGAACCACCCAGCAGCCACAGTGCAGAAGCCCCAGGGAGCTGCAGCGACGAGCCCACAGGCCCCACCGGCCGACACCAGCTGGCAGAGACACCAGCCACCGGCAGGAAGAATAGCAGGGAGGAAATAGGCCCCACATTTGATGGGGGGCCTAAACTGATCCAGGAGAGGGAGCATCACTCCGGTAATTAGGGAAGCACAGAAGAAGCTGATTACTCATCTGTGCTTTCTGCCATACAGGTTTGCTGTGTTGAGTCACTGGATGATTCTGTTGTCACGTGAATTTGGTTTTCTACCTTCTTCATACTTCTTCAACCTCTGTTAATCCCCTGCTGTTCTCTATTTCTGTTTCAGACATCTGAGAAACATTCAATCCACCAATTAAATTAAATGTGTTAAGTCATTATTGACATGCTTTGATTACACCTCCCACAACATTCATTAGACATAAGACATATGACAGATAAGCATATAAACAAGTTCATTTTCTGCAGTTTTCCTCTGTCCAGACAGTGTCCATGGTGAATAGCACCAAACCAGAAATCAGGAAGTGACATATAGCGGTGGACTATGTGAGTCATCCACCTCAGCTTAATTAACAGCCTCATATGAAATCTTATTCCTGCTTCATTTAGCCCTAAATGTGCTCCTTAACATTTTATATTAGAATTTTAAAAGCGTTGTTGTTAATTTAGTAAAAAAATATATATAATCCAACTGACTACCTTAAATTATTAATTAGAAGGGGTGTAAAAATACCACTATATTTATGGTCTAAATGATGTATGTCTTTCAAAGCACAGTCCAATTACTATCAAGATGAGACTTGTCCAATGAAGTAGAATTAATTTACTATTAGGAAATGAAGGCGAGTACTTTACACGGGACACCCAACATTTGACAATCGTATTTTGAAATAATGATATAAAGGATATACAGGGGTTGGACAATGAAACTGAAACACCTGTCATTTTAGTGTTAGAGGTTTCATGGCTAAATTGGACCAGCCTGGTAGCCAGTCTTCATTGATTGCACATTGCACCAGTAAGAGCAGGGTGTGAAGGTTCAATTAGCAGGGTAAGAGCACAGTTTTGCTCAAAATATTGAAATGCACACAACATTATGGGTGACATACCAGAGTTCAAAAGAGGACAAATTGTTGGTGCACGTCTAGCTGGCGCATCTGTGACCAAGACAGCAAGCCTTTGTGATGTATCAAGAGCCACGGTATCCAGGGTAATGTCAGCATACCACCAAGAAGGACGAACAACATCCAACAGGATTATCTGTGGACGCAAGAGGAAGCTGGTTAAAAGGGATGTTCGGGTGCTAACCCGGATTGTATCCAAAAAATATAAAACTACGGCTGCCCAAATCACTGCAGAATTAAATGTGCACCTCAACTCTCCTGTTTCCACCAGAACTGTCTGTCGGGAGCTCCACAGGGTCAATATACACGGCCGGGCTGCTATAGCCAAACCTTTCGTCACTCATGCCAATGCCAAACGTCGGTTTCAATGGTGCAAGGAGCGCAAATCTTTGGCTGTGGACAAAGTGAAACATGTATTGTTCTCTGATGAGTCCACCTTTACTGTTTTCCCCACATCCGGGAGAGTTACGGTTTGGAGAAGCCCCAGAGAAGCGTACCACCCAGACTGTTGCATGCCCAGAGTGAAGCATGGGGGTGGATCAGTGATGGTTTGGGCTGCCATATCATGGCATTCCCTTGGCCCAATACTTGTGCTAGATGGGCGCGTCACTGCCAAGGACTACCGAACCATTCTTGAGGACCATGTGCATCCAATGGTTCAAACATTGTATCCTGAAGGCGGTGCCGTGTATCAGGATGACAATGAACCAATACACACAGCAAGACTGGTGAAAGATTGGTTTGATGAACATGAAAGTGAAGTTGAACATTCTCCATGGCCTGCACAGTCACCAGATCTAAATATTATTGAGCCACTTTGGGGTGTTTTGGAGGAGCGAGTCAGGAAACGTTTTCCTCCACCAGTATCACGTAGTGACCTGGCCACTATCCTGCAGAAAGAATGGCTTAAAATCCCTCTGACCACTGTCCAGAACTTGTATATGTCATTCCCAAGACGAATTGACGCTGTATTGGCCGCAAAAGGAGGCCCTACACCATACTAATAAATTATTGTGGTCTAAAACCAGGTGTTTCAGTTTCATTGTCCAACCCCTGTATCTCTGAAACTGCCGCTACCACTTTTAAGCCATTTTCTTGGCAGCATATTAGGCACTCGGTAAAAATAGCAAACGGTGACAGAAACAATCAAGCTAACTTTTAGCTGCTTACGATGCTAAAGTTTGTATCTGATTTATAGGCCCTGTCCCAATGCTCGCACTTCCACCCTTGTGTCCCTGAATTGCGCGTTCCTGTTGATGGGTTCGAGTGCGTAGTGTGTCCCAATTCTCCAGAGTGGTCCTTAGCTAAGCGCGCATCTAAGCGGACTTCGCCGAAGTATATTACCCACAATTCACTGCTGCAGATGACGTTCTGAGCAAAAACCAATCACAACCATCAATGTAATCAACCATCAAATCAGAATAATAAGAACTGCGTAAACTTTAGACAGCAAGCCAACAAATATATATTTTTTTACTGGTTTTCCAGGCTCAACCTTGTAAGATACCACTGGGTTCAGAGTGAGTCTGGGCAGTCAGTAGGCCATAACACTGAAGTTACCTTTCAAACAACACTTGCGTAGTGAGAGTCTGGTGTACAAACCTCCTTCGCTTCCTGCACTTTCTTCTCCTCAAAACAATTGCTTGTTGTACTTTTAAAATATTTTTTTAGCAGCAAGACTGGGAAAACAGTGCCGGTTCCCGCTCTTTTTGATGTTGCAGTTATGATGCAGAGGTGCAAGTCGATGACATAACCCCTACTGTCCCAATTCTCCAATTTTGCACGCTTGTAACCTGCACATTTCAACCCGTACGTTCACTTGTACAAAGTACACACTTCACAGAGGGATGTAGGGTGTAGTGTGGGTATTGGGACAGGGCCATAGCTCCACCGCCAGCATCGGTGCTAATATAAGTCTGTCTTACGTGCATTTGATCCTCTCATTTAATTGTGCTTAGTTTATGAATTTTGTTAAACATCAGTTTAATAGTAAATAAAAAAGGGAATAAAACTTGTCAGACATACAAGGCAGACTGGATGTGAAAACTTAATAATAATTTCCCACCCACTTCAGTTATATCACCCTCCACTATTATTAACATCCCATAGAAAACAAAATATAAAACACTAAAACTAATCAAACCTCAAATAGATATTTCTGCACTCAACAGATATCACATAGAACACAGTTTGGGATTTATTATATTCTTTATTCTATTTATGGAAAATAGGGATCATTTTTAATGTTTTTTGGCATTGGGACCACTTTAGAGTTGTTATTGTCTTGTACTCGTGAATTAAATATTGTGTATTATTTTGAGAGCTGGGTGTAATGTTACACCCACCATGGTTACCCAATTTTATTCATCCTGTAGAAAAAGTAGTTGGGGTAACTTCACAGTACTTTAAAAGTTTAGTCTTAATCAAACCGTAGCCACAAATGAAACAAAATTTATGAACATTTTTGTCTTGCTGACAGCTAAATTTTGGGTGATGTAAAGTTGACCTACACATAAATTGCATCTAAATTAAACAACACATAGACTCACACTAGATGTATAATAAACTCTCTTTCGTGGGTTAGTTAGTAGCTCTGTCTGCCCAGGTAGCCAGCCTACAGTTGGCTTCTACACAGTAGTTGTAAAATAGTGCAGCCCACTGTTACAGTAGCTTTATTTTGCCCACCATGACTGTCTGTGTTCTTCACGATGATAAATGTTTCCAAACAGCCAAATTTGTTGTTCTTCGTTTTTGGGATACAGTTCTCCTTTTTCTCTATGCAGCCAATGTCAGTCAAAGCTACAAACAAATCCAGAAATCTTATATACAACAGGCCAGGTTTGCTTAGCCTTTTTTTTTTTTTTTTGCCTGTATCAGGTTGGCCTCGCTTTCCCCCAAAAGTGGTGCAATAAAATCATTTTTACCCCATGGATCCACTCAAAATTTTAACTAAAATCTAAAAGCTGAATGTCAGGCATGGCTAACCTACATTTGATCAACTCTAAGAACTTTTCATCCACTTTTAGATATACATAGACAATTCTATTTGGACGTCTTTTCACCTTTCACTTTTAAACATGTTTAGACAAAAGCCAATGTTGTGTTTTCCATAGTTACAAAGGGAAATATCCTAAAGTATTGCATATCAACAAAAAGGAATTGGTTTATATAAATGAATGACATGTATGCAAAACTGACTGATGTAGCCCCATTGGGTTATAATCAAAACACACTTAGTAATATGGAATAAGGACTTGGCAGTGATTACAAAAAATACAAAATTTCTAACCATGGTGCTGTAAATGACCTACATAATATTTTGTCAAATATGAAGAGATGCTTCATCCATCCATTTTCTATGCCCGCCTCTTCCGTACAGGGTCGTGGGGGAGCTGGCGCCTATCTCCAGCGGCCTCCGCATGTCTAGCTTGTCCTTGGATACAATTTTCAGATGTCTGAAGGTGCCATGTTTACCTGTTCAAACAATTATACACCAATATAAACACCATGATAATGTCCAGCTATCATACTGTTCAGGAAGGAGACAGCTTCTGTATTTTTGGGTGTGTATGAACTCCAGAACAAAAGCAAAATACATTGTGAAGATGATGGCTGAAGCTGGTAAGAGAAAGTCAATATCTGCGTGATAGCAGCAGCATAAAACAGTTTACTTGTTCATTTGACCTTTTTTTTCTCATTAGGTCTTTCACCAACTCATGAAGTCTATTTAGAAGTTAGTGACGACAGCTAATGCTGGACTTGCATTGCTAATAGTTGTTAGCCTTGCCACTGAGCACATCAGTGTTAGCATCAATATTAGCAAGCCTCACTGGTTTTTATACTTGAAACTGGAATATGGTTAAATTGGGTTAATTGTCATTCCCACTTGAACTCTTGGAGCACAGATCTACTTGAACAACTCTTCTACGGATTGTTGGTGATTGTTTCCTCTGCATAACGCTTGATTTGTTCATAGTAACCCTCCAAATAACTGATACCCATACTACTTCTGTACTACTAAATGCATCCCAAGTACCATTAGTGGTACTTATAGATTGAGAACCATGGTATGAATAGTTTAGACAAATAGTTTGGTCGTAAAACAACTGTCACAGCATTTTAAGTAAAAGCATTGGCAATGGCTTTTAACGGCCTGATCCTGCCAATGTGCACCTCTTTTCAATATGTATTTTAGACAGTTGAATACGACTCGTTGAACTAAATCAGTGTACTGATTTTGGGAAAATATATGAAATGTATACGGAAACAGAAAGAGGGCAGTGTGGCAAGGTGAACACATGTCCAGAAGTAAAACAGGCAGCAAAATGGCTTCCTACAGTCAAGAGGGTGAAGAGGAGTATTACGGCACCACGAAGAATATTATAGAGACAGTACAATGAGGAAGACATTATTGCTGTTGTCAAGACACATGAGAGAATGCAGTGGTACATGGATGAGTCAGAGCAACAGGAAGATCACCTCCTTGCTGACCGAGCAGAGGGACAATGCCTAAGCAATCCAAGATTGGTCTGTATGTACCTGACTCATTGGCTCCCTGTTGAATCCAGAATAGAATTTAAAATTCTCCTCCTCACATATAAAGCCCTTAATGATCTAGCTCCATCATACATCAGAGATCTGATTGTTCCATATGTTCCTAACAGAGCATTTCGTTCTCAGACTGCAGGTTTAATGGTGGTTCCTAGAGTTTCTAGAAGTAGAATGGGAGGCAGATCCTTTAGTTATCAGGCTCCTCTCCTGTGGAACCAGCTCCCAGTTTTAGTCCATGAGGCAGACACCCTGTCTACTTTTAAGGCTAGGCTTAAAACTTTCCTTTTTGATAAAGCTTATAGTTAGAGTGGCTTAGTTTATCAGGGAGGAAGCCTTCCTGCCTCCCTGTTGGATGGAGTAAGGGGGAGTCATGTTTAGCCTAAACCGGCTCAGTTATGGTTGAGGTGCAAACACACCCACCATTTCTGCTACCTGTATGACCCCTTCTCTTTTCCAATGGTTATAATCAGTCTGACAGAGAGAGGTATTCCAATCCTTGTGGTTTTTAGTATAACAATGACCATCAGTGGGACCCTTTGTGGGGTGCCTTGAGACGACATTGTTGAAAATAAGCGCCGTTTAACTAAATAATCTCAACTGAAACTTTCTGTGTAGTTATGCTGCTATAGGCTTAGGCTGCTGGAGGACATAATGACCACTTTCACTCTCTTCGCTACATTCTCACACTACTCTCCAATTTTGCATTATTTGCTGTTATTTCAGCTTTTAACTTTGTTCTCTCTTTTCTCTTCCTAGAAGCTACACCTGGCCTGACTCTGTGTCTACCTGTGACACCTTTCTGGAGAGGGGCATCGTCCGAGCTTCTGCTGGCAACAGCTTAATGCTCACCCTCTACCGATGATCCACACTGCCCTATCTTTTAGTGTTTAACCCTTTCTCTCTGCTAGACATGGCGATTGACTGAGCTTTTACTGTAACTAATTATATGTGCTCTCTTTCAGACTCTAACATTGAAAACTGTCTCAGAGTTTATATGTTCTTTCTTTCTAGGTGAAACGACTAAAGGAGCTACATCCATTAACATTTACTTTTCCTTCCCATAGAAAGTACTCCTGGATCAGTGCTTCTTTGTTCTCTTTGTGTCTCTGCTCTGTTCTCTCTAACCCCCAGTCGGTCGTGGCAGATGGCCGCTAACACTGAGCCTGGTTCTGCTGGAGGTTTCTTCCTGTTAAAAGGGAGTTTTTCCTGTCCACTGTCGCCACATGGATGCTCAGTATGAGGGATTGCTGCAAAGTCAACGCCAGTGACTGTCCACTGTCTCTACATGCTCATCCGGGAGGAGGGAATGCTGCAAGTCACTGACTGGATGCAATCTGCTGGGTTTCCTTAGACAGAAAAACTTTTTATCCAATTTGAATAAATAACTAACTCTGGCTGCACTGTTCAATGGTTAGGACTAATTGGAATGTATGTGCCTGACTTTTGTGAAGTGCCTTGAGACAACATGTGTTGTGAATTGGCGCTATATAAATAAACTGAATTGAATTGAATTATGTATATTGATAATTTACATTTACCCACACATGCTTATGTTAAAAAAAAGACATATGTTCACATATATAAGGACACACACGCCTTTGTTCCAACTCTGTTGATTTATATTTGTAATTTGGTGAAGAAAACAGAAGGGACATCTTTAAGAAACAGGAAACAAATGTCCATGTTCAGGTTCCCTAATGGTTGATGCCAATTAAAATATTGTAGCTTTGTCTGTAGGTCAGTGTTCAAGATTAACTTTTATGCTTTGCTTTCTCATCAATTGATGATGGGAAAAAAATGTATGTTGAATAGACCCAAAAAATTAATGTATATAACAGTAAACTCAGTATAAGGGCTCTATAAGTGTTTCTTCCTCACTGTGAAAACATACAGTCTAGTAGAAAGGTTTTTTCTTGATCTTTTAAAATCCTGTAAAAGATTAACTTCTGCATGGAGAAGTATGTTGTGGAGAGGTAAGATCTGGTATATTTCAGCTATTGTCTGTGTTTTTCAACTGTGCTTTCCTGTCTTTGTGATAAAATATGCTGTGGCCACCCAGCTTCAGGCAAATCTATAACTCACACAGTGTTGGCAGTAGTGAGGTTAACAGCAATGGTCGAACATCTGCATCATTTGGCTGTGTGAGTTTAGAGCAAACAGAATCCTGTTCACTAATTTATCCACGTGTTGATTGGTGCCAAGTTCTTTGCTCTTCACTCATAAGTGCACATTTTAACCATGAGAAGAACATTATTTCCACATAGCACCATTTTCTTTGGTAGTTCTAACGGATGTATGCTGCAGAGGTCCTAAACTCCTTAATACAGATGCATGCATTAAGGCTCCCAGTGCAGGACTGGGGATTACTGTTATCCGTGCATGCTGCAAGGAGAGCATGGGCAGATAGGCAAGGAAACAGAGTGGAAGGAAAGGTTGTTTAGTGGTGGAAGTGGAGTGGGAGGAAAACGGGTGAAGATCTGGTTTAGGCTGAGTGCTTCACTCATGCAGCAGAAACGCTGAGGAGGTCAATCACCAGCCACCCCACCTCCCCCTCCAATCTCCACTCCCTCCATCTCCTCCTGTCATTCAAACTACTTCTCCTTTTTATCCCCTCTCGCTCCTCTCTTCGGCTGTTATCTGTTCCAGCATTTCCTTTCCTCTCCAGCCATGTGCCATTTTGACAAACAGATTTATTGGTTACGTCATATTTCTTCCCCGTTTTAATCAAATGCCGTGGTGGCGGGGCTGACTTGTACTCAGATTAATATCGCCATTGATCAGATTGGATGGAGGTGTCCTCGCTGCACACTCTGCACACCCTCCCTCACTATTTCACTGCTGGGAAAAGAGCTTTGCCTGACAGCATTACAGTAATGTGCCTCTCCATAGCTGGGATTTGCCTCACACATACACCACTCACGTTAGTGTTTTTATATGCATGGTTCAAAGCTGGTATGATACCGGTGCACCTAAATGAATTAGAATATCATTGAAAAGTTAATTTATTTCAGTAATTCAATTTAAAAAGTGAAACTAAAATGCTGTGTAGATTTAGTATACACAGAGTGAAATATTTCTAGCAGTGGTTTCTGTTTACTTTGATAATCATAAATCGCAGCTAATGAAAACCCTCAGGAAAATTAGAATTTATTACATGAGACAAGCAAAAGGGATTTTTGATATAGAATATTTGTTATTGCCTACACCATCAGTGGGCAGACTTCTTATCAGACAGTTGGTAATGTCAGTGACACCCTTCACAAGGAGGGCAAGCCACAAATGGTCATTGGTATAGAGGCCCTGTTTCCAGAATGCTGTCTCCAAGCATATGAATGGAAAATTCAGTGGAAGGAGAAACTGTGGTAGAAGAAGCAGTCAAGGGAAAGGATCCTTTCCGCAGCCTGGGAAGGAGGTGAAGCAAAGCCTGTTCTAAAGTTTGGTGGACTCTCAAGGTGTGGACTGCAGCTGGAGTTCACACAAACATATCAGAGACATGGGCTACAACTGTTGCAATTCTTGTGTTTACACAACACCTGAAACAAAGACAGAAGCAGAAACTAGACTGTTACTCAGTGGTCAAAAATATTTTGTTCAGATTAAAGTAAAAAATGTTCATTCTATTTCAGACTCAAGGTACCAGAGTCTGAAAGAAGAGTTGAGATGCTTATAATCCAAGTTACTTGGGGTCTAGAGTAAAGTCCAGCAGGACTCGGTACCTACCCACAATGCCAAGAGTACCCATACCTGCTGCAATGACCCTGATATTACTGTGAACCCTATAGATAACCTAAAAGGAATTATCAAGAGGAAGATGAGTGACATCAGATCCATCAATGTACATCAGCTGAATCCCGCTATTAAAGCAACCTGGGCTTCCATTACATCTCATCAGTGTTACTCTTAATTCACTATCAGTTGCAGCAAATGCTCACTCATACTGATCCAGGATATGCTTGACCACGAAAACGTATTCCATGACACTTTCTATGCACTGTTCTTGAGCTTATTTGAAGGCCACCTTAGCCTCTGTTCACTCCACTCTGTGATTCTACAGTATTATATAATACCACTAACGGTAGACTGTGGAATATTTGAATGTGAGAAAATTTCATGACTGGACCTATTGCACAGATGGCATCCTTTAACTGCACCACACTGGAATTGAATGAGCTCCTAAGAGTGACCCATTCTTTCACTAACGTTTATAGAAGCAGTCTGCATGGTTAGGTGCTGGCTTTTATACAAATCTGGTCATGGAAATGATTGTTACAACTGAATTCAATAATTTTTATGGGTTTAGAATATAGTGCATCTCTGGATATGAATCAGACCTGTTTGTCTTGTGAAGTATCTTACGATGGCATTTGCTGGAAATCGGTCTTAGATGAATAAAATGAACTAAGCTGAATTACTTGTGATTCAATGAAAAGCAACTGAGCTATTAGACCATTTGAGTCTAGAAAAGTCTGGAATTTTGAAACAGAAATTGTGTAGGACCCCTGTATTTACAAATGCTGTATTTTAAAAGGATTTTAGGTGCATCTTAATGAAATGCAGCGTAAAAACGCATTCAATCCTGCTGCTGTGGAGGCGCCCCAACTTGGCAAATTTACTGTCATTTGTGAAGTAGGGCGCTGTGATGTTTGTGGCGGAGACACACGTGAGTAGGAGGGAGAAGGGGAGCAGGTGCAGCGCCAAGGCAGTGACAATGCTCCATGAGTAAGTAATTTTAACAAACACACCGTGGTGGCCAGGGCCACTGGGAGCCATCAGCTCCGCTCCTTCTCCTGCTGCACACACACACACACACACACACACAGACCATCACATCACCTTCAATGCTTTCAATCATCCTTCCCCCCTCTACCCCACCACAGTTATCTCCCGGCCTGCCAGTCACGCAGCTGTAGCCCTACGTGCTTCCTCGCGTCGATCATGCGTGACATGGAGGTCAGTAGCAAGCAGTGGCGAGGCAAAGAGCCTCGGCGGACTCCTCCCTCCATCGCCCCCTGGGGTGTGACTGGCCAGCAGTGTGCCACACGCGGTGGGAAATTACCACCCATCTTTTGTTGCTAAGTGCACGGGTGAGTGATGAACAGAGGAGGCCTTTGGCAGATGCTAACTGCAGGGTTGTGGGAGGAGGTGTGGGGTGAAGGGGTTGGAAGGAAAAATGTAAAGGGAGGCAAAGTGAGAGCGTTGTGAGGAAAGTGGTGGCTGGTGGCAGAGAGGATAGAAACATGGGGGGCTGCGGCGGGGGGGGGGGTTGAGAAGCACTGAGAGCCGCAGCCTTCTGATTAAGGGCGAAATACTGTCGGCTGAGGTGATGAGGACGAAGGAGCAGGAGAGAGAATGCAGAGAACAGAGAGAGGAAGCAAGGGAAAGACGGGGAAAGACGGGGAGAGGAGATATAGGGAAAAAGAGAAAGGAGACCGAGAGGTGGGGGAGGGGCAAGAGGGACAATTTAACGAAGCTCAAAGGCTCTGGCGTCTCTGAAAAGCAAGAAAGGAAGCAGACATGGAGGAGACCAGGACGAGCTCAGGCTGGTGTTAACAGCTTGTTAGTTCTGCCCTCGCTTTTCTCTCTCTCCGTCTTTGTTTAGGATTTGGTGTTTAAAAAACATGTGAGCTGGGATTACTCCAGGTTTTTGAAAAGAATTTTGAAAATTGTGGAATTAGGAAATTTGTTCCTCAGAAACAAGAACACGGCTTGTAGATTTTAAAATGTTTTACTCCCACACAATGTAGCCTAAATATCTAGTCTTAATTTATCCTCAATTTAGGCCCAAAATAAAAATAAAGCATGCTGGTGGAATCGTTTTCTTCCTTTTAGTATTCAGCGCACATGTTTCTATTAATGTTGAATTGTGGGAAAAAACATGACTCAATCAGGATGCCTTCAATATTCTAGATCTTCGCCCCCTTTCTTTTAACAAATTCATGCTGAACTTAGAACTAGAGCCATTTAACATTATTGGGGCCTAGATGCTAAACCCACGAACACTGAATGAGAGAGAGATGGAGAGGAAGAGCACCTGTTTCATTGTTATTCCTGTTGCCTGGTTACGGCGTTCTTCACGGCCACAAATGACATAAAAACCGATGCATGAAGAAAACCTTCTTCTTTGAGCAAAAAAAAAAACACTGAGTTTAGAAAGACTTCCATATTTCATTGAGGTTTTTGTAGGTGATATTTTTTGTTGATCGTCTCTTTGGGGATTTCCGCACAAACAGGTGTTGACAATGACATTAACTTAGCTTTAGCCACAAAGCACACGCCACGGCCACCGTATCTCAGCTTGCAGATGCATTTCAAAATGCTTTTACCTGTTTGTGACCACACAGGTTTTAAAAAAAATTTTAATCTGCCAATGGTGCTGGCACAAAGTCATGTACAGAAACTGCAGAACCTCTAGGAGGGTATTGCATTTTCTTTTTTAATCCTTATTACATTTAATTTGAAAAACAGTCAGATGGAAATTTATAAAAGCTTGTACCACACCAACATCTCTAACTCTTTGTATAATGTTTTTCCTTTGCATATCACCCATGTTTTGTACTGCAGATTGCTAGTATTTATATTAGGTTTTTGAAAAAGACCATGTTTTGGTCTTTCCGCCCCTTCACTATTTTGTAGCTGTGTACCACAACATATGTTGGTTCGTACTTGCTCTGACAATTTAAAGTTATTTTCTGTATTCTATTTATAATTTACGGTAAGGAAAAGTTGTTGGACATGAATAAATGACTTCTACCAAGAGAAAGGTCGCTCAGTGTTATTTGGTTGATTAAGAATATGTCATAATCCCCAAATGGGAACTGAAACCAAAATAAATGGGAATAGAGGATTATACAAAGTCAACAGAAAGTAATATAGAATTGAATCAAATAATATGAAATTTAAGCATTAAGCAATTTTTTATGACAATTTATCTCCATAATTCAAGAAACTACCCAACTGTCTGTCAGTCTATCTATCTATTGGAGGCCACCAATGTCCATCTCTTCCAACTTCCTCCTCAGACAGGGAGTCCTCATTGCTTCCTAAACCATATGCTTTAAATAAATAGGAATGCAATCTTTCAATAGAACCAGCACTCAAACTAGCTTAATCCTCAAACACTATCGATAAATCACTCAAATCCCAGCAGAAATCGCTTTCAGTTTCCTCCGCTTCAGTGTACTCAGCCATATTTGTTTACATCTGTGCTTACTCTCATTATGTCACAACATACAGAGGTTTGACCGAATTATGACAAATCAACATCGTAATCGTCTGCATTACGATGACATTTTTTGTATTGTGTGAAATACATGTATAACATTTTTTGTGAACACAGGACAAAAGCACAGTCGTTTTTCTTTCTAATGATGTCTTGGTTGAATTTTGTCACAGACTTTTAAGGGCAACACACATTGGCAGGGTCAGACACGCATCAAAAAATAATCCTAATACCAAAATAACTTATAACATATTCCTATGAATTTAGCAATGAATCAGAAGCTAAAACTAAGATACCAACTTCAGTATCTCCAGCTAGCTGCAATGTGAGACATATTTTCTTACAGCATGCCCAATGTTGACTTCATATAAAAGGACACAAGGGACAATAAAGTTGTGTCCTGAATAAATAAAGACTGCTAGCGCTGCACCCCAAGAGGCTACCGCCCGGAGTGTTGAGCCGTAGCCATATCAAAACCAGCCACAGGTTGTGCACATATTAATAAAGTATTTTTTAAATCTAAAACAATTGCAACAACAGGTTGTTTTCAGCTCTGCATCAGCAGTGCTTTTTTAATGAAAATTTCAGCGAAACCCTTACAGTCTTTAACACTACACAAAGAATGACCATAACTCTTAAAACATTGGACAACAGCTAGATTTTGCATCCTCACAAGTGACCGGTGACATATCTTGAAGCCTGTTTCAGTTATAATGCTGCAAGACTGGCCTTTCATTTAAGCCAGTCGCCCTCTAATTTATCCTGTTATTGGCTTTTGCTCGGTTGTCAGCACATCTTAAATTTTTGAATGAACATGACCTCTCAGAGGCAGCTGCTCAAATTGGCCTAATATACAGCCACAACATCCCTGGATCGGCTGTTGGCTGCATGTAGAAAGCACATAGATAGCTCTTGCTTCCTCAAGAACCAGAGGAGGAATGATTGTGCAGCTGATTAATGCAAACAGTCATTTAATGATGCAACAGTTCAACACTTGAGGCCATGTGGAACTGATGAAACCAGTGCCTTTTTAGAGGGGAAATATTCTTTCAAAATATAAGAGCAGAATTCCCTATCTTCTAACTTAAATGTTGTACTGCTTGCCCTTAAAACTCTGCTTTAACACTGAAAAAACTCCTGCTTTGCTTTCCCTCAAACTAAATTTGTGGTCTCACATTTAATTCATCTTGCACCTATGTTCTCTCCTTTTTGCATCCATCTTTTCGAGCTCAAACATATTCCCCGCATATGTTAAACCTACTTACTCAAGTCTGTCTTTGCTCACTGATCATGTGTACTCTCAAGTGGTAACCCTGCTTAGAAACAGTTCTAGCCAATAAAAAAGAAAGTATGTGACCAAAACGTTGGTGTCTTTGTTTGGGCGCGCTTGTTTTAATTTTAAGTTTACCTTAAATAGTGGCAAACTTACTGGATTTAACCATGCGTTCTGTGCACTGCTGCCGGCTAATAATTACATGTGCTGATTTGAAAAAAATATATATGATTAGTTTAACAAGAAGAAGTATTTGTTGTTTTAGTTTTTAACTGAATCCAGTAAGGCCATCATCTGGGGTGAGCTCTGTTCTAAAACAAGTGAACCCCAAAAATGGCATTGATGTCACAGTCATTATATGGGATGGAACGGTTACTAGGAAGGGTTGCCCCTTTGGCCAAAGAGAAAGCAAACAGAATCGGGGAGCAGAGAAGACTGACCTAAGTAAGTAGATTCCCTTGCCTGCTTGAATTCTCAGCAGAGTTAAGCAAGAGCATCTGAAGATTCATATTTTCCTGATGCATGTCGGTTCTTCCTGATAGCAAGACTCATATGTAAACTAGACATTACTGCAATATTTAGACAGTAGTTTAGTGCAGTCCACCCCTGCTAGTCAGTCAGTCAGTCATTCTCTACACCGCTTCTTCCATACTGGGTCGCGGGGGAGCTGGTGCCTATCTCCAGCAGTCTACGGGCGAGAGGCGGGGTACACCCTGGACAGGTTGCCAGTCCATCGCAGGGCAACACACAAACAATCATGCACACACCCATTCTCAACTAAGGGAAATTTAGAGAGACCAATTAACCTAACAGTCATGTTTTTGGACTGTGGGAGGATGCCGGAGTACCCGGAGAGAACCTACACATGCACGGGGAGAACACGCAAACTCCATGCAGAAAGACCCCCGGCCAGCAGTCAAACCCAGGACCTTTTTGCTGCAAGGCAACAGTGCTACCAACTGCTCCACTGTGCAGCCCGTACCTGTTGCCTTTTCTGTAATTTCTTATTTACTTTGATCAGTGTCCAGGAACCTTTAACAAGTAACCAATGTCTTCCTGTTTTCTTTTTAATAAACATATACGAGACAAGGCACTCTTTAAAATTAGAAAGTATTAAATGTTATAAGTCAGGACATGGTTCCAGGAAAATAGGTAATTACCTAACCTTGCTCATATCTAAAGTCAGAACAATAATTAAAACATTTAAAAATGTTGAACTTTGACAAACAAAGACGAGGATAAAAGTTTATCATACCACCATACTGGGCTTATTACATCCAGCACAATGTATATGATTGTTTGTTGCAGAAATCTCCCACTGCAACACCACCAACCCTAGTCTTTATATTAAGAACTGCTTGAGAGCGAATCCTTTTAAAACAGCCTTGGATGTTGTTTCCCAAATAAAATAGTGTTCTTAATCAAATAAATGCTTGGATAAAGTGGTACAAAGCTGAAATAAAGCTTGCTCTTCCTTACACTCCTCCTGGTGAAAGACATAAAACACTACAAAGAGGAGTTGGTGGACGACACACGCAGCCCTCCGGGTGAGAGTGATGTCTGTCTCAGGGTTCGTTTTACCTTGACTTGGGTCAGATTTCAGGCGCCTCACCAGCTGCTTGACGCTTCCCTGCAGCTTAGCCATCTAATGGTGCATACTGAGGCAAAGCCACATGTAAAGTGTTAAAGGAAACCTAACCTCATGAACACATTTTTGATTTACTGGACTTTCAGAGTGAGTTATATGAAATTGGCTATAACGTCACATAAGGATACATTCATTAGCATTTTGCTCCAACACATTTGGTGGTCTGATAAAAGTTCAGTTGGCTGCTTCAGATTGCTGGTAAATGGTGACTTAATAAAGCAATAATGGTTTAAATAAAATGATTTTCAACTCATCTTGTGGGCAATGATGAGCAAAGGTAATGGCTTGGAGGCTGGCAAATGAGCCACTGCCTTGAAAGCTTACAGGCTAATGATGTGATTATTTGCTCATCAGGGTGATGTGAGTGTGCCACCAACATACATGTGTGGATGTGTACCGCATCTGTAAATGTCTATGTTTCTCGCTGCTGATGGCAGTGACTGGTGGTGCTGGTCGCATCTGAGCATGATAATAAAAGCCTGAGCTGTTGTCACAAAACTCAGCCCCCGTGCTCGGCTTTTAAGTGCTACGTCTATTCTCAGAGAGCTGCAGACACATTACAGAGCAGGAGGAGGGAGAAGATGGAAGAAAAACAGGCAGAAGGAAAGAGAGCTGGAGAGAGAAGCAAGAGGAGCTTGGAGGGCTGTGGCTGAAGGATTGATTTTAAATGTTCTGCAAAGGCAGTGTTTACTATCCTCTCTGGCTAGCCCCCTGACAGCACCAGTATCAAAACAAGAATTATTTCCCCTTCCCCCACACAGGATAAAAAGACGGAGAAAACAGGAAATGCAATGGTTGTTAAAAAAGACTTGTCTCCCTGGTCAACTGCTTTTGTTTGCTAAAAAACAGACAAAAATAGGTAAAAATGATGGCATCCCCCATTATATTGGAAAAACTGAGTAACTTGAGGACGGGCTGAAGAAGTTAAGGAGATCTAGAAGGACTTTCTTGTCTCTGGTATTGTAAAACTGTGGTTTTTGGTGATAATCTGCTTTTTGTATTGTTTTTAATGTGTTATTATTTATATTTTGTATTGTTTCTGATAAAAAAAAAAATTTTTAAATCATAAAAGTTTTGTTATAAAATACGCCATAAAAAAAATCTGTATTTCCACTTAAATTTACAGCTATGCCCAAAAGGATTTATACTTCTGAAAGAAAATTATTTTCGGTCAATCAAGAAGTTTCCTTCTGTCAGGAAATGAGACAAGCATCTCACAAAAGATCCAACAATGTATATTTTGGATAATATATATCCCTCTTTGGGATATTGTGTGTGCCTTAATGTGTGCAGTAACTTGAACAGAGACAAAGTCCTTGACAGAGTCCTTGTACAAGCAAATTTCAATCTTCAATAAATACTCACATTGGAAATAGTTTTGTGATCTTTTCTCATATAAACAATTGTTTTTCAACTCAACTATAGCTTTCCTAAGATAAAATATTGGGGGAAGAAAATCCTCACAATTCTGTAGAAAATATATGAAGCATTGTATATTGTTTATTTTTAACCCTATCTTCATGTCTTATTCAAAATGCCCACAGGTAGAAAACTGAAATTACAGAAACAATTATGTCTAAAGTTTTCTGTTTATAGATGTCTTTATATTACTTGTTCGATTGAATGTTGTAATCCTGGGCGTGAAATCAAGCAAAAAACTTCTATGGATTTGAAGGAGAAAATTCCCACTCATGCCACGTGGTCACACTCATAATTATCTGATTGTTTCAGACCATTAGGAACGTGATTTATTGTTCTTTGGCAACCGGAGAGGAGGTTTCTCACCCCCGTCTGAAACGTGTGTGAAATGCACAAGTCTTGCAGGCTGAGTAGAAGATGGGGAAGCAAGAGCCATATGTCTGTGCTGTCAGAAAGCCACTTGTTAGAGGAAGTTTAGCCTCCCTGTGCCTCCAGCCACAGCCTTAATTATTAACAACATGTCTCCCCTCTGAAGAGCTGTGTGAAGGCGGCACAAAGAAAAAGGTTCTTTGTAGTGCAGACAGCTAGCTGCGTTTCATCTGGATACCGAGATATTCACTGTATTAGACTATTTTAGGACAAATGGTTATCCATTTCTGTTTCATTTCATGTCAGACTGTTGATTTAAAGATCACTTTTTGTTCATGGGTTCATCAGTAGCAGAACGTCAGGATTTGTTGGGAGTATTCAGAGTAAACACACTGGTGAGAAGATCTTTTTACATATACAAAGATCTTTTCTATCTCTTTGCAATAGAGCTAGCATAAATTAAGATATCCATCCCTTATACTTTAACCTCAAATGCCCCAAAAATTAATCTGGTGACCTATTTTGCACAATTTTCATCTTCATTGGCCCTGACCAGTGATTGGCTGGTCAGAAAGTAAAAAAAAAACCACAATCTTCTTCCAATGAGCAAATGCACCATCTATACTTTCTACGAGGTTGCGGTTTTAACAACACCCTTCAATGTGGGAGACATTACTGAGTGTCAAAGTTAGTGTAAAAATTGTCAACCGAAGATGTTGGAAGCTATTTAAAATGGGGATCCAGAGACATACCTATGGCTCATACAAGCTGCAAGAGAGAGAGCAAGACTTCCAGCAGATAACAAGAAGGCTAAAACAGTACGGCAAAGTTGCTCTGTTTTTTCCGTCAAAAGAACAGCAATAATGAAGAAGATGTAGGTCCAGGGCCTATTTCCAATACATGGTGTAGTTATGGACAAGTTACTGAGAAGGTGTGCCCCTCTAACCCTTGTTATTGAATTGCTGACTGTAAATTAAGTATTTAATGTCTGTCAGGGGCAAGGTTTTAATAGTTTTGGATTTTTCATTATAGTTAAATTATTTCATTCTGACTTTTTTTTCCTGTAATTCAATTAGTTTTAATTCGTTTTTAGAGTTCTTTTGCTGGTTTTCATTAGTTATTATTATTGTAATAACACTTAGTTTTAGTTTGGTTTTCATTAGTTCTAATATTAGTTCTAGTTTTTTCATACTTGGTTGTTTACTAAGTATGAAGATGTAGGTGTTCAGCTTACTTGTTGGATGTCAATAAAACACAAAAATCATGGTCCTCAGTGGGATCTTTATAAAACTGCTATCACATCTTTCTCTTTTCCTATACTTCTTTTTTGATCCCTTTTTAATTTTAATGTTAATTTAATTTATAGTTTAGGAGGAGAAATCATTGGTGATTATTACATTTCAGTTCAACAATCTTCATAAAAACATGTACCAGGGCAAAACCCACAAAAAAAAAATCCTCCAACACCATTCCCATAAAGCAGAACTTCGACCAATACAAACACGTTTGTAATTTTTATGCTTTCTAGACATCAGATTTTAAACACCTCCTAAGTCTTGACAATTGTGACAGAAATTTTACTGTAAAGATTTTGAGCTCATTTTTTGTCAAACTGAGTGCTTTTGGCAAATTTTGATTATCTATTATTAAAGAGGAAGTTGTTTAAGCTAAGACATTTTTGGTCCACTAAAACCCATGATGCTAATGTGTAGTCACTATCTATTCTTACATTTAACCTTTGGACAATGACGAAAGATGCCATGCACAAAGAAAGTTGCAAGTCACACATGTGTAATCACACTGAGTTTAGAGGTAGAGCCAGAGTTAGGACCATAATACAGTTGTAGATCTAGTTACAGTGCTTGCTCAGATGTGCCACTAACACAGATTTGAACGTTCAGTTTCAGAACAGTTTTATCTGCATTTGTTTAGTCTTTTGATACCAAACTGTCTTTGACCACATGAAGGAACAACCTAAATAGACTGGTCAGCCACTTAATTAGATATATGCGCTAACACAAAAAGTGAATCCACCAATCACACAGCAGTTACTCAGTGCAGTGCATGTAGAGTATCTGTGATGAAAATGACTTTCTGAAGTTCAAACCGACCATTGGAAGGAGGAAGAAAGGGGGTTTAGGTGAGTTTAATTATGACATGGTTCTTGGTGGTAGACAAGCTGAGTTTTTCAGAAATTGCTTATCTATGGGATTTTTATGTGAAGCGATCTCCAGGGTTTAGAAGGAGTAGTTGGAAAAACTACCATCCACAGTGGCAGTCGTGCAGATAAAAATGTTTTGTTGAAGTCAAAGGTCAGAGGAGAATTGTCAGAACCTTGAAGTAGATGGGCTTCAGAAGCAGAAGACCACTCCCAGTGCCATGCCTGTCAGCTAAGGTCAGAACCTCTGAAGCTACAATTCACACTGGCGCACCAAAACTGTACTATAACAAATAGCAAAACATTGCCTGATCTGACAAGTCTTGATATCAGTTCCAAAATTCAGATGTTTGGGTCCATCCTGCCTTGAATCAACAGTTAAGGCAGGTGGTGATAGCGTAATGGTGTGGGGGATATTTTCTTGAGACACTTTGGGTCCCTTAGTACAAATTCAGCATAATTTAAATCCCATAGCCTACCTTAGTATTGTTGCTGGCAATGTCCACGCCTCTCTGACCACAGTGTGCCACACAGTTCAAATAATCTTAAACTGGTTTCTTGAAGATGACAATGGCTTTACTGTCCTCCAGTGGCCTCCACAGTTGCCAGATGTCGATATAATAGAGCACCTATGGGATGTGGTGACAAATTAACTGCAACTGTGTGACGCTATCTTGTCGTATGAACCAAAGTCTTTGAGGAATGTTGCCGAATCCACACCACAGAGACACAGGGCAGTTCTGAAACAAAGGAATGTGGTCCAACCTGGTCCTAGAGAGGTGTACCTAATAAAATGGCAGGTGAGTTCATAAAATATAAATAATCTCAACTTTTTTTTCTAGTCATCACTTTGCTTCCCTCTCCCACTCCTTCTTCAGACCCCTGCTGTCCCCTGATTGCCTGACTGAGTTCACCTGTGTCTGATTACACACACACCTGTCGCTGATTATTCCTGCTCAGCATACAGCCTCCTTACTGTGTCCTCATCTCCCTGGGCTGGTTTATCACAGCTTCGCTTGCATTCACTGCTCTTTTACCATAAATCAGGGGTTTTGTTGAGGCAGTTAACAACATACAGGTTTAAATGGTGCATTTTTAATTAAGCAGATGTTCCACTGGAAAATGTGAATTCTGATCCCAAAATGAAGTTTTACTAACAGGATGTTGTTGAAGAAAGGGAAGTGAATGTCGTCGTGATTTAAGTGATCCTTTACACGTGGATTTAAAAACTGTTGTTCTTTTTTATTACAAGAGCCAACAACAACCCAGCAGAACATATGAAACGGGGGAATGTTGTTTTAGAATCCCAATTCACACTCCATTTTAGCAGGTGGCAACAATGCCTGCTTTAGATGAAAACAAAAATCTCTCCAGGCTTCTGTTGAACCTCTGCCTGGTTGGTTTTTGTTAGTATCAATGTCTGTGTTCCAAGCAATTTTGTTTTTTTTTTTTTTTTTTTTTTTAGCTTTGCATGGTTTCAATGGAATCTAGAAACGTATGAGATTATATTTCAGCATTTTTTCATGTCTGGAAAAGTATAGAAAAAAGAAAGGAGAAGAAGAGTACGAAAAATATTTGTACTTCCAGACTTTTATCCCTATCCCATTGTCTAAATGTTGTGTCGTTTCTTCTGTCCTATCACAGTCACATTCAATAAATTAGAGTATATGTACCAGTGAGGCTGGTTTGTCAGATTAAATTTACCTTTAAGTAAGTATTAAACATACTTTTGATTAGGCCCACATTTCTGTTCTAAAATGCTTTTCTCATTGGTCTGATGTAATAATCTAACCTTAAATGTTGTGTTTTTATTAGCTGTAAGCGAAAAATCATCATAATTAACAGAAATAAAGGCTTGAAAACATTGGTCTGTGCGTAATTAATGTGTTTCACTTATTAAATTGAGTTACTGAAAGAAAAACTTTTCAATAATATTCTAATTTATTGAATTTATTAGTATGTTTCTTTCTGTCCTTCCTTCTTTCTCCTCTTTTGTGACCTTTATTTTTTCATTGGTTATTTTTTCCCTCATTTTCTTCTTTCTTTCCCTGTGTCCTTTTATTCCTTATGTTCTTACTTCTTTCTCTCTTTGGGTCTGACCTTCCTTCCTTTTTCTTTCCTTCCTTCTGTCTGTCTGTCCATCCTTGCTTTCCTTACTTATGTCCTTCATTCTTCTTCATGACCTTGCTTGCCTTCTTCCTTCCTTGTGTTATGTTTCCCTTTCTTCTTGTCTTTGTTCTATCCTTCCTTTCATCTTTTTCTCCATGTGTCCATCCTTCTTTCTTTCCTTGTGTTCTTTGTCTCTCATGTCCTACATCCACTCTATCCCTTCCTTTATTCCTTGAGTCCTAACCCCCTCCCTTCATTTCTATCTTCTGTTTTTCCATCTATTTTTGTTAGCTCTCTTCCATCCTTGTGTCTTTCCTTCCTTTCTTTTCTCCATGTTGTCCTTGTGTCCAGTTTCTGCTTTTTGCCTGCTCCTTATGTAAAACCTTCAGATCACACCTTCCAACAAATTGTGCGTAGAATATGACAAAACTAAGCTCCAGTGCAAACAATGTCCTGTAAAGTTAGTAAATCATGCATCTAACTCAACAAATTATTGTCATCGGAGAGTGAAACATTCAGCTGAAGCTCTTCATCCACTTACTATCCCTTAAAGAAAGTTCATTTGTGTAGGAGGTGGGAAATTGTTTTGATACTGTCAGCAATGAAAACTAACTCTCATTGAATGCAGATTCATGGACAATGCTTACTCACAGCAGGATCATATCTTGCCCACCAGTCCAAATTGATCTCTCAGACTGGTGAAAAATAAACAAACACGAACATCCAGAACTGGTAAATCAGCCATAGGCATACCTTGAATACCCCAGACTTCTGTTCAGAATTTCAGGTAAATAGACTCATGTCTTTATCGTAGCCATGCAGATATGCAAATTTCTATAAATAAAGTGAAATATTCGCCAAAACAAGCTGCAAAGATTAAAGTGATGTTAAGATGAACATCATGAATTAATGTTTTAAGTGATCAGTTTTCATCATTAATAGGTTCCAGTCAATGTGTCTTTGTTACGCAACATCAAAATGATTTTGTTGTTATGCTGACATATCCTGCATAAGTCAGAATGTGCAGGGGTGGAATATACCATAAAGTTTGCAAAATGTCTTCCTAACATGCATCTGTAACATGAGGTAGCCTAAACGTGTGAATAAACTTTACAAACTCCAACATGACAGAGCCAACAATTTTAGTATTTGAAGTAAAACTTTACTTTAACCTCACAGATATTTTCACTCTCAAAAACATCTCATGCTTACGAATTAAATACATTTAAATACAGTAGTGCAAGTGTGCAAATTTTACAATCCTTTTAATTCAGCCCTTCCCCTTATGTGAATACCCAGTGCAACCAGATGCCTTCAGAAGTTATCTGATTAAGAAGTTCACCTATGTGTAATTGGATCTCAGTATAAGTCCAGCTGTTCTGTGAAGGCCACGACAGTTTGTTAGAGAACATTAGTGAAAAAAGAGCATCATGAAGACCAAGGAACACATCAGATAGGTTAGAGATAAACTTGGGGAGATGCTTAAAGCACGGTTAGGTTATAAATCAAAATGCCAAGCTTTAAATATCTGACATATCTCTGTTCAATTCATCATCTGAATGGAAATGGAAAGAGTATGGGACAACTGCAAAGTGACAGGCTGGGCAAGGAGAGCATTAATTGGAGAAGAAGCCAAGAAGCCCAATATAAGTTTGAAGGAGCTACAGAGATCAAGAACTCAGGAGGGAGAAACGGTTGCCTCTTACACACTCTACATTCAAGAACAAGTTCTACAAGAACAGACATATTTCTTCTCTCTCCAAGGATTGCAAGAAAAAAATAATGTCCTTTTGTTCTCCAAACCTTGGTTTGGGGTTCCTCCAGCTTGTTCTTGACAGTCATCTGGGCACAACATTTTTCTTGTTCTGGTGTCCAATAGCTATTCACTAGCAAGGACCACGTCACAAAGATATGAGATTAGAAGTTTATTGATGAAAGGGGTTAAAGGTATAGATAGATTGGGTGTGAGGATGGGTCATCTGGGGATACTTGGTGATGAAGCCATGGGAGGAGGAGACTCAATGTTGGGGTGCAGTCATCAGGAAATTGACTTTTCCTGAGCCAATTTTAGATCCTCCAGATGGAACCTGGAACATAGAGAAAAGGATACAGATGAAGAATGAGACTAGGAAGAAAGGAAAGGGATAGGGGGTGATGGGATCAAGAGAAGGAAGAGAGATCAGTCAAGGTCCTGCAGAGAGAAAGGGAGGGTGCGATTAAAGGAACGTGACGAACTGTGAAGGATAGGTGAACTGGGTATAAGTAGACTGTTGGGTAATTAGATGTGTCATTGAGGCGTGGGCCTGCTCCCAAACCTAAGTAAACATATTAACTTAATTTGTGTGATTAGGAAGAAATTTGAAGTGGGGGTGGTTACCACAGTGACTAATATGCTGCAATGGGTGGGTCCTATGACAGCTTCCTGGTTCCTGTACTCAAGTTTTATGTAAAGTATGAAATGCCCTGGCCAGAAAGTACTGTGTCACCTAAAACAAATTTCTCTGCTCTTGTGGAGTATGCAATGGCCTTTAGAAAGCCACTGTTAAAAGAACGCCATCAGAAGTCTAATTTGCAGGTTGCCACTAACCATATAATGTATGGAAGAAGGTCGAGGTAAATTATTATTATGTTTTTTTTTGTTAACATACGAAATGTTATGAGGAAACTAATGGTGCACATCAACACCCTAATCACATCCTCCTCACTGTGAAAAGGGGTAGTGGCAGGCTTATGCTTTTCTCAAGCAGGAACAGGGATGTTGGTCAGACTAGATGGGAGATGAATAGAGCTAATTTCTAAGAAATACTGAAAAAAAACCCTATTAGATTCTTTACAAAAACATCTTCCCCTTCTAGATGGACAAAACTGGAAAACACAAACTGGAAAGGTATTTGAATGGCCTAGCCAATGGCCAAATTAGGAATTCAATTCAATTCAAAATTCAATTCAAAAATATGTTATTAATCCGAAAGTGAAATTAAATGTTGTTGTAGCTCATAATGCAGGCTTCTTCAAAGAGCCGTTGTAGATGCTAATGGCTGTGGGCAGGAAGGATCTCCTGCAGCGGTCTGTCTTACAGCACATCTGAAGAAGCCTCTGACTGAAGACACTCTGTTGTTGTAGGACAGTCTCATGAAGAGGATGCTCAGGGTTCTCCATAATGTTCTTCATTTTATGAAGAATCCTTCTTTGCACAATGATCTCCAGAGGTTCCAGAGGAGTCCCCAGAACAGAGCCAGCCTTCTTTATCAGCTTGTTAAGCATTTTTTAAGTCCCTGGCTCTGATGCTGCTACCCAAGCAGATGATGGCAGAAGAGATCACACTCTCCACAACAGACTTATAGAAGATATGCAGCATCTTGCTGGAAACACTGAAGGCCCTAAGCTTCCTCAAGAAGTACAGTCTGCTCTGTCTCTTCTTGTAGACGATTTCACAGTTGCATCTCCACTCCAGTCTGTTGTCCATGTGAACACCGAGGTATTTATACTCCTCCACCACCTCCACCTCTTCTTCCATGATGGAAATAGTTTTTGGCATATTCCTGTTTCTGCAAGGAATCTGCAATATGCCTTAAAAACTGCAGTCAACCCCCATTCTGTAAATATTATAAGAATAACATTACTATACTTATAACACATTCAGTTTTTTTCTAGATAAGTTACCTTAGGGTCCTATGTTTGTATTCTTCTTCCAGAACACAATCGGTCCAAGTGGACAGTTGTACAGAGAGCAGCATATACAATAAGACGCTATAGCGCCGAAAGCTTCACCAGCCACCTCAACATTTTCTGAAAACCATGTCCGAATTTATATTTGTTTTTAGAAATAAGGGTAGCTTAACAAGGGTTGGTTATATATGAAGTGTATCAATTATGCTGTTATTTTCAATAAATTTTTACTAAATGAAAGATATATTACACAGAGATCAATACGTTATGTACTGTTTGCAGTGGTGCTTCAAGAAACCTAATTAATCTAATTTACCCCATTTAAAGTGCAATTGCTTTGGGGAAAAATGGGGCTTGGGGGATGAAATGAGAAGTTATTAAACAATTTTGCCAAATCTAATTTTGTCTTTCATTGCATAATTTCAGAAAATAAATTACAACCTCCCTTGTGTCTTTTTTCTTAGCTTAATTCTGTTATTTTCTTCTGTCTGTGTCAAATGGAGGAAAGCAGTTTGTGAGAGTAAACTGTTTCTTTTCTCTTTCTTTCCACTCATCATAGAAAAACTCCCACACTTTCGCAGAAGATTGAGTGCATGAGCAGAAAACTTGTGCGCACTCACGCACCAAGCCCAGCGCTGTGGAACAGCCATCAGTCAAAGTGTGTTGCTGCTGCAGGTCTGGGGGCATTTACATAGATAGATGATAGAGAGATTATGGGGCACAGGGGTTATTAATCACACTACTGAGAAGGAGAAGAGAGAGTGCTTGCTGTCACTCTTCTCCTCTGAGATGGCTCTTTACCCTGAATATGTCTTTTGTGCCATTTCCTGAGTTCTATTTACTGCCATGCTTAACAGCACTAGTATTATGAAAACCTTGGCATTCTGTACATCTTCAAAGTAATGTAAGAGCACTGTTTATTCTTCAAACATTTTATGGAATTAAAATATTTGGCAAAAAAATGTATTAGTCAATGCATAGCTAAAAGCAAAGAAAAAATAATTGCTGCAAGTTTTTAGTACTAAATAAAAAATATTTAAAATATAATATTATTATTAATAATAAAAACAGCGCCAGTAATAATAATAATAATATTTTCACCAGCTAAAACAACTAAAATCTTAAAAGTCTTATTCACAACAAACATTGAAAGAGGTGCATAGTTGTGTGATAAGGCCTTTAACAATTGTATAGCTGTTTAGGAGATAATACAATTTGTGGATTTTTCCATCCATCCATCCATCCATCCATCCAACCCACGCATGCACGCATGCAAACTCCATGCAGACAGACCAGGCTGGGATACAGTCTCAGGACCTTCTTGCTGCAAGGCAACAGTGCTACCAACTGCTCCACTGTGCAGCCTCCACCTGAACATTCTGAACTAAATTCTAAAAGGAAATAATTCTCATTCATTTATCAAAGTTTTAGGGAAATAGTTATAATATATGAATTCATCATGTTGCATTTCTTTCATGTTCTTTTTGCTCATACAAGCTGAATTTCAATGAGGCTGAATTCCACCAAAGTTTTCCATTCACATATTTTCCAGTCAAAAGGGAACATAAGTTTAAAATTGTAAGTAAAACAACTTCCCAATGATATGTTTATCTTTGCATAGCATAATAAATTAAAGCATGGCTGCTTTTTTATTTAAGATTACCAAGAACATGTCTTCTCTTTTAACAGCTCAGTGACACAGTTAATTCTTTTCAGCTCAACACTTATAGTTGTGCAGTTCAGTGTTTTATAGGAGCCACTATTTTGCACATTGTATGCATTTTGAATCATGAGTGGCTAGAATGTGCCATTATAAGACTGGCAGGATGTGATAATTGGGTAATTCACAGCGACAGGTGAAGTACTCTGTTCCTCTTGGCTGTTTGCTTCGCTAAATGTAGCCGCCATCCTCTGACCCCAATGGGACATGACATTTGGATCCTCCCTGTCCCTTCTCCTCAGAGCCTCATCTCCCCTTCCAAACATTCAGCTCACCAACATGTTCATGGTGTTAGCACAAACTGAGGTTGCAACCTGGACTGAACTTGATAACTTTAATAATGTGGATGTATAGATGGATGAAGCAGTGTGCTGGAGCTGATTGATGGATAAATAGATGATGAAGGGAGGGAGTGATGGATGAAAGATAGATTCAAAGATAAGTAATTCACAGACGATAGGTGAATAAGAGCCTCACTGTTTTTGAAATAGGTTTCTTTTATTCTGATGACATTTTTCTCAGATGGTTTTGATGGCCTTTTTATTCTGATATGTGCTGTCATTGTGATTAAAGGACAACTAGATCAATATTTTATCCCAAGACCTTGTGCATTTAGGTTGCGGTTATTTATATACACCTTGACAAATTATTCACACGACTTGACATTTTTTGCATTTCTTTAGATGTTAAACCACAAATTTCAATGTATTTTATGGGGATTCTATGTGATAGACCAACACAAATTTGCACACAGTTGGAAGTGAAAGGACAATAGACCAAACAAATAGATCTGCAAATTAGCTGGTAGTTATGAGGTATCTGTACAGGGTAATTGCAGTCCCAGACCAAATAATCTTAAAAAGATGAATGAATTAATAAAAATAATTTTCTAAACGTTTTACAAAAAAACAAAAAAACTGAAACGTGTAGCATGCATTTGTATTAATTTACTCTGTTACACCTGGTTGACACCATTGCACCCAAATGCACTCAGAGGTCACCTAATTAGAATATAATGAAAGAAGGTGCCCTGGTCAGATGAGACCAAAATTGAATGTTTTGGCCTTTATGTGGCTAAAAAATAATACTGCACATCAACCTAAACACACCATCCCCACTGTGGAACTTGCAAGATGTGATAAAGATGTGTCTTAAACTCTGTGAATAAAGACCACTAGTGCCACAAATCTTTCAAAATAATAATAATAATTATGCACTACTCTGTGTTAGTCTGTCGCATAAGATCACCAAAGAATACATTGCTGTTTGTGATTGTAATGTGACGCAATTAGAAGTGAATATTTTTGCAAAGCACTGCATAAATTGATTAACAATATGTCCCATGAGCTTGTGTCCTTCATGGTGGTATTTCTATGTATCTCTGTGTTAGCTGGGCTCATCTCCCTGTCCTGTTTTTGCCCCAGACCTTTAGATTTGTTTAAAGTCATTTATAAATGGAAGCAGAACTCACAAATTGAGCACCTTCTAAATGACACCCATGTTTTGTGGTATTTCTGAATGTATTCCAGTTGGTAAATGATTTGTTGGCTGCATTATTGAATCTGCATCTTTTATAGGTAGCTTTAGGAGTCTCATCTTTCAATCAGAGTTTATTTTAACTAATCAGGATATGGTTCAGCAACATAATGTTGTGTTTAAGTCTAGACGCTACACAGTGTTATACTGGCCTATACTGGAAAAATGTTCACGCAGCAGTTCTGTTTTCCCATCATTGACCCCAGATTTAGCTGGATAATGTTTGCTGGATTGTATTTATCATTCAAACTCAGTAATATATTTATACTTAAAAAGAGCCCTAAATGCTTTAACATTGTTCTTCCATTGTTCCCTTTCATGCAGGGGGAACACCAGAAATGTATTTGATGGTGTTCTACCTCAGTCACTTCTGATGCAGCTAATGAAGCCCTTGATTGGTTGCATCAAGTGTGACTGAAATAACACCTCATTGACAAATATGTGCTGTTGGGAAAACTTGTTCGAGGGTTTGAAAAATCTGAAGATTGCTGTAGTCAAGTGAAGTAGTAATGAAGGATTTAGTGTCAAATTTGAAAAACCTCCTCCTTCTAATATTAGTTTTCTTAACCATTTAAACTGTTCTTGTAAAAAAAAATTACAATTTAGAATTTAGCAAATAACCCTAATTTAGAGTGGGAGGTGGAACAATATTAGGTAAAACTGCACATTCATAGATTAGGCGTGGATTCATATATATGGAGTAGATGATATTTCCCAGTATATTTTAAATGCATTTAGACTCTTATAGGGGCACTTTCCTAGATTCCAGCCCTGCTGACTTTGATTGCCTAATTCCTCAGAGATCACTCTGAGACTCTGGCTGCCACAGGCGTTGACAAGATGTGGAGAAATGTCGCCAGCCATCATGAAGCCAAACGTCCCAATCAATCAGTCTTCCAGCACCTCTCTGTATGTGTTTGAATGTGTTTTGGTGTCTTTGTGTGTGTGTGTGTGTGTGTGTATGTGTGGGTGTGTGTCTTCCAGGTCGACATGTGAATAGGACAGGTAGGGAGACCCTAAAAGCTCCTTCTTCCACATTCATCAATTAAGGCTCAGAGGAAGGTTGTGTCTGTCAGGGGGGAGCAGATGGTGTGTGCGTCTCGCTCTGTGTGTGCGTGAGAGTGAGTGAGACAGGGTGAAGGTGTTAGTCAGAAACAGAGAGAGGTGATGACAGAGACAGAGACAGCAATGTATGAGATAGAGATGTACAGATGTGTGAGGGAGATACGAACAGGTGTGCTACACAGAGAAAAGCCCGGCGCTCTCCGTGATGGCTGCAGGATAACTAATCAATCTATAGCTGCCTCGCAGAACTAGAGGGAGGAACAGTCAGACAAGATTAGTGCAGAGAGAGGGATCGTGTCATTTTGTCACACTGTTGCTTCTTTGCTTCTCTTTTATTCAGGGTCCTCCTCACATTATAGCCCATAGATACACATTTCATGGTATTTGGTTGGATTTCTTCAGAAAGGTAAATGCCAGTCACCTTTTATGACTCCTACACCCACAGATTTTCCAAGTTACTCAAATTACTTGAAACTCTAATATGCTCTAAAACTTGGCGGCTCACTTGCTCAATGACTGAATGAAGTGCATATTGCAAAAAGGTTTCAATAATTTTCATTGACGATCTTTGACAACGCAGACCCAGAAGCTGATTTTCTTCCAGTGAACTTTCAGAACTTTAGAAATCTACTTTTCACCCAATTGTTGCCCTTGCAAATCTTGCTGCTTCTTTCCATAGAGGAGATTTTTTTTCCCTTCTCCTCCTTTCTCGTCTCCCTCCTGCTCTTAACTGTGTACCAGCGGTTCTAGGAGCTGTCATATTGCATCAGCGCGCTGCTGATTACTTCCACCTTGTCTCCCTCGTCAGAAAATGATTCTGACACGCATTCACACCCAGCTTTCCCCGCATCAATATGCGTGCAATGGAAAAGCTGAAGACAGTAAATAAATAATGAAATGCGAGGTAGAGAGGAGGGACGGAGATACTGTGTGACGCTTTCTTTATCCGTCTCTTTCGCCGTCCGTTGTACGAGTTTGAGAAAGCGACATGTGTAATTACATATAAGTATGTGTACTACCAAGTATGTGCATCCTAAAAGTTGGAAACAGAAATTCAGATTTGAATCTTTTTGAATGAGCTGATAGAACTACATATTGGAACTGAGTGACGTTTTTCTGTTGTAATGAATTTCTGCAGCCTTACTTCCTTGCTCCCATTATACACACTAAAAATGCTACTTCTTTGCTTGAAAATAAAGTAAGACATAGATTTTTCTGTACTTTCTTTTCATTCTTGCAAAACGTATGTTAATAGTTCAACACTGAGCACCCAGCATACCCACTGAGAACACCCACAACAATACATAGAGGTGGATGGATCATGCTGTGGGATGTTTTGTTTCAGGAGGGCATCGAAGCTGGACAAAAGAGCAAGATAAATACAGGGCAATCCTGTTTTGTCCATGTTAGAGGCTGCAACAGATTTGAGACTGAAGTGGAGGCTCACCTTTCAGCAGGACAACAACCCTTAACGTACAGCCAGAGCTACAAAGGAATAGTTTAAATTAAAGCATGTCTGCAAGGAACCTTACAGGAATTAGCTAGCACTTGGTGCCTGAACAGAAATACAATTTTCTCCCAAAGATTTACTTACTTAAGCTACAATAATTAAAGAAATAAGCTGTGATGAGCAGTGTTTGTGTGTGTCATGTCTTTATGGATTTAATACTTCTTTCCTTGTAGTATTTTTGGATTTTTGATTTATATTTAAGGTTATGTTACACAAATGTTCCTCACCTCAGTTACACTCATATAGCTGATGATGCTCAAACTATTCCAACCAATTAAATTAGAACTGACAGTTAAATAATCAAAGCTTTACTTTTTTAGACTTTTAAAATAATCCTTAAACAAGGTGTGAGAAGTGGAGTTTTGACGATTAAAAACAAAACACATTCATGCTCATTCTAATTGACACCATTGTCAAATGTCAAAGACTAAATTTATAGCTAATAGTTGTCATACCTGTGGGTAAATGAAATGAAATGAAATTCAGAATGGTGGGATTTAGTTTGTAAAAACAGCCTGGTACGACTTCCAGCTCATCACATACTGTATCATTGCTTTGTCATAACCCCTTGGCATGTATTGAAAGCTCCACACCACTTGATTTACCATCATCCCACCTACACTTTTCTGCAGGATTTGACAACCATTCAAAACTCCAAAAACCCTGGCATGTTATCATGCAGCCACTTTCTTCCCACCTAATGTCAAGCCTCTTTTCTTTTTGAGATTTTAATTTATTTTCTATGTTTATTTTGATATAATTACAATTCAAAAATAGCATTTTAAATGAATGTACTTGTAAGTGTAAGAGACTATGTACATAGTCATCTTGCCTAAATTATTTTCAGATATTTATTAGCATTTTATCTATATTTTATACAACTGGGATGATTAGGTGGAAGCAAATACTTTCCAGTGAGCAGAGGTGGGCAGGTTTTTTATTTCCCACAAGGCACCAGTGATTGTAGATGATCGCTAGTCCATTGGCTGAATGCAATTTTTCAAATAATGTCATTGAAAGTAAATTTGAAAGACACCTTTATCTGATATATTTTTACAGATCATAAAAGAGAACAATGTTAGTAATTATTTCTTAAAAATAAAAACATATCTGTTCATGATCTGTTCATAGATTTTCCATGGGTGGGTGTTTATAAAGGAGCAGACATACAGTAGCTACAAGTTTTTGGTGGTGTTGCTATCTTACTAGAAGTTGGTCACACAATCAATCCTACAGTAACACTGCCAGGAAGAAGTCAGATAATAATACTCTGTTTCTAGGAAGTAACATGTTCTGAGGTTAAGAACGATATGGTTTAATATTTCTAATTGATTTAAAGCATTGTAACAATTTTTTTTACCTGCAACAAGGTTTTGTCTTTATATAGACTTTAATGGTTAATAAAAAAAAAAGTTTAACATTGTAGTATATTCATCTCCCCTTTATCAGCTTTGCACATCTTTGTACATCTAGAAACCGAAATGTTTGCCCATGCAAAATGGCCCAAGCTCAGTCAGACTGGAATAAAAGCATCTGTGAGTAAAATTTTCAAGTTTTGTCACATATTCTGTTTGATTTAGTTTTGGCCTTTGACTGGACCATTCTAAAAGAATGCTTACATCTAAATCATTCGATTGTAATTCTAGCTGTACGTTTAGGGTTTTTGTTCAGCCAGAAGGTGAACCTGCTCCCATCTCAGGTCTTTTGCAGCCTCTTACAGGTTTACTACCAGGATTATCATATTTTTGCTATGTCCATCATGCTATTAACTCTGACCAAATCCACTCTCCCTACTTAAGAAACGCATCCCCACAACATGATCCTGCTATCGCCATGTTTTGATGGGCTTCTGTGTTCAGGGTGATGTGCAGTGTTAGGTTTCTGCCACACACAGCACTTTGCATCTAGGCCAAAAAGTCGAATTGTGGTTTCATTTGACCATGGCACCTTCTTCCACAGGCTTACTGTACCTTCAGACTTCAAAATTGATTGTGGAATAGTTGTCATGGCAACTGAAACCCCCACCTGAGCTGTGGGTTTTTGCAGCTACTCCAAAGTAGCCATGGCCCTCTCGCTTGTGAGTTCAGGTGGATGGCCATGTCTGGGTAGGTTTGTAGTTGTGCCATACTGTATCTGCTTTCAGAAAATGGTTTGTGCAGACCTCCATGGGATGTTTAAAGCTTGAGACATTGTTTTATAACTGCTGCACTACTTTCTTCCTGACCTGTCTGCTGTGTTCCTTGGTCTTGATGGTGCTCTTTGTTCATTTATGCTCTCTAACAAACCTCTGAGGCCTTCACAGAACAGCTAAAGTTATAGTGAGATGAAATTAAATGCAGGTGGGATCTATTTAGTACTTGGTTACACTAGATTTCATTTAGGGGTTTCAGAGTAATGGGGCTCAACACAAATGGATGTTACACATTTTTATATTTTTATTTGAAAAAAGGTTTAAAAAAGCATTGATCCTTTCCCTTCCACTTCACAATTACACAATTCTTTATGTTGGTTTGTCACATAAAATCCCAAAGTAATACTTTAAAATTTGAGGTTGTAATGTGACAAAACGGGGAAAAAGTAAAAAGGCTACCCATTAGTTTGCGAGGCACTGTACTTTAAAACAGCTGCAACATGAACTTACTTTTACATTCGTGTTGTAAACTTGTATTAAATATTAAAGTACTAATCTAAGCAATCTCTGAATAATTTACAGGACAAATGTATTAATTTAAGAAAAACACTGCTTAAATAAGGCTGAAGAAGATAATTACATTTGTTGTTAATTTACAGAACCATTGTAAAGACTGAAACCTTGTTATGTAGTCCTACCACCACACCAAGTCACTTGCATCCTTCTACCCTACCTCTCCACCCTGTCAAACCAAGAAACTGAACATTACCCCTGGGGCCTGAGAACCTAAAGAATCCCAATTTCAGAGCAAGGAGTGGGAGGTGAGGGAAGGATTAGAGAGGAGCTGTCTGTGATGTTATTTAGTCTCAGAGGCCAGGGAGCAAGCCAGCCAGAGCACTCCTGATGCACATTATCAGCCTCTGATGGCCAACCAGGACGATTGTGTGCCTCAGATGCTGCATCGTTGCCAAACACCCCCGCTGCAGAGCACTTCGAGCCGTCTTCCTGTCCGGCTCTAACCAGTCGGCAGCTTAATTTAGCTGATGGCAAGCGTGCTCAGTCAGAGGAGAAGTCGGTCCCGGATGATTTCCTCCTTCTCTGCTCGCCTCTCCTCGGTGCTGACACCCCATCCCCACCTCAGCCATCGTCCAAATGTGCTTCTGTCCTCCCTTTCCCCTCCTTTGCTGCCCCCCCCCCCCCCCATCTCCCCCCTTGGCATTATTACACACCCCCATTTCCCCTGATACTCAAACACCCAGCCATCACTCAGTTGCTCACGTTATCTCAGGAGCCTGTCTTGCCTCACCCTCCCACCTCACCAGCCACCCTCATCTTACCTACGCAACCAACCCCCCCCCACCCAACAGAGCATTACAGCATGACAAACCACGCGGGATCTCAAGTCCTTTAAAGTCTGCTGCCTCTGGGAACCGCTCGTCCCCATGCGACATTTTAGTATTCGAGGGAATACGTGACTAGGGAGGCAACCGCCGCTGGTATATTTCTACTGTCTCCTTCTCTTTGTTATTGTTGCCGATACTGTCCAGCAGTATAGAAAGTCCCTATAAGGTGATCTTTGATGATTGTTTTACTCATCTATTAAATTGGCCTTTTTTATCCATGTGTATCTGTGTTGCTGTGGATCAAATATTTTCTGTTCAGTAGAATATGATTTTTTACTGAAGCTTTTTTTTATTTTAACACATAAAAGCATCACAACAACAATATACAAATTCTTAGTAATCTTTAAAACCAAAACACATTTACACATGCAACAATAGGGTTTAAGACAATGAGTAACTTATTGAATAATTTTGTTTGTTGGAATGTTTTAACGCCACTTAGCAGTAGACGGGACCGCTGTTTTCCTATGCTAAAGAAAAGTCCAGAAAAATCCTTTCGCGTCAGAGCAAAATTTGTCTACTGTTCAGCATTTAATTCCAGATTTTCCATAGTTTACAACAACTTACTGGCATGTCTTCCTGCTTTAAGGGCAACCTTTGATGCCCCAAGCAAAAACGGCAATAAGAAAATATAATGACCGGTGTGGTTTTGTGATAAATAGTTGAAATATGTATGACAATTGGATCTCCTTTCAGCGTTTGGCATCAGGTGCTGATACTACCCATTAGCGGTGCGGCTCACTAATGCAAGACAATGTGCCCTGCTCTGGAGTGTGTCCACACAAGCTTGGTCAGTCCTCGTTCCTGCTGCCATCATCACACCAGTGTCAACAGTTTTAACATTACACACAGTAAAACTGCTGGGTTATTTTTTAGCTCAAATGTTGGGTTGATGCTGTTTAGACAGAAGTTATGTGGTTTGTTGGGTTAGCGAAAAGACTAGAAATGGGCATGTAACTGGTGTATCAAGATTTTTTTTTACTTTAGAAACTTCCCACCATATTGTCTTTACAATTTAATAAGCTAAAGAAAGTGCCAGAGTGACCGTAGCTTTCAGTACAGATTGCAAAGCAATGAAGTGCTTTCCCTCCCCCGCCTACTGCTGTGCACTGCAGGTCAGTGGGCTGTGAGGAGGCTACTACACTTTTTTGTTGCTTACAAGTAAGACAAATTCAGCTGTTTTGCAAGATTTCTGGTCATGTAAAAAGAAACTAAGCTGAAAACCAAAACACAATCACCCATCAGTATTATTGGGGTAACTGATCGTAAAAAATAAATACCTTTAAACAGTGAGGCAGTGGTATTGTTTACTCAAGGTTGTCATACCTTGAGAATCTAATACCGGCCTATACTTAGAAGATGAAGGAGCCTTGCCATTCTTCACAAACCACCATTTCAAACAATAAAACCACCTCAGATTAAACCTCTTCCAGAGAATGAAATTCAAAACATGCTTGTTTACTTCAGATAGCACTAAAATTTTGGCAGCTAGATTGTTAGGGTTAAAAGGGGCTAAAAGAAGAAATTGTGATTTAACATTAATATACATTTAGATGTATTACTTTAATATTTAATTTAATTTTGGAGTTTCAACCAATGATGTACTGAGATCAGTGTTATACATAGAGCTCGGGTATTTACTTGCTAAGTAGTTATCTTTAACTAGTGCTAGCTATGTTCAAAACGCCAACTTTGACCAAAGACCTGGTCATAAAATCAATTGTAGAGGCCCAATTTTATAAAGTTTATTCACAGTTAGACCCAAAAGTATTATATCCCTGTTAGATTCACCTATTCTTAAAATGAAGCATTTTTCATTAAACGTTTTTAAAACTTTTCCCAAAATGTTTCTTCTGACTGGAAGTAAAACTGACATTTTGGAGTGACCAGGCCAGAATGCTAATTTGAATTTTATCAATAATCTGTGGAGGAAGCCAAAGATTAGGGTGATGGCAAGGAGGCCATCCAACCTTAAAGACTTGAAGCCCATCACCAGATACCTGGTGATGGGCTTCATGTGCATGAATGCACAGGACATGTACATAAAACTGGTCAGCAATAATAAGAATGAGTTGATGGCTGTGATGCTGTAGGTTTTATTTCAGTGATTACTGTGAAGGGTTTAAATAATTTATGAGGTGCAATTTTCATAGCATGAAAAAAATATATATATTTTTTTTCCAAAATGTATTCTCCTTTTAGATTATTTTATTATTTTGAGATACACCTGTTTTATTTCTTATCTAACACAAACTTTTTAGTTGAACGAAAATAATTTTACATCTAAATCTGCCAGTGGTGTGAATAATTTTGGGCTGAACTTTATTGAGTATTAATTATGTTATCAAAATATTTTTTTTTCATAAGGACATTTAATAACAGTTTTTTTTATCTGATCATCTTAAATCAAGAATGAAACTAAAATAAAAACAATTACATTTATCTGAACATTATATGTATTGTTTTCTATTCTCTCTTTGTTATTGTTAACAATAAACATTTGTCACATTAACCCGTCCTTAGGGTTAGAAACCTGACCCAGTATCCTGGGTCGAACCAATAACCCAACCCTGCTGTGCTAAATCCACCCAAGACTAGATCGGTTCATATTTCACACAGGTCTGGGTAAGCAAAATAACCCAAATTTAGTCATTTTTTTTAACCCAGCAGTTTTTTGAGTGTAGAAAGAATTAAAAGAGAGAACCAAAATATGACTTAGTTTGGGGAACATATTAAATGTTACCAAAATGTGAATATGAGAAATAATCAACAGAATCAGTTATTGCTCCAGAGTGACGGGTGTTTGCTCCATAATCGATCCCATGATGTGGCATCTTCAGTTTGTCAGATTCAGTGTGATTGTATGATTGTCTTTTTGAGTTCTTTACACAGGGCTGGCTGAAAAACCTACAGCCACGACACTGAAAACACATTCATAGACACCAAAAATATACATAATGATACTGTCAAAAGGTACAATAATTACACAGGATCAAAGGAAATTACAGTTAAAACAACACCATTATGTTTTCGTTTATCTTTGTGTCCGTCCACTTTGTCTCCTTATGTCCTCTCAGAAAATGTTTGGGTCGCGCTGCGTGCTATGTGTCCATGAAGTTCTCCCGGCAGCGAGTCAAGAGTCCTGCCAGTCTTCCTGCTGCTGGATGGAGGTCCACAGCTCAACTTTCTAAAAGAACCACCGAAAAGCTTCACCGTTGTTGACCGGCGTCCTCTGTGAGAGACAAAATGTAAAGAAGGAGGTTTTAATTTGTCAGCTTTGAGGCCAAGTGAAGGTCAAAAGAAGGAAACATGTACCTTCAGAAATTTTCTACACACTTAAAAGCAGGTTTTTATTAGTAAAAACCATTAGAAACAGTCTGAGCAAAATAAGAACTCTGAAGGCACTTGAAGTCCAACCACCAAACAAAGTGTTTCATCAAAGCCAGCCAAGGTGATTACATGCACGTCCCACCCACACCCAAATTATCATTACGCTGGATGAAACATTCAATACAAATTCCCATGGAGCAACAATGAGGCATTTAATTATTGTGAGCTGGAGCCGCAGTGAGGGGGAACAGAGCATCGTTTCAATTTAAGCCCAGTGCCCGCAGTTGCCCCACCTCCTTCCCTCTAGAAATCCTCACGTCAGTGACAGCAGCGAGTCCTGAAACTCATTTAGAAGACAGAAACGTGAAATACCAGAGCCTCCTACCAATCCTAGTGACCAATTAGCACATTTTTGGGGGTAATGGAGGGGAAATATAATCACAACCAAAATCATTTTAGTTTGAGGAAGGGGGAATTTGATATTTTAATTTCAAGTGTCATTGGTGGGTCCTAAAGGGCTGATGACTGCTGTAGTTTTTTCCTTGAGTTTACAGGCTGTTCAACCAAGCATCATTTCTAACCTTATTTTTATTCTGTTTGTTATTAAGGGTTTGATGAGACTATGCTTTTAATGTAATGTCGTTTGGGGTGTGCTGTATGTGTGAATTTTTTTATAAAAGTATGCAAAGTTCTTAATTTACTACTAAACAAAAAGCTGTAAAGTTGTGACGTTAGAATAAATAGTTTACATGAGTTTTATGTGCTTTAATTCTGATTATTAGCAAATCAGGTGCCAAAAATACATTTATGAGATTATGTATGCTAAACTGTGTGTCAAACCAAGTGCTTTAGCTGTGACACTGAAACTTTTATGTTTACTAGGTTTCTCCTTCCTACAGGCAAACTGTCGATAATAAGACTTTATTTAGGGAGGAGCCGGATTTTTTTACACATGCTCAGTTATTATTATCCCCTCCACAAAAAATGGGTTCAGTATATATGGACAAGTTAGGCAAGTAGCTATTTCCTGATTTAGGAAGAACAACACACAATCTCCCCTTACTCAAATGGCATGTTTTCCAGTCTTATCAATTTTGAAGAGTGGCTGTAATAAATAAGCCTCTGTGTCGTGTCATGTCATATTTATACCCAAAGTAAATGTGAAGTCGTGACTTACCAGTTAAATGTACCATGACCCTGGGATCATGTTTAAGATGATGTATAAACTTAAACAAAATGCTTAAGTTATGCCTATTTTAGCTGAATTTTTAGGGGTGCCAAAAATTGTGCCAAACAATTAAATCTGGTACAATTATTTATTAATATTCAATTATCTTTCCCACTAACTAAATGTAGCCAAATTACAAGCTGTATTTTTTTTAAATAAAACTTTCAGAGTGAGATGCTACTGTAATAAAAGATGACTGTACCTATAACCGTGGAGGGCACCATGACCATACAACTAAATTCTATTAGTCAGTGAACCTGAGTAATGACTAAATAAACATGTCTTCAAACATCCCATCTGATTATGATACCTCCGACAAAACGGCACAAATCATCCTGGGCTACAGGTCCAACATGCTTGAAGGTTAATACTAGCTCACAGCGAGTGTGTCAGTTTGCTTTAAAAAGCTGTTCTTCTAAAATGCTATCTGCAACTGTCCCCTGTACGTAAGGACGCCCTGAGACCATCACACATTTTGGGTGAACTATGTTCCCTTTATGTCTGTAACAACCATTTACCATATATTCACACCACATTAAGCAATTACCATTATCCAACCAAGTGAGTAATGGAGTAGCCCAGAACAGCAGGGGACCATCATCACCAATTTAAACCCATGGGAGAAATGAAACAGCATCATATTCAGAGCGGTCAAGATGTTCTTACACATCTACCGTTGATCTTTTTTTACTCTCTAATGGCAATGAGCTGATTATCGCTGCATGTCAGTGTGACTCCCTTAATCTCTATCTATCACCTCCAATGCAGTTTGTATATTTTTATGTGATTTTTGCTTGCATTTTGCAGAAACCGAAAAAAACAGAAAGGACGTCTCAATTATAAGAAAAAAATTGTCAAGACAGTTTCTGAAATATTCTAAAGTAGAAAAAAAAAACAATTTTAAGTATAGATTTACTTTTGTGAAGTGATGTAGTTGCATTGTTACTCTAGTTAAAAATGTCCTGTACTGACTTTATGGTGTTCTCTGCTGAGCAGTGTGTGAGTTCATGGATAAAAGAAGTCTAAGCTTTTATTATGATACTATTATATTGTGTAGCTATTATATCTTTTACAAGGTTCTTTAAGCTGAACACCCTATTGTTTATACTGTATGTTTGAGATTTCTTTTGAGGTAAGAAAGGAAGTAGTTCTTGCTCCGTAGTGCTGCCACTCAACACTGGCTGCATTTGTATGGTAGCATTTCATGTACTCTGTAAAAAATAAGGTGGTTTTCCTAAAGAAACCGTTGCTTTCCTAGATGCAGCGGTTGTTGCATCTTCGATTACTATGCATTACACAACTGCATAACATAGGATTACTATTATGCTGAAAATGACTGTGATTGTGACTACATGTTTTGCTAGTGTATGTTCGTGTTTTGGTGGAAGTTTCACCAAATCATTTTGGTTACTATTATTTTCTACATATATACACAAGTGACTTTACAAGAATAGATAATGTGAGATCAGTCCAAGTAGTCTCAATAGCATTCTAAGCCCACATTTAATGAAAAATAAATTTGTGCAACAAAACGAGGTTTGTGGATACACCAGTCATAGTCGGTGAGGAGAATACTCTGACTTCCATACTGTAATACCATAGTCCTTACTTAAATGTATTGTAAGTGCTGTGGGAATAGCATGAGTGGCTAACTGTTAGCCGCTAACGAGCTGAATATCACCTGATACCTAATAATTTGGGTTGATAATCACTTATTTAAAACGTGGCAAACAAGATACAGACGATTTGTAAGTATTGAAAGAATACAGCAAATGGCTAACTGTTAGCCAGTTGCTGATGCTGAAGTTACCATCTGCTTCGTAGCTTCCTATTGTTGCTACACTAAAGTACTATTTCTCAGTTATTTAATGTATCTAGACTGTATTTTGTCATCCCTAGTTTAAAATACTAAAAATAGGTCAAACTTGAACTGGATTATTCTACACTCATATATTCTGTAAAACAAATTTCTAATTATTGACAGTGGTGAGAATAAAAAAACGGGGTATCTTACTTTTTTACCAAAATATTGTTTTATTCTCATGAATCCAAAAATGTGTATTGTCTCTTCTCATTAGCTGGATGTATTTACACCCATAGTGCTAAGTGTTATTATTTTGTAATTTACTTATGCAAACCCATTTTGTCATTTAATTTCTTTTAATAACTGCAAAATAATAATGCATGAATCAAAAGCTCTAACTTCAATTTTTGAAATTATTTCTGTCCTTTATTTTACACGGTATAAAGAACATATTTATTGACACAGTGCAAACCTACCAAAACCTTTCATATAAAACAGTCCTTTGTGTGGAAACAATAACTGTAAAAGACAAGTTAAGCCTGTTGAAACATTACCACAACTTTCCACAACCAAATTAGACTTAAATCAGTACAACCAGAACACCAGACTGCCCATATGCCCATTGTAGTCAACAAGCTGAATATACTGTCTCCCTGCCTGCCTGGACATTAACTATATTTTTGTCTGGTGCTGGTAAAAGAGTGAAAAATTTGGAAATATTAACTTCATAACATGAAAAACCTTCTAGACCACACATTTTTTAAAATCAAAACGTTAAACTTTTTGTTATTTGGAAAAATCTCAGCCTGTTTGTACCGTAATTTTTGCTACAAAGGTTACTCTCAAGAGAGCAAACTGTGTTTCAGGGACTAAAGTTGTGGACGCACATCTGCACCTGCTATGGCAGACCTGCAGGTGCGCTTTAAGGCTTAAGCCCATTTCTGTCAGCATTTTAATGCCCGGGGAGCTGAAGCAAAGGAGAGAGTGAGGCGAGCTGAGAATGTTTATCTTGATCCATATTCTCACATTGATCAGTCCCTGGTGGAAGTGCGGCTCACCAGAGACAATAATGACCCTGATCCGGGCACTCGGCATGTCTCTGTTTTGTTAAGTTCCCCGCGTTATCGATCCAGTGGGGCTCTTGAGTGCTGCTTGGATTCACTCCCAGGCCATTTCGCCTCAGCACACAGCAGTGACCAGGCACAAAGAAGGCTCAATTAGCACCGGCTCTGCGTCGTCTGCTCCCCCACCTTCAAAATCACTCCATCAACTGGTAGGAGGGGGGCGGGGGATTGGAGGAGAAGAAAAGACAGAACAGGAAAGCTGGAGAAAAAGAGAGAGAAATTGAAAGGTGGAGGTGCAGGGAAGCACTGAGAGACCTGGGACAATGGAGCAATGCCAAGGTTTTACCTCAAATCAAGACAGTAGCAGCGGCTGCACCTCATGTTAATGACGCTGCCTCTGCAGCAAAGCATACATAACAACCTGGCTGCAACGACACACAGAGGAACACAAGAGACAATTTCCTGCCCAGGCTGTAAGTGCAGACAACAAAAAGCGGTGAAGTGACTGCAGGAGAAGGAAGAATTTCACTAGACCTCAAATTAACCCCACCACATCGCCACAGTAGGCAGGGTATTCTAAAGCGCTGCTGGTGGCTCTGGGTGATAACAGCACAGTAAAACTGACATGTGGTGGAATAATTCTCTGCTGATTCTGGTGAGGCAGTGAGAGATCTCTGGGCTGCCAAGACGCCCTGTGATCCTTACTGAACCTGGCATGTGCCGTTAATGTTGCAGACATGTTGTCAGCTGATTTGGGCAAGGTGGTGGAAAGACATTATTGGCTTGAAAGGGAGGGTCAATCATAGGCAAAGTCAAAAAGACCAAAACCTTGCCTGCACGTGCTAGCAACCTAAACCTAGAATCCAGCGCCTGAGTCCGGCCCTAATAGTTTTCTATCCACACAAACAATAAAAATGCATAAAATGTCCTCAACCCCCCAGCCCGCCGCAGCCCCGCTCCTCTTATCCCCTGCAGCCTTGGCGTCACTCTGAGCCGGGGCCAGAGATAAACCACTCAAGACGATGAGGATGATAATGGCAGACGCCGCAGCGCCTCAAAATTCAATCAGTGCCTGGACGTCAATGCGGATGAGTGTAAAAGTGAAATATGTTCGCCGGCGTGTGTTAAAAGATGCCACACAGGGCTCACAGAAACAACAGCGAGAGATCTGGAGGGCCATGAGGTGAAAAAAAAAGAAACGGAGAGAGAGAAAGAGAGGGGAAGCAAGAGAAAAATGAATATAATGTGTTTCAACTGCTCTCCTTCCCAGCACAATCCCACTGGCATTTTCAGCAGCGCTACTTTAACCACAGACTGTGAATAAATTACCCTTTTGAACTCAGGGTGATTGCAAATGTGCCCTGGTTTCTCTTGAGACATGTCTGGCACTACCCCTCAGCCAGCCTTGTCACAAAGGCCCCTTCACTCCCTCTCCTCCCTCCCTCCCATCTACAGTATTCACAGCGCACACACACACACACACAGTCATGCATAACATCACAAAACTTTTAATTTTCTGTAATTGCTGGTGAATTTTCTGTTTCTTTCTCAGCCATAATATATGCATTTACACTGCAGGAAGCTTTTCCAGGATCCAGGGAAGAATTCCGGGACTGTTGTTTAAACGGTAGTAGTAGGGAAGTAGCATATGTTTGATGGAACGTAAACTAAAGGAGTGTTGTGGGAGGGTGCTAAACAATACCAGCTAAATAATACCAGCATTTTTTAACTCATCTCCCATTTTAAACTCCTCTCCATTTCGCATTTTAGGTCAACTTTAAATTAAATGACAGGACTATTCTATATTTTTTAGTTTGCAAACATTCAAACTCATGATTTGTTTTTTTTTACAGTGTTTAGATTGAAATACAGTAACAAAATCAGTTATCCTTAGCCATGTTGTAATTCAAACCAGAGATCTTTTTTCCTCTCTCTCTCCAAAGATGAGTAAACATTGAAGAGAAATGTATCTCAAATTTTTGGCATTTTTAACTTTCAATAATGTCTGGAGTGACTGTACATAATTATAAAGTGTGACTGGTATGAGAGAATCATCAGTTTTGGTTTACTTGCCAAAATTTCACTGCTTTTCTTTTCACTACTGGCCCTGTGTCTCTCTCCCACCCGCCCCCAGAGGGTGCACAGATGTTTGGGTCAAATACAAGGTTTCAGGAAGTTCCAGGTAAACTTGCCTTTACCCGCTTAGCTTTTTCTTTCATTGAACTAAGCACTGATATCTAGGTATGCCAGGGTTTTCTGAAGTTAAAATTTCAAACAGCTAGCATTTCCTATGGTTTAAAGACCTTTTAGGAGTTGTATCCAGATGTTGAAAGCAAAGACAGCGCTGCCCTCTTCCACCTGTAACTACACATTTCCTGTCAGCTGGCTGATAAAAGGCCACCACTCCTTGCTTCAGTAATGACACATTTGGCAGTTTTTTCCAAATATTCCCAATAAATAAAAAATGTACTGTACAAATTACACTGAGTGAGGAAAATATAAAGGCTTTTCTGTAAAAAAAGCACTTAAAATCTACTAGTAAATTTAGAGGCTGTTTATTCTGCATTTTTGCTTAAGTCAGCGTATTGGATTTAACATAACAATAACAAGTACATTTATAGATAACATATTTGTGGTTAACAATATAACATTTCAGCGGCAGCAGAAATATTTTCCAGTTTTGTGTTTGAAAAAGCAGTTAGATCATCTTATACATTTTTGTTTTCAATTTTTATGTAAATACCAGGAAACTACAATATTTTTATTACAATTATGCTATAAAGATCCCATACTGTCCTATACATACAGTGAAGTCCCAACATTCTGAGTGAAAATGCTATAACAGTGTGATATTTTTTTAAAAATCAAAGCAAAGATGGAAGATGGTATAGAGATTTGGGAGCTGCAGAAGGCAGGAAAGGAATTTCAGTGAGCGACATTAAGCAGGTTGAATAGCAGCCAGCGGGAGTGTGCCAATGTGTTCCCAAATGCTCATTATAACACATGGCCCATACATTACCGTGACAATGTCCATTATTTATTAGACTCCACACTGGGAAACAGCCCAGTTTTTATGACCACAGACGTCTGACAGGCTGCAACCAAAATAAAAATAATTACCACTGTCACACACACGCAGACACGCACAAACGCTTGACACTTATCATCGGCACTGAAAGTTCAGTCTGCGATCATTCCAGAATGGTCAAATGAAAGCATGCTTTTATTGATTTCAGCTTGTTTTTAAAGCAGGGAACTGGAAAGATACGAGGATTCATCAGAGTCAATCAGGGAGGAGTTTGATAGCCAGGTAATCATTCTCGACCGACTTCCTGCAGTGATCGGGTGGTGGTGGTGCTGCTGGGTGGGGGTTCCGGGGTGCAGTCAGCCTCAACTGACGTGTTATATATTGCCTGTCACTTTATTCTGCAAAAATATTGGGGCATTGCCGAGCTCAAACATGGAAGGCATCGCAATCCATCACCTGGAGAGCTCGCCGGTGTTGGTGGGAGGGGGTCGAAATCTCATCCGGAGCCTTGTAATCGGTCCCAGGGCCGTTCATAAAAGGCACTTCTTCCAAGGCCACCATCACAGATGAACTCTTGTAGTTATTCAAACACCGGTGCCCAAAATGTAGCATCACACCATAGCTCTGCTCTGTCTAAAAACAGGAATCAGCTTAATAATAACAATAACTAGGCCACTAATGGTGACAAAACTGTTTTGAAGAATCTCATCAGTAACAAAAGTAGCCATGAACTGTCCAAAAAGTTGCTAGAAGTTGCTGAATGATCTCCACAGCAAATGTGCACAATTGTCTATAAGCATGTAATTGTATTGACGTGAATATAAAAAAACAAAATGTAGTTTAACTCTTTTCCAGGAGTGTCATCTGCAAAAGGGACCCAAATAGACACATTTTTTTTATTAGTTAATTAATTTGTACCTATTTTTATTGTATTGGTTTTAACCTGACCTCTTGTACCTACATGTTACAATAAAACATGGCGATTTTTAATTACAGCATTTTATAACATTTTCTTTTGCTGCCCAATCACAAACAATGTGACAAGTCTTTAGCTTGGCTCTGAATTCACCTAAATCTACATAATTACTACATAAAAGTTTTGTTGTAATCTTTGAAGTCTGACCATCACAGCATCGCAAATCATGTCTTTAAAAATGTTTTTAAAGAAACCACCGTTTGCTAAGTTTTCATCTAAGAGTCTTTGGAATACACTATGTTGGAACAAAAAAAAACATTTTATGTCAGTCATCTGTTATCTTTGGTGTTTTTTATAAATTCAGCCCAGAAAGAGAATAAATTATGTCTCTGTGTTGGTAAGGAAATGTTGATAGTAAAAAACTGCCTAGAGATCCAGTTTCTTATGGGCTCTTTGATATGTTCCTGTTGTACAGTTTATTCTTAATGCCTAAATGGTCCACAGGTCAGCAGTAAGTGGCTCAACTCCACTGAAAAAGCTCAAAACAACTATGAAAGATTACAAACAGTCAGAATCCTTGAAAACAATGTTTTAAAAGAATTTAGCACACTTCTGTGCATCCCAGACAAACACGCTCAATGCGCAGATGCACACAGGTAAAGAGGTCCACAAGTGTCCTTATTACGCTTCAGTACCATGATGTGGCTACAATTCAATATCTGGCCTTGAACAAGCCATCCGTTCAAGCAAATCAAGCTAAGTGTACTGCGGATGTTTGTGAGTAATGAGGAATTTGGGAGATTTTTGCTGACTAGACATTTATGGATGGTGGGAGGGGTGGCTTATGATGGTGTGCTTAAGAGCTATGCCTGGGAGAGGAGGGGATGTCACAGGGGGGAGATTAGGTTGAGGGGCAGTGAAGGAAAACCCAAATCCATCTCCATCTCAGAAACATCCTAAAGCAGATTACTTACTTTAGCCGCGGAGGAAGAGCGAGAGAAGGGGCAGCAGACTAACGCGGAGGCAGTGAACGAGAGAGCAATTAGCATAGATGCAATTTCGGCACAGTCCCCTGACTTGATATTTGACCTTTAGTAAGCGTCTTGCCAAATATCGCCCGCGAAGCACCGACAGACCATATGGCAAAGTGCTGCTGGAGACTGAGATCAGTGTGACTTGCAGCCTCTGTATGGTAATGGAGGGGAATGTAATTACAGCGCACTATTCCTGTAGGACGTATATTTCACTAGCCCGCCATAGGAGTGGCTTTGCATTAAGTGGGCGATGAAATGGAATGGACCCAGCATTTCTGAGCCTGGACAGCAATATGTCTCTTTATGAGCAAGTCATGATGGAGAGAGGAATACTTAGTAAAAACCCTGAAACCCAAGCTAAGGAAGAAAGCAGCTGAACCACAATCATTAATGTCACAGCAGAAATATATCATTGGCTGCCAAAAGCAAAACCCCTGCTGAGTCAGAGACATCACTGATAGGAGCACAGTTTTAAAGCCAGAAATCAGAGAGGACACACTGTGGGCTAAGACACCAGCCAGCACGACTCAGAAATAAAAAGCTCTAAAACTTAGATATCAGCAGGAGAATTAACAAATGAGAATGTGAACAGGTCCTGTACAGAAGACAGACAACATCCTGACCTGTTTGCTATTTTTAGTATACAGGGGTTGGACAATGAAACTGAAACACCTGGTTTTAGACCACAATAATTTATTAGTATGGTGTAGGGCCTCCTTTTGCGGGCAATACAGCGTCAATTCGTCTTGTGAATGACATATACAAGTCCTGCACAGTGGTCAGAGGGATTTTAAGTCATTCTTCTTGCAGGATAGTGGCCAGGTCACTACGTGATACTGGTGGAGAAAAACGTTTCCTGACTCGCTCCTCCAAAACACCCCAAAGTGGCTCAATAATATTAAGATCTGGTGAGATGCCATGGGAGGCCATGGGAGATGTTCAACTTCACTTTCATGTTCATTAAACCAATCTTTCACCAGTCTTGCTGTGTGTATTGGTGCATTGTCATCCTGATACACGGCACCGCCTTCAGGATACAATGTTTGAACCACTGGATGCACATGGTCCTCAAGAACGATTCGGTAGTCCTTGGCAGTGACGCGCCCATCTAGCGTAAGTATTGGGCCAAGGGAATGCCATGATATGGCAGCCCAAACCATCACTTATCCACCCCCATGCTTCACTCTGGGCATGCGACAGTCTGGTTGGTATGCTTCTTTGGGGCTTCTCCACACCGTAACTCTCCCGGATGTGGGGAAAACAGTAAAGGTGGACCCATCAGAGAACAATACATGTTTCACATTGTCCACAGCCCAAGATTTGCGCTCCTTGCACCATTGAAACTGCTGTTTGGCATTGGTATGAGTGACCAAAGGTTTGGCTATAGCAGCCCGGCCGTGTATATTGACCCTGTGGAGCTCCCGACAGACAGTTCTGGTGGAAATAGGAGAGTTGAGGTGCACATTTAATTCTCCAGTGATTTGGGCAGCCGTGGTTTTATGTTTTTTGGATATAGTCCGGGTTAGCACCCGAACATCCCTTTCAGACAGCTTCCTCTTGCGTCCACAGTTAATCCTGTTGGATGTGGTTCGTCCTTCTTGGTGGTATGCTGACATTACCCTGGATACCGTGGCTCTTGATACACCACAAAGACTTGCTGTCTTGGTCACAGATGCGCCAGCAAGACGTGCACCAACAATTTGTCCTCTTTTGAACTCTGGTATGTCACCTATAATGTTGTGTGCATTTCAATATTTTGAGCAAAACTGTGCTCTTACCCTGCTAATTGAATCTTCACACTCTGCTCTTACTGGTGCAATGTGCAATCAATGAAGACTGCCTACCAGGCAGGTCCAATTTAGCCATGAAACCTCCCAGACTACAATGACAGGTGTTTCAGTTTCATTGTCCAACCCCTGTATGTCTCTTGTCTTTAAGTGAATGCCAAAAGTAAATATAGTAAATAAAACGTGCTTCTTTTGGCATGTTTGGAATTGCTTTATAAAATCATTTTGCCCATGTATTGTTTTCTATTAGGACATACAATTTCCATCTGAGCTGCTGTTATAATTATCTATGGTTAGTCAATAATTAAATAAAGAAATTGAAAATGATATGATATTTTAGCTTTCTAATTTGCGTACTCCATCAGAATTGCTATTCTATATAAATGAAAATATAAAGAAATGGATCATTTTGGTAGCACATGAAGTCCATCTATTGCATTTACAACCATTGTATCTATTACACTTAAACAGTTTATCATGAATATCATTATTGATCTAGTTTCCTCAAAATTTTCCATCCATCCATCCATCTATCCATCCTCCATTGCCTACATTCGCTTGTCCATGCAGGGTCGTGGGGGAGGTACTGCCTATCTCCAGTGGTGCCATTGATGTTAAAAATTAATTTATTTAAGGCTTTTTAGACGTTTTTACCAGAATTACCATTAATTGTGGAATTAATTGTGGTTTTTCATACATGTGACATATTTTAGTTTTTTTTTTATCTTGAGTCAGACAGTAGCAAAACAACAGATGGGATGTGTGTGCCTTTCAGTCTTTAAACCAAAATCTCCATCTCTCTCTGGTCCTAACAAAGTAGAAAAAGCATCTACTCTGCTAACTTTCCTTTTATGCTAAACCTTCTGTGTAAATAAAAAAGCACATATGAGAAGCACCGTATGTAAACACCAAACTCCCAACACACAAACATTTTTTTGCCCAGCAACAAAGACTGGGCCTTCTCTGCACTACCTATATTCACAAAGAAGAAACATTGTGGTGAATAGTATTTAACAAATGCTTAGCAATTGTGTTAAATTACTATGTATATATATAATTGTTAAACTGTTTGTTAAAACATTGCCTTAAAATCACTTATTTTCTTTGATTTCATATATATATATATATATATATATATATATATATATATATATATATATATATATATATATATATTATATATAAAGAGAAAAGGCTTTTTTAGGCTTTTAATGTTTTTTTAACCATAAGAAGCTGCATGGTATTATTATGACTTTTATAATGCTCAAACAAAACATTTCACAAATGGTTTAATAAAATACCATATTGTAATGAGGCTTTTAGAATATTTAATGTTCATTCATTCATTCGTTCATTTTCTATATCGCTTATTCCATAGTGGGTCACGGGGGAGCTGGTGCTTATCCCCAGCAGTCTATGGCCGAGAGGCGGGGTAGACAGGTCGCCAATCCATCGCAGGGCAGCAATATTTAATGTGTTCAGACAAAATGAGATTTTTTTTCTAATCTTAAATCGACCAGATTTTAAAATCCAACGATCTTTTGCCAGACAAACCAGCCACTCCATCCTGATACCCAGGAACCTTCATCCTGGCTCATTTTTCCCATCAACCAAGCTTGGATCACAGGTCGAGAGATCCATTCGGGTTCCTTGAGAGGTGATGCAAAAAGATCTGGAGCCTACAAAGGCATTCAGCCTCTTCTGCTAAGGCGATTTTCTGGTACTGGAAACATTGTGTCTTTAAATTCCTCTCTTCTTCTTTTCCTCTCCCGAACTATCCCCTTCAAACTATTGTTAGACTATGAAACCATTTATTTGAACTCCTGACAGAGCAGTAGACTTTTTTCATGAAATTACATATTTAACCACTGGTTGGCAGCAGAGTAGATGTTGGGGTCAGAATTGAGGGCCTTTGTTGTATTTTATAGCATTATTGCATAGAAATGAAATATATTACATAATATAACACAATAGTCTGGATAAACCACACATACTCACCCACCACGTCATATGTTCATAAACTGTATTTTATGTATTTCTAGATAAAATAGTGGTTGCTATTATGCAAAAAACTACAGAGAAGCGTACAAATTAATAGAAACAATTATGCATATTTCTGATTAGAAGCTGATTTAAAGACTTTAGCTCTAAGAATCAAAAACTATGTATGTCATTTTTAACACTTAAAAAGGTTTTTGGATGCTTTGCTTATTAAAAGAATGGCATTTAGTTCTGCAGGAACATCTTAAATGTAAGTTTCCTGGGAGAGCTATGGCGGGTTTGAGGATTTCAACCAGTTGGAATTTTCAAATTTCCTTTTCAAATTCAATTCAATTCAATTCAGTTTATTTATATAGCGCCAATTCACAACACATGTCGTCTCAAGGCACTTCACAAAAGTCAGGTACATACATTCAAATTAATCCTAACCACTGAACAGGGCAGTCAGATTCAGTGATTTATTCAAATTGGATAAAAAGTTTTTCTATCTAAGGAAACCCAGCAGATTGCATCCAGTCAGTGACTTGCAGCATTTACTCCTCCTGGATGAGCATATAGAGACAGTGGACAGTCACTGGCGTTGACTTTGCAGCAATCCCTCATACTGAGCATGCATGTAGCGACAGTGGAGAGGAAAAACTCAAAGAAAACAGTGGCACAGATCTTTTTCAGTTTGTTAAGAATAGACAAATCTGTTTGGTATTTTGTTTTTGAGCCAAAAAGAATTTGCTAACTGAATGCCTTTCTTTAATAAGCAAAACATGCAAAACTCTTTTTAAGTTTTGGATCTACAATGATTTATACATCCCGTTACTACAATAATAATAATAAAGACTACTTTATTTGATTAATTAAAATATTGCAGGCATAGTGTGCTGTTGAGCAGTTAAAAAATTATTACACTTTTTTGGCCCACAAGCACTTCTGATTTGACCATTTTGCCCCATGGGACAAAAAGTTTGGACATCCCTGTTCTAAATGATTAAATAGAAATATTCTTTATATAGGTAATTAATGTCTACAACCAACCTATCTTGTTTAAAAGATATTTGAGTTACAAATATTTTTAAACAAATATTAACATTATTACAAATCATTTAATTATTTACATAGAATTCGGACGCATAAGGATGGAGGCTGGAAGAAACTGAGGCATCACCTTAAAATGAGAGGAGCTTTCACATGCGGAAACTAAATAACTGCAGCGTCGAGGTCTATAGAGCTCCAAGACAGAAAATTAGGGCAGGATGAGCAGGAAGACAGCAAGGTGGTCCAGGACGGGTGCACGGGAGGAGTGATTTGGCTACCTGAGGGATCTGGTCTGGAAATCCCCAGCCTCCCTGCCAAGTCGCAGCTCTTTGAACAGCGAAAGTCGTCAGCCAGCACGACGACAAACCAAGTGGGTGTAACGAAGCGAGGGCTAAGCGAGGCAACATGATGCCAGTTCTCTGAAATGTTAAATTGAAATGCAAAGTAGGAGCGGGTCGTCTTGTTTAGAGCAGATTTCTCAGCATCTGTGTGGGAGTCCTAAAACTTAGAGGGTTCACATGCAAATCTTTGCATATTTAGAGTAAATCAACATAATATTTAGGGTAGGATTGGAAAATACACACAGCTGAGGCTGAGTTTAATTTTGCTCAGGTAAATGAGAGTCGCAACAATCTGTTCTTGAAATACGATGAACAACAAAAGCTTCACTTCAGGAAATTAGATTTTAAAATACACAAAATATTTGCTTTATCTAAGTATCATGATGACTTTTCTCAATAATACTACTGAAAAACACACATTAGTTGTAGCTGGATTATTATTATTATTATTATTATTACTATTATTATTATTATCATTATTATAGACATAAAATAAGTCAATGTTAATTTGAAATGTGTGTATAACTAACAGGAAGTAATCAAAAGTTTTTAAGCTTTTAAGTGCTAGATAAATATACTCATTCTTTACACATTCAAGCTAAAGCACTGTAAAAAAAACAAAAAAAAGCAAGGATATAGTGGTTTAAAGGAATGCTATATTATAGGTTTTTTCATAACTTATATTTCTATCAAACAGTAATCGTGACTGGAAATTCATCACACACTTTGTTCTCAGTTTGTGTTTCACAGAGGAAGATTATTGGTGGTGCACTGCCTCCTACCTCTATTCCCTATTTAAATATTCATCAGCTCCTTTGTAAAACTCCCCATTTTAAATGCGGCAGCAGTTTAAAGTTACATGAAATATAGTTGCATTAACTGATATGACCTTTTTTGACTAGACTACCGTTATTATAAGATGGTAGATATCCACTTTAGTCTTTGCCTTTCTCAGACTGGATATTTGCTTCAGCATCCTGGACCAACTTAACAGCAAATAGAGTTCTTCTGCATGTAAGATATTAACTTCTTGTTAACTTTTAGCATAACCTAGCTTCAAAAGCCCTGAACTATCCCTTTGACTCTTCATAGTTCATAAGGAATACATTTACCCACACACATCCTGTTGCCTGACATGATTGATTATTTTGTAATTCAGATCATTTTTGAATCTCTATACCATAAAAGCACCATGGTCATGCTACCCACATCCTTTTCTGGCAGATCGTTTTAAACAAACAACAAACTTCATGGCCAGCCCATTGGGTTCACCTGATTGCTACTGGAAGGGTTTCTCTTTGTCTGGTGAAAACCTCATGACATGCCTCAGCATAAGCACAAACAGAGAACATGTACAGTGTCAGCATCACACTTCTGGCAAAAAACAAAGCACATATAATCGCCTGCAATAAATAATAAGAGCGCCTCTTCATTTCGAATCCTCCCTAAAAAAAAATCGTGTTTTCCGCTGCTGTGCAGATGTGAGTAAGTGTGTAGGGGAAAAACTAAATAAGATTTCATCAATTAATCACAGAGGCAGCACTCTTTGACACACAGTGGTCATTATTCCAGCTTCATCCAGAAGTCCTTTTAGAGGCCCATTTTTCTCAAAACAAATCTCACCTTCATAATAATTTATACTCACACACCACTCAGGGGTAGTGTAACATATATGAATAGTTGAAAGAGGTTTCTAAACTTGTTTCATTTCTACTTGTTTTTGCTTATTCAAACAACATATTGAATCAGTCATCATTGCAATATTAACACGTGCCATTTCTCAATCATGAAGACCTGTTTAAATTTTATATTTGGCAGTATTCTATAAGTGCCATGCATGCACATTCTGCATGCCAATAATATATTTGGCCTGTCTGGTAGACTTAAATGTGGTGCCCTCTGTTTTTATTCAATTTCACTTGTTGAAATACTAAAGCTCACAAAGTGTGAGGAAAAAGAAAGAAAAGGCTAAGGAAAATTTATAGGGTAATCGCAATCAATATCATTATCACAGTATTGTATAGCATTGTAAATTATATGTTTTCCTGATATTATCGAGGCCCTTAGATGTCAGTGTTGTGAAAAACATCTGTTGTTTCTGAAAAGGCTTATCTACATTCAGTGTTGTGCTCAATTATCAGCTGCAGGAAAACATGATCATTTAGTCAACCTCTCTCACCTTGTTCAATGTTGTTTGAGATAAGACACACCAGTAACTATTACTTAAAGCTTCTGCAGGGTAGGGTGACAATTTTCCAGAAATTCAAACTATTTTGTATAAAGTCACAGAGAAGAAGAGAGCTGTGTTAAACAGAGCAGCGGTGGAAAGCGGTGAAATCACTGCTGTTCAACAGGCTGCAATAGGTAGATCTGACCTAGTAAACTTACTATAGACTACATGAAAATGTGTGTAAAGGGGAAAAAATGAAAGTGGGATTAAGGAATGGTTTACTTGCCAAATTTTTGTCCACATGAGTAGTTTATGGAATTTAATTGTTTTCAAACTAATGCCAGGTTTGGATATTTTGGAGATATTTTTTTTCAAACATTGGTAAAAGTCCTATACAAAGAGATGCAAGAGCAGTTTATTAAACAGGAAAATTGTTGAAGTACTTTTTATGTTATATAATTCCAAAATGTTACACACAGTGATGCCTTTCTCCTGGTTATTTCAGCTTATTTAGATGATTATGGCTTAATAAAACCCAAACTACAGTTTCTCTAACAATTATGATGATAATTAAAACCAAAAAAAAAAAAAGAAGAATTTTAGCACATAAATGTTTTCTTATGGTGTACACAATCCTGGGAAAGATGGCTGAGCTGACAGTTGCCAAGCCAACAGTCACTGACATCCTCCCAAAGGAGATTAAGCCACAAAAGTCATTGGTAAAGAAGCTAGAGTCCACAGAGTGCTGTATCCAAGCACCTAAATAAAAGGTTCAGTTGAAGGAAAAAGTGCGTTGGAAAAAGGTGTACCAGCGAAAGGGTTGTCCACAGTCTTGAGAAGATTGTGGCTTCTGCGTGACTGCAGTCAGTGCTTCAACAGCCATCATGCATTACCTGGGCTAAGAAGAAAATAAAACTGGACTGTTCCTTGGCAATCCAAAGTCCTCTGTTCATTTTGACACCTTAGCAGTACCACAGGCTTATCGCCTCCATGCCACACTGCATTGATGCATAATTTATGTAAAAGAAGCCCTGACTAAGTAGTCAGTATCATATACTGTACAATACAAATAATAGAAACTATTTGGTTTGCATTTGCTGTAAGCAAAACTAACTAAGCCAAAACTAACAGAAATAAATGCTTGGAATAATCACACTGGGTATAATGAAACTATATAATATAAAAAGCTTCCTTTTAGAATAGAATCACCTAAATAAATTTACTTTTCAATCATATTCTAATTTATTGGCACTTCATAAATATTCATACTGATTCTAAAATAAACAATGTTTTCATATTAAAAATGGGACTTTAACATAATAGTATTGTTTCATCCTGAGCCCTTTTCCTCTTTTTGCAAATTAGTCAAATAGCAAGTAGCTACTGTAGTTATCTGCCACAACGCCAAGACTGCAGTTGGCTGTTTATTTTACCCACAGACACGCTCACCCTTAAAACGTTAGGGAAGTGATTGGTTGAACTACTCTGGTATCCGGACCGGGACCAAATGTAATTTTTTTTCAACAAAAATGATTTTGTAACTTCCTGATTTTATTTATTTTTTTGCTTTTCTGCTCTACTCTGTTCTTACTTTCATTAAAAGCAGCCTTTAATTTCTAAAGCTAGGTTTTTGCAGTTTCGTAAACATGAGTTTTTAAAACCTTGGTTTATGTTTCATGCTGAACTGGCGATGACGTTGGATAAAAAAATAATCAAACAGTCATAAAAAATAAATGGTATTGAGAAACAAGTAATAAAGCAGTCTGTTATAAAATGTAAAGTGTAATAACAGTGAAGCAGGTTCAAATTAAGCTGGAACATGAAGCATCACCAGGATCAACAGTTTAATTCAGAGCTAGTCCAAGGAGACTCTCATCCTGCCAAGTCATTGCTTCCAACAATAATCAGACAGGGAAACTGGTCACAGTTTGTAAAAACACAGGCTGCCCTCTGAACTGATTGAAATTACTTTTCTCTTTTAACAGAACACCACAGTACATTTAAGAGATGTCAACAAACTGCGGACAGCTCAGTGGCTGATGGGGGGGAGAAGCTCCCAGCTCTGTAGTCAAGAGAAAAAAAATTAATCCACCTGATCGTGGCGTTATAAATCCTTTCCTTTGCCTGGGGACCACAGGGTGACTTCACACCTCTATGACACACTTGAACCTCAGGGCATCTAGGAGAGAAAAAGAAGGAATATCTTTCTGGGCATGGTGTCAGATGCTCACCATGAAATATTCATAACCTGCGACCAGAGCCACAAAAGACGTAGTGGCAGCCTGCGAGGATTTGACTTGCAGAAATGGAGGTGCTTAAAGCGCATTGACTGGTTTCTCTCATCAAATGTCACTCACAAATTCTCTTGATTCACGTCAGTATTTCCATGCTGAATGGGACAGAGCCACCTGTCATTTGCTGTCTTTTAACTTAAACATGCAACATTTTTATTTTAACAATATATTGAACTAAAACAATAAGAATAAGAAGATCATTCTGGAACATGTTTAGATTTTATGTGCGAGCAGCAGCTTAACTGCAGAAATTCAATAGATTAGGGCACATCCCTACTGTTTGGACATATTGTATTGTGCAGTCATATTGAATAAATGTGTTCTAATGAGGATGTTTTTGTCAGATGAGTATTTTTTTTTTAAAACAATCTTTAAGTAGGCATAAAATTTACCTTTCAAAAAGCCCACATTTCTGTATCAAAAAAGTTTTTTCTATTGGTCTGATGTAATATTCTAATCTTAATTTGCCGTAAGCAGAAAATCCACATAATTATCAGAAATAAAGGCTTGAAACATCAGTTTGTGTGCAGGTAATCTATATAATTAATTTCATTTAATGAGCTAAGTTACTAAAACAAATTAACTTTTCAACAACATTCTCATTTACTGAATGAGTCTGTATATAGGTAGGGTACAGGGAGTTTAAGAGTATGCTGACTAGGATAAAGATTTTAAATAGATAAAGAAAATTGGTATTTTAAACAAAACATATCACACCAAAACAGAAAACCCAAGAGAAAATACTCCATTCCTTCTGTAGTTTTTTTTTTGTGTCTGTTCGATCTTCTCAAATCCCAGGTCTCCCACAGCAGATGGTCAATCACCCTGAGCCAGGTTCTGCTGGAGGTTTCTTCCTTTTATAAAGGAGTTTTCCTTCCCACTGTCGCCACATGCTTGCTCAGCATGAGGGATTGATGCAAAGTCAGTGACTCCATGCAGCCAACTGGGTTTCCTTAGAAAACATTATACCAATTACCAATATAAAATACACTTGATTGCATTGCTTTAAAACTAGGACTGAATTGGAATATATGTAATTGATTTTGAATCTTTCTATACAACTGGATTAAATAGACTGTAGATTTCTGTATATAAACTGGATCTGTTTGTTTTGTAAAGTGTCTTGAGACAACATTTGTTGTGAATTGGAGCAACTTAAAGAAACAGATTGGAATTTAACGGACATTTTTAATCTACTAGCCGTTTTGGTATACTGGGATTCTCCTTTTCATCAGCAAACATGGCAAACAAAAGTTGCTACAGTCTGTTTTGAATAGGTCAGATTGGTAAACAAACCTTTTTTCCTTTCCTGGTGATTTTACGTTTTTTGGTCTTCCCTCCACCTAACTCAAGAAAAATGTAATTCCGTTTTTTCCAGCTTTACTTCCAGATGAAGTGTTCAGAGGTAAGGCACAGCAAATGACTGAAGATTATGATTTAAACTTATACAACTAAACAAAGTCTTCAACAAATGAAAGCTTTAATACAATTTTTAATTTTGTTGTTATGTAAGGCTCAAATTTTATACAAAATATAAAAGGCCAGAAGCTTAGCATCTTTTTTTATTTTTTTATTAACAGCATTTTTGCTTTCTTGGAAGAAAAGGAGTAATTTTCATTGTGGAGGTCAGTTTCATACCAGATGGATGAAGATCCTTCTAAAACTCCTTTGCTAGAAAGGGAGCTGATAAATGAAAATAGCACTTGTGGATTCTCCTGAATATGTGGAGGAAGCTAACAATTAGGGTGATGGCCAGAAGGCCTTTAAACCTCAAAGATTTGGAGCTGATCACCGAAGATAAACCATCATATTACCAGAGGAAACAAGCAAAAAAGCTGGTCAGCAATGATAGGAAAGGTTTGATTGCTGCAATGCCAATAATTACTTTCTATTGATTATTGAGAAGGGTAAGTCTGTTTTTAATAAAATGTAAATAAAACTGATAAATTACTTTTTCAAAGACCAATACTCCTTTTACATTGTTTCATAATCTTTTAAAAGATGACTTTCTCATCTCCTATCAAAAACAAACTTTTCTGTTGAATGGAAATTCTTTTAGAAATTTAGTGAACTGAGCCTTAGTTTCAGCACTTTTGTTTTGATTGAATTTGGACCAGAAGTATGGGATGAAAAAGCTGCATTTTCAACAGATTATTCTGGGCTAAATTAAGATGAGGACTAGCCAACCAGAAATATCCATAAAATGAACGACTGGACAGGTGATGTTTGCAGAGCTGATACAAACCTTTCCTGGATCATACAGATGAATATAATCTGTGTATGAGCTTTACTTTTCACTCTTACCAGCATGCTGGTATATATATATGTATTGTGTACCACTGCCTACACAGGCCAGTATTGACACATCGTAATGACTCCTGCAATAAGGTGTAAATACAACCCAAAGGTTTTTTGATCTACAATGTTATTTCCTGATTTTCTGCATGTTATATAATGTTATATATCCAATACCTGAATGAATGTAGCACATACAGGCAAAGATCTGCCGCTCCAGTTTAGATGACTGTGCTGGGACCCCAGCCATGAATGAACATGAAGTGAACATGGATGAATTTGGACTCTGAACTATATGAATCTCTACACATTTCAGTGTCACCCTGACTTCCACTTCAGCACAGGAAGAGGAGGAGTCAGAGCTGAACAAAAATGTGTTGCTACAACTTGGCGGCCTCTTTCCATGCAGATCTCAGGCAGGAACCAGACAGGAGGGGCACGACACGCCAATGTCTCCTTGCTGGCAAGCAGACATGACTCTTCAATTTGGATCCAAAAGTTACGTCGATCACGCTGATCGTAGGCAACAAAGTTAAGTAATGATTTGCTGTTCGTGCATCCAGCATTCATTTAAAAAAGGGTGTAGTAATAAGACAGGCGTGGCTTGACTTTTCTTCTGAGGCATCCAGAAACAGCCCTAATCGAAATGGATTTCACCCACGGCCTGGAAAAGAAGGCCGGGACCACATTGCATGCCTTCCTGCGTGTACATCCAGGTAGCGAGAGCTACCCTGCCGCACCTCGGCCACTTAAAGAGCCGAACGTGCCTTGTCGCACAGTTTGGCTGGGCCAACTAAAGGCCGACCTCTTACAGCTACTGAGATTAGCCGCAACACTTTCGGTCCACATGTGGATGACCGGACCTCCCTCATCTCGTTGCCCGGAAACCTTTCCCTCAGCACAGTTCACGTAAGAGTAGTGTTTGGGCAGAGAAAATTAGTTTAGAGTTAAAAAATCTAAATAATGTTCGTTTCATGATGTTTGGTTCTTGTTTGTGTTGAGAAAACTCAGCTAAGTGCTAACAGACTAGCTGCTCAGCTAATGATTTGTTCTGTGTTCTGTTTTTTAAGTTAAGACAACTTTATTTAAAGGGTGGTTTTTAAACAAAGATCGGCCATAACTCGCCGTCAATGCTTATGTAGTTTGATCCTTTTATTGATGGTATTTTAAAGATACATATTTGATTTTAAAGGGATGGTAACAAGCTGTAAGCTTCTTTTTGTCACTTCAACCACTAATGGCTAAGGTAACACGTGACTTATGACCGCCATTTTATGAGTCTATTAAAAATCATTTATCCAGAAAGGTTGTTAGTTTCCAGTCTACAAAAATAATATTTCCCTAAATATTATTTTACTAAATCTGATAGCTAATTAAACACCATTAAGACTAATTTATCCAGAAAGGTTTGGTTCTTATTCAAATAATATTCCCTAAGATATTAATATAATATTTCCTTAATAATATTTACTTAAATATTATTGTACTAAATAAAGGCATCGTATTAAACACCATTGAGAATTAGTCATCCAGAAGGTTAGTTTTATTCAGCAAATCATTCTTTAAAATATTATTTTACCAAAATATTGTTTTATCCACTCTTGCATTGTGAATGGTGGTTTAAAGGTATACCAATTATTGTCTAAGTTAGTTCCAAGACTGACGTAACTTCATTTCCAGATTCATCAACATAATCTTTGGTTCTCACACATAAATTACATTTAATGGTAATGTTGCATCACTTTATTGGCCATGGTTTTTAACCACCTTTGATTCACTTGTTCATATTGTACATAGTTGGTCTTCTTTATTGTTTGATTCTGCTTGGTAGTTTCGTTGGATTGTTCTAGTATCGTAGAGTTTGTTGATTGAAATATGTTTGACTTTGAGTTGACCTATTTTTGTTAATAAATTCTTGTATTTTAAGAAATCGTGTGAATTTATTCCCTGTGTGTGCAGAGTTTTACTGTTCAGTAATGTCAGAGCTTGGCTCACCCCCTTCACTATTGTCCTTATTGGGCTGGTATTCACCGGACAACACTTAACAGACCGAATCATTATTTAATAAAATATTAAAATATTAATATTTAATATTAAATAAAACTTTAAAAATAATAATCACAACACCTGTATGTTGTTTTGAGACATTAGAAGTAAAGAAGAATATACTTACACATCTAATCTACTTAAGGACTGCACACCCTTTGTGTGTTCATCTCTTCATCTCTGACGAGAAATTTGCACAAATCATCAGGGATAATTGGAATAAGGAGGACAACTACTGGAATAAATTGAGCCATTGATCGGCTTTTATTTTGTGCAATTTGCACAAAATAAAAGTCCACTTCAAGTTCCAGTTCCAGTCTTATCTTAGGGGGCACCCTGGTTTCCTCTTATTTCCCTCCAGCTTCAAAACTTGTTGTGATTCAAAAATGTTATGATTCAGAATTAAATTCAGCGTTTCCAAACCCTGTACAGTTCTCACAAAGCGTCATTGAATGAATGGGAGTGCTGCCAGAAGCTTTTGGTTATCTCTGCTTTGAGGCCAATGCGATATGGATCCAATACTTCCAACGGTATGATGGACAAAAGTTAAAGAGCAGCAAATACAGATCAGATAAGACTGAATTCACCTCTCAACCATAATTAAATCTGATTCAGTATGTTTTGATTCAATAGAATGCAACAGGATGTGTTGCAATCGGTTAGGAGGAAGCAAGATAATGATGCTTTGTGACTAACGGAGCATAATTAATAGTAAAAGAAAGTTTTCTCAAGAAAGCTTTGCATTATAATACCTGTACATAAACACTTGGCTCTTAATAATGAAACTCTTTGCTCCCTCAAAAAAGAGAATAATAGATACACTGATTGTAGCATTGTTTTTAGTCCAGATGCTATACAATAAATTGTTTCTTCAGGGATATTAGTACATAAATCTGCACTAGACTGATGGCAGCCCTGTCCACACTTACTAAGGAAACCTCAAATACAAAAATGAGGAAAGTAATGACTGAGATTAAATAATACAGTTCAAAAGATAACAAGAGCCATACCTGCTTTGGGGAAACATTTAACCTAGCACTGGTTTAGCCAGTCTTCTGATCTTCCTGTTTTGGGTTAGGGTTAGATAAGAATAGATAAAACTATAGTTGAAGTTTGGACCACAATTTCCATCCTCCGATTTAAAGAACAAAGGGGGAAGCTTGTAAGCCTGACAACACCATCTCAGCTGTGAAGTACAGTTGTGGCAGCATCATGTTGTGTAAGTGTGTTGCGTAGGTAAGGGCATCTGGGTGGGCGGGGAATGGGGCAGTTGACTGGTACAGGTCGCCAGTCCATCAGAGGGCAACACAGAGACACACAACCATACACACTTATACCTATGGGCAATTTGGAATAACCAATTAAAAAATGCTCTAAAAAAACCTTTCTAATTGGAATCTGGAATATAGAAAACAGAAAGAATGTGGATGATCCTAACAGCTTGAAACAGGAAAGGTTTGGTCTCAATTATTGTCAGACAGTGAGAAAAAAAGGCCTTATGCCTTTTTTTCCATCATGGACACAAAACATCTGGTTTCAACTACAGTAAGTATATAATCAACCTTATAAATTAATAATATTAAAATATATATATTATATTTTATAAAATATATTTTATATTATTATATATATTTTTATTTAAAAATATATTTGAAACATAAAGTAACTGCAGAAATAAAATAGGAATTCACTACCATATCGTACCTGTGTCTTTTTGCAATACTGTGTGCATTATTACTATAGACTTTCCTCTCACACTTTTTCGTACAGTCTCTCAATAATGACGAGATACCTCTTAACTTCTCAGCCCGAGTTAGCATCAATAATTTATTCTTATCTGTTTAAAATTTAAAGCACCACACATTAACGTCTTGCCACACCTGCTCCTTCACGCTGTCCACCTTGTGGTGGGCTTTTTTTTTTACCCCTGTCCTCGTCTCTCTCTTAGCTTCTCCTTGCGCTATAATGAAGACAATGACAAGTCCTCCTTCCCTCTGCTGAACCTCGGCTGTTAAATCAAATGACGGCAGAGGAAGCGACAGAGCACATAATGTAAGGCCACCGCCCAGACGCCTTCTATTACGCTTTGGCCTTAATTGGTGGCCATGGCAAGGATGAAGAATTCCTCACTGGTGTTAATCTGTGCCTTTCTAAACACAGAGTTGACCCAAGGAGGACAGCAAGTCAGCGCAAATGGAAGCTGACAGAAAATTCACATGGCAGGATTGGTCTAGGGGAAAGAGGGCATGACAGTAACTAAAGGGGACCTGTGCTTTGAAGTAACTGGGGCTAGTTTGCAGAGGAAGATGTGTATAATTAAGCTTTTCTGCATTGTTGTTCAGATGGCAAAATCCCATTGTCTTGACAGGAGCTTACCGTTGCCCTTTAGGCTGAGATGTGTGGCCTTGTTCACCCTCTTTTTTATTTATTTTTTTCCACACTCCTCCAGACCTCTGTGACCAAATTAATTTTCAAAATTTAAGCTTGAATAAATCCAATAAGTTAGAGATCCATGGATCTTAAGACTACATGTCCCTCGGAGTTTTTCCTTCCCATTTTTTTTATTTATTCTTCACCCCCTCTCCTTACCCCACAGAGATTGACTTGGAACGGCCGGTGTTATCTCCAGAGAGGCAAAGGTTGGTGGGGGGAAGGGGGGTGAAGGCCACAGATTTGTCCTTATCTATTCTGAGCACACCTAAAACAAATTAGACCTGGCTGCCGCTGCTTATTTGGTTCCCCCACTCTCATTAAGGGACTGAAATCCAGGCTATTTTCCTCGAGGTCCTGCCTCTGTACCATTTTGGGGTCTTGTCTTTTATCGCTACAGCAAAGGTTTCCAGACAGACATGCAGCCTTTTCATCTCAACCATTTCATGTAGTCAAACCGACTCTGCACAAAAACTGCGACTTGGAGAACGGGCAGCCCTCCTCCCTATGCTGAGATGCTGATTTCCTACACATCATTTGATGCTGGCCTTTGACATTTGTCAACTGAAAGAGCAATGTGTTCGGCCTCATCCTGCTCTCTCTGCATCCTCATGCTGCATGCACATCGAGGTGTCTTTAGATGTTGTTTCATGTATTATACTCTTTCTGCAATGAAAACTGATGTCTTTAAACTCAATATCATACTGTATTGCATAGTACCACATTGTATGTGATACTATGTGACAGTATTTCAGAATTTGACAAATAAATAGAAATCCACAGTAAAATGAGGTATATGTTTCTTTGTGTATTTTGGACTTTTTGTTAAGGTAATCTTTGCCAGGTCATGTTTGGAAATGATAACTGATTCTCAAACATTTCACCTGGTTGTAGCTTTTTTTGTAAGAATTTCTGAATTCCTGCCTTGCTTATCCAGAACAGTAGTAGTTATAATGTACGAAACAACATTGAACCTAATACTAGCACATGGCCACATTCTGTAATGCTCAGTAAATAACAGGCTACAGAACTTGTAGAAAAAATGGTAAGAATCGTAAAAAGATGGTGGTTTAGAAAAAGATAATCAGACCCACAGCATGTTAGCATGTTTTTCCTCCCATAAAGCCATGCAAACTGCATTTTTACCTCCTTTTATTATATATTTCTTCTTTTTTGTAAACCATATCTGTTTGTGTCTGACAAATTAAAAGTTAGTTTGTGGTAAATAGGTTAAGCGGCAAACAAAGGGAAAGTCTCCTCCTGCACTCACATGAGCATAGCATTTGAATGTTAATGCGGGACCTTTGAGCCATCTGAGCCCGAGCTATGCAAAGCTAACTGCTCAGGAAATGTTAGGTTAGATGAGATTCATCTGCCAGACTAATCCATCCCAGAGCCTGAGAGCAGCAGCAGGAGCAGCAGCAGCGAGACATAGCAGGATCTGCTGCAGAACGGCGTAGCGGTGACACGGGGCAATTCTCCAGGGCCTTGCATTAGCGCGCTAAATTAAAGGGGGTATTAGATTAAATTGGCTCTCCGATTTCAGGGGTGTGAGTAAAATTCTGATTTGCATTTGCCACCGCTGCTTAAGATATAATTAGTTCAGGGTGATTCCCATGTGGAAAACATTGACAGGCAAATCTAACTGGTTGCCAGTAGCTTATCATCTCTTGCGAGGCAAAAAGGTACACTCAGCTCATGTTTGTGTATTACTGAGTGTGTGTACTTCTTTGCCTGTGCAAGGGAAAAACAGGTGCAGGACAGTACACATACTGTTCGTGAGTGCTGTAAATTTTGCATCTGAGGTTACTACAGCACCTGGTTCCTCAACATTTTTCAACCAGATTGCAATAACAGGAATATACAAGATAATGTACCTTGTAAATATACTCATAACAACTATTTTACATTTAATCATGTAACAACAAAAACATTCTTTGTATTTTTCTGTGATAGACCAACACAAAGTAGTGTAACATTTTAAAGTGGAAGAAGAATTATGGATCATGTTCTTCTATTTTCTCTTACAAATAGAAAACTGAAAAGTGTGGCACATATTTGTATTCAGTATATGCATGTTATTTAATCAAACACTATAGCTCTGGCTGTATGTGTAGGGCTGTGGTACTGCTGAAAGGTGAACCTCTACCCCAGCTGCAAATATTTTCCAGCCTTTAACAGGTATTCTTCCAGAATTGCCCTGTATTTAGCACATCCATCTTCCCATCTGCTCCCTTTTGAAGAAAAGCATCCCCACAACATGATGCTGCCATCACCATGTTTCATAATAGGCACGGTGAGTTCGACAGCCATGTCTTCGTAGGTTTGCAGCTGTGTCATACTTTTTTTATTTTTAGATCACTGATTGAACAGCGCTAGATGTTCAAAGCTGAGGACATTGTTTTATAACCCAGCCTGCTTTGAACTTCTCCATCCCTGACCTGTCTGCTGTACTCTTTGGTCTTAATGATGCTGCTTGTTCACTAATGTTCTCTAACGAAGCTATAAATCCACACGAATGGAGTCCATTTATAAATAGACTTCTGAAGGCAACTTTTTACCTTGGATTTTATTTAGCAGTATCAAAGTAATGAGGGATTAGTACAATTGCATGCCACAGTTTTCAGATTTCTCCTTGTAAGTAATCTTTGAAACAATGTATCCTTTTCACCTCTCAATTATGTGCTACTCTGTGTCCATCTATCACATAAAACCCAATAAAATACATTGCAATTTATGGCTGTAAAGTGACACAAGCTTCGGGGGGTATGAATACTTTTGCAAGGTACTATTTATGCATTAATTTAAGGTACATGGAAAAATCCCTCAAAGCTAAAGCATGAGCTTCACTGCTCTAACTCAAAAGCATTTCCGTAGCCAAAGCCACACCTGTAATTACAAACGAAAAGCCAAAAATAACAATTACTGCCGGAAAAGTCCAGCCTATGATTTACTAAAGAAGGTGAAGAAGCTTTTAAAAGCAAGTGCGGTTTGTTTAGAGGCTTCACACCCTTGGTAATTCCCCCCTTCTTTGCAAATAGATGTTTTCCAAAAGCGAGTCTCCTCTCGGATAATAAATGTGAATCCAGCTTCCTGCGCACCTGTTTCAGGGCACCTGTTCAAACATGAAACTGACACATCTGGAGCATCCACATCCAGTCCACACTAAACCAGGAGCAGAACTTTTTCCACGCTGTCCAAAAGTCACACATCAGTTAAACCCAGTTTATCCCTTGGTGTAGGAGAGGCATTCAAAACTTGGACATTTTCCTGGGTTCATGCGAAAGGGTTTTTTTTACAAGGTTTTTTTAGGCTTGTACTTTTAGATTTCTTTGAAAAAGTGAGACCTTCAGATCTGTTATTGCCTTAACCACGTTTCTTTTGTCAAAAGGAATTAAATTTTGTTCACACAGAAAGACTTCTTGAAATTTGTTTCAAAAGTCAATATATTTTCAAGTACATTTGAACTGCTAACTGCACCAGCAGCCTTTGTTTTCAGTGAGGACATTTTCTATGACTAAGCTGTAAACAGTAACAAACATTATAAGCCATTACAGTATATTCAGGCACTTCATCGGTACCCATTTCTATGCACATATTTGATTAAATAAATAAAATGTAGCCTTGATGATGTGATGACAAACCTCTCTTCACAATGAATAATACAAAGCTAAGTTTAAGTGACCAAAGTGAGTGCAACCAGGCAAAATTCAGCCACTGAGTTTAAGTTTTAGAACAAAACGAAAAAGACATTTTACTAACCCAATGAAACATTTTTTTTTTTTAAATTGGGGACATTATGGATGAAATGCTGTCAAACAACGATAAAAAATAGAGAACTCCCATCTAATGATAGACATTTAAGAGTAAGCTTGCAATGCCCAGGAGCTCTTAGCTTAAAAGGGCCCTTTGAGGTGGAAGAAAAAAGGGATGTATGCTTAGAATATTTGCCCAATCTGAATGTAATAAAAACTCAGAAAAAATATGTCACATTTGATTTTTACTGACTACTAAGTAGCATAAAGCTTAGTAGAATAAATATTCAATCATCTGCACGCATCTGCAATCAGTGTAAAATAGTTGAACTGTCCATACGTTGTGCTTTTACAATAAACCATCGAAAATTATACACTCTGCACACCACAAATCATGTGAAACAACTATAGCTTATGTTTGGCCAATCTGAGAAATAGTTTCTCAGAATCAAGATTAAGAAAAGTTGGAAAGAATAAATAGATGCTTTTCAAAAAAGTTAGCAACAAGCTTGGCCCCCTAATAAACTTAATGTTTCATAGTTAATACCCATGCATGAAAATAAAATTGAATCACTCAGTATGAGTCTCTCTCTGCTGTTTTGTTAATCAAACCAGTTCCAGTGCTAAACTGGTGCAAGTGTTCGCTTAGAACCCGTTTTTTCTGTGTCCATCTCTGTAAGTTTTGGCTCTGCCACCAATAAAGTGGTGCTATCAAAGCAGAGTCTCATCTGGGCCAGAGGAAAGAACAGCTGTTTTCAGGAGCCAGAGGTGGGCTCATGGAAACCAAGAACCAACCAGCATTATGCCCCTTTGGCTAATTAAGGACATATAACTCTAAAACACAGAGCTTCAACATTATCACATGAGCTCACACGGTCTTTTACATTTCCTCAGTTTTGACATCAAAGGTCATGGACTTTAGTTGAAAATAGCTCTCCTTACAGCCACTATTTTCTGCTAAGTCAATCCACACTACTTACAAATCAATTTTGAAAAGAATTTGCCACCTTTTAATATCATCAGATCATAAATCCTGCTGTAAATGATGTATTCAACTCTGATTTCCAGCACTCCTGGTTCTGAGATCATAAGTGGGATTGTGAGACAAAAAATATTTGAGTAGGTAAACTGCTTTGGTGCACTGAACATTTCAGAATATACATTATAAGCAGGAAGATCTTTGATATTTGGATATTTGCTGGATCTTTATATGATGTATGTAACAATATAACACCGAGTTGGTTATGTGGCTGCGGAAAACCAAACTATTTTTTTTTTTTTTTTTTTGTAGGACCAGTTCAGCACTGGCATTTGTAACAGTAATCTAATGAAAAATACAGGAAGTGGACATGATCAGAATGTCCTTTTAGCTGCAATTTCCACCTACATTGAATCTTCATGAAATACGCTGATCATTGGAAACGAGTCAAAAGAGTAACTTAATATTACAGTAGTCAAAAAACATCTTAGAAAACCACATTGAAGATGGTAAGAAACAAGTAATCAAGTAAGATTTTGATAAACCGATGTCTTGAATTCAGTTTTAACAAATGAATCCATAAATTCTGTTTTTCCAAAAGTAGATTAAGTAACACTTTATGATTAACCCACTTTTCCTCTCTGTGTAATCACTTAATTAATGATCAAATTATCTGAGCCTCAGGTTGCATCTGTTGGAAACACATTCATCCATGCTCCTGCAGGCATCCGTGTGAGTCTGAGGCAAAGAGAAGCATGTTTACGGCTGAAGATTCATATTTGCCCTTTGCACTTGACACCCAAATGTCAACTAGAAAATAAATCAGCTTAAATGAACCTGTTTGCCTTCGTAGCCTTCTTGATATGCATCTGTCCCAGACTGATCCACACACACTCAGTCTGCATACTATGTACTCACACTTCAATCAGTTCATTCATAATGTGTGGAAGGGGATCAGTTTATGGGATTAACTCACCCTCTACCCCACCACCCGTCCCCCACACCGCCCACACACACTCATACAACACTTTGGGGGCAGGGGAGGGGTGAGTGTTTTGAAAAACTGCCATCAGCAGCTCCACCATCACTCTCACCATCTCTTGGTGGTCAGTGGCTGAGGCTTTGTGGGATATTGATTCTCCCCATCCAGAGACGGCTTCCATAATTGGTTAAAATGACCGGGTGCGGAGAGAGATGGCTCTCTGTTGAAAACCATTTCCCAGCCCTGCTTGGAACAGAGCCAAGCTCAGGGTTGTTCGGATGCGTTCCAGCCCCAGCCTGACTGGCAGCAATTAGGGGTGTCTGAGCCAAGCTCAGCTTGCGCTCCATACAAACACCCCTAATTACTGCCAATTAGGCTAGGCGGGTAGGCAGATTTGAGAAAGCAGGGGGATGTTCAGGCATGGGTGGGCATGGAAACAATTTTCAAGGGCTTAGAACGTGACTGGATGAAAAGGTTAATGCTTTGGAGTGCGAGGGGGATAATAACAAAAGAAGGGGAAGCAGAGCCTCCATTCTCACCTCCAGCGACGAGCCCGGCTTCTTCTTCAACTCCTCGCATTTCCTAAATTTGCAGATCTGGTGGCCTGTTTTGCGGTTCCGACAACTGCTGCAAACACCACAGTTGATTAGCCGCCTGCAGGGTGCACACACCCCACACCTTTTCCTTTTCTTCTTCGCTGGGTTTCCACTGGATGCTGAGGAATTATTCTGTGGGCAGTCTGCCAGATTGGCAATTTGAAACGCACTGTCTGTAACGGCTGCTGAGGCTGCAGGGGAGTGAAGGGCTGTCATGACGATGACCCCGGGAGGTAATGAGATGCCCCCTAAAGCCGGAATAGCGGAAAAAGTTCCAACGCGCTCTGGGAGATTCATTATCTCTGCTTCAGCAGCGCCGCATTTCAGCTTGTTCATGCATTCTCCTGCTAAAGGTCTGCAGTGTTCGGGGGATAAGGTAGAGAGGAAATTATTATTTGCCATTTGCAGCGTCTCTGGCGGCACGCCAGGCTTCCCCGGCCTCTGGGAGTCATTTCTATGCATGCTGGTCCTATTAGGGTTTATTGCCGCTGATTTCCTTCCCCAGAGCATGGCGTTATCACAGTTCCAAGGGGACATACCAATTCTGGCACTGGGAAAAATGGGCGTCGTGATACGGGCAATTTTTGCAGTCTGCGGAAATGCGCCATTCGTTTTGTAAAAGTTCGCAAAAGACCTGTACCTTTCCATTTCTGCATTATAATCCAAGAGCTGACTTAATCCACCATCCTGGAGATTATCCTTCTGCAAGAGTGGGACGTCTGCATTCTGTCCATTTTCAATACAAAGTGCATTGTTTATGTTAGACATGGCTGGGGAGTGCTTGTCAGTGTTCAAGGGGAGAGCGTGAGGTGCACGGGCCTTTGTCGAGCTGGAGCTGGTTAGGAACAATGAGTAACCATACTGATGTGTCTGCTTCAGCACTAAAAAGCAGGAAAAGAAGGAGAAATAACAGTTAAATGCACAGAAAAACAGTAAATGATCTCATTCAAATTCAGCTTGAACATCTCAACTTCAAGTTTCTCTAAAGGTAGCAGCTAAACATGTGAAAAACTCTGTGACATGTTTTTACGTTTTGACACTATTAAAACAGTACAAACAGACCTGCATCTGGTGACAGTGACAAGATAGATGAGACAAACCAACCCAGTCTTAACATAATGTTGAAAAGTATTTGCATGTTTCAGAAAAAAGGAAGACTTTCAACACTTTTAGATCTAGAGAACAAATGCATAAAACATAAGGACATTCTTATAAATACACAGATATATTTTTGCATCTGATACAGAATCTCACCGTTTTGAAACATCAGAAGGGATCCCCACTTGTATTTAGAATATAATACAAGAGTAGCAACAATCTTAAAATAATTTGCATGGATTTCTGTAATACATTATATTATCTTCTACAGTACACAGTAAGAAACATTGTGAGCTATGGTGCGGTGAATATATCGATTGCATCTGCACAGGCGGCAATAGCACAGGCAGCCCCGTCCGTGTAAACAAGACCCTCACGAGCACCTGGCATTCATTCATGGCCACTATTACAGTGACAGCCCTCAATGACAGCCAGCGGTGGATTTAACAACCAGATCATGGACCAGACCAACCACAGTGTCAGCTGCCTCAGGATAGGCCTCCTGAATGTGTGTGCATGCGAACGTGGGTGGGGGGGTGGTGGGGGGGCTGTCCATTTCCTTTCTCTGCCTCTCCAACCAGCCTGTCTGTATTTGGTTTCCACAGATAAAAGCCCATTAGACACATCTCTCACTACTTCCTTTACTGTTTTCTGGGCTTTCTCTTTTAATTGCTGATCCATCGCTGGAACGGTAAAGCATTTCAAATCGTATCCATGTGTTTGAAAATGAGCGAAATATAAATGTGCACACAAAGCTGAGATCGATCCTCACTAAAGATGCCCCAAGAATCGGCGGGTGACCGGTATTGGTTGATTTTATGCTTGAGTAGCCCTGATTATAAATGAGCTCTAACAATAACACTCTTTAGAGTGGCGTTGTTTGTGAGTTGAGAAGTCTCAGTTAGCTTCTTTTCAGTATCAGCGCTGTGTTTAAAATTAAGTCAGAAGAAGCACAAGAAATGCTAGAAGCTTCTAAAAAGGAAGCTCTGTTTTCTACCAAGACACATTGGTTATTCATCCATGAAGCCACTTAACTAAAACTGAGGGTGAAATATGTTGGCAGATAACAGGAAGGTTGACCATATTGCAGACAAACAACTCTGTTTTAGCCTTTGGAACAGAACAGTTCTATTAGTTACTGAACACACTGCATAAGAAATTGTTGGCAGCATTTTTGGGAAAACTAACAGTTAAGGTAAGCCTCCACACACAATTTGCTAACAGTTAGTCCTGCTCATTACTCTACTTGTACGTATATAAGACACCGTAGGAATTAAAAATTTTTCCTCTGGAATCATTTTGTCTTTGAATTGAAATAATAGTGAAACATGTTTAGCTACAGAGCTGTGTGACATTATCATTGCCCTCTATCACACACACAGTGCCATGTCACCTCTTGTTCTAATTTAAATAATGATTGTTCATGACAGAAAGGGTTCTTAAGGCATATTTATAGTTGCAACAAACGAATAAATGATCTAATAACCTTTCTGACAGACAATCTGAGCTTTTCCAACATATTCCCATTGGTGATGCAACCGTCAGGGTTTTCTTTAAGGTCTAACCTAATACACAAACACACACATTTACAGTTGACCCAGGAGTCATGCTTGATAGTGTCAGGTTCTGGGCCAGAGTATCAGGATGCTTCAGAATGGTTTCCTTCATATCTATACGACCAATACTTTTCTGTCCAATGCATTTTGATGAAACTCAGGGTTCCATCTGGTGGCCCTCTTTCTTTTTGGTGCGCATGCTTACTCTTTGGCACCATTTCTGATGACTACTACGTAATTGACATTCAGTCATACATTGCTTTTAAATCTTGTGATGGTTTTTTTTGTTGTTTTTTTTTGCTGCAGATTTGACATAAGTACAAAAAGTTTGATGGTTGAAAATGTTCTCCAGCATAATTATGATAAAACTGTACCTCTGGTAATAGAAACTCTTGGTCCTTTTGCTCCTTTTCTACGTCTTTAATCAAGAATCATGGGGTTTACTTTCATCAAGTTTTACTTTAGATGTTAATGTCGCATCTTTGGTTCAATCATGCTTTTACCATTTAATATGGAAAGGTTGAATTTTACACAGTCTGTGTTGGAAATTGCTAATTATGTGTTCATTTCATAAAGACTTAATTATTGTGACTCATTATTCACCTGCCTGATAAAAAGCATCCTTGGAGCTTCTACAGATTTTTCAAACTAAGTCTAAGTTTTCACATTTCGCTTTAAGCCCAGGTACACTTCCTTCCCATTAAGTACATCGCAGGATCCTAGTTCTTATTTTTAGAGCTCTAAATGGACAAGTACCGACATGCATATCAGAACCCTTAATGATCCATGCTTCTATTACAAGAGCTTGCTGGTTGTGCTGTTATGAAAACTAAAGGCGACAGACCTTTTTCAGCAATAGCCACAGGACAAGTTTATAAATCTTCTTTAATTGCTTTTGTTCAACCAATTGTAATTACTGATATTTAATGTTTGTATTTATTTTTTATGTCTTATAAGGTGCTATTTAAAATTGGTTTCACTTATACATTAAAGCATATGTCCCTAATCATTAATTGATTGTATTTACTTCAAAACGTGCTTAACAGTGAATGCTGTTGGTTGATGCATTGTTAGGACCGAAAATTGTGGGAATTCTCAGTTTTGATTAATTATCTGGACGGTACAAAATTGAATCTTTTAGCATTTGTTCTACTGAACACCAAACAGAGCTGATCAAGATAAAATTGTCTGAGCTTTGCTGTTTGTGAGCAAAATTTTTTTTTTTTGTTGTAAACATTTTGTGGTGATGGCAGTACAAATTTTAATTAATCCAGAAAGCAGAAAAATATATGTTTTCTGAATGTTATTTATAGTTTACTGCATTGGCAAGTCAGAGCTTTACAAAATCATTGATGGGAAATCGGCCACAAAATCCCTGATTGGTGCATCTTTAATCCTTATGGGTGGCATTATTCAAGTGCATCCTTCCTAAAACAGCTCAAAGAGAGTAAAAAACTTCCATATAACCCCACAGTCTTCACATGGCCACAAAAGCAACAAATTTTTTTTCCTCTGAAATTTAAAGTTACTGCACACAAAATGTGACACCAGAGTGCTGTGAGCAATCTCTTCCACATTTTCAGGTTCACTGTCGACCATGCCACCCGTAAACAAAACCTGCCTGGCTTAATGATCAGCACCTCCTCAGGGTCATTATTACTTAATCAATTCACCCCTGGAGCGAAATACGCAGCCCAAAGGCAATCAAGTCACGGATATTGATTTTTTCCGCCTGTAAACAAAGTTTCCAGAGACAGAAATGTTCAATACTTTGAGCTGGAGGGAGATAGACAGAAAGAAAGAAAGAGAGAAAGGGGGCAGGAGAAGGGAGAGGGAGAGACAGCAAAGAGTGGAGATGGAAAATTAGAGAGGATAGAAGTAGGTAGACATTTAGATCAAAGGTCAAAATGTCCAAAAAATAAAAATAAAGGAGAGTGGCGCAACAGTAAATAGGTGAAAATCCCCATAGAAATGAGTGCAATAGGAGCAGAAAGAGAGCAGTAAAACGCGCCTAGGAGCCAAAAGCGAAAGAAAACCGAGAAAAAGACAGAGAGAAAGAGAGAGAGAGAGAGTATCACCTACCGGGTTCCCGTTGAGACAAGACTCCCAAGATGCTACCAGCCCGCCACCGTGTTATCGCACATCACTGCGAGGCGATATGTGGAGAGAGGCAGTTGGGGATTTAATGCAAAGATGCGAGAAAAGACGCACAGACGAGCCGTCTGAGGGCAGCAGAGCCACCGCGTCTCTCTCCGTCTCTGTTCAGCGTGTACGTTCAGGTCGCTCAAAACAAAAGGAGCATTTTTCTCGCCTGTCCTGCCAAACTAAGAAAACAGGTTGAAAAGTGCATCAATAAGCCAAAAAGAGAGAGGGAAAAAAATCTAGATCGCAGCGGTGGATGTATATATATGTATATATATATATATATTTATATATATATATTTATATATATATGTAGGTCCTTCCTCTCCTCTTGTATTGTGCGTCTGCCTGCTCTCTGCTCGGTCCGTGTCTCCTGTCGCTGTGTGTGGCTGATTGGTGCTGAGGTGAGGAAGCAGGGATGTGGACACCTACTGATCATTGGCTGGAAATTACTATAGAAACACAGGGGAGGAGGGAGGATGAGAGAGGGAGGGATGTGGCTCAGAGGGGCGCACCAAGAGAGGAGTATCTGCTCTGCTCTTTGACACAAACATTTCTAACATATTTGTTTCATGGCGGGACCTTTAGCGAGGAGGAGGAAACGGGGTGTCAGTTTTGCCAGACGCGCCCTTTAATAAGGTCTGGTGGAGGGGAAAAAACTTGTCAAATTAATTTAAATGGAGCTGAGCTGTGATTAAGATAAAATGCCTCGGTCGGGTTGTTGCTCCCTCCCTCCTTCCTATCTCCGTCCAGCGAAAGCCATAATTACTGGGTCCTCCGGGATCCAGCGCGTTATAAATCCCGCCTGCCGGCCACCCATGCCTTCAGATCAGCTCCAGCTGACAACCGGGGCTCCTCCTGGAACATTTATTCCTAGAATCCCCCGTATTAAGAGTTTGTACTTTCCTTCACGTTGATGCTTATTAGTTTGCGTTTAATCATACGAGAGGATGGATTATTCTTACTCAGCACTTACCCTGAGTTTTAGTGGGTGGTTTAGGAATAAAACTAAAGAAAACATTGGCATCGACTGTGGGAATTGCTTGGTTGACCTATTAATTATTCACACACTGAAAATGACTTTGTTCTAATCTTTAATGTTGATTTAAGGCTGTTTAAATATTTCTGCATTTGAACACAACTTTAAAGCAACTTCAAAACAACTTATTTAATGCTCAGATGCAGCTATGCTGTATATCATAATAGTCTTACAAAAGTACTCACACCCATGCAAGTATTTACCTCCTGCATATCTAAAGCCAGACATATTTGCTTATTCTTCTTTGCAAAACAGGTTGAACTCAGTCAGGCTGGAGGAAAAGCTTTTGTAAAGGTCAATTAGGTCAATTGACATTCGCATGTCATACATGTCCAGGTTTGAATAAGAATGTAATTCACTGCCTGACTCTGGAAATCTGTTCACTTACGCACAAATGAACAGCATCTAATTATTATGACAATTTCATTTTAAATTTAGGAGGCAGAATATCTACCACATATTTAAAGTTATCAAGAGTCAGAGGGGAAGGAAGAAAGTGCCACATGTAGCCTTAGCAGCCATAGCATAATCAGCGTTTCTCCTCCAAATACGACTGGTCAAGCTGATGCCAGCGAGCACACTTTTGGTCTCAGCTGACCAAAGCATTGTCTCTCAGTCCTTTTCTAAATCATTTACTTGTTCACTGACCAATATAATATGAGTTTATATGTGTTCCTTCGATTGCAGAAGTTAGAAGATTTAAATCTATTAGAGCAGAGTGTTTTATCAGGGATGCACTTGGTTATTGTGGTCCCAACTACCTTCAGATCATTAACAAACTTATCAAACGCAGCTATGGGCTGATCCCTTACCTTTATCTTGATGTTCCTCACTCCTTGAGGCAAATCTGTTCACAATGGTCCAGACTAAGAGCAAATAATGATCAACAGCTGTCACCATGTCAGGAAGCTTCATTCTGGTGTCCGTGCAGCCCACACCGGCCATTAGCAGAACTCTGTGTTGTGCCGCTCATGTCCTTTGACAGCTCTTTATGTGTCATGTTTTGTTTGTAATTGATCTAAAAGCAATAAACAGAGGAAAATATTTAAAAGTCTTATTATACACGAAGATATACAGAAAATGAATAATGTCTCTTAGACGCTCCACAGGTTGAAGTTAGGATCTCTGGTCTTGCAGATGGGGAAACAGAAGAGCTCATGAGAGACTTAATGTAGGAAACTGAGGTGGGTTTTGTTGAAATCCATGTTTTCTTTTTTGCAGGTTTGGACAATGGTTAGCAGGTGAGTAGTGGTAATTAGTGATGCTGATGATACAAGGGTGGAGGTTGTACAGGTAGGTATGTGCAGTAAGTAAAGGCCGAATAGGTGTCTTGGCTCTATTTTATTGCTACTTTGTTTGTCACAATGTGAGCAGGGCACAGATCCAGGTAATCTCTACTGCCCTCATCTGCTAGGGTAGCAGCATCAGAGCCAGGGACTGAACAAAGCTCAACAAGCTAACAAAGAAGGCTGGTTCTGTTCTGGAGACTCCTCTGGTACCTCTGGAGATCATTGTGCAAAGAAGAAATCTTCATAAAATGAAGAACATTATGGAAAACCCCGAGGATCCGCTTCATGAGACTGTTGTACAACCGTTGTCCTCTTTAGTTAGAGGCTTCTTCAGATCTGCTGTAAGACAGACCGCTACAGGAGATCCTTCCTGTCCACAGCCATCAGCATCTACAACGGCTCTTTTACAACCTGTATAATATGAGCTACAACAAGATTTAATTTCCCTTTGGGATTAATTAAGTATTTTTGTATACTGAATTGAGTTCAATTGAATTGAATTGTAAGTATGTCCGATAAATAGGATAGCATCTGCTCTTACACAGGAGGCAGCTTGATAAGAAACCAGTAATTGAGCAGAATGCTTATGTGTCAACAGGGAAAACTCCCAACTGAGTTCAAAGTAACTAGATCAGACAGAAAACATAGTGAATTAGTTTCAAGAATACTTCTTTAGAAAGGGTTTCACTAGGGGGCTCAAACTTACCACGACCATAACAGACAACCAGGCAAAAGGTAGAGAAGAATGCAGAATAAGTCTCAAGTGTACCTAAGGTGTGGCCGCACCCATCATGTTAACTACTGCAGAAAGGAAAAAGAGAGAGACCAAAACAAACACAAAACGCAAACCTTGTGAAGATTGAGGCTGAAGCTGTCATTATTCACAGTGAAAGGAGTCCTGTACAATCATGGACTTAAGGCCACTCAGAGAGGAAGAAGCCATTACTCCAAAAGGAACCTAAAAATTAGATTACAGTTTGCAAATTCACTTAGGGACAAAGACCTTAATTTCTGAAGTCATGTCCTGTGGCGTGACGAAACTAAAATCAAAGTATTTGGCCATAATGACCATTGTTTGAAAAACAAAACACTATTTTGACTGTTAGGGAAGGCAGTGACGGCATCATATCATGTTGGTGTTTTGCTGCTGGAGGGACTGGTGCACTTCACAAAATAAATAGCATCATGAGAAAACAGTGTTATGTAAAAATATTGTCTCAGCATCTCCAGACATCATTTTTCTCAACTTTTGTGTCACAGTGTGCAAGTTTCCAATTTTACACCCCACACCTCAAACCCGTGTCCAGCATCACTTGGTAACTTATAACACTGAGAATAACAGCTCATCTGACCCAAAGTACGGCAATGTTTCCTGTTCTATCCTTGGCAGTTCCAGTGTTTAAAGCTGACAGATTAAATCCCTTTTCTACTTAGAATAATATACACTATATTGCCAAAAGTATTTGTTTGTCTACTTTAACATGTACATGAACTTTGATGACATCCTATTCTTAATCTATAAGGTCCAATTTGTTGATGGACCCACTGTTGCCAGCAATAGAAACTTTAAACTTTAAGCATCTTCCACAAGGTTTAGGAGTGTGTTCATAGTTAGATGAGAAAACCAGAATTGCAGCCTCTGCTTTAGTTCATCCCAAAGGTGTTGGAGAAGGTTGAGGCCAGTCAAGTTTCTCCACACCTGCAGCCATGGAAGTGATTGTAACATCAGAATTCAGTGATTTGGTGGTGTGATCCAATGCTTTTGGCAGTATAGGGTAGGTACTTAAGCTCAGAATTAAGCTACCAAACTATTTTATTTAAACTCCTGAGAGACTGCTAAATTCTTTATAAATCTTCGGTTTAACCAATATTTTGAACCTCCAACTCCCAGTCATAAAACGTCTCCTTTTTTAATGGTAGTGTTTAGACTAGAATTATGGTAGTACTTTTGTCCTTTAGATTTTCTTTTTGCTTCTTTTTGCTTATTAAATTCTGTGTAAAGAGATCTTAGTTGTGATAATAGTACATTTTGTGGTTGAGTACATTACCAGTTACTTGTACATTTTCCCATTTCAGTTGAAGAGTAATCCTTTTTATTGTTGATCCTAAATGAACCGTAATCCTGACAAATTTTGTGATAATGATCGCTCAATGGGGAGAAAAGATTTCATCCCTCAGACTGATTTTTGAGAGATTATGGGATTTATTTATTTAGAAATATTAATGTAGTTTAACCTAGCCTACTCATGCAACACACCCAACCTACTTCAACCTACTCAGGAGCTCTCTACCTTTCTTGCAGCAGCCCATTCTTGATTTATCCATCAAGCTTGAGAGCAAAGATTTCTTTGTAACATGTTCAAACCACTTCCTGATCAGAGCCCACATACATTCAGATCTGAGTCAAAAACTAATCCCAGCAAATATTTTGTACCTTGCATAAACTGCAACATAATTAAATATGTGAAATTTTTGTTAGGAAAACTGAATACTCAGCCAATTGATAAATTTAGCTCTCCATTAGAAGACACTTAAAGTGACAGCACGTCACAGAGGAATAAATAGTTCCTGCACTGCGTCTTCTCTGAGATGGGTTTTGTGTGGGTAAACAAACTGACAGCTATACTGACACATTTCTAAGTCGTGCAGCCCTTCTAGGTATGCTGTGTGATATAGGCCTATAGGCTGCTAATGGCTACACTTTGAAAAATGTATTTACAACTGGCGATAGATGGAACAGAGAGAAAACAAGACCTTCACTACAAACTGTGGTTGAATCGTAGCCAGGAATCATAGGGTTGGGGTTGAAGTTTGGTTGGGAATATTGCATTCTACAGGGATAGTTTTTCATCAACCTGAAATACAAAATCAAGAACTGAACATAGCATTTTGTAATCTTTTTAGGCCAGTTTACATGAATAAATAAAACATTAAAAGCACATCTGCTAAGTCAGAATTTGAAAGTGTGCAATAAAATGTTTGAAAAGATTCTGCCATGTTGTACTGACAGCATTATTTTCTTTGCTTTGAATAGTTTCAGGTTTTGTTGAGCTGTTGAATTTTGTCTTACCTGGACAGGTAGTATCAGTGGTTTGAGGTGTAAAACAGCTGTTAAATGAATAATATACCTTTTCTTTATGTTTTTGGTTATTATAACTTAGTGTTAAATAATACCGCCCTTAATAATACTTGTTAAGCAAGGCAGAGGTGTATTGATATTTTCATCTTTACTCTATCTTCTCATCAACTCCAACCAGATTTCACATCCCTGCTGAAGAAAAACTGCCCTACAGCAGCATGCGTCCACCACCATGTTTAGGGTGGTGTGTATTATTAGTTTTCCACCAGCCAGAGCACTTTCTTCCACATGTTTGCTATGTGCCCTCCATGGCCTGTGGCTAACTGTTAACAGGACTTCTTAGCGCATTTTTTAACAATGGATTTCTTCTAGCTACTTTTCCTTGAAGGCCATATTTGTGGAGAGCATAATTCATTTTTGTTCTATCTGGAGGTTCTCCCCCCTGAGCTGGATATTTCTGCAGCTCTTCCAGAGTTACCATGCATCCCCTTATTGATCTGTCAGTTTAGGTGGACGGCCATGTCTCTGTAGGTTTATAGTTGTGCTCTTTTTCATTTTCAGATGATGGCTTAAACAGAGATTTGTAAGATGTTCAAAGCTTAGGGTATTGTGTTACAAAATAACCCTGCTTTAAACTTCCCCACATTTTGTGTCTACTGTGTTTCTTGGTCTTCAAGATGTTGTAGGTTTTCTAATGTTCTTTAAGAAACCTCTGAGGCCTTTGCAGAACACCTGGAATTATACTGAGATTAAATGAAACACTAGTGGACTCAATCTGGTGATTTCTGAAGGTGCATTTTGTCTAGGGGCATGAGTAAAGAGGGCTGAATAAAAATGTATGCTGCAGTTGTGAAAATTTTATTCATTAAAACAGTTTATAAACTATGTATCTTTTTCCTTTCAGTTCACCTGTTTTACTCTTTAATTTGTGTTGGTCTATCACATAAATTCCTACTAAAATAACTTAAAGTTGTGGTTGTAATGTGATCAAATTTAAAAAGTTCAGAGTGTATGAACACGTTTGAACAATACTGCAATGAATTCTTTAACCTCAGACGATCTTTTCGTTAGAGAAAAAAATATGTTTTTGGGAATTTGACCCAAAGAATGATCAGTAAGACATAATGGACCGCTAAATAAAAAATAAAAACCCATGAAAGGCGAGTTTCTCCAGCGTTCACAGTATCAGACCCTGCAGATCCGTGCAAAGAAGCTTTATCCTCCCTGCGATAATAGCCCCACAGGGAAATCTGCCAAGGTGCACCTCACCTCTGCCTGCAAAGCTGCAGTGTTGGTCTCCCTTAGTGGGAGCTGTGAAGCTTTGCGGCTGGTCTTTGTTCTTATCTGCGTTGCCCTACATCACTTCCAGTGCACCTATTTTTCCCTGTGTCTCCTGAGGCTTACAAGTGTGCTCTGTGGAGTAATTAAAAACCATGATTCACTAAACGCAGCCTTCATTTTCTCAATGGGAGCAGAAATCACAGATGAGGGATCTCATGACACACCCACTTCTAATGACTAATGGTGTGAATCTATCGCTTCAACTGTCTCACTTTTACATGAGCAGTGTCCAAGATCCGTGTGGAGCAACATGGAATATCCAGCATGCAAATGTCAAATGTTGATGGAAATCCAGCTGAACAATTTGAACAACATCATGCATGTTACAATGTTAAGCAACAGTCCGGTGGGCTTAATAGTGGGAAAGAGCGAAAGAGATGATGCACAGAAAAATGAGGGCAAGGAAAGCAGAGACAGCTTGAGAAAATAAGCACTGTGTGATTTTTTTGGTGGAGGTCTGGAAGGGATGCACTACCTTTTAGAGGCAGCCTCTGAAGCATTTCTTTGAGAAATGGCCTCATTTCCTCTCGCTGCCTGTAATCTATGACGCCCTCACCTTGCGTGCATTAGCCTTTTGCTGTGATTTGATTCGTATCAGCCGGTTTAACGCTGGTTGCCTCGGATGTGCTGAGTGATCCCTCCCTCTGCCTCCCCCTCCTTCTGCGTTGCCTGCTAATTGGAGTGTAGAGAGCACCCTTAATTATCCTGTTAGTAGCTCTGCTAAAAGAGAGCCAACTCCTGGCACAGTCTGCTGCAGATGACAGCATCTACACGCAGAGGCTTTCCACGGAAATCCATCAGTAACCTGTGAGATGGGAAATTATTCATGCAGGCAACATGAGTGAAAGTTGGCAGTCAAGAGTGTGGGAGCTTCTGGTTTAAAATAATCTTTAAATAGATAGGCTGGCACAATAGGTTGCTTGTAACATTTCTAGATTTCATTTTCAGTTTGCAGCTGTAAAAGTTATGTTCCACCCTTCTATTAATGCATAACTATAAAGGTGCATTATAAATACATATTTTGGAGGTCTCAAGTTAATATTAAGAACTGAGATGCAATGCTCAGAAAATAAATCCCAGCCCCTGAACATTTTGCCACCATACAACCACAAACTTAAGTGTATTTGGGTTTTAAGTGACATGCCAACAAAAAGTAGTAATCAGAGATGCAGCCAAAAGGAAAATGGTAACTCTGTATATCATAAATATTAGTCCTGCATTCCTACAATACTGGGCTTTATGGAAGAGTGACAAAAGGAACTCCTGCCTAACATTAGCCATAAGACATGGAGGGGACACAGCAAACATGTGGAAGAAGATGCTCTAGATAATTAAGACTGTATACCACCCTTAACACACCAGCAGCATGTTGAAACATGGTGGTGGCAATGTCATGCTGTAGGGAGGCTTTTCTTCAGTTGGAACAGGAAAGCTGTTTATTGTTGATGTACAGATTGATGGAGCTAAAGACAGAGCAACCTTGGAAAAAAAATCTGATTTTTAGATTTTTGATTTAATCAAAAGATTTTACTCTATAGATGTGCAAAACTGGTAGAGACATAACCCAAAAGCCCCCCACCACAAAATGTTCTGCAAAGTATTGGTTTAGGGAGTTTCAATATATATGCTTTTAAAATGCATGACGGTTAGTTATTATAATATGGCAAAATTTGACAAACCTCAAGGGTTATACTTTTGCAAAACAACGCATGCAAGCGTAGATCTTTACCTTTGGCACTGGTGGGTTTAAGTGAGTCATGATCCACACCTCTTTGTGTTTTGTTAATTGCACCCACCTGTTTTCCATGTAGTCCTTTTCACCTAAGTTGTACTTAAGGTCCTGTTTTCTGACCCTTCATTGCTGGGTTCTTTGTTGTTGTCTCCCTGGGTCCTGTGGTTCCGTCGCATCTGTAAGTTGACCATTCTTTACATTAAAATATATCCATCCACCATGCACCTGTCAATGTCCTGTTGCTGCTTTGGTCCTTTGCAACCATGAACCGTGAAAAAAAATAGTATTCAGAGATGCAACTAAAAGAAAAGAACCCAAAAAAACATCTAAAGCATAGGAGGCCTCATTATTCCGAGGTTTTATTTACAGTAATGAATGTCGTATTTTGTTGCAGGTTCGATGGATCTGTGTGGTTCTTCAGAAAGTGGCAGTGAGGGGAGGACGATAGTAGTAAGTAACTAGTAAGTATTTTTTCAAAGGGAATAGTCAAGCACGTATTTAATCCTCACTTGGATCAGCTGGGCAACTTCAGCTGGAGAGGAGCTGAGCTTCTGAGGAGGCCGAGGTTGGTGTGATGATGGCCCTGTGTTGTAGATGGAAGTAAATGTGGCATGGGTGGATGGTGAGGCAAGTAAGGTGACTTCTAGGTGGTGAGGTAAGAGGGAAATGCTCGTGAAGACTTGGTTAATCTAGGTAAGTATTGCCGTATTGCAGTCGAGGGAGAAGATTCCAGAAACTTAGAACAGCATTTACCTGGTGAGTTCTAGGCAGGATGTTGGAGTGAACAGGGGGAAGTTACAATCGGTGCCTGCTGCTTCTTTGTAAGCAGGTGAGTGTCTAAGTGGTGAGTCTAATGCCTTACAGGTGCGGCAGTAGCCAGAAGTGGTAGCCGGGCCCTCACTTCAGGTAACACCACAGAAATGAGGAGGAAACAGAACAGCCAGCCCAAAACCGTGAAACATGGTCCAATTGTGATGTTCTGGGAAGTTTTGCCACTTCAGGACCTGGATGGTATGCCATCGTTGATGAAACCATAAATGCAGCTCTTCCTCAGAAAATCCTAAAGAAGAATGTCCAGCCATCAGTGCATGACCTTAAAGTGGAACTAAACCCCTTGTAAAAGAATAACTGCGCCCCCAGAGAAATTTTGAAAAATGCCTCCAAAGTGGTGCAGTGCCAAGTGTGGGGATGAACGGAGGGGGTGAACCACGGGTGTGGTCAGGAGGTCGAGGGGAAGTGGCAGCACCCCCCTCAGAATCTGAGGTTAACAGAAGCTTCACGGAGCCAAGTGGGCCTGAGCCTTATAATTTTGAGCCGCTGGCTCAAGGCGCTGACTCAGCAATGTCCGAAGCCATCGCTGCTGAGGCATTGGAGGAACAATTCCAACTCCTGACTGGATACAGGGAGCGTGTCCGAGTGAGATGGTTTTATATCCGAACCGGGCTGTGACATAAGCATGTGCCAAGCTGTGCCACTTGAACCAATAGGAAAAATCAACAGCAGTAAACACCATTCAACCCAAAGAGGGCAGCACTAAGATGGTTTAGGACAAATATTGCAGAATTAAACAAGATTACATGAAAAAAAAAAAAAAATAGCACAGTAACATTAAGATAGCACAATTAAGGCCCAGTTTATAAAGTTTAAATGCAAGAAAGGTGATTTGGGGTTTAGTTACTCTTTATGCTCAAACACACTTGAGTTATGCAGCCAACAAGAATTTGTATGGCCAAAAAGGTTTTGGAGTGGCCTAGTTAAAGTCCAGCTTTAGCCCGACTGAGATGCTGTGGCGTGACCTTCATGGGTAATTTCTGCTTAAAAACCCTCTAGTGTGCTAACTTAAAACAATTCAACAAAGAAGAAGTGGGCTAAAGTTCCCTCACAGCGATGAGAAAAGTCTCACTGCCAATCATTGCACACACCTGATGGCAGCTGTTGCCACCATGGGTGGCAAAACCAGTTAGGTTTAGGAGACAATTACTTTTTTTTACACAACAGCTTTTTGTATATACTTTATGTCCATTGGATTCTAAAATTCGTAAAAGATGTGAATCATTTGACAAAAACAACTGACGAAATTGGGAAGCGTTTTGGCACCAGCCCCTACATTCCTATCAAAAGTTGGATTAAAATAAAAAAAGTTCAATCACACACACATTTTGATCAGGGATGCCAGTAACTGTGGAGGGTGTTTTAAAGTGCAGAGAGTCTGCTTTCTCCGAATGAATATGTAAGCTGTCCCACTCTATGAAGCAGACTATGGCAAGGTGAAACTGTGACATATCCCAGTGGTCAAATTCCGAGTTAAAAACCAGGTCAGACTCTGCTCCACTTGGCTGTAAAAGCTCAGCCATTCTCTGGTGTCACCAGTCATTCAAAATGTCACTGCCTGTTTCTGGCTTCATTGCAATGTGACATAGTATTGGACACATCTATGAACTGCACTACAAAAACGGGTACTGATAGCAATCGGATGAACTATGAATAACCTGTAGAAAAAAGGTTATTCCCCCCCTCCACGTTATGCATGCGTGAGGTGAATTTATGTTTCCCGGAGCCCTAATGGATAAAAAAATACCAGACCGGGCGCGCTTTTACGCTCCGTGTCAGTCACTCAGCGAGGTAGGAAAGCATAGAGGGAGGCATCCATAATACAAATACATCAGCAGCGGTTCCAGTGCAGAAGTGGCAGGATGGAAACTGCTGCCAGACACATTACAAGGAGCTCTAATGAGGGAGCTCACACTCTCAGCCCCTCCTCCTCCTCCTCCTCCCCTTCCCGCCACCGAGGAGGAACGCGAAGCGGGAATTAATTGTGAGGGCGATGGTGGCGAGCGAGCTGAGGAGCAGGTCATTACCGCACGCCTCCTCCTAGAGCGCCGCGGGCAGAGCATGGAGCGCCACGCTGCTCGCACAATTCCCATGATCCCACAGGAGGGAGGGACGGAGGGAGGGTGAAGGGGACGCAGAGAAAGGGTGGGGGGTAAAGAAAAATATCCTGGATGGATGGGGAGGGAGCCAGCCTCTTCTTTGTTGGAAACCAAATCAGCGTTGTTTGTTTGTTTGTTTTTCCTATAATTTACCTTTTGATGTTATTATCTGGTAACATTTTAAGTATGCCTTTACATCTCGTTCTCTTCATTTTGTTTGCTCGGTGCTTTTTACTGCAGACTTTATTTTCTTTTTCATTTGAATCTCATAATAAAAACAGACACCTACACAAGAAATAATACTACTATTAATAATAAAATGTAGAAAATTCAAATTGTGTGCTCCATGGTTCAGATTCAGGGCAGATGTGGAAAGAAAATACAGTTCTGTGTGTCTTGTCTTTGCCATCAAGGTAATGATCAGACTTAGCGGTAGGTCTGCACATGGTGTAATCACTGGCTCTTTGTGGTGTTTGTCGCCAGAGCCTCGGCATCAAATTGAACTCGTTGGGCACATTGCCCTCTAGTGGATGTTTCTCTAGTGAATCAGACGCAAGGTTGTCCCCCCATATTATCCAAAATCCAAAAAAGTTGCAATTCCTGCAGCAGATATTAAAGAGTTAAGATTAACGGATTTATTGTAGGGTGTTATATTTATACCATGTTTACAGATTTGAGCTTTTGGAAAAAGAGAGCTTGAAAACCAACTAGTGGAAAATCTAAGTTAAAGGGAAATTGTAGGCTACAAGGATTTCATTTTTTTTTCAAATTCAAATCTGAAATACATGATGGGCATTTGTAGACAACCTTTTGTTTTCATACTCCTGAAATAAAATCATGTACAACCAATTGCCTCAAGAAGTCAGTTAATTGGCAATTCCTCTCAGTATAAATACAGCTGTTCTGTGGAGGCCTCAGTTGTAGACAATTTAAAAAAAGGATTATGTTATAAAACAACATCCCAAGCTTTGAAAATCCCATGGAGAACTCAGTAATCCAACATTTGTAAATTCAAAGCGGCACCAATGCAGTCGACAGAGTAGACGCCTGGCAATTAGAAGGTTGATTCCGGCTCTGTCGACTTGACAAGTTTTAGCGATGCACTCCACTATTCTGGTAAGGCAAATCAAGAGAAGTTTATTTATTTTGTACCATTCATACACCAGACAAACCAAAGTGCTTTACAGAAAATCAAAGGAAAAATATTAAATTAGCAAAAAAATCTTTACACCTTAAAAAGCTTTGCATAAAAAGAAAGAAATGTTAAAATGCTAATTTAATCCAAGATCTCGTGATTTAGTCACTCATCAGTGATCAGGCAAACTGTTAATAAGAGAGACACTTTGATCAAAAGCTGCATTAAGATGATTTAAAGGAGCCAACAGATTCTGCAGATTTCAGTTTTTTAAGGAGTAGGCACAGAAACTAAATACTACCTTCTCTTGTTTGGTTCTGGTCCTGGGAACACTGAGTAAGCCTAGAGGGATCTGCATGGTTCATACTTGATAAGTGGTTTAGAAATGTATTTTGTTTCAAGAGCCTTTAGTGCTTTAGAGACTAACAGCAAGATTTTAAAATCTAGAAAGGTGAGACCAAAAGTTAACTCCATGGTCTATATGCAAAATGTATGGATGGTGGAAAAACTAATACTGTACATCACCCTGAACACAACATTTCCACAGTGAAACATGGTGATGGCCACATTATGCTGAGGGGAGGTGGTCTTTTCTTCAGCGAAGATTAGGAAGATGTTCAGAGAAGAGACAGGGGCAGAGGTTAATCTTCTAGCAGGACAACAACTTCAAACATATAACCAGAGTTACAATGTAATGGTTTAAATCAAAGCATCCTCATGTGTTAGAATCACAAGTCATAAAGCCCTGACCTAAATCCAACTGACAATCTGCAACAAGGCTTGAAAATCCATGTTCACAGATGTCCTCCACTCAACCAGACTGTGCTTGAGCTACTTTGCAACAAAGAATGGGCAAAAGTGTTAGTGTCTGGTCATGGAAAACAGTTCAAGACATAAAACCAAAATAGTTGCAGCTGTAATTGCAACAGAAGGTGGTTCAGTATAGTATCGATTCAGGAGGGTGCGTATAAATGCACACTATATTTTGAAGGTTTGTATTTGTAAAAACAGTCACTCTAACATGACACAATATGAAAAAGGTTCAAGGAGTGTGAATATTTTTAAGGCACTGTATGCGCAATTAATCTCAATAGATTCTCATTGATCTGACAGAAATAAAGTGCAACAGATATGGCAATACTTAATATATATTTAACACTGAAATACATCCAAACTACAGTACTGTGCAAAACCTTAACCCACCTGTGATAAATGTTATACTTTGGTTCTAAAAACCAGTCTTTCTTGTAACACTTTCAGGTGGTCTTAATGAACAGTTTTTTAGTCTTTAAAAAGGTTTTTCTTTTGATATCTGCTCCTTTCGTATTAAACTTCTTTCCACTCATTGTATGTGTCCTTCAGTAACAACATATTGTTCTGTGCGCATAAAAATGTTAGAGGACTGGAGAAATGGAGAACAAAAAAAAGAAGTGTCAGGTCTAAAACAACTGACTGCATGAAATGAATAGAATTGAAATGAATGAATTAAAAAAAGAGAAACAAAATCCAGCAAAGACCCAAGAGATGTGTTACCCTGCAGCAGATAATCTACTGTATGCCAAGTTTTCAGCTTATAAATCTTTGGTTCAAGATGACATAATATTTTCTGTCTTTAAAACTGTATTTACTAGTATCTATCATGGCTAAAATAAAGAAATTTGAACATAGTGAAAACAGCTTTCGAAAGTTTCAGTTCTTACAGCTACCATCCAAGAGGCCCAACTCTAAGAAACATCAGTAGAGGAAGGACAAAACGAATGAAAATCTAAAATTAATTAAACATGATCCATCCAGTTTGAAGGTTTGTTTTTCTTGAATGCAGGTCTCTTATACCATGCTTCCTAATATCTTCGGAATATACATTTTTTTTATGTTGTGTTTTGCATGTGCATCTCAGTGGGCATAACACATCACATCAAATTTGAAAAGATAAATCAATTAAATTTTTTCTCTTCATGTGCTACAGCAATCATGAATATTTGTAAATCTGAAATTAGTGATGCCAGCAATTTTTAGTCGGCATCTAATGTAGTTTAAGAAAACAACCAGCAGATGGCACTATACATTCTTAAAGTGGTCAAAGCGAAGGAAAACATCAGTAGCTACCCAGACTAAGTGGACAGGAAGCATCAGTATCATGCCACTTCTGCTTCGAAGATCTTGTCCAGGACTCAAGCAGATTCCAGGAATCGAATCAAGCCGGAGATATCTTGTCTTCTGAACTCTGGGCCTGGATTTAGTTAAAAGCAAAAACAATATTGTTCAATAGTAACACATGGAGCCAAATTAGGAGACAACAGAGTTCTTCCCCAGTTAATTTATCTTATATTTTAGATTATTTTGATGTTTTGCCATGCATTTTTAAATGTCAAGTATCTTGTCTTATATATCAAAGGCATTCTGATGTTTCAGCTCATTTCAACACTAAACATAGGGTGAAGACGCACATCATTTTTGGGGCTGCGGAAGGAAACTGGAACGCTTAAAAAAAACCAACACTAATTAACAGTGACCTTTCGACCCGAACTTGAGGTCCACTAAACATATGATCAGAAATCGAACAGTTAACTAACAAAATAGAGTTAACAAAAAAAAACTGGGGACAGCCGCGTCGAGGGCCAAAGCATCTCATGGGCTGCACGCCCTATGGCTGCCAGCGCTGTGCCCTCAAAATACTGATTTTATCTACTTTTGAGTACTTTATGATCTTAATTTATTTTGATTTCTAGAGAGAAATTCAAGATCCCAAATGTATGTATATAATATACACACCCAAATGCAAAAGGTTTGTGCATCAGACCCACCTAAAACTGATTTTTAGCCATCACATGTTCAGAACTGCTGACACAGACTGTAAGAACAGGGTCAGTAATCTGTAAATGACCAGTATGGTATCCAGGAAGTCCCCCATTTGTTGTTGAATAGGTTATATTTCCTGTTGGGTTTAAATTGCACAACTGTGATGGTGAAAGCAAAGCAACCACACAGTTTAGAGTATGGTTTCATGTCTGGGCTATCAGAGCATCTCGGCTGCCAGCACTCAGATAAGGAAAGGCAGTTGCTGTTGCTGTCGGACAGTTGGCCAACAAGGTGATTTTCTCCCAAACAGATATGTTGGGCACAAGATTTGAACAACTGCTTTTTCGTCTGACAGCCACAACCTTCAATGTATGTTGTGGGGATTTTATGTGATAAATCAACAGAAAGTAGCGCTTATTGTGAAGAGCAAGGAAAACGAGATATGGTTTTCATCAGTCTTTACAAATAAAAATCTGAATAGTGTGGGATACATTTGTATAATTATCTCTTAATCAATATTTTGTAGAACCACATTTTGCCGCAATTACAGCTGCAAGGCATTGTGGGTATTTCTTTACTAGCCTTGCATAAAGAGCCTGAACATCCTGCACATTTCTATTTGCAAACTGAATGCACTTTGATCTAAACCACTGCAGGTCTGGCTCCATGTTTAGGGTAATTGTCCTTCCGGTCATTTCAAACTGCATTGTTTCTCTGTGCTAAGTTTCTTCCTACTTTGCACATCTTTTGTCCACCTTCTGTGCAGACACACTGAGATGTACTGTGATTTGTCTCAATGAAAGATGTTGCATTTTTGTTTCTGTTAATTTTAACAACATAAAGTCTGAACAAAATGAAACGCCGAACATAATTAGGACCTAATCATCTGGACATGTTGACTGTCATACTTGTCAATTAAAGGAAGTACCCAAGTGCCGATGTGAGTGGCAACTGAGAACTTTAATAACAAAATAAAAAAACTTACCGATGTAGTGGCACAAGGAGAACAAGACATCCAGAATAGGCAGTAACGAAGGAACAGAGAAAGAGGCAGATTAACTGAAGAAACCAGCAATGAAAAATTACAGAGAGCATATATACAGAGGGAAGTGAAGGGAAAGGCAAGCAGGGGCAGAGGAGCTGAGGGGAGGAGACTACTTAACACAGAGGAGCTAAAGGGAGATAAATAAAACCCTAGGAAAATCTAACAGTGGAAATCTAAATGTCAAAAGAACACAATATTAAGCTGATAAACTAATAAACAAAGGGATGAACTGAAATTGTGACAACTATACATAAACAACAGGGAAATGGAGAAAACATTGACATGAAAGGAACCCAAAACTCAAACACTTAGGAAAACCTGAACATCTTCAGGACTAAATGCAAACCAAACACTCAAATTTGTTGCCTCCTTCAAAGCCGTGTCTCAGTATTTCCAGATTTATTTCATAGCAGCTGTATTCAGAGTAGTAAAATAATCTATTAATGTCTTGATGCACTTGGAAAAAATCTTTTCTGTTAGTCCAGTGGTAAGATCCATGGTCTGGGTTAAATGTAATATGTCCTACATGTGGGAGAGATGGGTAAAAGGTAGGGTGAAAAAGTGTAATAAAATCCATATTTGTTTAATCCATATTACTATCATGAACAAGGGTTAAAACTTTGCAGAAATATCCTTATTTTAAATTAAGGTAAATTCTTATTTTTATTCATTTAAATCAAGGCAGAGTTCCCAATGTTAGCTTTTGAGCTAGCCTAAAATATCTCATTATTTAATGGTGATTGGTGGTTTGCGCATAACATCAAAATAATAACACTGTAGCTTAGTGACGCTAATGAGGTAAACCCTTACTTCACAATGTTCTAATCCAAAATAATCATGTCTATCATTTACTCTGTCCTTATTTAAGGCCTTTCATTGATTGATTTTTCTCAACATGTAAACATTTAATTTTGTTTAATTAACTTATTTCAAATGTGCAGCAGCCTTGTGTTGAAGCAATTTCTATATTTTGTGATGTTTTCCTCTCTCAAGCCTTTAGCTCACTGTTCCTCCTCTGCACCGAAAGCTCAATTTTCCTTCACTGTTCACAAACGCAGCACTGGAGTTTAACCCCTTCCCGACCATAAATACAAGTTAAGAGAAATGCTTGTTCGTATTTTCGTATCAATTCCCATCATATGCATTTTATAACTCTTTAAAAAAGACGCCAGCAGCAAGTCCTTCTTTTCTGAGTAAAAGTGACACCCAGGCTTCATTACAGACGGGCGGCCAAGCGGTAGGGGATGAAAAGGTAAAGAGGTTTAGTCACACAACGGTTCCTTCTGATAATATCGGTTACTTGAACAGTGTTGACATCAAAACATTGTTACACCAGCACCAGATTGAATGCTGTTAAATGAAACTGGCTGGTGGGCTCAAGTTCAAAGTAAGCTACACGATAACAGCAAGATAGCTTAAAAATAGGTGAGCTTTGGAGGGACATTTGTGGTTTGACCACGGTAATAAAATAAATGAAACTACTGACCGGATAATATATATAAACAATATTTTAGTATTACCAAGTCTACTAATTCATATGCAAATTAGGTTGTATCAGACCTACTGCAGCTACCCTAAAAAGGTGCTAAACGAATGTCAGCAAGTGGTCAATAATCTGAGTCAAATAAAATTAGCTGGAGGAAAAAAACAATAAACCCATAGAATAGCCAGCCGTTCTGAGAACATGGTAGTAGAGAAACCCAAAACATATGCAAAACCTTTCATTTTTCAGAGAATAATAAAAACTATCCCTCTCATTGGTGCAAACATAAATCATTTCAGTAATCCTTACTGATCTAAACCAAGAAAAGGTTTGTCAGATGTGATGTCAGAAAGTGAGAAAAAAAGATCATGTGTCTTTTTATACAGTGTATGTAAATATATGGTTTAATTATGCACCCTATTTGTACCCAGGAGTCAAGATTTCTATTTTGGTTTTTCTGCTCATTACCTTAACCTAACAGTTGTTCAGTATTGTGTTTACCTTGTAAATAATAAACACTGTTACTAAGTATGACTAATGGGAACCCGAGTACCACCAGTGGTACTATTTACCACAGCTATGTGCGAACTTTGACCCTACATGAATGCATGTGACTGGTTGATTTCATAGATTTATTCCAGGTTAAAATATACTTTTTACTTCACAAATACACTTGTATTTAACTTGAAATGATAAAAAACCAAATGTTACATTGTTAAAAAGATAATTCTCTAACAAGCAGATTTCCGTTCAGGTAACGGTTGGTTATGTGGACATTAACTGATATACAGACGATATATAATTATTATTTTCTCTTGTTATAAATCAAGAAGAATTTATATTTTGGTCTTTCAGTGAAGTTTGAATATTTCTCTAACTTCTATTTACATTTAACAACATCTGCTGTACTCTGCACCTTTAAAAGAGCTCATTTTCTAGTACTAAAAATTTGAAAGACATTTTTTTATATAGACTCAAAAATTTCAAATGTTTTGATTCTATTGACACAAGACAACATGCTTGGAAGGTAAAACCATGATCTTCCTTATCTCTTTATTGTGCTGAAAAGTATATATATATATATATATATATATATATATATATATATATGTACACTGCTGTACACTTCTGTTTCTCAAAAATATGTTTGTGCAGCACAGTATATACACTGCTCAAAAAATAAAGGGAACACTCAAATAACACATCCTAGATCTGAATGAATGAAATATTCTCATTGAATACTTCGTTCTGTACAAAGTTGAATGTGCTGACAACAAAATCACTCAAAAATCATCAATGAAAATCAAATTTATTAACCAATGGAGGCCTGGATTTGGAGTCACACACAAAATTAAAGAGGAAAGAAACACTACAGGCTGATCCAACTTTGATGTAATGTCCTTAAAACAAGTCAAAATGAGGCTCAGTATTGTGTGTGGCCTCCACGTGCCTGTATGACCTCCCTACAACGCCTGGGCAAGCTCCTGATGAGACGGCGGATGGTCTCCTGAGGGATCTCCTCCCAGACCTGGACTAAAGCATCCGCCAACTCCTGGACAGTCTGTGGTGCAACGTGACGTTGGTGGATGGAGCGAGACATGATGTCCCAGATGTGCTCAATCGGATTCAGGTCTGGGGAACGGGCGGGCCAGTCCATAGCTTCAATGTCTTCATCTTGCAGGAACGCTGCCCACACTCCAGCCACATGAGGTCTAGCATTGTCCTGCATTAGGAGGAACCCAGGGCCAACCGCACCAGCATATGGTCTCACCAGGGGTCTGAGGATCTCATCTCGGTACCTAATGGCAGTCAGGCTACCTCTGGCGAGCACATGGAGAGCCGTGCAGCCCTCCAAAGAAATGCCACCACACACCATTACTGACCCACTGCCAAACCAGTCATGCTGAAGGATGTTGGGAGGGCAGCAGATCGCTCTCCACGGTGTCTCCCAGACTCTGTCACGTCGTCACATGTGGCTCAGTGTGAACCTGCTTTCATCTGTGAAGAGCACAGGGCACCAGTGGCGAATTTGCCAATCCTGGTGTTCTCTGGCAAATGCCAAGCATCCTGCATGGTGTTGGGCTGTGAGCACAACCCCCATTTGTGGACGTCGGGCCCTCATACCATCCTCATGGAGTCGGTTTCTAACCGTTTGTGCAGACACATGCACATTTGTGGCCTGCTGGAGGTCATTTTGCAGGGCTCTTGCAGTGCTCCTCCTGTTCCTCCTTACAAAGGTGGAGGTAGCGGTCCTGCTGCTAGGTTGTTGTCCTCCTACGGCCTCCTCCACGTCTCCTGGTGTACTGGCCTGTCTCCTGGTAGCGCCTCCAGGTCTTTGGACACTACGCTGACAGACACAGCAAACCTTCTTGCCACAGCTCGCATTGATGTGCCATCCTGGATGAGCTGCACTACCTGAGCCACTTGTGTGGGTTGTAGAGTCCGTCTCATGCTATCACGACTGTGAAAGCACCACCAACATTCAAAAGTGACCAAAACATCAGCCAGAAAGCATAGGTACTGAGAAGTGGTCTGTGGTCCCCACCTGCAGAACCACTCCTTTATTGAGTGTCTTGCTAATCGCCAAAGATTTCCCCCTGTTGTTTATTCCAATTGCACAACAGCATGTGAAATTGATTGTCAATCAGTGTTGCTTCCTAAGTGGACAGTTTGATTTCACAAAAGTTTGATTTACTTGGAGTTATATTGTGTTTAAGTGTTCCCTTTATTTTTTTGAGCAGTGTATTTATGCTTTCTTAACTATTGGTACTTCTGAGAGTAAATGAAAACGTTCAAACCCAGGCATGTTTACATAAGACTGTTAAAAGCTGCTATCTCAGTAGTTCTGTGACAGAGGGATACAGGAGTGTAGCCTAGCTGCTTCAACAGAGTACAATACCGAGACAGTTGGCAGGCAGAGAGTAGGGGGGTCCAGAAACCACCTGTGTGATGATGGTGAATCGAGATCTTGTTTAAACCGACCAAGGCTTCTAAAATGAACAGTCACAAATGTTGCACACCAGCTGTCTGCACATGGAGGGACTGTATCTCATGTTTGTTCTTTCACAGAGACACAGATGACCTCTGTAGTGGCAGAAATGTTTGCTGCTGCCGTCGTTGCTGCTGCAAAGTGAAGCGGCAAAATATATTTCCACACTCAGCAAGTAAGTCCTGAAGTCAGAGCCGTCAAAGTGTACATGTTGACTATTAGAAAAAGGATGCACACATGTTTGAATTAAAAAGCTTTGTTCATACAAAATTATAGCAAAACTATAGAGTACATGAAAACTTGCATATTGAGGAGTAACCATATTTTAACCGATTTTCTTTTCTATTACAAAACAGAGAACAAGAGGTAGCAAAAGTGTCTTATGCACTGTTTCAGTTGTGGACTCACAAAGCAAAAAATAATAAAAACAAAGGAAGAACAAAGACAATCAACTCTCTGAGGTCAGACAAGAAAAAAAACTATGTGCACTACCACATCAATAACGTGTGCAGTTCAAAAGTATTCACAATACACCTTCAAACATTGTGTTTTCAGTCCAGTTTACCCCAATACCCCTAAATAAGACTCAGTGCAACAAATTCCCACTAGGGGCCATCTAATTAGTAAACAAGAGTTATGTTAATCTCAGTATAAATACAGCTGCTCTGAGAAGGTCTCAGAAGTTTTGTAGAGAATATTTTGTGAGCAAGCAGCATCATGAAGATCAAGGAACACAGCACACAGGTCAGGAATAAAGCTGTGGGCATTTGAAAGCAGGGTTAGGATATAAAACAAGCTTTGAACGTCTTGTTCTTGCTACAGAAATCCACAGCTCAAATGTAAGAAACTGTTAACATGATTACGACCAACTGCGAACATGTGGAAGATGATGTTCTGGCCAGATGAGACTGGAAACTCTATAAGTTTTGGGGGAAACTAACCCTGCACATCACCCCAAATATATCGCCGTTATGTTAAAACATGGTGGTGGAGGCATCATGTTGTGGGGGATGCGTTTCTTGAGCTGGTACATGGAAGCTGGCCAGAGTTGATGAAAAGGTTTCATGGTGTTGCAATCTTCTTATAGCCTAGGCCATCTTTATTTGGGGCGACACTTATGTTCTTCAGACCCTCAGAGAGTTCTTTGCCATGAGGTGCATGAGAAAGCTGCCTTCAGAGAGGGAAAATGACTAATTGGGCACAGTGTGGACATTTTGATTTAGGGGTGTACTCACTTTTGTTGCCAGTGGTTTAGACATTAATGGCTGTGTGTTGTTGTGTTAAGGGGACAGCAAATTTACACTGTTATGCAAGCTGTACACTGACCACTTTACATTGTGTCAAAGGGTCGTATCTTCAGCATTGTCCCATGACAAGATATAATAAAATATTTACCAAACTATCAGGGGTGTACTCAGTTTTGTGAGATACTGTATGAATGTCATGTTCGGTGATATGGTAGGAAACATACAAGTAACGCTCATTTAGAAAGTTCATCGCCACTTCTCTGGTTAACACAGAAGTCCAGCATACGAAATGATGAACACTGCTTCAAGTTTGGTTTAAAAACTCAATTTCTTTCAGGAAGGAATTGATCATTTCAGGTTGTCATACTTAGCCAGCGGGGGTGTCCTCTTCAGGCCCTGATCTAGTAGGATCACTTCAGGACAGTGTAGTAGCGAATGCCAACCTTAAGTTAGCAGATCTGAAATTGTGATCATTACTTTAAAATTTTGCTTTTATTCTATAAATTCAGCTTTCATCAGCAGAACATTGTGATCCATACAGATGCAGCGTATTCCCAGTAGTCATGCTTTTTACATGCATAATAAAACTCTGTGATAATCCTTGAGCTTTGAACTTGACCACTCTCTAAATATATGAGTTAAATGAGCGTAGACGGCCTTTCCGCTTGGAGCAGTGCTGCAGGAGGGCAGAAACGTCCTGCGACCTGAACTAATCTTCACATCTTATGAAGTGGTCTCTTTCCCGAGGAACAACAGTTGGGCATGATTAGCCTTGTCCGACCCTGCTGTGCAAAGGGGAGGAACTCTGGTAATTACTGAAATTGCCCTCAGACGTGCTCACAAAAAGAGATTGTGAAGCAAGACAGAAGATGTGACATGGAGGACATGATAACACCTAGAATTTCCAGTTATTAAGATTTGACTACTGGAATGCTAGACATTAATTGATTTGTATTCACTCTGCATGTGTGCATGGCGCCCCCCCCCAACCTCCACCGCCCTGCACCAAAACCCCCACTGAGGCCTAAACAACTGGGCTTTGTGAGACCCACACTAACGACTCTCCCTTGTCTTTTTAGATAACTACAGTAGGAGGGGCAACATCTAGTTGGTGGGGTAGGGGGTGGGCTTGGGGGTCACTCGTTTTGTGTATTGGCTCAAGCAGATTATACCTAGTTATTACCCATCTTAAACCGCTGTATGTGTAGATTGCCCCAGGTGAGATGTGTGCTGAGCCATGAGTGATTGTGAGAGGTGATGCTTTTCTCGGCTTCGTGACGAGCCCCGCTGGCTCTCAGTCAGACCTCAAAAGGTCTCCCACTCTGAGGCTGAAGGGGAAGGCAGCTGTAAATCAGTGGATCCGTCACAGATCCGTCATCAGTGAAAGTCTCCGTCTCATTAGGGCCAAATGATTCACTACAGTTCAGTAAGACCTTACATCCATGTCATAAAAACACAGTTTGAAACATTTCGTGCACAGACTCTTTATCTCACAGTTGAAAATATATTTATCTTGTTTAGATTCAAGTACGATGTACCACTTTTAAAATGTACTTTAAAGTAAATGTAGCACAATACAAATTTGTTTTACCAATTGTCTTGCAGATCTATCTTTATGTGAAAAAGAAGAAGGAAGCCTGTTACAGGATATTATAAACAATTAAAAAGCATTTATGAATCCACAGGTCCCTAACCAGAAGCCCAGATCTTAACTTGGCCTACTGTAAATCAAACAGAGTGAGAACAGCTGGCACTATTTGAGCATTTTAGGTGAGAAAACAGGCAAGTGACAAGTGTGCCTGAATTTTGATTGCCCTGGGTCAGTGTGAGGTCAGCGCTCTGTGTTTACACTTGAGGTGATGGCACACGCCTGCATTCCTTTGAAATGTGATGGGCTGAGAGCAGTGACAATATTTACAAATTACAGTAGCTGTCGGAGGAAACAGCCCAGCAAGGAGCTCTGCCGCCTGAATGCTTCTGCTATCGAAGCGGTGGCGAAAAGCGCCAGTGCGTTCATTACTGGAATCCTGTTCCTCCAAACAGTGACCTGCAGGATGTTCTTCTCCTTTTATACAAGTGGCAAAAACACATCAAGCAGCTGCTTTTGTACGACGGCTGTGAATGCAGTTTTCTGTTTTTGCATAATTTTATTTTCCAGTAATTTACAGTTAAAGGCAGATATTGTCATATACGTTACTGTTTTTCTCGCTATCTGACATTAAAGCAGACTAAATCTGAATAATGACAAAGGGATTTAAAAAATAAAAAGTCAGAAGTTTACATGCTAAAATATTCTGTTTTTACAAATTTTTCGTTTTGATCGCTTAAACTTATCAACAAAAACACAATCGTTTTTGTTCCCCCAACACTCTGTGTCAAGGGAAGCCCCTGGCCGCAGTCTGCAGCAGCACCCCCATACTCTATAAGGAGTCACATTGAACGTCTGATGCTGTTTCTTCCGAATAAATGTTTGAGGAAACTTTTGAGGAAGAATTTTTGTCCACTTCTGATTGATTATTGCTTTATCTGCCTGTCTTAACGTGCAGGCTTAACTTCTGCTCCTTTCAGAACATTAAACTGCGTAGAAAAAGTTCATATCTCAATGAATTAACTTTTAAACCAGACAAACTCAAAATAATACATTAGGAATGGGCTATTAGCGTATTGTGGAGAAAAAAATTGTTTTTTACGTTTTTTGTGGGGCTTTGACTGTGTGCAGTGATAGATTTAGAACCAACAAGATTGACTTCTAACAGTTTTTATCGTCATCACAATAATTACCACAAGATGATGAAATTTAAAGTACACTTCACGCATCCCATTAATACATACGGTTAATAGGTACAATTTCCAATATTCAGCTTTTAATAAAGGCTTTTTTAAAATAAATGATCTAGTTTTTTTCCATTTGTTGTCGTGCTTATGACTGAAGTGAGGCCTATTTTTGTTTATTTCCAGTTTCATTTTTTCATTATATTTGACATTCACAACATGCTGAATATTCAGGCGTGTTGTTTTAAAATGCATAAAAAATAAAGGCGTAATTTATTTAGTTTTTGCCATGCTAATGTTTTGGTTTTTTTTGGCTAGTTGAAAAGAAAAACGTGAATAATCTGCTTTAAATCTTTGGAGGGAAATCAGTTGTTTTCTCCAAAAAAATGAGTTTGCAGATTAATCGACAAATAACATTTTTTAGCGGCCTCTTATTTGAAGAGGAGTGAAACTAATGGTTTTCATTTTAATATGGATCACTTTTTCAGCTGCAGCCTGAGGTAACAGCAAGATGGAAGGAGACTTTCCGGTCGAAACAACCACCGAAAGCCCTGCATCACTATTGAGAGGTACCTTATGTAGCACATATAGTGGTGGCAGGAGCAGCTTTACTGACCTGCTGTTGCAAACAGGGAAAAGACAGCTCCTCATTTATTTGCTCTTAACAATCACAATGTCCTCTGAGTCTAATCTGAGAGACACCGTGGTTCAAACAACACATCTCACAAGAACATGTCAAAGTCCAACTCTCGGTTTTATACAGTCAAAACCAGATGTTTACATATACTGAATGAAAAGACAGAATCTTTTTCCTCTCTGTCTGACATTAAACCAGACGAAACATTTTCTGTTTATGTCTGTTTGGATTACTGAAATTGTTCTCGTTTGCCTAAAGCTTTCCCCAAATTCAGAAGTGATCATTACTTAATGTTTGGTAGGTTTACCTTTTAAACTATAATACTTGTGTTCAACATTTTGGGTTTCCTTCCACCAGTCTTTCACAGTAGTTTGCTGTAATTTTGGTTCATTCCATTCAGACAGAACCGGTGTAACTCAGTCCGGTTTATGTGCTGCCTTGCTTGCAGACACCGCTTCAGCTCTGCCTACTAATGTTTTATGGGACGGAGATCTTTGTGATGGCCTCTCCAGAACATTGAATCTTCTGTCCCTAAGTCACCAAGCAATTAATTTGGCTTAATGCTCAGGGTCATAACGCATTTGGAAACCCATTTGTGTCCAAGCTTCGAATTCCTGGCTGATGTCTTGAGAAGTTGCTTCAAGATTTCTACATAATGCTAGGTGAGCGGTAAGACGAAAAAATATCACAACATTTTTATAGTAAAGTGGTGATCATGATTTTATCATGATTTCCCAACACAAAAAGGATAAGCTCATGAACAATAAACTTAACTCACCATAACATAGCACAAAGGGATCCTAACAATGTTCTAATGAGTTTGCACTGTCTTGTATAAAGCAAAAAAGACATTTTAGAAAGACACACTTTCTCATTTAATGGTTGTCTTTATGTTTATGACTATTTACATTGTACGTAGATTCTCTATGAATAAACACATGGAATTATGTAGCAAACAAAAAATTGTAAAAGAACTTTAAATATGTTTTATATTTCAGATTCCTTAAAGTAGCCGCCCTTTGCTGTAATGACTGAAATATTAACCTCTCTCAATGAATGTCTGGGAAATTCTTTCAAGACTCTTTGGAAAACCATTTCAGGTGACCGCCTCATGAAGATCAGGGAGAGAATGTCAAGAGATCGAAGCAGTCATCAGAGCAAAGCGTGGCTATTTTGTAAAAATCTAAAATATAAACATTTTTAGAGTTATTTTACACTTTTTGTTTACTACATAATTCCATGTGTGTTCAATCACAGGTTTGTTGTCGCTGTGAGAAACTACAGTTTAAATTGTCATGAAAATAAACAGACCCATTAAGTGAAACTAAAACTCCTGACTGGTAGTGTATGTATACACTCTACCTCAAACGTTTTTTTCAAACTTTAAGCAATTTCTTTTATTTCAAAACAAAACAACACTATAGTAAATTTCACTTATGCTATCTAATACAAATATGACTGTATGAAAATACTGATTATTGTGTGCAAGTTCATCACAATATTCCGTTTCTAATTGGTAGCATCATTTCATCACACTCTAATCAACGTGCAGTAAAGGTTTTAGTATTCCTAACTGACCTAAACCAGGAAATGTTTAGTCTGATTTTAATGTCAGAAATTGAGATGAAGAGTTTGTGTTTTTCAATATACAGTATGTAAATATCTGGTTTTCAAGCAGTGTCTCCACCTTCTATTCCTATGGCATAAAACAGTTTATTGTTAACAAAGATTTCTCAACATATGAGCACAATCACATTGTGCTTTAGTTGTAATAAGTAGCAGTCCAATGAGGGAGAGCTTATTCCATCTGTGCAGGATCTGTGCTGGAGTCCAGACGTGACTCCTCCTTCCTCTCTGCCACTCCACCCTCCCCCATCCTGTGTAAAAACAAATCTCCTTTTCTGCTCTGAAAGTATTGAGTCAACAAATGTCACGATAGCCAGGCAGGGGCTTCTGGGAAGGAGGTGGGGGTCTCCTTTTTAAACCCGAAGCACCGCAAAAAGCGGATTATTTTCAGAGAAGGCACACCTGTTAGTTTAATTTAATGGTAAAATGAAAGTGTTATTCAACCGTTTTTGGGTGCGTGCGTGTGAAACACATATCTATATGTGACACATATCTATATAAAAAAGCGATGGTTAAAGGTTTAGTTCATGCATGCTTGGAGGAGATAGACATCTCTCTCAAGCCCACGTGGCCGGTGTCAGGAGGAGGAAGATCTTTGGCAGAGGTATGAGGCAAACTGTGCTTCCTGCACACGAGTTTCTCTAAAAATGAGCCAGCGCTGTTCCAAAATAAGATGCAGTTGCCTGAAATAACTCCAAGCTGGCTTGTTTTGATCCTAACTAACGCAGCTCTTTTACACAACATGGAAAGTCCTTTAACCTCTAACTGAAAAAAAAGAAGCAAAAAAACCCCTCAAAATAGGCAATGAGAAAGGGAGGGAAAAAACCCTGAGTCACTTGGCTTCCTGTCTGAGAAAAGGAAGGGGTGGAGGCAGCTTCTTCTCTGCCACAGTCAGACAGTTGGGACCCATGTAATATTGAGCAAAAAGTGCACTGGTTGGGGGGGTGGAGTCCTGCTTTCTGCACAGAAATCCACTCCAGTGCTTCAGGGCAGCCATCATAGTGTTCACTATTGTGTACGGCTGAGGGAGGAAGAAAAAAAAGAGGGAGCTGACCGGGGGAAAGAAAACCTGTCTCTTTGTGTGAGAAGGACTCACCAGGAAAGTGTTTTTCTGATATATATATATATATTTTTTTTTTCTTTTGTCTTTTTGGAGGTTTTTGCCACAGAAAGGCTCTTCTCCCTGAGCTTGTCCACTTTTATGTCTGCCAAAGCTGCCTTACACTAGACTGACGCACAAGTATGCTCCTCCAGCCGGCAAAACAGCGACACCCGGGCTTCTCCTGATAATGAGAGCCAACGTCAGACTGGTTTCCATGAATATTGATGTGGAGCATAGACTGTTTCATAGAACAGAAGGAGGCAAGATGGCTGCCCTTTAGGATTTGTTAAAGAGGCGATCCAGACAGTTGCTGGAATTTCTACAAAGTGGAGGGACATAAAAAGAAGGTAAGAACATGCTCAGTTTGTTACTCCTCTTTGACCCCTTTACCTCTGTAACCTTAGGAGGATTTTTCTTTCATTTTCTGGTCAGGTGAGACAGAGCAGATGTCCCCCTCCATAAAAAAAAAGCAGGAGCCAACATAATAAGGAGGGGATATTAGATAAAGCTATTTCAACATGGCTGACGATTTTCTTTCTGGTTTTGCCAGCTGAGCGTGGAAGCTGCTGTCTTGTTTCCTTGCTGTTCTTATTTTAAATTGATCATAGAAAATGTCGTACAGCTTGTTCAGGAGTTTTCCTTCAGGCATAATTTAAATACCACTGCTGTGCCTCTTCCTTATCATTATAAAAACACTCTATTGTCCTACTCATTTAAAATAAATGCATGTATATATGTGTATATGAGTTTTTAGGATAGATGTGCTATTAAATAAACAGGTTTTGAAATATTTCAGGAATTTTTCATTTGTATGTGTAATTAATAGCTATTATACATTAACATTTTTCATTATTTAGTCTATCTAAAGTCTCTCAGTTTCATATCTGCTGCTATGTATGTGCTGTAGGATTATTAATTGAAGAGTAAAAGTCCAAGCTGGACTCGTCCAGCACTGAGGGGATAGCGCCTGCACAGCAGCAGAGCCGAAATAGCTCCTGGCTTTGTGTGTATCTCTGTGAATCAGCTTTCATTGCTTTCGCCACTGAATGACACACACAGGAACACACACACACACAAACAGACACAAAGGCAAATCCCAAGGAGAGGCAAAAGCAGAGGAGAGGCAGGAGGGCAAGGTCAGAAAGCTCTGAATCAAATGAAACTCAATCTTACAACTCCATTACCTGAAGCAGAACACAAATGTTAATTTTGGAGCAGGTTCTTGCAAAAAAAAAAGACTTGTCCCTGGAGAACAATAATAAGCTAAAAATTACACGTGAAATAAAACCAATGATTGCTGCACTAAAAGCAGGTAAATGTGACAACAATGCTGCTTTTCTCAAGTAATCTTCCATTATGGGCCTTTGAAAAAGGAACATGCATTGTTTGAGCTGTAACTATATTCTACAAATAAACACTATTCCACTATGTTTGACATGGCAGTCTGTTATGGTTTAAGCTAATGCCTGGGGGGGCAATCTTGTGTTTTGTACAAGTATTATTATTAATAGTAGTAGTATCACGGATGCTGTGCTGGTCATTCTGTAGCTTTGTTCATTTTATACCCAACGTTTTCAGGTACGAAATGGAGCCGTCTTCCACGGGTTGGTTCGACCCAACCATGCATCAATTTGTTACAATCAGATGGATGTTTTGTTCCCTCTTTATCAACAAACAGTTCAGAGTAATTTTTCATAATCACACACAGTCTACCTTAATGAAAAGTGGTTATATGACTCCCATAAATAATATTTACCAGGAGGTTGCTCAGCGGTATTGTTTGTTTAGGGGTCATAATGTGTCATATTTAATAAGACTTAGCTGGGTAAAAAGAGGATTTACTGCAAAGAAGGAAAGCTGATATGCAAGGGTTTAGATACACAGGTAAGAAATGGTTTGTTTAGGGGTACAAATTGGACACTTGGGCACAAAATAAGAGTCTAAATGTCCTGAAGGAACAAACTGACCCAGCACCAGTTCTTCATGCTTCAAGAGCTGGTTATTTCATAGATCATCTCGACATTTCAAGTCAAATTTTAAACCGCAAATAGTTGTTTTGGTTTGATTAGAGGTCCTAATCTGTAACATTTTATGAGAGACAACAGGGCCAAATGGGGATAAGAACCAATATAATATTATACAATTCTTATGACCATTAGTCTCCATATTTCATGGATGAATGAAATCTTACATACAAGCAATATAAGCATAAATAAATGTAACAAAGAAGCATGCCAGACAAGCTTATTAACTGAGATTACTTAATATAAAAAGTAGAACCAAAATAAAATAAATTACCAGTTGAAATGGTTTCATTTATCCTGTATATACATCATGGATAAACAGATGAACTATCTATAATTATTTACACCTATGTAATTAATTTTCATCCATATCATGGTGATCCAGGTATTCATCAAAATACATAACTATAAAGGAAAATAAGACATGCAGTGGTTAGTAAGTGAGTAAAACTTTATTTATATAGCACCTTTCAAGATAAAAATCACAAGTGCGCCAACAGAAAATAAGTACATAAGATAAAATTAAACAAAAGGAGGTTTATAAAGATAGGTTTTTAGCTGGCCTTCTCTAGACAGTGATGGTTTGTTTACAAGTATGGAAATAGGAAGGTACGAATTGGCTAACATCAAATTGACCAAAAGCCTGTTGTTATTGTGATTATTAATCGTATATTAACATTTTTACTGTTCAAGGGCCTCATGCCTCATTGTTAGCAAATATCTAATTAGTTGTTAGTTTTTTCTTAAATTCACAAACAGCTTCTTTAAGATTAACATCTAAATGGCTCATTTGAATAGAAGAGATCTCCTACAGGGTTTGCATATTGGCCTTGTGTATTCTACTGCCTGCAGTCATAAGGTAGCTGCAGTTCAGCCTTAGGTCACAACAACATAAAAAACATGTCTGTAAGGTGGATGACCTTTAATGTAACCTGACAGCATAGGAATGCTTCACACCTGTAGTCGTTCTACTATAGAAGATCTTTGTGAGAGTTTGGAGGTGGATACAGGGGGTGTTAAAGAAGAGTGAAGGGCATTGAACTCGAAACAGAGTCAGCTGCTTGTTGTTTCTAAGCTTTTATGAGAGCAGTTGATGACAGTTTATTACCACTCTCCCCCTAATGTTCCCTTTCCCTCACAAATCCTTTTTCCTCTGTAGTTATCAAAGCAAACAGTGTATCTTTCACCACAAAAATCATCATTTTGTGATCAAGTACCCGTCTTTAATCACTACACAGGTGTTCTAAATAGTGCAACAAACTTCTTTGTGGTGAACCCACTGAATCCAAAAAGTGGGTTATGTTTTCACTTGGCAATCACGGTCGATGGGCATGCAGCGTCAACACATGTGCTTAAGCTACTTTTATATGGAAGTATTTAAGTGTGTTGTGACTGCATAGGTTCAGGAGATGGGTCTGTGCGTGTACGTACTCGTATAAACAGAAGTACCCATTCTCTTCCCGTTTAATATAATTACACATTGCTGGAATCTATTAAACTTTATTTAGATTAGAAAAAACAGCATCAGTAATTTCGCTGTCTTCAGCTGCACTGGATGCACAGTTTACAAATGCCTATCTTGACCTAAAAAACATTAGAACTGGAATTTTTACAGCAGCAATTTTCATTGGTCTCTGCACGCTTTGACATAAATAGCTGAGAGGGCAGCAGCATTAATAGGGTTACAGGGGGGCGAGTGGGGGATGGGCCACATAGATCAATCACACGCACAGAGCTCCTCTCATCTATCTACACCTACAGATAAAGCTGCGCGGTTGGATAGCTTCTTCGTCATGGCAGTAAGCCCCCTTTAAGTCACTCCCGGGACAAAGACAATATCACCTTTGGGAAGAATGTCCAGTTGCCATAGCGCAGTACAACAATGCTGTTTGCCTACAATACCCAAGGCTTTGCCCGAGTCCTCACCTCTGACCCTGGTCCGTCCAGCCAAGTGTCATTTTTCCAAAACTGGGGGGGTGGCTACAGCACAAGCGACACAGAAACAAAAACATGCTCAGTGTTGGTGGGTTAGACATTTAAGAATGCACTGCTTATAGATGGCAAGACAAAATGGTGAGAGCAAAGAGTTGTATTGATTGCTGCAATATTGATTTCTCAGTTGTCTGCCAATGGAGGGTTTGTTTTCCATAGAGATGAAGAGAATAACAGGAAACCACAATCTCATGCAAGGGCAAAAGAATCACACTCATTTGCACAGAATCTAACATAAACAGTGGACAAGAGTAGGACTGTCCTACTTGCTGTAAACTAAGAGAATAAAAAGGGTATTTCCTCAGTAAACCTGACCATCTAATGCCTCAGACATGCATGTAGAGTTAATGTCAAGATTTGGCTTAGTTTTACCAGCTTACCTATTATACTAGAAGTCTCTTTAAGATGTCCATCATTTCTTTTTTGTTCACTTACTGTAGGCTCAAGAATAAGTCAAAATGTCTCCAAACCAGATTCAAATAGATCTCAGACTTCTCAAAGCAGCTGCAATGCAGTCCTAACTCGTGACAGGTTTAAAAGTTGGTATTTCACAATAGATACAAGAGTGTTGCCTGTAATTGGAACATCACATGACACATACATGTGCACGATGTTTTTCCTCTTTCACGATGTCCTGCGCCGCTAGCTGAGCTGAGGCGTAATTATGGGCCGAGAATGATAAGGCCTTGTTGTAGTGGGAGTTACTGGGCTGCAGGGAGTGTTGCTGGCCCTGTGAACATGTATTGATGTCAGGGTTTACCTCAGGGGTGAGACAGCGTGGGCAGCGACTCAAAACCTTCTGCCACGTGAGGATACGCACATGGCTTTTCTGTTTACAAACAGTATCCTTGGCATTTCGCTGAGAGGAAAGCAAGCGAGGTGTTACGTAATCGTCATAAAGCAAATAGCATCCCTTCCTGCTTCTCGCCAAGACAATCCTCCTACGCTTGGACAATCAGCTCGGGCTGCTGCTTTCGCCGTTTTAAGCCACGAGAAGCTAAGACCCACAGTTCCAGCCCAGTTATGCTATAAGACTGGGAGCAGGTCTTTTCTTACGTTCCTTATTAGGACCGCTCAAGGCCTTATTAACAGCAGCAGGTTAGGAGCTTTACAAGCCGTTTCCCATGTTGCTACAAGTATATTTTGACAAGTGATGTTTTGGTTAAAGAGAACAAGTAATTTTTTTTTTTTTATATATAAAAAAAAACACCAGTAAAGGCCAAAAAAATCAGCACACAGTAGTTTTTTATTCACGATGCATTACGTTGCATAAATTGTTAATTGTTAAGCCAGTGTTAATTTCAGATACATTTTCGTGAAAAACTTGATTAAGTAACAAAAACATGTAGTTAGTAAATATAAAAATCGTATTGTTATATCTTCTTATGTGTGCAACAAAAGTTGTATCGTAAAAAAGCAATAATACTTTACACCTTCGCCACTTTATTTCAATAATTGTTCCCCTGCAGTCCCAATTTTTGTCCCTTACCACATATTTAGATATTTCATATTGGTATTTAGTGGTTAATTATGGAGTTAAAGAATCCTAAAAATGCAAATATTACCTATTATTTAATTGTATACTTTTTTTCCCTGAAAACGTTATATTCCATTTGCACTGACTGGATTCTGATCCCCATTCTGGCCATTTGAGTCTTATGAAAAATGACAGATTATAACCCCTGGCACCAGAATAACCATAGGTTACCTCCTGCTGGTAGATTTTGATTGAGTCACATAAGTACACTTCCTTACAGTAGAAGTAGATAACTGAAAATTGCGTTAAATCATTACTACGAGTCAATTTGCCCATCTCATCACTTTTTTTTAACCCATTTTAAACATTGCATACTAGTTTTGTTCTATTGGTAGTTTGTTTTCATCAATATTTATTAAAATTATTATTTTAATAACATTTTTATTTTACACCCTATTTTCATAGTTTTTGGAAGTTTTTGGATCTGATTGTTTTACAGACCAGTTATGCCTGAATATGACAGATTACGACTTCTGATCAAACCAAAATAACTCTAAATGATCTTTTCCAGGTGTATGTTATTTGTTGGAGTCACATAACAATATTTCCTCAAGAGTAAACTGTGGGATTATTGTCAAAAAATCCCTTTTATAAACAATACATTACTATCCAGTCACCATTTTCCAGTTCTAATTAACAAATACCTGTATAATTTGAAGTTCATCGTTTCAGTGTTGCTTGAGAAGATTTGGTAGTTTCTGTCACCCACATTAACCCAGAAACATTACATTCCTTTTTACGTCTACTGAATTTGCAGCAGTCTAGCAGCAGGTTAGGCATAATGCTGCCCCCACAGATCAGTTGTAGAAGCCGAACGCTGCTTGGTCATTCAAATTTTAAATTCACTACTGTGGCTGGTGGGATGAGGAGATTTACCTGACATTTCTTAAATTTACCTGCCTTTGTTTAACTAGTGGGGGCTAATTAACTAAAGCTTGTTAAAATCTGCCAAGAGAAAATGCCCAACCTAGTTTAATGTCTTACAAAACCCACTCCATAGTTAATGCAAAAAGCCTGATCCTTAAGGGTTTTGCTAAATGTTTTTAATGAATGCTCCTGGTTGGTGTACTGCATCCGAAAATGGCTGTCCAATATATATTGTCTAGCTGGTAGAGACTGTGGCTTAGGGCCCCTCTAGGCCCTGTTGTCTACACAGGGAGCCCAGCCAGCTGCTCCGGATTGTCCTTTAAAAGCGTAACTTACCAGACGCCTTGAACGACATCACTAACCACCTCTCAGGACTCAGGCTCCATATAAAGTTTCATTAACAGAATGTACAAGTGGGGCAGCTGGTGCCTTTATTTACACTTGCAGGTGGAACAGATACAGAGGGTGCTTTATAAGCTTGCTCAGCATAGCATGATTGCTAAGCCCCTTCCATTATATTTTATTTGGTGTTTTTAATTGTTGTTTTCTGATGCCCCCTTAAACTTATGTCCTGAATCACAATAACAGAGGATTTGTGATTTCTATTCAATGAGAGTCACGTGTCTCTCACTCAGTGGAGGGAAAGAGGGAGCCTAGCAACAGCAACTTAGGTCAGGTTGTTTGGAAACCAATGAGAGAAACATTGCTGTGTTCTTGTTGCACATAAACACTTAGCAAGGTACTTTTGATAGTAATTCCATGATTTATTTTACAACCACACACTCAAAAACTTTAATTTCTTCTGCAGTAAGTTTAGATGTGAGGGAACAAGAGCAAATTTAGCTTTATGAGTTTGCAGCGCTACTGGAAGGATCAGTGCAGAAAGCACATGTGCACATAACCTATCCCTGCAGTTAGCCTTGCTGGGGTAATGTTTACACCAGATGGGCTCTGAAGTGCTCAGAAGGTATAAGGTTGCTGCAGCCACTGTGCATTCAGAAATAAATTAACTTTGCTCATCGACAGCTCATCAAGTTGGTCAGATATATTGACGTTTGCATAGACAAAAGGGGGTTTCGGGGGGAGGGGGAAGGCAGTTTGGAGGGAAAAGCTAAGCACTGCGAGTGACTGGGGTCAGGTCAGTGGGTTTGTACGCTCAGGAGCTCATTTCCTAAGTCTCCATGTGATGCAGGTTGAAGGCACAAAGAAGGTTTAGAGTCTCTGTGTAAGCTTCACTCAAGGAGGACGGGTTGTACTTTCAGGTTGAAAATCTAAATCTAGAGGGTTTAAGTTAAAGGTGAGCTAATGTTCAACAGACTGTGTTAAACATTTTAAATCGTCTTGCAACAAAGAAGGGTGGTTAGAAAAACTCTTCGGCTCAGGTTCAGTTTCAGAAATCGTTACGTACAAAATAACTAAATACACAGAAGTTAAAGCATAAATCTATTAAGATAATTACAGTTCTACATATCCAGTAATAAACACAGTAACACATATATTACCGTCTAGTCCATAGAGTGTCTAATCTGGATTAAAATACTTTGTAATGCTGAGCAGATCAGAGAGGTTTTCGCAGGCAAAAGCTGCACATCTCAGCGTGTCGTTTTGCACACTAGTCACTGTAGTTTTTCTTGGAAAACTGGTTTAACGTGTTGTGTCAGAAACATACAGAGGTGGGGTTTATCCCCAGCAGAGGCAGAAAAACAGTTGAGTTACTCATGGCGGAGAACAAGAGGTTGAAGTTTTGTCTTCTCTAAACATTGGCTTTGAAATGTTGCTCAACACTCCATGAGTCATCGGGCAAAACACCGACATTCATCCCAATTCTTAAAAGGGTGTATGTCACATTTGTGTCATTCTATCAGTTGGCATTAATACTTTAAAACTTTGTAATATGTGCAGGAGTCAGACAAAGTTCTCAGAAGGTGATATGTATTTGGGTTAGGTGTCAGGAGAAAAAAGAGTTAGTCACTTCCACTTTGCGTGTCTAACAACAGAAAAACTGTTCAAAGCCAGCCGCAAATTCCTCCTCTGTTATCTAGTAGAGCTCTGTGGCTTTTTACGAGTTGATATATTAATGTTGCGTGTAGCATTTCTTTACCACAGCTCTTTGAACGATACATAAAGATTTACTCTGAGCATTAGCACTGACATAAAGTACTTTATACCATAATGAAACCCTGCTTCTATCATGGTGGGGACAGGTTTTTCTCCCTTTCCCCATATAAATGTGACCTTAAAAGGCATTCCAACAATTAACCAACAAACTCTGGCCCTCCTGATTATTGATTTAAACCCAGAGCTCCGTCCCATGTTTGTTTCTATGCTGTACAACGTGTACAGGAGGTTGTTGTTGAGAGTGCAGTCTATAAACTGAAATTCTTTAGATTCTTTCTTGAGCTCCAGCAGTCACATGTTGATTGAAGTTACAGGCAAAAGTCTTTCTAGTCTGCCTTTTACTAAACATCTGCTCAAAAAACATGGACCTTTAACACAGCGTACAGAACATATTTTAGTTTGTACAAGACTCCTTAGCTGAAGAAAATTCCAGAAACCAATGCACACTGAATCTGCTACAAAGTTCTAAAAAGTCTTTTAAAAGTCCTACATTTAATAATATTCATTGTACGTCTTTTAAAGTCTCAATTTTCTTTTAAAACTAGGTCTTGAAAAACATTTTGTTGTGTCTAAAATGTATATGTTTGCTCATTCTTGCTTCTTCTGTTAACTTTTCTGTTTGTTGTTTTTGAGAAATGCAAAAGTGCAGAAGTAAATGGAATTTTCTATAATGTTTATTTTACCTTAAACAGGTTATGTGCATTGCCTGTCAGCTGGTTGAAAGAAGGTTTCTGCAGTTTACAAAAAAGACTGATGTGGCTGCTCACAATAGCTCCGCCCATCACTCTTGTTTAGGTGAAGCTGTTCTTTTTAAGGTGTAATATTCTGGGCAAAAAGTACCACTACATGAATACTACCACTTTAGTGTGTATTCCATGTTTCTGTTTAAGTCTGTGTATCAAAATCAAAATAATGAGTAAATTCTATAGCTAACGTTGTAACAGTAATAATCAAGAGGTTGTATTATTTTAGCAGCAGTAGGAATTAATTTTTATTTTCTGTTATAATAAAAACAATTATATCTTTTTAAACCTTTTGTATTTTAAGTTTTTTATAATGAATAAAGTGACACCTTGAACCTGATACCTGCCCATGCGTTCAGCTAAAACTCATTTCATACTTTTTCCAGCTTTTGTTGCTTAATTTTGTTGTATGTGTGACAAAAAATTTATTGAGGTTTTATTTTGTGGTGGTTTTTGGTGGTTGAATAGTCTGTGTGTAGAAACTGCTGTTGCAGAAGCACATGTGACAAAAAGCTGTATAAGCTCAGAGACTGCAGAGGGAACCTCCACATTTTGGCCACATCTGTCTTGCATTACACATAAAGAACAATGTCAATTGTACAAATCCCTTCCTCATATGGAGGGGGAGGAGGCTCTCCAGGGAAGAAATTACAAACAGAAGTTTATGTCGTCTTTGTCTCTGCCAGAGTCTTTTGCTCTTCCCGTCAGACTCAAAGGAATATGCCAAGGTACGCTGACTGACACATGTCTGATCTTGAGTGTGAACATGGGCAGCAGTCTTTTTGTGTTTTTTGTTTCATTTTAAAAATGTGTAATTAGCCCGTCTGAGGTTAGTTTCTGAGGAAGTTGAATCTAACTGCAGAGCTGCCCTAGTTTTGGTCAGAGATTTAGTTGAGGGAGGACAGAACAGGAAGGACAAACAGGTCTGTTGGTTCTGGCTGCCAAGTGATGCAACTATAACTACGTCACAATCCAAAGTTAAGGCAAGAGATAACCGAGATGCGCTAAAGAGAACTTCCCCTGAACGTTGTGCAATCCAAAGACAAAGCCCTCCCCCACACAGCCAGCTTTGCAGCAACCTCTGTTGTTATTAATGAAGGTCACGTGTGTAACTGAACATCCAGCATCTGAAGTCTAGGTAATACCCTTCACATGCATTTGCTTCTGAGTAGAAACCAACACTGAAACTCGCTTCCACAATAAAAACTAAATTATATATTTTTTTATGTTAGAGTGCAAATATGTCTGCAAAATAAGAGACATATGCACCAAAACCCTTTTCACATGGATAATCTAAAAAGTACTGTATTTGATCACCAATTTCCTGTAATAAACATTAACTGCACAACGTTAAAAGTTGAAAATAAATAATCTAGGTTTTAGAAAACATTGTGCCTAACTATTTCTGTTTTGAAAGATGCAAAAGAAAAAACTATTTTACTGCCGAATGTCTCCCCCTCTCTACCCCTCTTTCTTGTCTACCTACTGTCAAAAATTAAGGCCACTAGTGCCGAAAAAAAAATGCTAAGTAATAAATGTTACAGAGGGCTCCAGTTTGTCAGAGTCACAGAATCTGTCTGAAAACTCCTGTCCTAGCTTGGACCTTAAGCACTTTTTCTACCCCTGAATAGGAGTCCAGTATTTTTGCAACTGAGGGGAAGTGCTGAGAACTTTTATTTTTTATCTGCTGGATTTAAAATGAGAAGTTAGCTTTGAACACTTTCACAGCACTGATCATTTCACACACTGTTTTGTCACTACTTGGCAACTGCTGGTTCAAATCCCATGACTTTTACACAAATAGCCTGCTGATGGATGATGCAATGATTGTTCAAACATTTCGGAATGTCTGGGTCTGCTTTGCAATGAGCAGTAATTTCTGAGTGGCATACTGACTGGTGCTCCATCCGTTACAGAAACCACTTTTTCAATCAAGTACCCCTTCACTGCATTCCAAATGTCAACCTTCTCGGTGGTGGTTTTCAATAGAAGTAATGTCAAAACATCCTCTGTCAGGGAAAGGTCGTCAAAAACCATGCATGTGAAAACAGCCGTATCGCTGTAGTCCACAGACTGCATACGAGGAGCACCTGCTCAGCTCCAAATCCAGCTGTCTCTCCGCATCCGCAGACAGTGTGCACATCCTCCGTGCTACAGTGTTCGAGCCAAGCTGGACATTAGCTATAGCAGACCTTTGTCTTATTTTTATGATCGCAAAACAATTATTTTGCCATCGTGGTCATTACCTCTATACTGATCCCTACGTGGATGAAGGTTTTTTTGTTCTTGGTCAGGATGTGTGCCACTTTAAACGATGCCTCGGTTGATGTGCTAGCCTGCTTCGTCTGGTCGAGAGGGATTGTTGTTTTTAGAGGGTAGTTTTCAGCTCCTTTACCTTCTGTTTACGGAGGTTGCTTCCTGCTGGGAAGTCCTGGGAGAAGTTGCTATGGTCTTTCAGTTAAGGTGAACGGCCAAATGTTGATAGGTCTGCAGATGTGCCATGCCTCTTTACATTTACAGATATTTTTATTTACCATTCATGATTCAAAGCTTGGGTATATTGCTTTATAACCCAATCCATCTTTAATCAGCTCTAAAACTTTATCTATGACCTCTCATGATGCTGTTTGTTCAGTAATGTTTTCTAACAAACCTCTGAATCCTTCTGGAACAGCTGAATTTGAGATTAAATGACACACAGGTGAACTCTTTACTAATTAGCTACATCCTAAAGACAGTTGGTTGTAGCTCAAATTATTTAGGAGTATCAGAGTAAAAGGGCATAGAATACAAATGCATGGCACACTTAGATTTTTATTTGGCCAAAATGCATCAAATTATGAGTCCTTTTCCTTTAATTTCACATTACATTACTTCTGTTTTGGTCAATCACATACATTCCGATTAAAACCCATTGTCTTTGGTTGTCCTGTACAGATTGTAGAAAAAAATATCTAAGGGTATGAACACTTTTGAAGCACTTTTGAAGCACACTCTAGGAAATTAAACATAGGCCAGAATAAAGTATTCTGTTTAGGGGTTTTTTTAATACATGTTTTATCCCAATTCAGTTTGATGCAGTACACCTTTACTGTGACCAAGCAGAAATGTAGTTTTTACCTTAAAGGTCAGCTTTGCTTAAAACCTGACTCAAGTGTAGGAACATCTTAGCAGAAAAAAGATCTGACACAGGACACAGGATTTCATCAGGGTTCATCATATATTGAGCGTGGTAGAGAAGAAATAGGAGACAGCAGATGTAAAACCAAGCCTATGAGGGGCACACAGCATGAGTGTGCTATTTGACATAAATCACAAGGGTTAGCTGCCAGATCAACTCTGCAGTCTCTGTACTATGCAAACCATAAATGGACATGTGTCCAATGGAGCCTGTTAAGCATTTCACCATCAATGACAACACTCTCAGCTAGCACATTTTTAGGCAATTCTGTTCTGAATTGTCCATTTGCTTTTAATGTATCCTTTACTTCTAAAACCTCCTTCCAGTGCAGTCAGTCACCCTCTGTGCACAGTCAAGCTATACATCATGAGCTGTCATCATGCAATCTGCCTACAATGCAATAATCAAGTGCTGCATTAAAACAGGCACAGTCAAAGAATGCTACTTTCTTTGGCAACATTTCAGATTCGGAACATGTACTGATCTTTGTAAAAAAAATCTTTGCTAACACAGAACTAATCAGGCTGATCTTAATCTCAAAATCAGGAATGATCATCAGAAGTTTATCAGGTGTTCTTGTACCGTTTGTTTTGACACAGTCGACTAGATTGTAGGATGGTGACGATCCTGTCAGAGGTCATTAGGTTTGTGGAGCAGCAGCTCGAGCCAACTGTTTATCACAGAGGACTCTTAAAACACTACTATCTAAATCTGACCTAATTACGCAAGCAAAGAACAGCTAAGGATAATGTATCACTATTAGCTCAGCCCCATTCTGACAGAATATAGAGGTACATGTACAAAAATTAGATATTGTGGAAAAAGTTCAATATTTTTTGTTTCAGAAAATGAAACTTGCATAAACTAATTACACTTAGAGTGAAATATTTTAAGTTTTTATTTCTTGTACTCTTAATGATTATGGCTTTCAGATAATGAAAGCCCAAAGTCTCTCAGAACATTTTTTATATTACATTAGGTCAATAAAAAAAGCATATTTTAAACAGAAATGCTTCTCAAAATTATGTTAATTTCTATGTTACTGTCATTACATCGTAGGACCTCCTTTTACAGGAATTACTGCATTAATGTGGTGTGGCATGGAGGCAATCAGCCTGTGGTTCTGCTGAGGTGTAATGGAAGCCCAGGTCGCTTTGATAGCGACCTTCAGGTCGTCTGCATCGTTGGGTCTGGTGTCTCTCATCTTCCTTGTGACAGTCCTCTATAGATTGTCTATGGGGTTCAGATCAGTTTTCTGGCCAATCAAGCACAATAACAGTGTGGTCATTGGTCCAACTTTTGGTATCTTTGGTAGTGTGGCCAGGTGGCAAGTCGTGCTGGAAAATAAAATCAGCATCTCCACAAAGCTTTTCAGCAGGCTGCATTGACTGTTGACTTTAGAAAACACAGTGGACCAACACCAGCGGATGGCATTGCACCCCTAACCATCACTGACTATGGAAACTTCACACTGGACTCCAAGCAACATAGATTCTGTGTCTTCTCTCTTCCTCCAGAATCTGGGACCTTGATTTTCAAGTGAAATGCAAACTTCAGGCTCAGTTGTCAAGAGGATTGTTCAGGTTTTTGAGTGAATTAGCCTGATTAGGGCAAGACACTATGATTTTCCTATATGTAACTTTTTCCAGAATATTCTAATTTTCTGAGACACTGCATTCTAGGTTTTCATTATCTGTAAGGCATAACTTCAAAATTACAAGGCTGGAAATATTTCACTCTGTTTAATGGATCTCTATAAAATGCGAGATTACATTTTTGTAGAGTGAAAAAAATATTCAACTTTTTCATGATACTCAGATTTGTTTAGCTGTACCTGTAATATACTAATTAGCAAGCTTCATATTATAAAATTTGCTCAAATGTGTTTTCTTGTTTTTTGTTTGTCATGAACTATGTACAATGCAGTGTGGCTGTCTATAGCTAACTAAAGGTGAAAAAACAATTTAGAAAAGCATGTCAGCGAGGTAGATTATTGTCTAGGTTGGATATTAGACTGAACAGGAGGGAAAATTATTTTAATAACATTCCAACTGTGGGAAAATGATTGAATTGTATCAGTTAAATGTAGTGTGTAATAGCAGATGAACTGAGAATAGTGGTAAAGAGGTCATAATAGTTTTTAGAAAGCCTATTTATACAAGTAATTTGGAAAGTTGACAGACTTCTACCTGCACTAAACTCTTTGAAAATGTATAGTCTTTAGACACTAGGCATGTTTCTCCCTTCGTGGTGTAGGGGGGTAAGTCTGGGTTCGATTCCCAGAAAGGGCATCCGGCGTAAAAACTCTGCCAAGTCTGTGTGCAAGTTGTAATGACTTGCTGGGGTGACCACTGAACAAGAGAGCAGCTGAAAAGACTCCAGACTTTATTCATGTTTCATTTTCTTATCCTTTAAATGGGAACATACTACCAGACCCTGTCACCAAAGGAAATGTGTACTTGACATTATGGCCTATTGAACAAAACACTAGTGTGACTTGGCAAGTGTGCATTTGATTTACAAGGGCGCCCAACGTCTCCCTTTCTTTTGGGCTTTTGCAGATTTCCTTTCATTTTTAACATAGAGGAGAGGTTTTAATTTCTATATGTGAGTAAATGTTAAAATCAGTCTTGTGTTTTGTACTCCACAATACCAGCGAGTAGATAACAAGTTTGCAGGGCATTGCTTGAAAATCCAAGAAAAAACAAAGAAAAAAATATTTCTAATTTTTAACACAATAAATCAATGGTATGTGTGTATTAGGGAAATTTGTGGATGTTTTGGGAAATGTAAAATGTATTTTTTTAAATATTCAATAGTTCTAGAGTTATTTTTCTTCAGTTTTTTTTTTGTTTCTGTCCATAAACACAACAGGACTGAAGAAACCTTTTTTTTTGTTTGTTTTTGCTGTAAGGGCTGCCTAAAGGTCTGAACTTGAAAGTGCAGAGACCTGATCCTCCAAGCAGCTGTTGTGGTGATGAATGTCACATAGGGCTGCCATGTCACAGCAAACAATCTACATACGCGAAGGCAGTTCTCAGATCTCACAAGCTCTTTCTCTGGGAGGAATAAAACTGTCTGAATGTGAGTCCAGGCCAAGCAGAAATGGGAATAAATATGAATGTTATCATACACTTATTGCACATATTGTATGATGTAATAAATAAGAACAAGGTACACAGAGGTTTTGAAAAGGAGTGATTTCAAAGCGACTAATGTTTTCCATCATAGCTTTCCTATGGTTTATATTGTTTTAGTGAAATGCCGAAGAACATACTGAAGTAACGGAAGTTTTCTATTGCTTTAGACCGGCCAAACAGATCCACTTATATATAGAAATATAGTCAGTTCAATCCAATCATTTAGACATGTTCAGATTCAATTACATGCATTAGTATTCAAACATAGTCATAAAACTGTTTTTATGTCCATTGGTAAAACGTTTTCTGTCTGAGTAAACCCAGCTGGCTGCATCGAGTCTCTGACGTTGCAGCAATCCCTCCTGAGCATGCATGTGGTGACAGTGGAGAGAAATATTCCCTTTTAATAAGGAGAAACCTCCAGTAGAACTGGCTCACATAAAATATTATATAAGATAATAATCAACATGGTGTTTTAGCAGTAATAGTAATAATTATTTTCCATAAAAGCAATTAGATAATAGTATACAATTTTGTTGTATCTGTATAAATACCAGAAATTTTATTTATTGTTTTTACTGTGAGGATTGCATCAACGTCCATGCCTAGCTTCAGTACGTATGTTAGCAACATTACCTTTTAATCTAAACTTTCAAATGATACAAAGAATATGCGTCTTGCTAAAAAAAGAAAGAAAATACAAATCAAAATAATCAAAAATATATTTTGCCCCAAAATAAGGAATGTGTTGGTCATTTAAAAAGTACATTTTCAGTACATACATATATGACAAAGTGAACTAACATTATTAGGTTGGCAAAAACAAAAACAAACCATAGAAAATTAAAGTCGTTTTTGCCAGATCAACAAACTTTTCTGGTTTCAAGAAGTATAACTCAGTACATTACAATCAGTACATTTGATCATACACAAACCCCAGTTGAATTTATTGGCAGAAAAAGATCATCTTGATGAACGTCTATCTTCTCACTGTGAATTAATCCAGGGCAGAATTTCTGACAGCTGATTAACATGACAATGCTGCTATGAACTCTATTCAAATGTTGCATAATCTCATCAAAAGCTGAAAGATTTCAGACCATCTGTCTGTTGATCTTTTTCTGTACAGGCAAACTCACTGCCAACTTGAAACTGATATTGCAAAAAATGTGGTTGGAAATAAAAGATGTTATCCAAACTTTAGCCAAGTAGATTTCACAAGTGCAAACAAGTTGTTGCTTTAAGTGTTTGGGTATATTTTGCATTTTGCTGGATAAGAAGTCTGTAAAACTTTGGCTCAGCCCAACAAAAGCAGGTTAATGAGGTAACTTAAAACCTGCATTCTTGGACTGTGGTCAGACATTAACATGGTGCTTATGTCGTTGTTTTTCTCCAAATAACCCTTCAAAAATCTTTGGTTCTATCTTTAACCTTTTATCAAAAAGCTCATTCCCTACTCGGTGAACTATGTACAATGCAGTGTGACTGACTGTAACTAACTAAAGCTGAAAAATCTATGTAGAAAAGCATGTAGCAAGGTAGATTATTGTCTAGGTTAGATATTAGACTGAACAGGAGGGAACAGATGAATGGCAGCATACGTAGAGAAGAATGTTACATGTAATTATAGGGTGGGAAAGGGAGAGACAACAACAGCATTTAGAAACAAAGAAACTGACTTCTGGTGCTCGAATTAACTCCTTGTGGAGAGTTCAGTTTAGGAGTCATAATTCAAGCTGCAGCTTAGTGTTTATTGCTTCATAACTATTAGAAAACCAGAATAGATCAAAGCGTATGTGACTTTTAACAAGCATCCAGTCCTGTCACTTCAGCAGTATATCTTTGGCTTAGTTTACTGCGTTACTTCTAGAGCAAACTTCTCCATTTGGGTTTAAATCACTGCACGGTTGCTGTGTGTGTTTGTATGTGTGTATAAAGCCCAGATAGACGCATGCACAGCTGGGTTTTCTTGGCTTTGTTCTGGGTTTGAAAGATTTTTTTTTTTCTTGGTCTATGTGGGTGTCTCCAACTGTGACGAGCTGCTTGGATTCTTGTGGTGCTTGGTAAACGACGGAGTGTCCCTTTGGAGCGGAGCTGCCCTGACAGCAGCTTAACACTCAGCGTTCCCGTCCTGACAGAGTTGCTGATTAACAGACTGAAAACAAAGGGAGTTTCACATGGGGTCGGGAAGCAGAATTCACTTACTTTGCCTTGTTGCTGCATCACAACAGATTTTGTTTATGTTGCAGATTAAAAAAACAATGATGGCAGTATTTATTTTCTTCTCATTTGATGTTGTTTACAATATGCAAAGTTCATCATTGTCGGGTATTATCTCGTTCATTACAGTAAAGATGACTGCTTTTAAATCCTTGCACTATATTATTATTAATATTATTATTATTATAATAAGCATGAATCCTGTTTTTCATTTGGCAAACAAATATATTTGTTTCAGAGGGTAAAGCCAGATGTTTTTCACAATGCAACATACAGATTTTCATAGATTTATTCAATCTAATTGTATATAAATCTTTAACATCACATTAGGTGTGTGTCTATTAGAAATATTATACTTGAATCATCAGGACAAGATAGTATTTGGGAAAAAGTATACATTATGCACAGACGCCTTTATTACTCGGCTGTCTTTCACATGAGTGCTGTCTGTGTTTTTGGAGGGCTGCTAACAGGCTGCTACCCACCCTCTGGTGACAACTGGGGGAGCTTTCCAGACCCTCTTGTAAAAGCTTGTCTAGTTAGAGGGAGATTTAGCACTCAGTCTCTAGAGGTCCTGATAGCTGCTAATGTCCTGAAAGGGTGATTGACATAGAGGAGCGGATCATTATGTCAGCTAGCTTGCCCACTTGGCAGAGTTTGCTCTGATATACTTGTACTGTATTGGTTTAGGTGGGTTACTGGGCCACGACTGCTGTATAGTAACTGCTAATTTACAACCCAGTTGGTCAGACGGGACATTGTAATTACGTTTCTAGGTTTTACTTGTACATGTTTTAAAGGAAATTGATATTTAGAACTTTTTGCCTATTTTATTTATTCAAGAGGCTTTTAAAATACTACACTGCCAGCCCTTTAGAAAATCTTTATTCTAGAGCTGGAGACGGTTTATTTATTATGTGTCAGAATTCCTACAGTGACAAACAGAAGTCCAGAAAAGCATGGAAGTTAATTTCAGCATTTATCAGGTCTGTAGAAGTATTGAAAAAGATTAGAACAGTATTGAAAAACTAATAGTACTTCTCTATCCCACTGGTAAAACTCTTCCTTCTAGCAATCCTTTTTATGTCTTTTCTTTCTTCTTTCCTTACGCCTGTCCTTTTTCCTAGTGTCCTTCTTTCCTTTCATGTGTCCTTAATTTTGTTTGTCCTTTTTTCTGCCTCCAGTACTTCCTTCCTTCCTTCCTCGTGTTCTTCTGTCCATCTTTCCTTCCTTCGGTCTTTTTTGCTTATGTCCCTCTTTTCTCCCTTGTGTTATTTTTACCGTCCTGTCTCCCTTTTTCTGCATTTCCATCCTCCTGTCCTATCTCCCTTCTTTTTTCCTTCTGCCCTTCCTTCCTCCTATATTTCGACGTCTTTCTTCCAATCTTTTTTACTTCTTTCCTTTCTTTCTTGCTGTTTAAACCAGGCATGTTTGAAAATGTCAGAGCAATGTTTAACGATAACAGTGTGATCACATGGTCCTCTAGAACTGTGGAGCTCTGTTGTACACACTGTGACCCTTTGACCTGTGGGTCACAGTGTGTATAAAGTATGCCTCTATAGCTCTGGAGAACACTAAGAGACTACAGCTACATTAATGGTTGCTATTTATAAGTATGTGTTTGTATAATGTTAATATGTGTGATTTATTCTGTAATCAACAAACATTTCCCCCAAAGTTTTTTGTAGAAAATGATTGATGGCAGAGATAACATAAACACAGTGTTCTCATCACAGTTATTAATGTTTTAACTCGGGTAGAGATCAGAAATTAATGTTTAGGTGAATATCTTACTTTCAATCCCAGCTTTCCTACGTCTTGGCATGCTCTGCACCACTCAGTCAAGTTGCTGTTGGATTTAGGTGATCATTTCCTCACTATCTACCCTATAATGATGGTGTTGGAATTCAACACTCACGACACTGTAATGGATTGGGATAAGAAAAGTAATTAAAGGAGACAAGAAAGAGTAGACATTTTGTTTTGTGTGCCAAAGATGGTAAATGTAAGTAGTACGTGTAAACAATAAGGACTGTCTGAAAAAATATTTTATACATGAGGCTAATGAGCTGAAATACTTGGTTAGTTAGTTTAGCAAATACTTTTTGGGTGTTTTTAGTTTTTTTTACTTCCACAAACCTGACAGAAATCTTGCTGTAGTTAAGGTTCTCAGTCCAAAAACCTGCAGTTTAATTATGAGGAGAAGGTCTGGTCATGCACCAATGAGTCTGCCAGCGATTGGATTCAGCCAAACGGCACATCAGATACTGAAAAATTTGATTTTAACATATACATTAAATGCATCAGAACGAAAAGCTCTCACTATCTTCCGTCTTGTTGGATTCAAAACTACTACAGCTGCCAAAGAATCTGCAGCATAATGTTTTCAAATTTGGTGATATGGGTAATCTCTGCACATGATGCAGCAGAAAAAATCCATTTTGCTCCATAATCTGCAGCAAAAAAGTAACTGACATGAAAAAAGATGAGTGAAAAGTGAAAAAACACAGAAAACAACATGATAGTAGTGTTTGTAAAACAATACATTATGAAACCAAACTTGGCACTATTGATTGATGGCCATTGTTCCACCCAGTCAGAACATACTGTACATACTAGTCAGCACTTTAACTGATAACTACCAGTCAGCAACCTTTTGTCTCGTCAATAGCACTTTAAGGCTTTTTTCGATGCCTTCATATAACCTGGCTGAACACAGGAGATGCTGGTGTCAAACTGTTGGTGTGAAACACAAACCGGGGACAGAAAATGCTCAACAATAAATGTTAGTTTTGCACATTATGAACTTAAAAAGATCTTCAACTTGGTACTCAACAGATTGGTTTAAACCACAATTCTTTAGGTGGCACATGCCCGGCTTGACCTCAAAATGTATTTGACTGCTTAAAATATTTTTTTGGGTGGAAACAAGTAATTTCAATATAAAGATTGCATTGAATATTTTTTGCTTTACTTGAAAAAACCTTCAAAAATAACCTTCTCATACTGTCTTTCTACCATGCAGGTGGGACAGAGGGCAGCCTGGTGTATGGGCTCTGAGCAGGCCAGATGGAAAGAGAAGAGGCCAAACATGAGGCGGAAGAAATTCTGATGTTGGGACAGTTCGGAACATCTCGGCACCGTTCTCTCAAATTCCAGAATGGAGCCCGGTGTTCACAGGAGGATTCTCTGCAGATCAGCGACGGTGAGAGCTGGATTACGGGCGCGGTGCATTACGACCCCAGCAAAGCCGTTGGCTCCATGAAGAGGTACAAGGAGAACTGCAACGCCCCAGCTTCAGAGCAAGCATTGTTCCAACAGGGGTTCTACAAGATGAACGGAGATTTAATGAATGGGGAGTTGAAGCATGGATTCACTGAGCAGTCCTTACTGGTCCACCAGCCTAAGAAAATGAAAGTAGATGCTGAAATGAAAGAAAACTGTGACTCAAGCTATAATTTGGTGAAAAACTTCTCTGAGTCAACAAAGAAAACTGAAATGGAACACACTTCTGCTCAGACTGATTTTAATTTTAATATAAGGAACTGTCATATATCTAATGGAGATATTTTCAGTCTACCACGAAATAAGCCAGTTCCAAATGGTGCTGTATCATCTTCCTCAACCATAGAAAGCATTCCAGGTGATCTGTTGGAAAAAACCTTGTCTCAGTATTATCCTGAGCAAGTGTCCATTGCATCACAAGCATCTGGATCACAGCTAGATACTGTCAACGACTCATTGGCCACACACTCGGCCAGTGAAGGTGCTCAACCCCCTACTGTAATCTCAGGGTTGCCAGAGTCACAGCAGCAGCAGCAGCCGCCTGCAGCATCTGCAGATGGCTTGAACAGCTATAACTCTGGCAACTATTTAGTAAATGGATATTCCGGTAATTTTGGAGTAAACCACCATCAGCAACAGCCTCCATCTTGCTCTGGTCAGGAGATAGCTCTGGGGGCACAACAACATCCCAGTGGGGCAAAATTCTTTCCAGATGACACAAACCCTCAAGGAACATATACAAAAACCCAGAAGAAGTACAACGCAAGGTCTTTTCTGAACCATGGTAATCCCTTACAGACCGCAGAGGCAGGCGGATATGGATCCCTTCCCAATTCTGGCGTACATGAGAACAGCCAAAGTGACAAACATGATGCTACTCTGCACCATGACACCACCATGGGACTCCAGTATAGGACACAAACTCAAACCTTTCAGGATAATGCTGGGCAACAGCATGATGGCCACCTGGGAACCAGTCTCCAGCAGCAAAATCACTTAGGGTCAGTAAACAGTATGGAGAACACACATCAACAGAGAGCCACTCCCAGCCAAACTAACTGGATAGAAATGAATCTTTCACATTCCCATCAGCAGCCGACACACTCCCCATCATCCCAGGCAAAAGAGCAAGGCATGTGGAGGGACATTCCTGCTAAGTCTCAGTCAGAACAGCAGACCACCAGCCCCCAGGTAATGGAGCCGAACCCAGTGCAAAGGTACAGGAAAACACATACACAAGGACCTTTCACAGATACCAGCCAAGGGTCTAACAGCTCCCAGCAAAAACAGCAAGACTCTCTACCTGCTCAGATGCAATGTGCTTCAGTTCAGCACAACACAGCCCCTGAGTGGCAGCAGTCCAACTCTAAAGCACCTCAAATGCAGCAACATTTGCTCCAGAAAACACCTGAGACAAAAAACTTCCCTCAGAATCAGCAATCTAACTGCTACCTCTCCCCGATGGAATCAGAGCACTTACATGAGGACAAAGACTTGCAGGAGATACTGTCAGCAGAGTTTGTGACAACACAGCAACAGCACTGTCATCTTCAACGCCCGCTGTCCCACCCACCACAGTTTGAAGCTCAGCAGCTCAAGTCCCCCACTTACAGACCACGCAGCCAGCCTCCACCAGGTCAACACCAGCCTCAACCAGACCAGCCTTTCAGTAACAACCATCAGCAAACTGACCAATCAGTGTTCACCTACAATAACACAGAGATGCAACAACAACAACATCAAAGACAGTGTCTTGTAAACTCAGGCAGCCAAAACCTCAAACAGTTTCAACCACAGCAGCCTAACAACCACTGCCACGAGCCCAACCACGTGGACTTAGCCCAGACCTCTTCACAGTCAAAACCTCACCTTCCGCAGGGTCTGTGTAACCAACAGTCAGCGACAGGGATGTATCTCAAAGCTGAAGAGCAGGCAAGGGCCTCTTGTTCTCAGTTCCAAACAGGACCTCGACTACCTCTGGGACCAGCAGGTCCCCACGTTGACTTTCAGAGGCATGCGGCTCTGCGCATGCATCTTTTACAAAGGCAGGAACGGCACGGCACTCCTCAGCCCCCTCAAAGCCCCTTTGACCCTAAACAAAACCTGAGAGCCGTAAAAATGGAAAACGGCCCCAGATTCGAGCTGGCCACCTCCCGGCAGCAGGAACAGCTGTTTCAGACCCGTGACCCAGGGATGGGTGGGGTTCAAATCAAGCAGGAAAATCAACAGTCCCTGTGTGTTCAAAACAAGAAGCCAGGGAGCATCCTCGCCAATATGGAACAAAGTTTGAGGCAGTACGAGCTCTCAAATCTATTTGAGAAGAAACCCCACGTCTCCAGTTCATCAAGTAAAGTCAAGGTGGAATCCTCAGGGCCTGTCACAATCCTATCAACCAACACGGATATGAGTGGGACAGACTCATCAGCCACAGCAGCTTCGTCCACTTTAGCTCTGAAAAAGACGCTCGACTCCACTCCCAAGAAGGAACAACTCCTGAAAAGTTTCATAGACTCCCCCATGAAGCTGTTAGACACCCCTGTAAAGAATCTTCTGGACACTCCCATGAAAACCCAATATGAGATCCCATCATGCCACTGTGTCGGTGAGTGTCATACTGTGGGTGATGAACTGTGATCAATGGTTCAGGATGTAATTCCTAACATGTTATGCTTTGTTGAATTTAGATCAAATCATTGAGAAGGATGAGGGTCCGTATTACACTCATCTGGGCTCAGCACCTACTGTCGCTGGCATACGGGAAAAAATGGAGAACAGGTTATCCACAGATTTATAAAGCAGTTAAAGGAAAGCTGACTGTGTTTTGCAACATCCATTTGTTTTTTATAAATGTCTTTATTTTGTATTGAAGGTCTGGCCTCACTGGGCGAGCCATCAGGATTGAGAAAGTAATTTACACTGGCAAGGAGGGGAAAAGTACACAAGGATGCCCCATAGCCAAATGGGTCTGAGCTGTTTTCATTCTGTTTAAATTGCATTCTGAGAAATTGGCTGCCCTCAAATATTCCTATAATACCTGTGTGTGTGTGTTCTGTTTAAGGTGATTCGACGAGGCAGTGTGGAGGAAAAGTTACTGGTTTTGGTGCGTGAACGTACTGGTCACAGATGTGACACCGCCTGCATCGTAATTGTAATCCTGGTCTGGGAAGGCATCCAGCCCAGTTTGGCCGACCGCCTCTACCTCGAGCTGAGTGAAACTCTAACAAAACATGGAGCTCATACGCAGAGGCGCTGTGCTTTCAATGAGGAGTAAGTAACAGCACTGCCGTACTCAGAAGTGTCTTACAATTAAATTACCACATACCAGTGGTTTACAGGTGCAATTAGAAAATTATGTTATTGAAAAGGTAATTTATGTCACTATTTCTATTCAAAAAAGAAAACTCAATATATAGATTCATAGCATTATGGTATATTTATACCACATATATGGTGTATATATATGGTATATTTCAGGATTTGATGAATATGGCTTACTGCTATTGAATACCCAAAATTCAGTTTCTAAGATAATGGCAATATAACATAAGATCAATAAAATAGCTTTTTACTACAGCAATGTTATGGCCTACACTATCATTAGGAAGACTGCTGACAGTTGTCCAGCAGACAGTCTCTGACACCCCTCACAAAGAGGCTGAGTCACAAAAGGTCACAAATAAGCTGGCTGCTCACAGATTACTGTACCCAAGTCTGTTAATGAAATGTTGAGTTAAAGAGAGATATAAAACACTGCAGCTGGAGTCGATGCTTCAGGAGCCACCACGCACAACTGCATCCAGAACTTGGCTGCAAACGTTGCATTCCTTATGTTACGGACAACGTCATATGCATCTTACCTGGGCTGAGCAGACAAAGAACTGGGGTGTTGCTCGGTGGTCCACAGTCCCCTTTTCAGATGCATTTGTATTTCGAAGTCAAGGTTACAGAATCTGGAGGAAGAGAAGAGGGGCACAGAATTCAAGTTACTTGAGGTCCAGTGTGAAGTTTTCACAGTCGGTGATGATTTTTGTAGCCTTCTCATGTGCCGGTGGTCCACTGTGTTTCATTAAGACCAAAGTCAGTGGAGCTGTGTACCAAGAAATCTTAGAGCTTTTCGTGCTTCCCTCTACTCTAGCTGGACTTGGCAGCAGCCCACACTGCCAGAGATACCTATAACTGCTTTAATAACCATGATATCATTGTGCATAATTGGCCAGCAAACACAACTCACCCTAACCCCACAGAGAATCTATGAAGTATTGGGAAGAGGAAGATGAAAGACACCAGACCCAGCAATGCAGATGAACTGAAGGTCGCTATCAAAGCATTCCTGAAAACCTCAGCAGAGCCTCAGACTGATTACTTTCATGTCAAGCTGCATTGATTGGAGTCTCAACAAAGTACTGAGTGCATATACAGTACAGTGCATGAACATAGGCTGATGTTTTTGTGTTAAAGCTCTTTTCTATTGATCTTATGCAATTTTCTAATTTTCTGTGAAACCGAATTTTTGGGTTTTCAATTGCTGCCATGTAAAAGAAAATAAATAAATGCTTGAAATACATCATTCTGTCTAATGAATCCATATACAGGGGTTGGACAATGAAACTGAAACACCTGTCATTTTAGTGTGGGAGGTTTCATGGCTAAATTGGACCAGCCTGGTACCCAATCTTCATTGATTGCACATTGCACCAGTAAGAGCAGAGTGTGAAGGTTCAATTAGCAGGGTAAGAGCACAGTTTTGCTCAAAATATTGAAATGCACACAACATTATGGGTGACATACCAGAGTTCAAAAGAGGACAAATTGTTGGTGCGCGTCTTGCTGGCGCATCTGTGACCAAGACAGCAAGTCTTTGTGATGTATCAAGAGCCACGGTATCCAGGGTAATGCCAGCATACCACCAAGAAGGACGAACCACATCCAACAGGATTAACTGTGGACGCAAGAGGAAGCTGTCGGAAAGGGATGTTCGGGTGCTAACCCGGATTGTATCCAAAAAACATAAAACCACGGCTGCCCAAATCACGGCAGAATTAAATGTACACCTCAGCTCTCCTGTTTCCACCAGAACTGTCCGTCGGGAGCTCCACAGGGTCAATATACACGGCCGGGCTGCTATAGCCAAACCTTTGGTCACTCATGCCAATGCCAAACGTCTGTTTCAATGGTGCAAGGAGCGCAAATCTTGGGCTGTGGACAATGTGAAACATGTATTGTTCTCTGATGAGTCCACCTTTACTGTTTTCCCCACATCCGGGAGAGTTACGGTGTGGAGAAGCCCCAAAGAAGCGTACCACCCAGACTGTTGCATGTCCAGAGTGAAGCATGGGGGTGGATCAGTGATGGCTTGGCCCAATACTTGTGCTAGATGGGCGCGTCACTGCCAAGGACTACCGAACCATTCTTGAGGACCATGTGCATCCAATGGTTCAAACATTGTATCCTGAAGGCGGTGCCGTGTATCAGGATGACAATGCACCAATACACACAGCAAGACTGGTGAAAGATTGGTTTGATGAACATGAAAGTGAAGTTGAACTTCTCCCCTGGTCTGCACAGTCACCAGATCTAAATATTATTGAGCCACTTTGGGGTGTTTTGGAGGAGCGAGTCAGGAAACATTTTCCTCCACCAGTATCACGTAGTGACCTGGCCACTATCCTGCAAGAAGAATGGCTTAAAATCCCTCTGACCACTGTGCAGGACTTGTATATGTCATTCCCAAGATGAATTGACGCTGTATTGGCCGGAAAAGGAGGCCCTACACCATACTAATAAATTATTGTGGTCTAAGACCAGGTGTTTCAGTTTCATTGTCCAACCCCTGTATGTATACACATATTCTGTGTTATTCAAAGTACTTTAGCTAAGTTTGTTTTGTTATCTCTCACTAGTTTGTTTAAAACAGACATATGTTACCCTTGCACTTTCAGGAGGACCTGTGCATGCCAGGGCTTCAATCCTGAAGCCAGCGGGGCGTCTTTCTCTTTTGGCTGCTCTTGGAGCATGTACTATAATGGCTGCAAGTTTGCCCGGAGCAAAATCCCAAGGAAGTTTAAACTACTAGGAGATGATGTGAGAGAGGTATTTAATGCTAATTACATTGTGTTATAACCAGCAACATGCAATGACATTTAAATTCATTTTAAACATTCTGTTTCTTCAGGAAGAGAACCTTGAGAAAAATTTTCAAAATTTGGCATCATTACTGGCTCCCTTGTATAAAATTATGGCACCTGAAGCATATGGAAACCAGGTGAGAATATGTCGTTGTTATAACCTCAATACACTGAATAACTTCCTGTCTACTAAAATACTGTAGGAAAAATACTATTACTAGAGGGCATAATTGATCCTCAGATCAAATCTAAAGTAATCAGGGTTTTAATATTAATAATAATATTTATTTTTTGCTATTTCAGACAATCATTTCTAAGTAAGGTTTTGACTTGTCCGAAATTTGGGCTTTTTTACCTTATTGTGGGAACTCAGTAAAATAAGGCAGTCCACAGAAAGTCTATATGGGCCATACTTGGTTTGTCCATTGGAAAGGGTCCAAGTAAAGGTTTATTATGTGCACGGTTTATTTTCAGAACGAAAACAGGTTAGATTTTGATGGTAGTGTGTGGGAGTCCCCATGTCCAAAGGCTGGTGTGCAACTCTGACCTAAACTGAGAAGACACCATTACCCTTAGATCCCAGTTATTAGTCAATTAGACGATTAACAGGTGTTGCTGACGGGGATTTTGTAAAGTTTAGTGAGCTTTGCTAATTTGTCTTCTTCTTGTCTGTAGGTTGAACATGAGCACAGGGCCCCTGATTGTCGTCTGGGGCTCAAGGAGGGACGGCCTTTCTCCGGAGTCACGGCATGTTTGGACTTTTGTGCCCATGCTCACAGAGACCTTCACAACATGCAGGGAGGAAGCACTGTGGTAAGCTGAACCTAAAAAAAAAACCCTTAAAATTTTTCATTTAGTGTTACAACCCAAAACCTAAATGTGTTTTTCTGGGATTGTCAGTGGCTAAAAGAAAGTTGTGCATAATTGTGAAACAGAAGGTAACTGCTTGTTGGTTTTCATTTTTTTTTATAGAAATCTGTGACTAGAGATAAAAGACTTTGATACCGCTGAATAAAATCCAGTGCAACAAACTGCCTGTGGAAGTAACCTAAATAGTAAATAAAGTCCACCTGTCTGTAATTTAATTTCAGTATAAATGCAGTAATTCTGTGAAGGCCTAAAAGGTTTGTTAGAGAGCAGCAGCAAACAGCATCATGAAGACCAAGGAACACAACAGATAGGTTGTGGTGAAGTTTAAAGCAGAGTTAGGCGATTAAGCAACTTTACAAGGTTTCAACATCTCTCAGTGCTTTTCTAATCTTGCTGACCACTCAGTAAGCTTTTACACCAGAGGTCTCATTCACTAATCTACACATGCATCCATACATCGATACGCAGAGCAGTAGGTATCTTGGGGTTCAGTGTCTCAAAGGGCAATTTGACACGTGGTGGGACTTTTTTGGTGAGCTGGAATCAGACCTCCAGCCTTCTGACAGCAAGACAACTACACATACCACTGAGCCACAGCCTGTGCCTAATCATATGAAAATGGAAAGACTATGACACATTTAATCCTACCAATTTAAGGACATCCATCTAAACTGACAGGCCAGGTAAGGAGAACATTAATCAGAGGGGTTGCCAAGATAACAATGTTGGCGTCTGTGTGATCCACAAATCTGCTGTGGTGATCCTTTTCTTCAGGAAGGACAGGTCAGCTGGTAACTCCAGCATGATAAGAGTTACAGTTAAAATGGTTTAGATCAAAGCATGTTGATGTGTTAGAATGGCTTAGTCAAAGTCCTGACATAAATCCAGCTGAAAAGTTGCACTTCTCACTTGCAGTTCACCGTTCTCACACGTGTGGTGTAAAAGTGTGAAGACAAAAAAAAAAGTTACCTAAAACACATTTTAAAATAAAATGTATCAGAAATAACCATAAGAACTGCATTTAACTCATTATGGCATGTATCTGTTTTCCCAGGTGTGTACATTAACAAGGGAGGATAATCGAGAAATTGGAAAAATCCCAGAGGATGAGCAGCTCCACGTCTTACCTCTTTATAAGGCTTCTAACACTGACGAGTTTGGCAGTGAAGAGGGCCAGCAGGAAAAAATAAAATCAGGGGCCATTCAAGTCCTCAGTGCCTTCCGTCGCCAGGTGCGCATGCTTGCAGAGCCCGCCAAGTCTTGCCGGCAGAAGAAGCTGGATGCGAAAAAGGCCGCCGCCAACAAGAATGCTGCGCTGGAAAGCTCAAACGAAAAGGCAGAAAAGGCCCTTCTGGCCAAGTCAAAGGCTAGCACTTATGAGAACACTATTCAGAGCACTCCATTTACAGGTAGAGTAACATTTTATCAAGACTTTTTTTTGGAAACTCCTAAGTTTAATATAGGGCTGGGAGATATGACCTAAAACTATATAGTGTGATATTTAAAATTGTGTTCCAAACCACTATTAATGTCCCAACCTATAATGCAGTGGTGAATCAGGACTCCGCAAAGTCAGCATGATAAAAACAAACCTTACAGCTGTCCTCCCATATAATCTAACTCCTAAACAAAGGTTTTACTATAGTTTGGCTTAGTGTGAAACCAGCAGATCAGCCTGGTGGATGTTCTTGACAAAAACAACTAATAACCAATATTTTGGAAAATAAATACAGATTCCCTGTAGCCAATAATCTGACCTCACAGTATGTGTCTACTTGCACCTGATCAGAGCACAAAATCATTAACCACTAGACAGAAAAAAACAACCAGAATATAAGAGCAGAGCACTGAGCCATCAGACCAATGTTCAGTGAGCTGTGACCTTTAAACAGACAGCACAACATAGCACAAGGTGAATGGAAAATATGCAAAACAATCAATATTTACAAAAATATGATGACTGTTAAAGAGGAAGATGGACACAGCATTAAATAGAGCTGCTCAGAGATCAGAATTAAAAAAGAGCAAGGTCAAAAAGCAGCTAAGAGGGGAGTTTCTTGGCTAAAAACACTGCTGACCAAAAATAACACAAAGGCTTGTCTCACATTTGCAAAAAGCAGTTTGATAATCCCCCAAAATGTGTAGGGAAATATTCAGGAAGGTGTCGGACAACAATGCATGGCACAACAAAAAATCCATTTCTAAATAGTAAAAAAAATATATATATATGAATGGCTTTTGGAGTGGCCTAGTCAAAGTCCTCACCCAAATAATGCTGTGGCGTGGCCTTCTAGAGACTGTGTATGCTTGGCTGAATTAAAACAATTCTGCAAAGAAGAGTGGGACTGAATTCCTCCCACTGATGTAAAAGACTTCTGATTATTTTGTACATAGGACCAGATTGTTTTTTACGTGTAGTAAAAAAATCATCATTTCAAAACAGTTTTTTTGTATTTACTCGGGTCAAATACTTTTCACAGCACTCTGTGTAGTTAATAAAAAAATGTATTGGGAAAAATGACATGAAATCAATTTGTTTCCCTACCGCAAAGGTTTTAATCTTTTATGGTCTTTTCTTTTCTAGGTGCCATGGGAGTTCCCCTGCAGCCAGGTCACCCATCATACCCCCTTGGGGTCATGTCACAGGAAATTAAGCAACAACAGCACCAGGGTGTGTTCCCTGCTTACACCGCCTCACCAAACGCTGCTCTCCCAAGGTTCACCAACAGCCCCGGCTCTTTTCCGGGCCCTCCAAAGTCAGGAAGCATTTACACACCACAGCCATCGACACCAGTCGACCCTTACCTTCCTTCACTTCCAAACTCTTACATGAATGGGCCAAATCGTCCACAACCAGGTCACCAGTGTAACGGAGGAATGCCTGTTGAAAGCTACCATCCATTCTATGCGTCAAACCAAAACCAGCTGGACATCTATCGCCAACAGCGGCCACCTCTTTACCCCGAGCAGCAGTATGGTGTCCAACAACGCTTTGAGCTCACTTATCCATCTAGGTACAGTCAACCAGGCTTCCAGGTTAATGGTTACAGTGCCATGCAACAACCTCAGCCCATAAGACATTATGGTCCTTTCGGCCATAGCAGAAGCTCAGATGCCCGGGTTATTGACCCCCTATCAAGAGCACCCTCTGTTCATGGTGGCATAGAGTATGCACTTGCTGTAGGCAAAGGCAATCCGTTTGGAGAATACCCAAATCCATATATGCCTCAGAGCCCACACATCCCAGGCCACGATGCCTTCCATATGCAAATCAAGACAGAGATGGGCTTGCCTAGCCCTCAGATGCTGCCAGCTCAGATCAGTAGTGGCTGTTTAAACCCTGAAACACAGGCAGGGTTGTGTCTTCCAAACGGTGGCCCTATGGGGTCCGTTATTAAGCAGGAGCCTGGAATGCCACTGACACCCACAACCCCAAAAAAACCAGAAATGTGGTCGGACAACGAGCACAACTTCTTGGATACTGAGATTGGGGGTGTGGCTGTGGCCCCAAGTCACGGTTCGGTCCTCATCGAGTGTGCGAAACGGGAGCTGCACGCCACAACACCCCTCAAAAACCCAGACCGCAACCACCCAACGCGGATTTCCTTAGTCTTCTACCAGCACAAGAACCTGAACGAGGCAAAGCACGGGCTGGCGATGTGGGAGGCAAAGATGGCAGAAAAAGCTCGAGAGAAGGAGGAAGAAGCCGAGAGGAACGGCGGGGAAGGGACTCCGAGCAAGAGCAGCAAGAAGGGGGGGAAGCGGGAGCATTCAGAGTCTTCAGAGACCACCGGGGAACCTCCATACAAGCGTTTCATCAAGGCACTAATGGAAGGATCGTCATCATCGTTCACAACTAATACTTACGTCATGACAGCGCCATATGCATTCACCAAGGTCACAGGGCCTTACAGTCAGTTTGTGTAGAAAACAACCTCTAAGGAGCCTGAAGGTGCTACAACACAATCCACATGCAACAAATCACTAACGGCAGCCTTGTGATGAAGAAACAAATGTGCTATGTTTCTCACCTCTCACACAACTGAGCTTTACTAGTTGATCCTACTGAGGACCTGGTAACTCTTGCAATATACCAGAAAAAAAATCTGTGGTGCTTTCAGTCCAATACACAAGGATTTTTTTCAGCTGGAAACAAAGTTTCATTTACAGCGGTTTTATTTTTCTTACAGAATTTCTAATCTTTGCATAAAACACTGACTTTGTAAAGTCCAGGACTCGCGGTGCTGAAAAGTTTGCCCATCCCCACTTATTCAAATGCCTTTACACTAAAACAAGACTGCACTCTACAAGAGACTCCCAGATAGTGTACTGGACACTGTCTAAATGACCTGACAGTGAAATCATGAGCATCTCCATCATTTTTAAGAAGTCAGTGTTTCTTGGAGCACTTTTTTTTAATCATTTAAGTTCATGTTTCTGAGATCATGAAAATAAAATCTACAATCGGGTTATGCTGTATACAAAAATATGCAGGCGCAACTCAGTAAATTCGAATATCGTCAAAAATGTAACACATTTTTGCAATTCAGTTCAAAAACGTGAAACTCGTTTTATAGGTCCGTTACTCAGTGGTGTATCTCAACTGTTTATTTCTATTAATTTCAACGATTAAGGCTTAGAGCTAATGAAAACCCAAACTGCAGCTTCTCAGAAAATTAGAAAACTACATAAAGTCAATTAAAAAAGCATTTTTAAAACAGAAACCTGAGCATGTTTAAAAGTGTCTTGGTTGAGGCTTTTTGCTTTAGTTTCTGCATCAGTGCAGCATGGCATTAAGCTCATCTGTGGCTCTGCTGAGGTGAATGCTGTAATAGCAGCCTTCAGCTCCTCTGCATTGGTGGGTGTGGTGGTTCTGGTGATAATACACCACAGGTTCTGTAGGTGCTTTAGGTCAGTAAAACCATGGTTATTAAAACAAGTTGGTACCGTTGGCAGTGTGAGCAAGATTTCCTTGACGATTGCAATGACTTTGGACTTGATAAAACACCAGCTGATCACTGACTCTGGAAACTTCACATTACGCCTCAAGAGCTTGGATTTTAAAGGATGTAGTTATCCCAATTCTTTGAGCACCTTTTTTCCTACCACACTTTTCCTTCCACTCAACTTTACATCAGTATGCTTAGATATTAATTAGTAATTTGCCCTTCTTGTGGAGGGTGCCAAACAGAAATGGGGCCGTTATTTTAATGTGAAAATGTTTTATCATGAAAATAAAAGTGATTTATTGTGATAATCTCTTAGTATTTTATGTAGCAAACCTTAAAAATTGTCTGCAAAGGTTTTGTCTATAGTAGTATTTATGTTTGTGGGGCTTTTACTATATGCATTGACACACAGTTACAGCTGTAGTGTGTTAGTAGTGGTCCTGCTATTCATTTTTAAATATATTTTGAGAATATCAGCAGCATGTTTTATCATTTCTATCATTATCGCAGCAACTCACGAAGTCCACATGCTTGTGAAGGCTTGATGATGTTCATCATCGTAGCATTTCTGTTTTAAAAATCGTTTTTTAATCGGTCTAAAGTAAAATAAGCTGAATATTATATTATTTTTTATTGGCTCCCAGCCATAAATAATCATAATTACCTGAAAAATGCTTGACATATAACTCATTTCACATTTTGCATTGAATTATTGGAATTAGTTTTTAATGATATTCTAATTTAAGGAGATGAATCTGTACTACTTGATTCAAGACATGCAAAAAAAAAAAAGGTTCAACTCGTTAGCATATTGGTGCTTTTATCACTCTCCGACGTTACTTATACTGTAAAATTGAGCCATTCAGGTGGTGCATTTTAAACATTTTGAGACAAAAATATATTTTCTCTTTAGTTTTTAGCAAGTTTTACTTTGCTGTTCTTTGTGACTGTTTTTATAGCTCCTTGCTGTAGGTTTGCCGAACATCCTGGCTTGTGAATATTACATGTAGTTTTTACGTCTGTGGTGCTCAGTAAATGTGCTTTTTATACACTGAGGAACACAAAACAGGGTAAGCTCAGTGTCAGAGGGCAGCTGGCTTGCTGTTGTGATCGAACTAAGATTTAAAGGTGAGATTTGTACAGTAAGTTAATTACCCAAATTGGACTTTTGGGATTTATGTTGTAAATTGTACCGAGTGTCATTGTGTTTCTTTAGGTTTCAACTCATTTTATTTTAACAAGGTGCTATTCAGCCTCGTAGAAATGTACAATGTGAAACTTCTGGATGAAATAATGTACAGTAAAAAAAAACAAAAAAAAACCTGCCAAATACCTCAAAAGTAGCTCGGCAATAGGATTATTACATATCTTTCATCGTTGTGTGCTACTTTCACAATATTAGGCCACCAAAAGGTAAAATGAAGCTCTTTTGTTTCTACTTTCAGTGTGCTTTGAAAGTATTGATTGAAATTGAACATTACTGTAAAATCAGGGACATTTTTAACTAATTATGTATGCATCGTCAAGCCTTATTTTTACAGTCAGACTCGCTATAGCATCCTGTATCCTGTTTGGGTTCTTGTTTAATAGATTTCACACAAATTCAAATGGAAAAAAAAAAATTGATTCTATCCTGCTAAATTTCTACTTCTATTTTAGCTAGTGAGAGGGTATTTTCTTCAAAATGAATCGACATAAATGCACTGAGTTGACAAAAGGGAATGATGTTGATCATGTTAAAGCAATCTGTTTGCTTTTGTTATTAAGACCAGAGCAGTGATTAATGTGCAGTGATTAGAAAATTTAATTTATAACCACTTAGCAACTGTTTAATTATTTCTTCCACCTAATTAAGGCAATTTAATTGAATATCAGTCGTATTTTAGCTAAAACTCTCTCCAATTCGTTCTCATATTGATTTCTTTGAAAGCACTTCATTTACTTTTCAGGAAAAGATGTAGTGACAAAATAAAATGTTTTATTTAAACAAATTGTACATGTGTTTAAAAGATAAATTATGTTGCATTGTATATAGCAAGAATTTGTATTGCAGGAGTACAACTCACTGATTTTCATGTTTGGCTCTTTTTTTTTTGTCAAATTGACCCATGGCTCCACAAATATTATCTTTAAAATGAAAATGAATAACTGGAGGATTTTCAGGCGAATAAAAAGATAACAGATTATCCAGGAAGTTTTTTTTTGTTTTTGTTTGTAAATACTACACTCACTTTCACAGCAATGTTTACAGTTTGATGCTAGCTCAGTCGTTTAGAGGCTCTAGTTTTTAATCGTTTTGTAAAACGGATCTTCATGATAATAAAAAAAATGAAAAATGTTGAATATCGTTGTACAGGACCCAGCTACAGTAGCAGGTTGTCGATGAGAAAGCCGAGGCACCAGAAGCGGGTTTAAAGCATAGCCATACTTGAAGATGCTTCAGAGTGTTTCTGAGTGAGTCAACTTTACTTGAATGACTTTCCTGACTTAACCTGTGCTTTTCATGTGCTGAACTCCGCAAGGTTAGGCCAGCAGTTCGTACACACTTGGGTCTTTTTGCAGTTAGACACTAAAAGAAAAAAATGAAAAATGTAATTTTTTTTTTGCCCAAGTTCTCTTGAAGTTTGGTATGCTAAAACAATGAAATGCGGTTGGCTGTTAATACTGTAAGTATTGTAATGTACTGGATGCAGTTTATTTGAAAGCTGTTAATTGTATCATTCCTGATGTTGCTGACATGTGGGTGTTCCTTTTTTTTAATAAAACTTATATTTATTTAAAGCAACTGGATTTCATTTTTTTCTACCCATTTAAGGTGAATATTAAATCCTTTAACCAAACAATAATAGAGCTGCACAGAGGACAAGTTCAGCGTACTTTATTCTTTATCCAACATTAGAAACATGTTTTTACTGTACACAAAATGTCTGTCGCTGAGAAAGCAATCTGGTTTCTGGTGATTCTTGTCAGATTAGAGCGTACTTTTTCTTAAAGTAACAAATACCCCGGCGCACAACCAAAGTAGTGTATAATTTAAAAGGAAAATAACGTCACCCAAAAGCAGTGTTTGTATGAGTACGCTGGGCCAAATAGTCCATACTCCTGGTACTTGATCCTTCTTGATGACATCATGAATGTATTTGGCATGTTACGCCACTGCATGTATCCAAAATAAATCCATCAGCGTACAAACATAAGCAGCGGGATCAGCGATACTCCATATTATGTTAAGACATGTTGACGTTTCCCAGGAGCTTTTAGGACTTCATATGAAATGCCACTTGTCCACTGCAGGAGATGAAGAGATATTTAGGATGAAATCAGACATTTAAGTACTGATTGCGAGTTTCAAACAAAGTTCTGCTTACCTTCTGAACAGACTTGATGTGCAGTACCAAAAACAGGAGCCTGAAAATAAAATCACTGTCATGTTAATCTTCCAAAGTCAGGTGTACTGTTCCAGCCAGGTGTTTACCTACTCTCAAGAGTATAGATGTAATACATTTGGGGATTTAACTAATTTATTTAATCATCTTTTTCCAGGTAGCAATAATTATGCAACATCAGTGATTTTTAAAAACCAGACTTAGTGTAAAAGTTTGTATTTATCCACATAGTCAAAATTACACATAAAGGCTCAAATATAAATAAAAGCCACCACTAATAGCTGGTTAAACTGGAAGCTTTTTGCAGCCATCAACAAGCTTCTAGTTGGAAATATTGGACTGACCCGGCTTCTTTGCATAGTCCATAAACTTTCCAAGAAATCAGGATCCGGCCCAATTCAGAGGACTAAGTTTGCTCTATCAACTCAAAAACCAAAAGATGTATGTTTGGGATTGTTGTTGAAACACAGAACTTTGTCCAAATAAAACCATCCGACCCAAACAGTCAACCTAAAAACAAAATGACAAAATGTTGGGAAATTCCAGACCGATACAGAAACCGTCAAAAGCTCATATGTATGAAACTGGAAAACTGCTGGAACACCAGTGTCATTCAGTGGAGTAAGTTTTAACATCAACACGGATTGAAACGGTTCCGACCAAGAGACACCTGCTCCATAATGGGCACTGTAAATATGGTCAGCTGAGTCAAGGACTGAGTTAACACTTATCAACTTAGTTATCAAGGTGAGGCTTCAACACACCAAAACTGCACCAACTGTGAGGAGTGGTAGTGTAAGGGCCTGCTCAGTGCGAGGAAAAGGTGCACTGCACAGGTAGGGTTAGGGTATCAGGGTTCCTACATGTTTCCATATGCCCATTTTTTTAATGAGTAGGCATTTCATCAGTTAAGTCAAAAACCAACTACTGATGGTTAAAATGTTACGGTCAAGGAATGACGTGGCAGATGGATTTAATAAAAATCTATGTAAAACCAATGCATTTGTTTGTCCTTACAAAAAATGGAAATTAAGAAATAATTCTGGAATAATCAAACATTTGTCTTATTTCACACTTATCCAGACCTGGAAAATTATAAAAGGAAAAGTCTGTATGTAAACCTTGGAGTAAAGAAGATACTGAATACATCCAAATTCTTTAAATTCATTTTGAAAGGACCGCTAGATGGACGAAAACTAGTTTTTGAATTGATAAATCAGGCTAGCATTAAACCTCTGAACGACACCAAGCTCAACCCAAATGAAAATTCACAGACTACACCTAAAAGCCAGGTCCATCACACAGATCCAACCCATAAAAATAAACTCTACTATTAGCTGCCAAATATCCATCCATAATAATACCAGAAGCCATGGAAGATCTAAAGAGAGTATGTGTTTTCTCTGCAGCATGCTAGGGGACATTTAAGCTAATATTGGAGGTGTATGTATATATTTGAACCTGTGTGTGTACGTCTGACCTTGGATGGCTTAAACCAGAGCACTATGTGGTTTGATGATTCTACTCCGGAAAAGAATGACTTCTTAAAATTAGCAAAAGCTTCAAATTAATTCGACATTTATGACAAAGATGACCGTATGTAAACTCTGGACCAGAACTGTCCAACGCTGTTGCCACCAAACATGTTGAAGAGTTTTTTGGGAGTTCTCACCGATTGAACGACGGCTCTGGCCTCATCGGCGCTCAGCTGGAAAGGGCTGTTACAGCAGGACATATTTCTGCTGAGAAATGAAGTAGTTTGTGATGAAAGTTCAGCTTTCCAGTCTCTACTTTACATGCACACCCTCTTTGCTTTACCATTCAATCCCTCCAGCATTTGTTTGCTTGTGCACAAGAGCCCTCCAGTGCTCATGGGTAGACTTAATGATCTCAACTGCAAAATCCTGTCAGCAAAGAAAAATCCATTTTCAGTACGTTCACTATGAGCTGCTGCACCAGTCCACCAGCTGCTGTGCTGTTTGTTTTCAAAACTGACCTTGTCTTTGAATTCTCCATTGAATCCAAACTGGTTTTCAGGCTTTCCATCGGGCACCTTGTATTTCCTAAACCACTCAACAGTCGCCTCCAAATGACCTGGTCGACTCCTGCGGACATCTTCTATACCTGAGCGGAGGAGGGAAAGACTTTTTTTTTTTAAGAGTACCACAGACTATTCAGCTTTTCATGAAACAGAAGATTCATCTTTCTGTTTACACTTGAAATGTAACCAACAAAGGCAGGTTTGGAAGGATTCTAAGAATCAGCCTTAGTGGAAAAACATCTAAACATACACACAATATGTTTAAAGAGCATCGAATATCAACAAATCCATGTTGACAATGAAAACTCAATGAGCAAATACAATTACCGACAAGTACAGAGGGCTTATGTGAAGCTACTGTGTGGCCTATCAGCCACTCTCTTTACTCTTCAAAATACAAGTTTCATATAAATATATTAGAATTTAATCAAAAAGTTGATTCATTTTAGTCGTTCAATTAAAAAAGAGAAACTTGTGTTAAATAGATTTAACACACACTTTCAGTTAATAAAACCCCCAAATTCTGTTACTATGATAATGAATGCCTCACATTAGACCAATACAAAGCAACATTAATACAGAACTATGGTCTGGGTGCAGATTTATAGTTCAATCTGCTAACTTGACTGATGTCAAGCAGACAGTCGCTGACCGCCCAGAGGGCTGTATCCTAGCATAACAATGGAAGTTTGAGTGAAAGGACAAAATGTGCACCAGCAACTCAGATAACAGCAGCTTTGAAAGGATTTGTGAAGCAAAGCCCACTATAGAGTTTGGGTGAGATTCACAAGACATGAACTGCTGCTGGAGTCCAGGATGTGGGCCACAAATGTTGCTTACCTTGTGTTAGGAGGTAAGGTCAAGACAACCTTACCTGGGATAAGGTGACAAAGTACTAAACTGTTGCTCAGTGGTCCAAAGTCCAGGCTCGACATAAGTTTAGCATTTAAATTTAGATATTAAGGTCCCAGAGTCTAGACAAAGCACGGAGAGGCACAGATTCCAAGTTGCTTGAGGTCCAGAATCAAGTTTGCAGAATCAGTCCTGATTTGAGGTGCCATGTCTTCTGCTGGTGTTGAAACACTGTTTTATCAAGTCTAAAGTCAGCGCAGAAGCTATATGGAGATGCTGATTTTATTTTCCAGTATGACTTTTGCACCTGCCCACACTGCCAAAGGTACCAAAAGCTGGACCAATGACCATGGTGTTACTGTGCTGGATTGGTTGGCCAACAAACTCGCCTGACCTGAAGCCCACAGAGAATCTATGGAGTATTGTCAAGAGGAAGATAAGAGACATCAGAGCCCCAACCACGTATTGAATGTATCTAATGTACAGTACATAGAAATACTTCTTACTAGGTTAACATCTCTGGTCTAATTGTATTTTGGTTTTTCATTGGCTGCAAGCCATATTCATCAAAACTACCAGAACTGAACACCTGAGATACCACTCTGTGTGTAACGAATCTATGGAATATATGAATTTTCATAACAGTCTGTCTTCTTTTATTCTCCACGTCATAAATGCACAGATATATTCCAGGATCATGCTGAAGACTGTTGTTAACTTATGCTTACGACACTCACAGTTCAGCTTTTCAGCATCTGGATCGTTTGCGTTGATGGCGATGACCTTCCAGTCCATCTCTCCCTCATCGATCATTGCCAGGATACCCAGAATCTTTACTTGGATCACCTGACCTGGAGAGCACACCTGAAGAACAGTTCAGCAGGTACATGTTAGACATAGAGTCCAAAAACACACACATTTCCACATTAACAAGTATAGACATAAGTTGCAGTGTATACAGACATCTTAGAAGAGCTTACCTGGGCGCTGATGTCACAAACATCGATGGGATCATTGTCGCCGCAGCACTTTGTTTCTTCGTCTTTGTGGTTGGGATCCTCCCAGGTCTTTACCGAGGAAGAGTCCAAAAACAAGTAAGAAAGTCAAACCTTTTGACAGCCGACAAAATACACCATAAAATGCAGAAGGACACTGCAAGAATGTCGACATGTACAGCTGGTACTACACTGAAACTCAGTACAACAAGACGATATCCTTGACACTCAAGATTATAAAACAATCAAGCATTTGCCCTGAAGAAACTTCTCACCTGTGGGAGTGCCCCATAGTTCCAAATGTATCCTTTATGAGGAAATATGTTGGCTACATATCTGAGCTTTCCCTTCTTCACATCTTGTTTGATAGGATTCAGCAGCTCCTTTGTTGCAATCTGGGGAAAAAAGTAATAAAATCTATAAAATGTGCATTTATATTAGAGGTGCACACTGATTCGCAATCATCATCACAAGGTCACTGTCTGCAATATCGTGGTCACAAAAGGAATACTTGGATGCAATATTAGGTAGGCTATAACACTTTAGATGCTGCGCATTAAAAAACTCAAAGTATAACTGGAAGCTTGGATGGACTAGACTCCAACAACTGACACAGATCCTGGTGACGACAATCAAAATGCTCGAGGAGAGGAAAGGAGTGGGAAGATAAGAAAAGCTGCAGAACTGAGCTTAAAAATGATCAAAGGACACGTTTCACATCCTATTCATGTAAAGGTGTGTATTACTGGTCAATCCCAGCATACGAACAGCAGGAAACAATCGTTATTAAAGACCACACCTCGCCCACAGAATTTACAAAATGAACAAATAAAAGACGGTAACAACTTTCAACAAATGTCATCAAAGTAGTAATTATTCAGTTTTATCACATATTTGTTATTGGCATACAGATAAAGAAGGAAGCTTTTCCCTTACTTCCATTTTAGCATTAGTCCACCGAGGCACCTCAACCACCATGTTGTACAGCACCTGGAAGTGAAAGAAACAGCTAATAACTGCACAAACAGCATGCATGTATACAATAGTCTTATACTATATCTAAATGGGACAATACCTTATTCTCACTCTTAGGTTTTTTAGCTGGCACATCATCATCCTATCAGGAGAGAAAAATAAACAGTAATTGTTTAAATGTTAAGTCTTCAGCAGAAAGTAAAAGCCTGGCTGTTAACCAGTTACCTGCTCCGACTTAGCTATGAGTGGAATATCGTGGAATGGTGAAATGTATTTCCCATCAGAGGTTTCTAGGAGATAATAAACACCTGCGTTAATAAGTCTTAAAAAAGGGAAATAAGGCATGTATAAAGAGCCGCATGGCATTGGGAGAACATTACTGTATGATTGTGTTACTTTTCCTCATAGATCTCCTTATAAAACAGCTGAATATAATCAATATAAAAGCAACTAACAGTTTTTCTTTATTTACTGCAGAGTTACGTGTAGTTGTCTGCAGTCCATAATATGCACAACGCCATCAGCGAGTCCGCCGCTACTGCCTGAGCTCCAATCACTTGATTGGTGATTATATTTCTACCTGTGTCGCGCTGCACAAAAACTGTGTTTCCATAACTCCTGCTGATGAACCTAAAATATTGAGATTTTTAAAATAATTTCTGTTATTGGTATAATCAGGATTACTGTTGTAAGTTTTGGTCCAGCGAAATTGTGTTTGATGGATTTTTAAAATGATCCCAAACTTAGAACAAAAAATATGGAAAATTGTGTTTCACTTTTATTTTTTGGCTGGCTGCTCATTCTGGTCACACTGTTGCGCGACCGTATCCAACTCTTCAACATTTGTCCCAGTTCAACCAGTGTGTTTATATTGGTCATTCTGGCATGAAACCGCACACCCAAACTGATTTCATGAGTGTTCAGTGAGGTTGAGGTCAGGACTGCAGGCAGGTCATTCCATCCTCTACATTCCCAAACTCTGGAGGCAGCCTCTGGTTATCCTCGCTCTGTGGGGGCAAGTGCTGACATGTTGGAGGGTGAAGTCTGGTCCCTGACAGCAGACACATGGAATTGCCACCGACTGCAGAATCTCATGGGCGCGCTGATTTGGTAAGTTTGGTAAGTTTTTCATGGGCGCAACCCACATCCTTAATCCTGCTGTTCAACACACGAGTACATTTACCCCACAAATACCTTGAAAAATAATGAAATAATAATGTCTTTGTTTCAATGCAGGATATTCTCCACTGATGTGAAAACATTTCCTACAATAAAAAACAGGAGTTTTGGCAGAATAAATGGCTATTACAAGCTAAATACTTGAAACTTAGTTTAATCAGTAAAAACAATAACTAATTAAAAGTCTTGGCATCGTGAAAGTTTCCTTTAATGCATTTTAGATGAAATTATTTGTTAGGAACATTTTGCAATCACCTGTAACAAGAGGGCACATCAAATGACAACACACTAAAGTACCACTATCCCTTAGGAAATATTACTTTAAATAGGCCACCTACAATACATCATCATTAAAACTGTCTGAAATGACAAAAAGGGAAGTTTCATTGTTAGAAAGATCACCGTGAGTTACCATGGTAACTACAAGACACTAGGTAAAGTTGATCCAGTTGTCCCCTGGTTCTCAGGGCCCAATGTCCTGAACGTCCTAGATGCGTCCCTGCTGCTTTCAATGATATCATTACTTCCTCAGCATATCATCAAGTTCTGCAGAATCCTGGTAAAGATCCATACATTTAAATCACCTGTGTGGCCACAGAGACATTAAATGCATGCAGGGAAACAGGAAATAATAATGGTCGACTGCTTTCCTTTTTAATAGCAAATAATTTGAATGCACTTGAGTTTGTGCATTTGCTTTAGCTCTAGTTGTAATGAAGGGCAACACGCCCACAAAGCGCTGTTTCTGCACCTGAAAGGTCAATCATTTACCTCGACCAGAAGCCATGACCACCTGTCAGACCAGTTATCTCTACAGGATGAAAACATACGGTTATGCATGGCTCCATTCATCATGGCGGAGATGAACTTACTAAAATAAATGCGGTAGTCTGGAGTATTCGGGTGTCCTCTCTGCTCCGTTTGATAGTGCATCATTTTTCTGGAAAGATACAAGTGTGGCACAGCTGCTGCTGTTTGTGTGACCCCTTTATCGATACAGGAAGCGGGAAACGGGCCGAAAAGAGTCGCCAAGCGGCCGAGCGTGGAGCGGAGCAGCTGCGGTCGCATTATAATCTACACACTTCCCCACATGCAGTCAGTTCCTGCTCCCCTTCCTGCTCTGCCTCCGCGTCCGGGAAATGTGACGCTGTAGCTTCCGGTTAGATTTTCAAAGTAAAATGAGTCTCGGTCTTGACGGGAATCGATAAACAGGTTGCAAAATTCACATAATAAATTGCCTTTCAATGTACACTCACCGGCCACTTTATTAGGTACACATGTTTAATTGCCTGTTGATACAAACGGCAGGTCATTCCAATCACATGGCAGCAACTCGATGCATTTAGGCTTCTAGACATGTTAAAGATCTAGAGGACTTGGTGAAGTTCAATCCATGGATTAGGATGGGTAAGAAAGTGTACTGAAGTCACTTCAGTGAAGTGACTTTAAATGTTGCATGTTTGTTGGTACCAGAAGGCTATTTCAGAAACTGCTGATCTACTGGGGTTTTTACCCTATACCATCTCCCAGGTTTACAGAAAATATTAAATTAAATTAAAAAATATGTTATTAATCCGAAAGGGAAATTAAATGTTGTTGTAGCTCATTATGTAGGTTTCTTCAAAGAGCCGTTGTAGATGCTGATGGCTGTGGGCAGGAAGGATCTCCTGCAGCGGTCTGTCTTACAGCAGATCTGAAGAAGCCTCTGACTGAAGACACTCTCTTGTTGTACAACAGTCTCATGAAGAGGATGTTCAGGGTTCTCCATAATGTTCTTCATTTTATGAAGAATCCTTCTTTGCACAATGATCTCCAGAAGTTCCAGAGGAGTCCCCAGAACAGAACCAGCCTTCTTTATCAGCTTGTTGAGCTTTTTTAAGTCCCTGGCTCTGATGCTGCTACCCCATGAGATGATGGCAGAAGAGATCACACTCTCCACAACAGACTTATAGAAGATATGCAGCATCTTGCTGGAAACACTGAAGGTCCTAAGCTTCCTCAAGAAGTACAGTCTGCTCTGTCCCTTCTTGTTGACGGTAAATATGTTGGCCTCTGAAATGAAGATGAAAATGTGTTGTTAATGTCAGAGGAAAGCAGACTGGTTTCAGATGATAGAAATATAGCCTCTCTATACAACTAGTTCGGGGTGGCGAAGTTCAATCCTTAAGATTCCCTCTACTGCAATTTCTGGATGCATCCCTACTCCAGCACACCTGAGTCAAATGGCTGAATTCCCTCTTCAGTTTCATCTGCATTCAGCTTTGCAGAGGCCTGGTAACCTGCTAGAATATTCAGAATACCATCACTGAACTTACAACATGTTAATCCTTGAAACAGAAAGGCTACGGATGATGAAGATTACAACCCGGGCCACTGCCATAAACTAAGAGCAGTGAACCAACGCTACAATTTACAGAGAGTCACCAAAGCTGGACGACAACAGATTAGAAAAACATTGCTTGGACCCTCGATGTCAACAGCAACATTCAGGGGTCAGAATTTGGTTCTCTGAAGGTTAGACAATGATTAAGCTTCATGCTCCAAAGACCCTAAAGCTGAGGGAGGCATCAACTGGTTAACCCATACTAACCACAACTCTGAGTTTGCTCTGATGTTCACAAGGTCTTGTATTCTCACAAAAATCTGACATTTCAGAAAATTCTAATATAATTTCTTGGTAGCAGTCTTTTCTGCTGCTGAAGTGTCATTTGGCCATTGTACATGCAGCCAGATTTGCATTTCAGTGACAACATGGAGCCTCGTCTCAGTAGGCCAGTAGGTTCTGAATTATCAGCTTGACAAACTGGATTTTTGACCAGCTCCTTCCAGATATCTTCTATTTTAACATTTTTCCTGACATAAATCTGTATTCATAGGTTCTCTTAACAAGTATTTTACCCATCCACCTTATAAGTGCCGCTGCTTTATTTTACAGCCATCTAGCTGTCATCTTTGCTCCCTTATACATTTTAGCATGGCAACAACAGTGTGTCTCTGAAAGCTTTTGTTTTGATAAACAAATTTTAAAACAATGGATTTCACTGTGCAGTCTGTTTTATTTGTTGTTCTTATTTTTGCTGAAAGTCAATTTTGATCTTGGTCCTCTGCCACAACTACACCTTAACATCAGCTAAAACTACCCATAGACACAAAGAACTTAAAAGCCAACTACAGTCTTCCTAATGGGTCAAACTCTAGCCATGTAGGATTTTACACCTCTGAGTGAGACGTGAAACTTTTTGTATATTAATCCACATCAAGATATTCAACAACTAAGTAATCTACGACTTATTATCCCACTTAGGAGCTTCAACAAAGGTTCTAATCTTGCCTTTATTTGCCCCCAACCTACCCTTTTGTTCTTTTTGAGTTTTAACCTCCACAATACATCATGATCAGAGTTCACACATATATATATCTTGAACAAACACCCCACCCAATCACCTTGATGTGCCTCCTTTATAGTTGGTCTCTCTTCAAACAAATGACGAACACAGCTGCCAGCATACCTGCCATAAAAGCTGGTTTGTCAAAATCTTTAGATGTATTTTATAATCTCACCAACAGAGCTTTGATAAAAATCTCTAGAAGTAGGTTCCAGTCTACAGCTTGGTTTTCATTACATTGAGTTACAAGCTTAATTTTGAAATACTGTTTTGCTAAACCTATGAGGACAGCCAAAAAGGAAGAATAGATTTTTTGTTTTGAGGTTGAAGCTCATGGTCCCTTTAAAGCTAAGTGTCCTTGTCTGTATAGCTTATCTAGGTTTAAAAGAGTATGCCTCTGTCTTTCAGCAAAGTGTACTATATGTTAAACAAAAAGATGCTTCCTCAGCGCCCTTGGCACAAAGCGATGGTTCTATGCAACCAGATTATGCTATTTTCTCTCTTGCATATTTCCTAACAGTGTTTGAGTCTGTATGGTTTAATATATGTCTCCCCTGGTAAATCAACAAATCATTTACATTGCTTTGGAGGAAATCTGGCCTACTCTCAACAGCTCAGCAGAGTTACAAACAGATCTCCTCCATGAAACGCTGCATTGATGCACTACCTAATGGAAAAGGAGGCGTAACCAGTTACTGAGGGGAAATGCTGTACAGTACAAGTCATTTTTGGTAGGTGACTTAAAATTTAATTCTTTTTGGGTTTTTTGTTTTATTCTAATTTTCATAAAAAATTATTTTGCATTTTTATTATAGCTATAAGCCATATTCATCAAAATTACCAGGAATGAATGCTTAATATATCACTTTGTGTGAACTGAATCTCTGAAACATAAGTTTCTCTGATTTTTAAATAATATTTTGAAGTCTTTTGGGGTATTTCTACATTTGTAGAGATGCACCTTGTGTGCATGTTTACTGCTAAAAGCATATGATTTCTGAAAATGCTCTCATTCAGTGTTGTGTAAATATGAAGCTGAATTTCCCAGTGTGTTTGACAGCCAGGCTATTTGCATGACTACCTTATTTAACTTCCTCATCAACAGCTGGCACCTTGTCAGTAAATGAGAGACATTTTTTTCTTTCAATTTCATTTAAATTTAGGATCGAGGAGTTTACTTCAACAGTTTTTCTTCCTTCACACCTTCTAAAGAAGGACAAAGTACATGATGTCCTTTTGGTGGGTAGATGTGATGGTCTAAAGGGAGGAAAGCCAAGTGCAGTAAGTGCAGAGGTGTGGCCCTCGTGGCAGGTAGATGGGGAGGAGCTGAACTAACTGGGCAGAGCAGGTAGTCAGGACACAGTGAACAGTACACCTGTTGCGCTTCCCAGGCAGGCTCTGTCTTTCTAGCCTTCTGTTCTCCCTCACTGACCTGAGGAAACAGGGACCTGACAGGGTCACTATGGATCCGAGAGAGGCCGGTGGGAGTGAGAAGGACAAGGACAGAATCATAAAGAGAAGAAATCGGCCCGTGTTCCTGCGGTACATGGAGAGGAGAAAGACGGACACTATAGTGGCTGATGACATGGCCAAAGGTGACGTTAACCTGGGGACGCTGGTGAGGAGGAGTCAGTCTGACAAGACAGAGTACAGCGCTAAACTTAAAGGTACAGTGGCTAATGATGTTCCCAGGTGACAAAGCTATAGCAACTAAAGTCTCTCAAGGCAAACCTATAGCTGAAGATATCATAGATGCACAACTCACAGGCTGTAAAAGCAGCATCCATGGCTTAAGGGGTTGACGTTTTAACACTGAATTAGCCAGTGAGTGTGCTCTGCTCTATACAGGGCACCTGTTGTGTTACTATGTGCTGAGAAAGATACTCCCTTAGGGATGAAGCCACATATGCAAACTGTGCCCTATACCCGGGCACAGAGGAGTGGCCTTCCAAGTGTTCCGGACTGGCACACAAACAAGACCTTAGCTGGGAAGACTGGAAAAATGATCTTCATGTTATTTTTATATTTCTAAGACATTGGAACAATGTGTCCCTAAAGTTATTTTATTCAAATGATAAAGATTCAACTTAAGATTTAAAGGAGTCAGACTTTAGAAAGTGAGAAAAGACATGAGTTAAAAAAATAATAATAATAGCATTAAAACTGCAGACATGGTTGACTGATTTTAACACATATTCACAAAAAACTGGCGCCACCTGTCCTAGATTTCAGTCAGGCGCTGGGAATGCTGCACTTCAGGCAAAATGACATCAGCTGTCAACATGGGGATACAATCACACTGAGCGAACTGAAGTATGCTGGCTTTCCTGCAGCACTTGTTCCTCTGTTTCCTCTACTGTGAACAATGCACATCACATGACACACTGACCACTCACACTTTGTTCAAAATAGTTGCACAGGCAGTGAGAAGTTTTACATACAGACACACACACACACGCACGCACGCACGCACACACACAACAACACACACATATGCTGGTCTTATCAGCAGCGGCTCTGTTTGCCTGAAATAAAACCACTCGGCTCCTTTTCCTTATTTTCTAGTCCAACCTGCACCATGGTGGGCAGAGTTGTCAAAAAAAACAAAAAACAAAAACACACATATGTTTTCAGTAAACCATTAACCTGCCCTGTTTGATTCAGCTGATGGGCAGTATTACATATTTACAGGGGTTTTACCAATGCAAATATTGACAGAACGATGACTTCACTGAAAGAGGAAACAAAGAGCTGCTGCTCTTAAAATCTGCTCTCATCTGCCTGTCAGACAGGTTTGTCCCAAGCAGCCACGGAAACATGACATCAGTTAGTCTGTTCAGCTGCAGTCTTAGATTCAGGTGATATGGCTCACCACCCAGGGCGACAATCCAGCTGAGAGTAGCATGACCATCCTGAAAAAAAACGGAGGAAAATGTTTTCTTGAATTTATTTGTGTTTCACACACATTTAGTCAATTCATATTTATTGACATCCCTATAAAGATATATAACAAACCCTTCAGTGTCTACAGAAATTTTAACATTTCAAGCGGTTTTTAAATTTCTTTTATTGTATTTATTCATACACTTTTAGGAACGGTTAAGTAGTTATGCATGACTTTCTGTTTCCCTGGGGAATAAATGTGATATGTTAGTGAGATCCATTTCCTTAGCTACCCTTCAAAATGGGGAAAACAAGAGAACATGCCATTCAGATAAGGCAGATCTGTGTTTATTTTCATAAATCAAGAAATAGCATCAAGAAAAAAAAATACTTGCCCATATATCGGAAAAACTTGCTTACATTTACAGTCAGAGTATTGATTAAATAAAGGTTAAGATAATGATTTACCAGCATATCTTATGCATTAAGAGACATTTATCTTCTTCAGGCATATGTAACAAGTAGGATTTTGTGAATTATTGATACTGTTTGATAACTTTAACTTTGTGTGACATTGATAAGAAAATAAAAACAATTATTTGCCATGAAAATTAGAACCATAACCCAACTTTAGTAATGAATCTTTCTTCAGTTTCGGCATATTTCTTTTTTGAATTGCTGTTATTTGGAGTTATAAATTTCCCTTTGGTGTGTGGCGCAAACCAAAGTATCATTTTTCCTAACAGCGCAACACAATACTTCACGTTTTTGTGTTCTTTCCGGACTAGTCCATTGGATCCCTTTCACTGGGCTGAACAGTGAAAACCCTTGTCTCCACTTTCATGGGAACTCCCGCTCCGGAAGCCGTAGCAAACAGACCACTATTCTGACAAAAGGACAAACTTATAATGTCACAGAAATTAAACTGTTTTTAAGTCCTGCAGCAAAAGTTGTGACGCTTACATGAAACAGGTTTTTCTAATCTGTTTTAAACTGAATAATCACATTTCAGCAAGTTTGAAAATACCAAACTTAAACTTTCATTAGGCCTCTTTCTCACAGGTGCAGGTTATCAGCTTTGGGATCTTTCTTACAGTCGGACAGCTAATGCAGACACATGACACTTCTCCTTACTGTTGAAGAACAAGTTGCTCAGTATAAGTTAAGATAGCATAACATATTGTTAACCTAAAGTCAAACACAGAAATGTACATTTGTCCAACATATACAGAGCCTTGCAAAAGTATTGATACACCTTGAGGTTTTTCAGATTTTCTCATGCTTTGAACCCCACTGCATAGCTGTCAATGTGACAATGTTTTCACACTGCCACAATGAGAAAAGGGTACGAGATGCAGAGATCATATTTTTAGAAATATTGTGAATATGAGAATCAGCAGCAACACACTGCCATATTCTCTAAAAGCCCCTGGTCTTAAAACGCAAACATTTTGGTTATTTTTCTAACTCAGTCCGATACAGACCTGGGTTGATTTAAAACAACAGGGTTGGGTCATAGGTCAGTGTGACCAAACTCTGACTCCATGGCTTCCAAAGACTGGCATGAAAAGAAATCTGGATCACTTACCAAGTAATATTTGGATTTAAGTAATTCATTTCTTTATTTTTAGATTAAAAAACATAAATAAATAACAAACATCTCAGGATGTCCAGTGAGACATTCTGAATTGATCTTATGACCAACTCTTTGGTGAATGTTGAACAGAGCTAGCACTCGTTTGTATAAACGGTTTAGAAGATAAATGGCTAACTGTGGCTAAAATGAATAAACTCCTTCTCTAGTTTGAACTAAAGTTATGAACACGACCCACCGACCTTCACATTATCACAGCATCACATTGTTTAACCCAGCAAACTGGATCACAGTTTTTAACATGTTGCATTAAAACTACCCAACTTCTGTCACTGGGAAATTCTGTAAGAAGAGACCCTAAAGTATGGAAGATGTTACTTCAGCTATTTATATTTCAGACTACGATTCAGAACACAGGAGGTCAGATTGAGCGAATTAAGACCAAGTTAAAGAAAAAAAAAAACCTGCTCATGAGATTGTAAAAACAGTTTTGTTTGGCTGTAAAAGAAAAACCAACCTGGGCAGTAATAATGTCCTATTCTACATCCACAAATATGACATGCATGAAAACCTAATAAAAACTATTTAGAAATCAACAACTGAGGTTTAACAATACACATCTAAATCATCATTGCTTTTAGATCAATTTAAAAACAGTGAAGATTAAAAAAATGCTTGTGACTGCTGTGAGCAAAGGTGTGTTTGTAGAACATCTCTCTAACTGATAAGGATGTGGGTGGATTGTTTGCAATGTTAGGCTTGTGTCACGAGGAACATTTAACTCGTAAATGAAGGACTAAAAACTTAAAAACATCTACAGGATTGAAAGAAAATGATTTATACTAAAGGTTTACAAGAAGATTGGCTTCTACAAGAGGATCCTGAAATAGACCATGAAACCAACAGTGGACTGACTCAACAGGTACAAGTTCAAAGTTTAGCTCAGCTCCTCAACACCAGACTTTGAAAGATCAAATCACGCAAGGACTGCAAACTTAAAATGAATGTTTTGCAGATATTATTTCTTCAAAAAACACATTTAATAGGTCAGTACAAGTTAAATAACACCAATGATATTGAATAAATTTATAAACTGCACTACATGCCAAAGAATTATCCAGGATTTGTTTTTTAACTTTTCCTCAAACAAGAAGTATGGGTTCATTTTCTGTATGTTCTTACCAAAATATGTTCCTGCTTAGTTCAGTTCTTCTCCAGAATGATGAAAGTTATGATCCAAACTGTATGTTTCCATTTCTTTAAAATTTTAATATTAACAAGTAAATTTAAAATGATAAATCAAAAAACACGTATTCTATAACTAAATATTATGGCAAAAGCAGCATTCAAAACAAACCAAATCAATAGGACATGATGATATATATTGAAATATCAATGAATAGACTAAATGTTTCGGTTTCTGACTTTTTATGACTTGAAGTCTGAGTTGGTGCATTCACACATATTTTTATGAGATCAGATCTTTGTTTCTGCTTGTTAATACAATATAAACAGTGCTTTCATTCATCACACTGCTCTGCCTACATGCCATAATGACATGATTCATCCTACTGGAGCTTTTCCCAAACAGGTCAAAAACATTACTTCTATCACATACTTCCTTTTACTTTTTTCATTTCTATTGTCTTTCAAAATAACTACATTTTGGCGCGACGCTGGTGTAAGGGTTAAACCCGCGACCACATATAAATGCTATAGTCCTCGAAGCGGCCGTCCCGGGTTCGAGGTGTCCTTTGCCGAATGTCTCCCTCTCTCTTTGCCCCTCTTTCCTGGCAACGTACTATCAAAAATAAAGGCCTCTAGTGCCGAAAAAAATATCTTTACCGAAAAAAAAATAATTTTAGGCAATTAATTCAAATATTTCTCATGTTACACATCTGCACACATTTGTTTACTAATTTTACGTAAAATGTAGGAAGACCCACATACAATAAGTAATTTAAATTCAAACTGGAATCCCTGAACAAATGTTACAGATAACTAACATATGCAGAATAGTTTTCCAAATGGTGCTTCTGGCTCTGCCTAAACAAGATTTGAAGAAGTTCTTGATAAAAGTTAAACACTTTTGTTATCCTGTGCAGCTTGAAGCAGAAAGGGGTAATATCGTCTGCATGTGCAGTCATGATGATTTGTGTGCACTTTCTCGCTCATTCAGTGTCACTTAGTGGGTTTTATTGCATTTTGAGTGTGTTTCTGGGCCCCAACAACACTTTAAAAGGGCTGAGCAGATGTGATGCCTGAGATCTGCACGCCAGGATTGCATCAGCAGCCTGATTAGTTTCGTAACCTGACACGATCCTTGCAGCCTTCGGTCTCCCACCCTTTTTGGCTCTCTCCTGCAGGAGGAGGAAGCGGCGCTTGGCATCGATTAGGCAGCGAGGAAGCATCCCTCTTCCTTAAACAGGCATCCCTGCCTGCCATGCAAAGCACAGAACAGTCTCAGACTGTGTAGGCAGTAGAGCGTTTAAAAAAATGTGAAGTGAGTGAGCCTGACTGGCATATTAAAGTTAGGCTCCTTGGCTTTCATTTGAAGATAAATAAATCACTGGGACATAGTTCTACTCAGGTGTCAAGCTGTAGTTAGAAGACCAGCAGTCTACGGAAGAAAATTATGAGTTTTTAATAAAAATACATTAATTCTCAAAATTTTAATTGTAACAAGTGTACTAAATTGCATTTCGGTCATCTCTTTATGTTTATATTTGTACTAATTTCCAGTGCTCTTCAGCCTAATGCCATTTTTTCCTCCTGCCTTGACATCAAATAAAATCTTGTTTAAATCTTTAAATTTGAACTCATTTTAAAATAATAATTTCTCCCCATAGAGAAACTGATGCCACATAATCTGTCAGCTCTCCCCTCTCCGGTGCTGGATGTGGAAGAGATCCGGTCAAGAAAGATGAACCGCAGGGCGAAAGTGATAAAGGAGCTAGTGCAAACTGAAACGGACTACCTCACTGACTTGGAACTGTGTGTCAGAGAAGTCGTCCAGCCTCTTCGAGTGTTACAGGTAGTTCATTTGAAAAGTTTTATCTTCAAGTCTCTGATGTGCCAATTGTGTGTGCAATTTATGTATATTTGGTCAGTAAAGATTTTGACGTCAAAAAACTACATTGGTCAACATTGTTTGTGTTTACATAAATCCTTTTCAAAATACCTGTCTCGATTCATCTTTTATTTATTACAACTTTAGTCACATTTCTTATTTGTATTGTCAAAAGTCGAAAACTTAAAACAGAAGACGAATGCCACGCTGTGTAATATGGCATGTTATGTGTTTTTACATGTGTATTAACACTATTCTGACACAGTATTTAACATTTAAGAAATCCTATAACAATATACAAGAGAAACAGAACATAACACTTGTTAGCCAGTCCTTTTGCTGAACCCAAGTTACACAAAAAACTAAGACACTGTTTTTTATTTTCATTTTTTTTATTATCGTTTATGAGCGCCAAGCCTCTTTAATTTCAGGTTTTCCTCCACAGTAATTTAGGAAAGTGGATGAGAAAGTAAATAATACACTTTGTTTGCAGTGATGAAGGTAGTGAGAATATACATGCCTATAAACTAGCATAAACTGGACCTCTCTTTATGAACAGTTATTGGCTAAAGTTTTTGTTGTTTGATCTGAAGAGGATTAGTGGCAAAGCAAAGTGCCTGTCAGTTACTTGAGAAAATAAACATACTTGGGCTATTAACAAATCGCAGATTTAGAGGGATTTTAAAGCTTTTATCAAGACTATTTACAATGTCTACCTTTCTAGTTATAACTACTTGGAAAGTTCTGTTTAAAAAATCTTGAAATTTAGATTAAAGAAAAAAGAGAGACGCACACAGCGTGATTCTGTTTTATTTTACCACATTCATCAATGACATTCCTTACACACTGTTTTTTCTGAACAGATAGATATTTTAATCCAACAGGCGTTTGTGCAGGTCAGCCTTTTTATCCTTTTTAGGTAGTTAGCTAGGCTAACATTAGCTTAGTTTATTCACTTTATTCATTTGACTTGTTGATAATTCAGCTTCTACCATGTTAAAGCGCAATTATCCTAATTGCCTTTATCCTTTATTATATCATGAAAATTAATACATGTGGTGTGACATAAAGATGGGCAAGCTGATCTCATAAAAACATACAGTGATTGTCCCATTAGAGCACATTTTCTGGGTCATCCCTACTTTGGCGTTTTCATTTTTCATTTGAGTCATTTTTCATTTGGTCTTTATTGCAGAATGCTGCAGTTCTTAATCAACATCAATATTTTTTGTTAGGTTGTTGATGTAGATCGACTTTTCACCAACATGGAGACGGTGTGTGAGGTGTCTGCAGCTGTTCTTCACAGATTGCATGTGGCCATGTCTGACCCAGATCCAGAAGCAGTTGTCATAGGTGCAGCTATCGCAGTTCCTGACTCTTACTTTTTCATTTATCGTTGACTGTTTATGTAGCAATAAAAGGAAGATCTTTTTTTCTTGTTTGTTTTAGGTGATGTCTTCATCCAGGCAAAGGCAGCTTTAGAGGATGTATATAAGATTTACTGTTACCATCATGATGATGCCAACATGTCACTGAAAGCCTATGAAAAGGAGGAACAAATAAAGCAACATTTTATTACATGCATCTTAGCATTGAAGTAAGTTTTGTTGGATTCAACAAATCATTTTGACATTATTCACAACCTTAAAATTTTACTTCATTCTTTAAATTTGCTTTTTTATTGCAGAAAAATCTATGACCAAGAGTAAGTACAGTCTTTTACTTTTAAATGTTTTCTTACCATTTTCTTTTTTCTGTCTTACGATGACCATCATTCACTAAACTAAATATGTGTTTCGACAGAGGAAAACCCAATTTGTTGGACATGGGCTCCCTGCTGATCAAACCAGTTCAGAGGATCATGAAGTACCCGTTGCTTCTGGGCGAACTTTGGCAGGCCACTCCTGAAGACCACATTGACTACCTACCCCTGCAGGAGGCGCTCACCGCTGCCAAGATCATAAACGTTAACATTAATGAGTTCAGGAGGCGGAAAGACATAGGTGTGATTTTATTTACATCCAAAATTTTAGGAATTTAATGAGTTTATTTATGAAATGTGTCCATTTGCTTTCAATCCCTGTCTGTATCAAACTAATTTTGTTTTCCCTTCTAACATCAGTTATGAAGTACAAAAGGTTAGAAAGTGATGAAGGCACGCTGAGGGGCAAACTAAACAAGATAAACATTCACTCCCTCCGGAAGAAAGGAGACAGGTTTGCCGGTTATCTTAAGATTCTCACTGGAGTGGAACCACAGGTAACAACAGACTCTTCCTCCTACACTCTTTACAGACATAGAAACACAACAGGTCATTGATGAGTGATGATTAGGCTTAAGGGCTGAACAAAGCAGAGCTTTCATTTACCTATGATTGTTTCTGCAGGTGAGAGATGAAATGTTCGATAAGGAAGAGAAGCTTTTCAGGAGTCTGGAGAAAGCTGCGAGACAACTGGCCAAGAATGTCATCTGTTATGTGCAATACACTCAAGTGAGTACTGATCTGTTGAGGATCCTTATTGACCATGCTTGCCACATTTACTAGCAGCTCTAGTAAAAATGTCTAAAAAGCCTTAAACTCCTAAATAACTCTTTTACTGCAGCAGCATAATATCACACTGAACAATGTAGAAAAATCCAACCGTTAATTTCACTACCTTCATGCCACGGGAAAGAAATCCATCATGGTGGCACAATCCCTGTCACCTCTAACTATCAATACAAAATAAATACAACTAAAGATTTTTATTCCTATCTATGCTTTTTTTAAGTTTTTAGGAATCTAATTTATAATCAATTAATTTGAGAGATGAGAAACAAAAAGCCAGCTACAGTGTTTGTTACCACTCCAGCGGGGTTTGGAGTAAAACTAAAGCTGAAAACATGAAAAAGCCCCTCCTGCCATGTCTTATGCATGATGGATGATCTGTGACACTGTGAGCCTGTTTCGCTTTCAAAGGCCATGGAAAGTTTACCGGGATGCATTGCATCAGGAAGTCCACAAAACCGGAACATTTTAAATAAAATGTGGTGGGCTCTGGCAGAAAACTGAAAACAAGTCATCATTGGGGCTTTTTATAGGATGGCCACAACAACACAGATATGGTTGACCAGTCACAAAATCAAACTTGTTCCAGTGTCCCCTGTTGTAAAATGAGAGTTTTTACTCTATTTCCTCTCTGTGTGCCACCGTGTCCGTTTCCCTCCAGTTCCAAGACCCAACCAGTAAAACCAGCAAAGTATTTACCTTGTGAAATAATGAGAAATGGTTAAGTATAAAATCAAGATTTAATGCCAAAATGATCAGTGTACAGAGTATACAACTGAACAGGTACAGAGTGACATTGACCTTCGGTACCGGGCCCCCCTCAGCCCGTCTTAGGGATGAACCCGAGAGGAGCAAAGAATGGAGCGTGAGTCCTGCTTTTATCTATGCCTGTTCTTAACCCTCCTAAAGGGTGTCATCCTCTTGTATCAGTTTATCCTTGACTATGTGTTGCGACTTATGTGATGTCAACAGCTATGTTGTGTAAGCTGTAGCAGTGAGCGGTGCGGCAGAAAAGCAACAAGGGCAGATATATTTAATTAGGGCAGCAAAGAGATGGTTAGAAAAGGCCACAGAATCATGCATCCATAACACCTAGAACTAAATCTTGAAGAAAACCTGTGAGCTGAGCTAAGAAGAACAGAGCAGAGATTTAGATCCCTCACTCTGTATACTCCAGCCTTGAAATGATAGAGGAGCAGAATTAAGTGCTGTCCAATGGGCAAAAGGAGTTGACAGCAGGGGTAATGTGTAATTTCATTAGCACTTATTTCTTAAAATCCCGACAAAACAAATGCTGTGTAATTTCAGCTTGGATTTTCATTGTGAGATGTTACTGTTATGTTAAAAGACAAAAAAATCTGTGACATACCAAGTCAAATTACAAATTAGGTAATCATAAAAAACCGAAAAAATGGGATGGATTTGAGAAGGATGTTGTCTCCCCTGTATGTAATAAAACCAGCCAATTTTGCAAAGTTTCTTTGATCGTAAATACTGAACTTGAAATTTGAATATTTCTGTGCTCCTGAAATTATTTAAAATATCCGGTCAATTCCCTGAGAGCCTCTGCACTTCTCTGCAGGAGATGGTGCCTGTGGCTGTTCAGAATGTGAAGGACATGGAAAACATCATCAAGGATCACACAAATGGCTCATCACACAAGAACGGCAACGATCCTTATAAGCACTTTGTGAGTACAGCTTTTGCTGCACTTTCGCAATTTGCAAATATGTGCTTTGCTTAGTTCCAGTTTTTCTCCCAGACTTCCCATTTTCTATCTGATTATGACTCATTGTTCACTTTTCAGACAGTTTCGTGTCCTCTTTGTGACATACCATTTCTTCTCTATGGCCACAACCTGTTCGGGCACCTCCTTCTACTTTTTAGATTTTTATTGTGTTCCTTAGACTTTCTCAGTGTTATGAAAATTGTACAGTCAAAAAAGTTCTGTAAAACAAATCGTTTTCATGCTGATGAAGATAAAATTCCATGTGCATCCAATCATGATAACTAACCTGAGGTTTATAGGTCTTGGGGTTTAAACACAATCTAGAAACATCAGCAGCATTAATAAAAATATAAGTAAGGGTATGTATAATTTTAAACCTTTGCGACCTCTTGCATATTCGAGAAAAAAAAAACTACAATAACTTCGAACTTGTGTATGCAATTTTCTTTTAAAGATAATCGGTGCAGTTGAATGTTGTATTTTCATTCCACTCTAGAGAAAGAACCGCATTATACTATTAAAAAACCCAAAATGAAAATGACCTTCACTATGCATGGGTTTTAAAAGGAAATAGACACGTCACGAAAACACCCACACTGGTCTTCACCTTTCTTTTTAAATTTCCATCCCCCTTTAGAAAGACAGAACGGAGCAGTTGGTCCTGGCCCCCCTCACCTCTCTGCAGGGTATGTTTACGGCCCCGCAGAAGCTCATCCAGAAGCGTTATGACAAACTGCTGGATTACTGCTGCCACCTGGAGCGCTCCTCCTCTTTTTCATCCTCATCCTCCACCTCTTCGCCAGCGTCAGACACCCCTCCTGGTCCTGCCAAGAGGGACTATGAAGCCATCAATGCTTTGCTAGTGGAGGAATTGCAGCGGTTTAACAAGGCAGCCTATACTATCCTGACAAACTGTGTGCTGTGTCTGGTGGCCCTGCTCAGGAGACTGATGGGAAATGCGTTGGTTGGTGCTCCGACTGTTCACCAGCTGCCTGTGAGAATCACACAATTAAAACATTTTATTATATCTTTTTAATTCATTTGAAGTTAATTTAACCTTTACTTTTCTGTACTTTCTAGCCTCCACTGTCAAACATCAATGAAGTGCAGAACAGCATCATGGATGAGTTGAACAATCTGACATTTGTCAATGATAATGCACAGAAGTTAATGGAGAGAAAAGTCAGCTTTGAGAGGCAAAGAGACAAGAAAACAGTGGTAAGACCATAGATGAAGGAGCTGGTTGTTCACAGACTGCTTTATCCAAGCATATATTCATAGAAAGTTGAGTGGAATGAATAAATGTGCTAAGAAAAGGTGCACCAGCAACAGGAATGATTGCAGCCTTGCGAGGATTGTCATGTAAAACGTATTTGTGTGTGTCAAAAGTGTCTTGTTCTGTCCCATCTTTGAATTACATGTTTCAATTGTATTTGGGGTTAGGCGGCATAAGTTTGTACTTCAGCCTGATCCCTTTCGGTCAAATTGCCCAGCGCTCTTGAGTGCATGTGTCATGTGCTTTAAATGTATAAATGACCGGGAGATATTAATAATATAAAAAAAAAAGTAAAATCCATTTGAAGAATTTGGGGCAGCTTCACTAGGAGTGTAAACCTCTCACTGGAACAACATATTCTTCATTTATACGCAAACACATCTGTGTTTGAAATGTTTATGACTGATATGATACATGACAAATAAACATGCAAAAGTTAAAAATGTTGACAATACGCCAATTTCTTTTTCCAAATTTGTAATACTAATGATTACAGAACATTATTTTTTAGGTTCCTAACTAAAATATATTTATAAGTAATCTTCTGATTTGAATTATATGTCGTTTTATTTGGGCTTGGTATGCGAGAATATAACAAGCTTAAACTGCCTCCCACAGTTCAATTCTCTACTCATACACTGATGACTGAAAACACTGTAGCACCATGCAGCACATACCCACTGCAAATATTTACACCAACACTTCTTTGTACCGTCTTCCAGGTGCCAGAAGTGCAGCACCAGACAGAGGAACAGCGTGACTGGCTGCTGGCAGAGTACCCGCTGAACCGCCTCTACCAGCTGAAGAGGAAGTGTAATGGCTGCCAGGAGCAGGACCTGAGCCTGCTGGAGGGAGAGCTGGTGGCCCTGTTGGAGGATACAGACCCTTCAGGCAGCAGCAGCCGTTGGCTGGTGCACACCGGAGGCAAGTGTTTGTGTACAAGGGATGAGGGTCTTGCAGCAAAACAAAAATAAAAAGTTGTGTGCTTGGTATGGGTGTGTGCATTTTCCTAGATGACTGAGGCTCCTTGCTTTACTTTCTGACAAGTCGGGACACAAGAATTAGTCCCAGGAGCTGCTGTGGTGTCATGGTTGCTTGTTGCCTCTGGAGCTGGTTGCTCCACAACAGAGCCAACTCCATAGATTGTCTCCGTCTCCCGTTAACATCTCGCAGAATCAGCTGAGATCCCAGCAACTGGACTGGTTAGAACAAACTGAACACTGCAAGCAGTGTACTTACAGTACAAACCCATTTCCAGTGGGGATCTGAAGACCACTAAAGACTACACATGAACATGTTTATATTTCTTGGAACAAGCTACATTCTTCACAGGCTTGTGTTTTTTTCCTTTGGGAAAAGCCGCATTCATGGGAAGCTGTTGTTATTCTCTCTGTTAATACCAGCACTGACTCATATTTATACAAAGTGCAGCTGAGTTTAGGATTGTGCAAGCAGCACCTCTACAGCCTCCCAGCAGCAAACAGCCTAAAAGCCATACATACGGTGCCTTGCTAAAGTACACTACTCAAAACGTTGGGGATATTTGGCTTTCAGGTGTAATTTATTAAAAACATGAAAAGTTCATGCTAAAGTGATATATCATGAAAGTAGGGCATTTAAGTAGATAAATGCAATGGGGATTTCCTCATCTCAAACAATTTATTGAAACAAAAGCCAGCAACAGTGTTATACCAGAACAAAAAATGTCAATGTCTCTATAACGTGTCATGTGCCCTTGAGCATCAATTGCAGCTTGACGACGTCTTGATGACCTGGAGCATTGTTGTCCATGAAGATGAAATTAGGCCTGTGTTGTTCATGCAGGGGAACAATGACAGGATTAATGATGTTACTCAGGTAGTATGGGCTTGTCACTCTACCATTCAGTGTAGAGCACCACCACCACCATCAAAGGCTCATCTGGTGACAACAGTGGCTGATGCACAGCGTTCTCCTTGACCTCTCCAACATCATTTCTGCTAAACGTGAATCGACTCTCATCAGAGAACAGCAATGAGGCCCACTGGACCCTCGTCTATCATAAGTGCTCCCAGGCCCATAACAGACGATGATGCCTGTGCCTGGTGGTGTGGTCAGGTACCCTCGCAGGTCACTGATGTAAACGGTTCGAATGGTCTGAATTGACACTTGAGTTCCTCTCACCTCTCTTAAATGTGCCTGGAGTTGAGTGGCATTCATCATGGGGTTCTGGAGGGCACTGTTCACAGTGAAGTGGTCATCAGTGCTGGATGTGGCCAAAGGATGTCCCCTTCTTTGACTTTCTGTGACTCTTCCAGTCTATCTCTGTTGCAACCTGCTGGTGATACTCTAAACTCAGTGGCCACGTCCATCTGAGAACATCCTGTTTGAAGCCCAACAATGGCGAGGTACTGATGATTAATTGTTAGGTGTCGTCTGGATCTCAGGATGTCAGAATGTGAACATCATGATGAGGACTCTTTAAATGCCAATTCTGATTAAACCAGGACATTTATTGGTTGATTCATGGATCAAATATCTGTTGTGAATTTTGCCGTTAGGCTCCTTGTTAAAGAACAGCAAGTTGTGCAAAAGTTCACTTTTAAAGGTTGCGGTGCACTTTAGGTTCACCCTGAAATTTCAAACCAAAGCCGAATATCTCTAACTTTTTAAAGGTAATATTAATATCCATTTTTTACAATTTGTCACACTACAACCACTAGCTTCAAGGTATTTTGTTGGCATTTTATATGGTAGACCAACACAATGCTGTGCATAACCAAGAAGTGGGAGGAAAATGATTAATGTTTCTAAAACTTTTTTACAAATTAAAATTTGAAAAGTGTTTCAATACATTGTAGAACTACCTTCTGCTGCAGTGCAAGTCTTTTGGGGTATCCCTCCTTCAGCTTTCCATGTCTATGAACTGAAAATTTAGTTCTTTCTCTGGTTCATGCTCAGTCTGATTGGATGAAGAGCTTCATGGATGGCCATATCTTTAGTTGCAGTTATGCCTTATTCTTTCTACTTTCAGATGGTGAATTCATCGGTACTACATGAGATCCCAACTCTGCTTTAAAATTTCAATCTGACCTGTCTGTTGTGTTCCTTGGTTTTCATGATGCTCTTTGTTCGCTATTGTTCTCCAACAAACCTCTGAGGCCTTCACAGAACAGATGAGTTCATGCTGAGATTCAATCACATACAGACGGACTCTGTTTACTGGATTTCTGAAGGTTGCTCTGCATTTTATTTAGGGGTGTTCAAGTGAAGGAGGCTAAATCCAACTGCACATCACATTTTTCACATTTGGTTCTCTTACATAAAATTCCAACAAAATACATTAAAGATTATGTTTGTAATGTGACAAATGGTATGGAAAAGCTGTATGACAACCTTTGAAAGCACTGCATCAAGCTTATTTATATTCCAGACATAATACCCATTTTATTTTAAGATTATTTCTATTAGTTATTGGTAATAGCCAGAAGAACCCTGTAAAAAGTGCTGTATTGCTATTATTTAAAGGGCTATAAAGGGGTAGTTTGCCCAAATAAGAAAGAACACACTTACTAAATATATCAACAAACAACAAATATGTCCAAATGACAGATCCTGTTTTTCTGCCTCCATTAGGTGACCAAGGCTATGTCTACTCCACGTTCCTGAAGCAGTACAATCCCCAGAGGGACTCCCAGCGTGCAAACCATGACTTTGATGACCTCTACGTGTTCATGTCGCCCAGCAGCAGCGGCAGCATGCGCAGCGTCATCCTGAACACCACAGACAGCAGCTCAACCCTCTCAGGTCTGCAGGGAGAGCTGGAGAACACTGAAGAACTGGAAGAGTCTGTGGATGGTGACACCCAACAGGTGAGTGCGGTAGCCTGGGTGTATCTTTTGTAATTGTTCATTCATTACAATAATGTTAAGGTTAGTATATTTTTTTCTTCAAAACATTAAGATGTGATGTAAAGATAAACATCAGTGTAGACTTAACCAGTAGAGGTTATTGCTATGTCCATGCAGAAAATTAATAAACAGTGCCACCTTTTGGTTTTAAATGAGAATACACCATCTGATGACTACTGGGAGTGAAAAAAAAAACTCTACCCACAAACAACGGTGTTGGCTGCATCAGTAACATCTGTCTTATGTTTGTCTCCACAGTATTATGCAGTGTATGCATTTCAAGCCCGCTGTGAACAGGAGCTGTCCCTGCAGGAGAACCAGCATGTCAACATACTGAAGTTTTGTGACCTGGGGGGCAACAAACAGTGGTGGTTGGCTGAGGCCAATGGTCAGAAGGGATACGTCCCAGCTAACTACCTTGGCAGAATGTCCTATGCATGAACATAGAATGTTTTCTTTATTATAGTTTTATTTTTAAAAATGGCAAAAATAAAACTAACCAAAACCAACAATTAAAAACAATTCTTAACAATGACAGCCCCTACATCCGCTGATGATTTTTAGTAGTTCTGATTTTACACCCAATTTTCTTAAAAATAGTATCATACCTCTTGGAAATGATGGATTTAAACGTTAGCAACTGTACAAGGTTAAATATTCATCTATTTTGAGTTTAATACCAAAGCTATGTTTAAAATAGCAGCTAAAAAAGCATGTTTATTTTCTTATTGCATCAGCTTTTAGTACATTATTTTAAATTTATTCAACAAACAGCCTATTTAGACGTGTCATTTCTCAGCCGTAATGGTTTCTCTTTGTTATGCTGTGGACTAAAGCACTCTCAAACCATCCGATGATGTTCATAACAGCGTCCGGGATAAATTCATTTATCACCATCTATGGCCTTAACAGGATATTTTTGTTATTTGCAGAGAATATCATATTTTAAGTAGGCGTGGCACAAGGATCTCGTATGCCACAGTCTATCTTTTACATGATTAGGTATTTATTTTATTTAACAAAACCATTTCTCCACATAGTGTTGGAGAGTAATTGAACTGTCTTGTTTTACGGAAAACTTCCCGATCTCTGTGGGGTGTTTTTCAGTTACCCAAGTTTCCCTCCATAATTATTGGCAGTGCTGGTAAAGATGTATTTAGAAGTGCTAAATGGCTGTTCTGAGGTCTTTACAACACCAGTTCTGTGATGAGCAGGCTGTGGAGTTTGCTTTTGTTTATCTTCCTCGCCACTGTGCATAGTGGAAAGATAAATTTAGGTTCTCAGCCATTATTTTGTGATTGGGTGAATGTGGCTCCAGTGTAAAGCGCTTTGAGTGGCTGGTATGACTGAAAAGGTGCTATATAAGTTTGGTCCCTTTACCATTTTAACTATTCTCAAAAAAACTTGAGATTTGTTCCCCACATAATAAATGTAGTCAAAGTAAAGGTTGGTTCATTATTTTTAATTTTCAGATTGATGTTATGCTACAACAACAAACACACTTATTTTGAGTGTTTATTTTTTTGCTAGACCTTTACTAGTGATCCCAGTAAGTGTGGAAAGCAGCTTACATGTTCAGGTTTTAAGATCAGAACCAGTCTAACATCAGGAAGTGCTTTTTGTTTAAACAATAAAGCAAGATTCACCACTTCATATTGCTCCTATCTAAACTTCTCAACTCATAGTTTGTATTAAAACAGAACATCCAAATTTCCACAACTATGGGAGTATAAAAGGAAATCTGTAATTCCAATCAAGGTTTGAATTTAAAATCTATGAAATTCAATGTTTTTTTGTTTGTGGGTTTTTGCCTTGTTTTGTAAACATGTTAAATGTCTGCTTTGTGAATACTAAAACTGCACTTTGCCGCCATGTTAAACTGCTTTGTCTTTATATGAATGTAGCGTGAGAGCTCACGTTGGTATTTAACCCGTCATTTGGTCTGGAATATGAACGAACGTGGATAATCAGATGTAAGTACGGTGCACTTTGCATAGCACTTTTTTTTACCTCAGTGTTGTTTATATTGATGAAGTGATACGATCATGAAGTAATGTAAAATGTGACCTGATTTAGAGATAATTTACATGAATGAAGTAAACTATGAAGAATATTTTTATGATTTATTCAAAATGTTTTATGATTTCTATAGTTTCTCTGAATATATCTCCTCATATTTAATAAACTAAATATCACACTTTTCTTGACTAGTTTTCACATCTATGAGCCAATTTTAAATACAAAATAGAAAAAAGGTTCTCAATTAAGTTACAACCGATCCTATATCAACAATGGAGAACCTTTAAATATGGAACATATAAAAACCGCCAAGGAAGAAAGGAAAGAAGCAGGAAACTGGAAAGGAAAAAATAAAACAATGACCTAAAGAGAGCAATGTAACAAAAACTGAAGAACACAACGGTGAGAGAATAGAAAGAAGGACGCAAGGAAGGACAGATAGAAAGAGAAAAGCGAATGAATGAATGAATGAATGTAAGACAAGGGTGAAAGGAAAGGCAAGGAAGGAAAGGAAAGCTATGACAACAAAGGAAGGACATTAGGAAGACAGGAAAGAATGAAACAAGGGATAAAACAAATATGCAAAGAAAGAAAAAACAAAGGCAAGAAAAAGGTAAAGAAAGGTAGCAGAGGAGGAGGAAGAACACTTGGAAGGAAGGTAGCGGGTGAAACAATGAAGGGAAAAAGAAAGGCCAGCAAATGAAGGACACAAGGAAAGAAATGAAGGCCCTCAGGCAGAAAGGAAGAAAGGGAAAAACCAATGAAGGAAAGGAAGAAACAGCAAGAAAATGAACAGAAGGAAGAACGGCTGAGGGACGAAGGATATAAGCAAGAAAAGAAGGGATGAAAATAAAAAGAAAGGAAGTACAACAAAGTAAGGACACAAGGAAGGCAGGATATAAGGGAGTAAGGAAGGAGGGACATGATCGATAAAGGAAGCGAGAACACAATGAAGAATGGAAAGATCCAAAGGTGGCGAAAAAGGACAGTAAAAAGGAAACCTGGAAATACAAATAGTTTTCCAACTTCAGTTTTCTCTTTCTAATCCAGACCTCTAATTCTGAAATCAAAATAATATTTTCCAGAAGGTGTAGGAACCCTGTAAAAAGTGACAGATACAGTCAGTCTGTGAGAAGAGATTATTTATTTACCGGGTTGTTAAAAAGTGACACTTTGCTCGTTGGTTAGCTTTGTTGGGACAGGAGATCCACACAGCAGTATCCAGCAGCATTGACACACAGTAAAGTTCAAGAATGTGACTGGATGGTGGTTACACCTAATGCAGAAGCTCTGGAAGTGCAAAAACAATGCTCTAAATTCACTTGTTTACTTTCTACCTGCTTACTGTCCTCCATTGTCTGTTTTTTTAAACCCCGACTCATTTCTTTAGTTTCTTCTGAGCTGCTTTCTTCTTAAAGATCTGCAAGCGTTTCATGGCGTTAAGCTGGGACTCTTGAGAGGTCGGTGCGCCCTTTGAGCCGTTCCCATTGTTTCCATTACCTCCTCCGTTATTCCCTCCGTTCCCCCCAACTGCTGCCTGGGAGCTACTTGGTGAGCCTGCTCCAGATGAAGCGGAGCCTTTCCCTTGGCTCTCCCCACTTGATGAGCGGCTAAGGGCCTGCTTACCTAGGGTTAGAGGCGGGGGAGGTTTAGGAGTTGCCTGGCTGGAGCCGTTTCCATTGCTGCTCCCAGTAACCTTTGCACTGCCAAGTCCTGATTTGGCTCCTGCTAGTCCCGACAAACCCACCGGTTTCTGACCGGTAGGAGGCGTCAAAGTCTTGCTGCTCCCGCTCGGGCCTGAGGAGGCCAGTTTGGAAGTGGCAGGAACAGACGGGTTTGTTTTGGCACCAAACGCGGCCCAGCCTGTGAGACCGCTGCCCGGGGAGGAGGAGCTGCTGCTGGTGGGGTTGGCTAATGTAGCCGGAGGCTGCAGGAAATGAGGGAGAACAATGTGTTTAACTATTAGGGAACATCATGTGTCAGGGTTTTATTTGTGGGCCATCCCATAATCTATTGTCGTTTGGAAATTATTACCAGGGAATAAGCAGAAGAATATAATCCAACTGCTACTAAACCACTTATACTACTACTAATAATTAAAATTAAACAATTATTCTAACAAAAAAAATGTATGTACAAAATAATATTTTAATTATAATAAATAAATATAACATAATAAAAGAATCACTTAAATCTGTGTAATGTTTGGGCTCATTCAGATGAGGTCTACAGCTTTTATTACCTTTAATTATAGGTAATAGGTTATGTGCTCAAATGTAACTGTATACATGACAAAGATTAGCAGGTCAAAAGACAACAAAAAATGTTTAAACGTGTAAAAAAAGGTGTAAAAAATGTGCGTAAGACACAGTAGAATTTGATTTTAATCTTTTTTTGAGACAATAACTAGCTGTAGTTTCATTCATGTGATGCAACGTGACAAGAATTCAGTATTTAGCTTCAATACCGACATCATGGTGAAATTTAAAAGTAAAGTTGAATTAAAAGCTGTTAAAGAAAAAAAACCACGTTGTCTGAAGTGATTCATGAATAACTGGCCTTCTGGAGCTGTTTGGTACATTTAGAGCAACTGTGTCTATTAAATATGCATTTATAAGTACAGCGTGTATAATGAAAATCAACCCCATTCTAAGCCCTGATTAAAGACGCATAACAATAAATTAATAAAAAAATAAATCCAACAGCTAATTTGAACACATTCATTCAGTGGTGGAAAAAAAACACATGCTTAGAAATAATTATTTTGAACAAAATCATCAGTACCACTATTATTGGTACCAAACGATCCGTTTAAAATAAATATACCTGAAGCAATATATAAATGTTTACTTCTTTTTTAAGTTTTATTAGTAATCCGTGACTTTATGGTGGCAACAAGGCTGAAAGAGGACCCGTGTATATCCCTTCACAGTGATGACATGCTTAGGCGGTAATTCAGCTATTTGATTGAGCTGTGGTAAGGCAGGGAAACATCCAACAGGTGCAGAACAGTGGCTCCCAATGACTGGACCTGAAGGCCCCTGCTCAGCTGGGACTTTACCTGGAACTGTGGGTTTTGGTTGGATGTTAGCAAGGTGGAGCTGTTTCAACACTCCACTTTGCACCCAAAGCCTACTGTTAGGTACAGAGAAGGATGCATGGCAGTCTGGGGATGTATCTCTTCAAACGACCTGGATGACCTTGCAAGAGTGTATGGCGTTTACATTAAATAAAAATCTGGTGAACTCTGACAGAAAACTGAGAAATGCACCATTTTTCAGCAGAAAAATAATCTAAACCATAGAATGAAATAGTTTGGCACAAAAATAACCCTCCTTCCAGCCCTCAAAGACTAAATGCTATAGAAAACCTGGGAGGTGAATGTAAGAGAATGGACCATGAGAAGACACAGAAGAACTGTGGTACAATTGGCAAAAGGAGGCAATACAAAATATTTACAACAGGTGAAAACAAACAGGCCGCTGGTGATATGGTTAAAAAGGACTTTTTCTTAGTAGGGAGTTTCTTTCTCCACTGAATGAATGTAGCCTCAATAAATGTTGGTTGCTTGTAAATTTTTCAATGTGACATTATGCCCCTACGATACCAGGCCAATTTCTGTTAAGGCTTTTTACTAATCTTTACCACGGGCACCAACGAATGGGGACTGCTTGTGTATAGCCCACATACCTTCACTTCTGTTCTTTTGAAAGCTTGGAAGGTGCTGGTTGTTTCGGTTTTTAGTTTGAGGTCCGTCTTCTTCACCACGGTGTCCTTTACAACAGGCGCGGATGATGCAGAGGCAGGGGACGGTTTCTGTGGAGGTTTCTGGGCCTTGACGACAATGATAAAGATGTCAATTTGCTGTCGATGCAACATGACAATGGACTGGAATACCGAAACGCATTTCTTTTCCCTCACCATGCGTTTCATTTGCCTGGTGCAGCGGGCGCAGTACCACATGAGTCGGGGGTCGTTAACTTCTTTATCCGTCACTTGAGGTCTATGACACTCCTGGTGGTAGAGATTATGACACTCCTGGCACTCCACCAACTGGTTTCCCATGGACACAGTCATTTGTCTGATTGATATTAAAAATCCCAACAAGTTAAAGTGTAATAATATTATTTGCTGATCTACCCTTTTTAAAAACTAATGATTAATATTTACCTGCAAACCACACAAACCAGACCCATCTCCATGGCGAAGTCATCTGCGTTGGTCTCATCGTAGTCGTTTATGTTTGGCAACAGGTCTTTGCTCGTCTGAACAGTAATGGGAGAAGATCGATTCTCCGGTTTCTCCAAACGAGGCTTTTTCGGGGGGTCCACTTCACCGAGGTCAACCCTGACCTGATTTTCAGAAAATACGACAAAATTTAAATGTTATGATCGAGTCTGACTTTCGTGCTTGTAAGGCCAAATGGGAACATGCATGCTTGTTGCACTTTAGAGAATAAGACAACTTATTCACCAAAACATCACAATGCAACACATGATACCATGCCACTTAAAGAGAGGAAACATTTATTCATAGATGACTAAACCGATCTGGAAGATCAGAAAATGCTAAGGAGCCGAAAAATAATCCCAAAGACTTGAGTTTTCAGGATACATCCAGACTCTATTTGTCAAGTTTCCTTTGAGACATCTGTATCATATACAGGAATGATGATGACGTCTCTAGATAACATGGAAGGCTGTCTTTGTTCCCTCCTTGTTAAAACGTGGGGCCCCATCATATTTACATCATCATCGCCCCAAATCCAAACTTTCCACTTTTTCCAAGAGAACCTGAATCTAAAACCGAAAACAATTGAAGCAATACTTGGTTGAAAATATTTCAAACTGAACTTTAGACAGGCTTAGAAGCTATTTTTAAGCTCTGTTTTACTTTCCTTTTTTATTAACAACATTGGTAAGAATGTATCTAAGTGCAGGTGACACCATGCTTTACTCAGTTGACTATACTCTGAGGCAGGTTGTCGGCGAGCTTCAAACTGCTTTTCAGCTGCTGAAGGCAACAAAGTGGCTTAAAGTGGTTCTTGGTGTGAATAATTTAATGTTTTTCTACAGAAATTACTTCCATATCTCAGGTAATGTTAGTATTTCTACTGTAGGGGGAGACCTAATAGAGAAGGTATTGTCCTATGAATATTTGGGTGTTTGACTGGATGAGATCAACTTTGTGCCTGACCTGTTTATGTATTCTGATGCTCTTTTCTTGTTCCATTATTCATCATTTATTCTTAGTAATTACGTTACGATTTTTAAACAACTTGGCCATGATCAAGAATTGATTTGTTTTTTTTGTCTATTCAGTTCCTTATTCCCTGTTAACCTAATGCAACAGTCGAGTGGACGGTGTGAAAACCTTTTGGTGCGCTTGAACAAACACTAACAAGACCACACAGCTTCCTAAGATTCTCTGTAAAGCCAAATTTTCCCATCGTAATAATGAAAAATCCCTCTTTGTACCTTTTCTGACGGCCTTTTCTCCGCTTCTTTCTTGCTCTTCTCGGAGCCGGGTTTGCTGCTTCCACTGCCGCTGGCGGAGGAGGAACCCGACAACTTGGAATCTTGTTTACTCAAGCTCATTTTGGACACGGAAACCTTTGACACCTCCACCTCCTGAGGAATAAACACAGAAAGCACAAGCGATTAGCTGTAAACGCGATGCACACTGATCGAACACAGAGAGGATATAACGATGCAAATACAGACGTTACTGACATGTTTCTTACTTTCTGCAAGGAGCGGTAGGATGAGTCGCTCCCTCTTGCGAGGGATTCGTCAAGCAGAGCTTTGAGCTTCTCCGCTGAATCTTTGCTCTTCGAGTGCAGATAACTCAGGCCCTTCAGAAAGATTGGATCCAGCTCCAAGCTGACAGGTCCAGCCATGGCTACCAAACGGGAATGATGAAATACTGTCAGGTTTCAGTTGGGCAATTTACACAGCGATGCACAGCTGGGTTATTTAAAACAACATTCGTTTACAGGCTTTTTGTCCTGATTTATAGTTCCAGGACTTCAACATCATTCTACCAGAACTCAGAGGTGATGATTACAATGATGAGGCTGCAGATAAATTAGGTTGAAATAGACGGGACATTAGGAAAAAAAAAAAAACATAATTTCTTTCTTAAAGTATCTAAACAGTGTTTAATGATGTTCTCATGAAAGCTAAAAATATACTCATTGAAATATAGGTAATGTCGATATTATCTCACATCAGGGGCCTGAAATAAACGTCTCAGATGTTAGTTTTCATGACAAGCAGGAGTGGGCAAAATGCACCTAAACGTTTAGCTCGACATTGTGGTATTTATGGCAATGATGATGAAAGTAACGATAAAAAGCCTTAAAGAAAAAAAATGAACTATAGTTTTGTTTTTGTTGGCAACAGACTGTATGGCTGTGAGTGCACGTCACCACAGACCATAAATACTGCTCTTAAAAAACCAAGAACTTAGCAATCATTGAAAAGGCTACTTCAGGACACCGCTTACATTAAGTAGCGCTTTGCTACCATAAGCCTTTCTGAATATCCAATTTTGTTTCACCATTTCTTTTTTTTTAAAACAAAAAAATTGAAGGTTAGACTTCACTTTTTAATAATAGCAAATCAGAAAAGACAATAGGTTCTCCATTATTGTCTCACATTCTGCTAATATTCCCAACAATCCATTTTAAAATATTTTACCAGACACTAACCCAATGCAGACTAGGTCTCCAGCCTTATACAGTGCCTTAGCTTCATTCCTCTTGAGCCTTTTTACATTTTGCACTGATTCCGACTTCAGTTTACTTCAAATTATTTACTTGAATTTTCTTTTATTTGGATTTTATGTCACAGACCAACACAAAGTAGTGTTAAATGGAAGGAAATCTTTTTACAAATAAAAATCTGAAGCGCGCCCTGCAATTGCATTCATCCCCCTTAGCGCCAATGCTCCTAGATAAAATCCAGTGCAACAAACTGCGAGGAGATCTACAACTCAGCTGGGACGATCTGTTGATTCGACACCTATTATCAGCTATTCTGGCCTCTATGGAAGAAGATTGCAAGATTGAAATTCTGCGATGGGTGTGTGGTGGGAAACTAAAACGTCACACCACCCTGAACCCGTACAATGACACATGGAGGTGGCAGCATTGTATTGTTGGGGTTCTTCAGCAGGGTCAGGGGAACGGTTCAGAGCCGATGGGAAGATAGAGCTAAATACAGTAGTGCAACCTGGAAGAAAATCTCTTGGAGGCTGTGACACTTTATACCTGAATGGGGTCACCTTAAGAAGCTATAGCTGAATAGTCTGAACATACCTCACGCAGTCGTCATGGCTCTTAAAGTAACATGAACAGTCATGTCTTTACCATTTTCCACCTCTTATTGCTAATAGGCCAGAAAGTGGTGCTCCACAAAAACACACTGGGGTTCATGTTCGCCCACTTTAGTTTCTACAGGGGTTTTAAAAAAATGATCTACTGCACTTCTCTGTAGGATAAAAGACAGACATCTCAGTCTCTATGTGGGCAAAACTGGTAGAGACAAGCCCCAAAATACTTGCAGCTACAACTGCGGAGAAAGTTGGTTCTACAAAGTTTTGACTGAGGGGAGAGTTAATAGAAATGCAAGACACGCTTTTTAGATTTATTTTTATGTGTAAGATCATGCATTGTACATTTAATTAAGTAATTTCATGTTTTGGTTTTTTTTAAAACACCAATATTTTTTTAGGAAGACTAAAATATTACATGACAGCGATCTGTTTCACGTCAGGAGCACCGGGCCGCGGATTTTCCACTCGAGAGCATACATCACATTTTAATGAGAAAACCTGGCACTTTCTTAAAAGGACGGGGAACCAATGACAATAATTTTAAGCTTCTCGGGGCTCAGATATTCCAAGTATTTCACCAGACACACGATAAACACCACGTTATATCACGTTAGCATGCTAGCATTACCAGTCCCTCCAGTTCCATCGTAGTAGATCTAAACTACCACACTTAGCCGTCTTTTTTGGGGGGTTTCTACAGATTTTGGGTCGCTGTGTAGCGCTGAAAGGAGCACAAGAACCCCCTGATAGCACAGCTGTTGCTAAGGTTACCTTGACAGTAAAAACGACGCTTAGACAAACCGTTATGGACCCAGCATTGCTGTCTTATAAAAAGCCTTACCTGACACTATTGGGCTTCTGTTTAATGTTATAAGAATATTTTCGGTTAGCAAACAAAGGGAGACTGAGCAACACTTCCTCCACGGCAGCAAATAAAACCGACGCAGCCGTTTTGGTGCAACCGTCTAATATGTCCGGAATAAATATGAGCGGAACGATATTCTTCTTCTTCATAGGTTTATCAGCGGTTGGCAAACAGCTTTTGGTGTGCATTACCGCTATCCTGTGAATTGGAGTATGAATCAGAATGGACACCCTATGTTCAACTACAGGGTTCTGATTTTATGAAAAACTGGAAAAAAACGTTCTAGTTAAAATATGTTCGGAATTTAAAGTAATTAATTCAACTAAGTTAAACTTAAACTTTTTGATCACAAAACTCTCTGTCATATCTTATACAATCTAAAAGTGCATACTCAACTGTCTCTTGTGATTGACCACACTCATGGAGTCCTGTAGGGTGCTTTCTATTTTGTTCAGACTGCTATTCAGGTCTGAATTGGCCAGAGAAAGCCTGAGAAAATGATTTACTTTAAAATAATTTTGGATCTCTGCTGCTACAGAAAAGATCTCACTTGGTTATCACTTAATATCGGTGCATCTTAATAAACTAGAATATCATTAAAAAGTTAATTTATCTCATTAATACAGTTTAGAAAGTAAAAGTGGTAGAATATTTAGATTCAGTACACACACGGTGAAATATTTAGGGTGTTCATTTCTGTTCATTTAAAGACAGCTTACAGCTGACGAAAACCAGAAATTCTGAAAAAAGAATATTCGTGGTGTTTTTTTTATGGGGGTTTTATGGGTTTTAGATTAAGAGAGTTTGTTTGCCAATCAAGTAAAGTGGTTCAATTGTCTTTAAAGCAGGTATGGGTTCTTCTGGCAATGTGAGAAAGAGCGAAAACAAAAATGAAATCAGAATCTCAATTAAAATTGTCATCAGAGAAAAGCATGAAGTGCTCTAAAACGTTCTGTTAGATGGGTGCACTGATGTTGGACTTGATAAAACCAAGTGGACCAACACCCGTAGATGACATGATTTGCCAAATCATCACTGACTTTTGAATCTTCACACTTGACCTCAAACAGCTTGGATTCTGTGCCTCTCCACTCCAAACTCTGAAACCTTGATTTCTAAATGAAATGCAAAAAAATAGTATAAAAAGAAGCACTTCTGACAATGTCTTGGATTTAGGAGTGGCTTAACCCAAGTAACGGAACATCTGTAGCCCATATGCTGGATATGTCTGTGTGCACTGCCTCCTGCTGCAGTCAACTCGTTGTGAATCGTCCCCAAACTCGTGTACCGGCTTTTTTTCTGTAAGCCACAATCATAAAAATGAACAGAAATAAAGGCTTGAAGCATAACACTTGTGTTAATAAAACTATACGAGTTCCACGTTAAGAAATGGATCCTCAAAACAAATTAACTTTTTACCGATTATCTAATTTACTGAAGTGCACATGTGAATTGTTGCCAAACCTAAAAGAATAGTGCATTTTAAACGCATTTCTCATTTTGTACTACAAACTGCAGACAGCAGAGGGCACTGTGGATTCGTTTTAACTTTACACAGAGAAGAAGAAGAAGCAGCCGTAAACACATGAAGTCCATGTGTTACTAGTGTTGGTAAGTATTTTTTATGTCATGTGTTTAATACAGTCTACATTCAGGCACATAAATGACATCTTCTGGTTTATAAATCTGACAGATATCTTTCGTTTTACTCCACAGCGTTGACCCTAACTAAAATGAAAAACTCTGAGGCAGAGCAGCAGCATCCCTGCCTCTATTTAGAGGTTTGTTCCCATAATGAGGAGCTGCGTCTGCCCCTGCACACCTCCATTGTCCTGTTCCTCCTGTCATACTGCGAGTCCAGTTCTTTCAAAGTCTTCTTTGTTCGCAGCGACAGCGACAACAAAAGCTGCTCCGAGTCCCTGAGGGCTCACTCTACCAGAGTCTCTCAGGGTGTGGGACCTCCTCACCCCGAAGGCTCTGCCGCGGCTGGTGGGGAGCTGCCGTCTCCCGGCTGCCGTGGATGAGAGCGGGCGGCTCTGCAGGGCCGGGCTGGCGGTGGTCCTCAGGCACATCATCATTAGGACCGTCGAGGCTGACCCCTCCAGGAATGATGTGCAGGCGCTGCTGGGGTTTAAGAAAACGTGTCTGAAGGCTTGTGCAGAGGTTAGTTGGAAATAAATCACAAATTCGTCAGGATGAAGTGCTTGACATGAATGACATCTACAGAGATGTCAGTGTGCGTAGTTTTGTTCAAAGACCAACAGATAGAATTGTACATGTTTCACTCTTTGAGAAGGTATTGTGTCGTAGGCCATTTGTAGTTGGAGAGTCGAACTTCAGCCATCATGTTTCCTTAATCCAACACACCAGAATCAAAAGGATCGTTGATTAGCAGGATCTTCCAGAACCTGCTGACATTCTGCAACAGGAGCTGGGGCACATCTGACCCATGCAGGAAACTGGCTTTTCAAGATTGGAATGGACATTCCTGTCATAGCTGCTTCTAATAATATGTATTTTAAAACAGATCTTTAGAGTTGACAGAACTTGTTAATTTTTGGTGGATTTTAGGGGGGCATTTTGTAATTTAACTTATCTGATCCCCTATCTTGCTCTCAGGTGAGCAAATGGACCAGACTGTGCGAACTGGGCATCCCCTCTGCAGTCGAGGAACACCACCAGAATCCCACAGATCAGACCCAGCAGCTGCCTCCGGCTATTCTCACCCTCGAGCGACGACTTGCCGAGCCCGTCAAAGTCCACAACGACGACAAAATCCGTAGACAGAAACTTCAGGAGCAGAGACGGAGGGAAGAGAACTGCACGTCTGAAGGCGAGGGGACACCCGAATTTGACTCGTCTCGGGTCTCTGAAGGACTTGAGCTCAGGGCAGCTCTGGCCAAACTGGCCGTGGATTCAGTTCCAGTAGGAACCACTAGAGAGAACTCTGAGATCAGGAAAGTGAAGACGACAGATCTGCCTGAACTGGAGCATGTGTTTGCCGAGGGACTTTACTTCACTCTGACTGATGTGGTGCTGCTGCCCTGCATTCATCAGTATCTGGTACGGCCTTCTGGCTTGATGACATAAAGAAGGATTAATCACTGCTACGAGCAATGATGTGTTAATAATAAGAGGCTTATTTCTGGTGTTTGTTATAGATAATTGCATAATTTAGTTCAATGAACACATGTCAGAAGCTAATTTCATGCTATTGTTTCTGCAATTAGCCAAATGCTTTTTATATAATGACACACTTTGTTAAATGACATTTTGCATTATCACAACGCCTGTTACTTTGGTAAATAATCCACAATCATAGGACTTTAAGTGCTTTACAATATGGTTCCCGTTCGCTATTTTCTATTACGTTGTGCCACAATACATTAACTGCTATCCCCCAGATCTCTTGTCATCATGCACATTTTGCCATCTGTGCCGCACATCTCCATTTGCACGCATTTACAGTCTCTCTGACATCTTTATGATGATGACTCTGAAATAATGGCCGCCGTATGTTTTTGACACTCCGGTCAGGGGGAGCAGCCTCCTTTCAGACGCATTCAGGCAGAAAGTCAAATCAAGGAGACTTGCTGCATCAGACCTGGCACATTTTGCCTCTAACAGGTGGTCCTGGGCCACCTGGCAGAAACTGATAGCACTGTATGGGAGGGATTCTATTTAAATGCAGCAGATCATCATGGCAGGTTCTTCTGCTGGCCTTAAAACTTCAAACTTAATCAGGACTTCAAGACCCGAAGCTAAGAAATGCTGAATATTCATTACCCAAAATGATCTCTGTTCACAATTTGCATTTAAAATAAATGAAAAGGAGGTTGATTTTACCTAAATAACATGCTGAGAATTTTGAGTAGCTTTACACATAAGCAGCTTGAATATAGCAGTGATGCACAATATATTAAATCACTATCACTGTGTGCAATATTGCTCGTAGGACGATATATTAGACAGGACATTATATTTTCTGCGCACCGCATACAAATTCTGTATGCTTATAGCATTTTTAGCCTGTCTGATAGTTTTTCACTGAACTTGATGGATAGTTGTGACTAAGAGGCTAAAACTCACAAAGAGTGCCAGCGACATTATGATGAAGAAAAATGTTAGGAAGATGGTGGTTAATCAAAACTAATATCACCATGGCAATATTTGGCAACAGGAAAGCAGTTAAATGTTTTCCCAATATCTTGTAGCCCTGGTATGAAGTGAGGATGCTTTGATTCAAATCTCAAGTTACCATGATGCACAAGTTAGATGTGCATTGCAAAAGTAATCATACCTCTTGAAATTTTCCACATTTTGTCAAACTTTAAGCTATTTTATTCGGATTTTAAACGAAAGAGAGACACGGGGCCCATAACTTGGAAGGATTGGAAGGAAAAGGATGCTTGGTTTTTGGTTTTTAGGAAAAAAATATAAAGGTTTTAAAAGTGTTGCTTGCATTTGCATTCAGCCCCCCTAAATTAATAAATTACTGAACCACCCTTCGCTCCCATAACATCTGTATGTCTTTTACTGTGTGTCTCATACAGTTTTGCACATCTAGAAACAAAAAAAGCCCATTCTTTGGAAAACAGCTCAACCTCACTCCATGTTTGTAAACGTCAGTTTTTCCAAGTCATCCCACAGAATTCCTACTGGATCTAAACTTCCCAATTGTAACTCTGACTGCATATTTAGAACAGTGACTCCAATGGAAGTTGAACCTCCACCCCAGCCTCAAGTGTTTTTCAGCCAGGTTCTAACAGGTTCTCTCGTACGATGGTCCTGTATGTAGCTTCTTTCATCTTACTATCAACTTTGACTGGCTTCCCTGACCCTGATGGGGGAAAAAAACCCACTTTCTCACAGCATGATGATGCTACCGCTATGTTTCACAGTGGAAATGTGTATTTTGTTTGATATTCAGTGTTGGCTGTGCATAACGTTTTCGATGTAGGTAAAAAAAAATCAGTTTAGGTCTCTGCCAAACTTATGAGGCCTTCACAGACCAGCTACAGGTATACAAAGACTTCTGGAGGCTGTTGGGTGCATTTATCATTTTATGCCAATTGGTGATATGTGTTTTAGATGTTGCTTCTGCAGAAAGGACCTGAATCTTTAGACATTTTACTGTTCGGACTTGAGACGTTCTTTTATGTGTTGTCTTTTATGATGCTTTTAAACAGCTCACTTGATTACAGCATGGCAAAAGAACAAGTAACAGTTAGCCGTTTTTTTATAGTGTTGAAAGCAATGCTCGAAATTAAGGTCTGGTCGAATGAAATTAAATATAGGCCAAACTTATATCAGCTTCAAGTTTTATGTTTGTTGTTTTATAATTTTTTCATGTTTGTCAGTGATTTTAACATAAAAAATAAGTTTAAATTAGTTTATTTGTTCAGGTTATTCAGAGTTGTGTATGCCTACAGTTTTGTGTAGCCTATGATGTGGACAGTTCATTTATTGAGATCGAATGCTGTGCTGTCAGGCAGAGAAGTGTGTCCAAACCTTTGCTTCACATCTTAGCTGTCTCCAACTGTCTGTCCACCGTGGGAAACGAGCTGATGTCCTCACATCGAGTCTTTCAGCAGTCAGCTGTGCTCCACTGGTTTCTAGTTTCACACTCGGCGTAGCATGTCTCCTTTTAACGACCGTCTCTGTTCACGAAAGCACACGGCTCCCAGTGGCTCCTCCTCGCTTGTCCTCGGACCCACGTGTCGTCTTTCGGTCACACACAGTCGAATGCACTCTCTGTTATCATGTCTCAGTTTCTGTGTCTTGATCCTACAATGACCCCCCCCAGCTTTCATGCCTCTCCTGATGGCCTCTCGAGTGTGTTTGTCTGTACAGACGTGTGATAACTGACTTTTAGCGTAACCTGACCTCTCGCTTCGATAGAGATGACATCAGTCGATTCCCTCAATCAGTATCTACCCTTTTTTTCTCTCTTTAATAGTGCTCCATCCAGGTCCATGCACCGAGCATTTCGCATCATCTCCCCCATCTGCTGCGCTGGTATGGCCGTGTTCAGGGAGTACCCGGGGTCCATCGAGCAGCCAAAGACTGTGGGCTCATTCTGTCCAAGGTCCAGGTTCCCATGTCCAGCCATTTCGGGCTCTCGCAGCAGGAGAACCATTATGATCTGCTGCCGCCAGAGGAGGGCCAGGAGGTGACCCCAGACCTTAATTTCGTCGGTGGTCCACGGCCCACAATGGCTAAACTCAAAGTAAATAATTACCTTTCCTTTGCTTAACATATGCAGGCTTTGCTTCTGTGATTTCCAAATGTTTTTGCTTTTACACATGACAGGTAATTTAAGAGGCTGCCTCCACATTTTCCCCTCGGCGCACAGAGTAATGATTTGTAGGCCCTCTGATTGGTTGTTGAATAGCCCCAGAAGATTCATGGCTGTTGTTGCACCTTAAACAGTGCTACCACTTAGGCTTCGGGCAGTCATAAACGGCTGAATTTTGTGTGTTTCTGCTCTTTTTTTTTTTTTTTTAAATATGTTTTACAGTAACAAAATTAACATTTATACTGCCAGCTACATTTGTTGCCATCCCCGGTAAAGATGTATAAAACAAAATTCAACTTTCACTGCACTTTCACTAATCCCTCAGTGAGATTATCCATTTTTATACATTTATTCAGTTTATAAAAGTAAATCTAATATTAAGGAATAAAAATAAAGTTTTTTTTTTTAATAAAACAACTTGTTCAGAATAAATGTACAGTACTGTGCAAAAGTGTTAGGTAGGTGTGAAAAAATGCTGCAAACAAAGAATGCTTTCAGAAATATAAGTAATGATTTTTTTTTTAATCAATTTACCAATTGGTAAGTCAGCAAGCCCAAACATACAGCCAAAGTCATTAAGAACTATCTTCAGCGTAAAGAAGAACAAGAATTACTGGAAGTGATGGTATGGCCCCCACAGAGCCCTGATCTCAACATCATCGAATGTGTCTAGTTTTACATGAAGAGACATGTAAAACTAGACATGTGAGAGCCTCCATCCACAGAAGATCTGTGGTTAGTTCTCCAACATATTTGGAACAACCTACCAGCTGAGTTCCTTCAAAAACTGTGTGCAAGTGTATCTAGAAGAATTGATGCTGTTTAAAGGCAAAGGGTGGTCACACCAAATATTGATTTGATTTAGATTTCTTTTTTGTTCATTCACTGCATTTTGTTGATTGATGAAAATAAATGATTAACACTTCCATTTTTGAAAGCATTCTTTGTTTACAGCATTTTTTCACAGCTGCCTAAAACTTTTGCACAGTACTGTAAGTAAACTTTTCAGAAGTTGATCAGAACCTTCAAGAACATCTAGCCAGTAATTCATGACTTTCTGTTTTGTTGGAGTGTAAAAATAACACAGGACTCCATTTCTTTTAGCAGTGGACACTACGCCGAAAAATGACCTGTGTTTATCTTGCCAACAGGCACGGTGAGCAGGATGGTAAAGTAGGTATAAAATTCCCAAGGCTCACAGTTAAAGAACTGCAGCAAATGCATGCTGGGGTCACTTAGTTTCCACAACTACCAGTAGATGCTATCTACATCACAGCCCATTGTTAGGGAAGCATGAATAGAAAAAAAAAACCTTGTCTGTCTTACCAGCTCAAACATAAACGTGGAGTTAGGCTGCCTGATATTAGAAAATCTTGCAGTGGCGATTACATAGCGAAATATTGCAATGATGATATCAGTTGCGATATATTCCTTTCTTTCCTTATCTGTGCTTCCATCCCTGTGACCTTTAGCAGTTTCAGTAACGTCATTTGTGTCCGAGCCTCCACTGCCGTGAGACTCTCTCCGACTGGCTTTTGCATTAGAGTGAAAGATGCCGACTATTATTGCACTCCAAACAGCGGCCCCTAGGGATATGAATATTGCAGACACTGATACTGTATCGCGATGACGACGCATTCATGATGTGTTTTGTATCCCTAATGTGGAGTAAACTCTACTGGGGTTTTAACAAGAACTGCGCTACTTGGTTAGATTGGCGAGATTGAGCTTTTCAGCAACAGACTCTCCAGGTGGAGGTGGCATGAAAGCAGATAATTAATCTGTTATGTATGGTGGATTATGCATGATGCTGTAGGCCGGTTTATTCCTAAAAGTCTCCGTGGACATGGTCTTATGAATTTACAAGGACATTTTGAATAAAAATCTGAAGGATTCTACCAAATGACTAAAAATTGGTCATCACCGGGTCTTTAAACAGGAGCGAGGTCCAAATCAACACAGAGATGGTTGAAAAGACACATATTCCACTTTGCTATTTCAGTTCCTAGTGTGGTGAGCTAAAGGGAATAGAGCAAAGAGGATCAGTCAAAGATCCCAATGAAGGAATTATAAGATTATTAAGTTCTTTTTGTTTTGATGCAACAGGAGAATGTGAAAATATTTTTACATTTTCAGGCCGTTTCTTATCTCTAATCGATTGATCGGTGCATCTCTAGATGATTTTCATTTTAGGAAAAAACACTCAATGTATTATTCGAAAACCAAAGCAATATTTTCTTGTTTTTTTGTAGCTACTCTACAATTTTTAGTTTTAGGATTGAAATTGTTGAAATCCGGAGAGATTAATTGTGCTTCACAATCCACATGTTTTTTTTTTTTTTTCCAGTGAACTTCCCTCAAGAAGTTTCGATAACACACTTGGATTCAAATGCATCTCTAGATTTATTTTGCTCTGTATCACCCAAGTTGTCACGCTTTTCAAATTTCAACAAGCTGTTGCAGCAGCAGATAAGCAGAGCTGGCTTTTCAGAGGTAGATATTCCCCTCAACCCCGCTAGTGCTTCCTTCTTCCTGACCTCCCCCTGCATAGATATTTCTGTTATTTCTCTCTGACTCTGTCTTTATAGAGCTGGGATTTTGAGTGGCAGGATTGGTGAGGGCAGTAAATGGGTAGCTGTGGGGGGGGAGGTTGTAGAGTTTGGATGATGCTGAGTGAGCTGGGTGGTCAGGATGGGATGTGTCTCATATTTGCCATGTTGGTGGATGAAATTTCAGTCAGGCCCAGATGTGCACAAATGACAGTTTTCATGCTGCATTGAAATCAGACATTAAAACTGTGAGGAATGCCGGCACACACAGACACAATGCCCACCATTCTCTCTCTGCTTAGAAGGATTAGAAAGATGGCTACATGTCGCCACTATTTTGTCTGGCATGCAGCTGTTGTGCAGTCTTGGCCCGTGTGTGTGTGTGTGTACACATCTTGTGACTGTGTGTGGGAAAGAGAAGTGTGACACTCGATCGTTCTGCTGCTGCTGACCAGAGGCAGCCGTCTCTCTCTCTCTCTGTGTTATCCACATGATAAATGGCTCATAAACTCTGTCACTTTCTCATTTTCTCACATGAGTTAACACAAACCGATGCGTGTCAGTCAAACTGTGGGCGCAATGAGGTGTAAACCCTCAAAGAGAAGCAAAACACAGACAGTCCCAGAATGAAGATAATTCACTTTCCGTGAAGATCCATCAGCGGGCTTTAAACTCAAGAACAAAAATTATCCAGAAAGGAGTTTTTAACAAGTAAAAAGGGGGTCAGCTGATTACAAAGTTAGGAAAATATGAGATTCTCCGTTAAAGTTATTGGTCTCACGGGGAAGCTGTTGTTCAAAAGCACGGATTACAGATAGAGGCTCCAGTAGAAATGTTGAGCTTCAAGCTACAAATCTTGCAGCTAAAAGTAGTTTTTTTTTGTTGCCTAAAGGAGTGATTTTGAAACGTTTTCTTTAAATAAGGCCTCAAAGTCTGTTTCAGTGCGCTAGATTGCTCATGAGGCTTCTCCGTTTGACCATTGAAGATTATTTTGGAACATGGCTTCAGCTTGTTGAGAGACTTGAACTGAATAATTGTTAAACTGTAAATAATTTAAAGCTCCCAGAATATTTCCAAAGCTTTGAAGAGCTTATCTTTATTGGGAGATCCAGCTGGAGACACGCAACCTTTTCCTTTCTCACTCTCTGAACTTTTCCTGTTTTAGGTCAGTTATGATTAACAAAATTATTTTATTTTCTAAATGCTAGAATAATAAGACATTTTTGTTTAGGTAGTTTTTTTTAAGTTCTTCCAAGTCAAAAGTTTACATATATTTCCTCACTATTTGGCAGAATTGCATTTGGGTCAAATGTATCCTTCTGCAGGTTTCTCAATAGTTCGCTGGACTTTTGGGCTATTCCTCTTTACACACTGCTGTAACTAAACCACTTTGTCAGCCATCTTTGAACATTATATTAAAAAAGAGACATTTTACAGTTAATACATAAATGCTACTATTTGACATGTTGTATGAGATTATAGCCATGCAGTCCCTCGGCAGGTCAACATAGAAAAAGAAAGCTTAAGAGCAGTTAGAATCGAGATAAAAGTCTTTTTTTTTTTTTAGATCTGATCACCAATTTTCCATGTAAATGAGATCAGATCTTTGCGTTGGCCACTCCAAGACACTGAATGAAGAGAGTAAACCTCCCTGTTACAAAAATTGGGTCGCTTAGTCACAAATTCTTAAAACGATCTTCTAAAATTGTCATGATTGTTACCTCAGTCTGATACTTTGTCTCAGATCCGGACACCCAGAGTATTTAAGACTACAAAGTGACAAAGGAAGAGAAGGCATTATTGTTATTATTGCCCACTTTTATTAGTAGTAATTGTAGTTGTATTTTTTTAGATCAATGTGTTAGAAAAACATTGATTTTAAAAAGGATTTTCAGTAAAATGTATTCTGTAAGTAGACTTTACTTATGTGCAATACAGATTGCTCTTGTTTTCCAGCTCAAGAGGATAATTTTCTTTCTGACAGCTGATGCCATAAATTTTATTCAGTGTTGAGAAACACCCCAGAAAGCAGAGAGATGGTGATAATGGGATGGGGCAGCACTGTAGCATGGACGGTAATGTAGTAAATTGTTGCCTGAAGAGTTAAACCAGTGCGCTGAGCCTGAGAGCATATAAGTACATAGGTGTCCTTGAAGCTCCCCTTTGCTTTGACACCACCACCACAAGAGCTGCTGTGTTGTGCCAACGCTGCCATTCTGTGTTGGCCCAGATAATGCTCCAGAGAGCTTCTTGTAACGTCAGGGATTTTTGTTTTTACCAAATTTCTACTTGTAGAAAGCTTTGAGGTATGTTTGAGCTCATTATCCAGCTCCAGATTCTCTTTCTCAGTCATGCGAACTCTAGACTGCCTCTAAAAAGGGCTGCTCATTATCTTTAGCTGATTTAGTGATTTCTGCCTCTGCAGTCATTAGTGATTGCTTTTATGCATATGATATGAGATATGATTTACTCAGTATATAATACAACCCCAGTTCTAATGAAGTTGGGATGTTGTGTAAAACATAAATAAAAACAGAATACAATGATTTGAAAATCCTGTTCAACTTTATAAATTGAATACACTACAAAGACAAGATATTTAATATTCAAACTGATAAACCTTATTGATTTTTGGCAAATATTCACTTGCAACATGTTCCAAAAAAGCTGGGACAGGCACATGTTACGTATGCATGTATGTATGTGTGTATTTATGTATGTATGTGTGTTTAACAGCTCTTACAATTTGGTAACTGCATCCTCAGATTAACAGCAGCATTTTTTACAAATTCTCATTTTTTTTTCAGCCAAGACCCAGCAAAAAGTAGAGGCGTTGAAACACCAGCTATTATCTTTAATTCACTAGTTGGTAGAGCAAGCTTTAGCATCAGTGACTTGAAACGAGCAGTTTCAGTATGACCTTATCAGTGTCTGTTGAACAGCAATATTGGTCCACCCTTCTTTTAGCAAAGAAGAGCTTTGCAGACAATTATTGTCCTGTTGGTTTAAACCAAGCTTTACCAGCTGGACGGATGGCCTCACATTTCACTCTCCCATACTTTGGCCTACAGAGTAGTTCATGGTGTACCCAACGACTGCAAGGTGCCCAGGTCCTGTGGCTGCAAAATGAACTCAAATAATTTCACTTTGGGCTTTTCTGTTAAGACGAATTGTTCCAACTCTTTTGGTTTACAGATACATCTTGTATAGATGCAGGTTTGCTGCCATCTTAAAAAAAAAGAGTGTCTTGTCTGGAAATCCATCCTTATTTTCTATCACGAACTTTAAAATATAAGATGCTGATTATTTCTATAGCATCTACGATGTAGATGTGTTAGTTTTTTGCAGTTTGTTGGAACATTTCACTGTCTGCCCTTGGCTTGAACTTGTAGGTATGCTAACTCCTGGAAAATTGGCTACAGGGTTAAATATTTGCCACTTGTCAGTAATCTATCTCTCTGCAGAAAGGCGGACTGCACATTGCTTGGGCGGGGCCTTACAATTGGCAGATTGATGGAAAGCAGCAGTTGCTGCTGCTGTCTGTCCTTTTTGCATCATGTTAAAACACACATGACTGCTCTAAACGTCTTTATCTATAGAAATGCTCAGTTAATCAATGCAGGTGCATCTCAGTAAATTAGAACGTCATTAAAAGCTTAATGTTTTTAAGTAATTCAATACAAAACATAAACCTCATCCACAGACCTCCACAAGACCACATTAAAGCTGTAGGTCTTGCAAAAGGAACAATACAAGTATTGAGTGCATATAATGTTCAGTCTATTTTAAATTGTGCAGCAGAACCACATTTTTGTATCAGAAAATCCTTTGTCTGTTGGTCTTTTGTAATATTCTAATGTTAAGATAAACTTTTGACATTCTGAATCTGTTTTCGGTCATGTATGGGAGCAGTAAGGCTGAATGGATTTCTATTTTTTTTGGTTAACCAATTAATCGGATAGCAAGGTGCTTAACAGGAGTTTTTTTTTTTTTTTACAGAATTTTAACCTGATCAAGCTAAAACGATGCCTCTTCAGGAGTTCTGAATAAAGTATATTTACGGACATAGAAGGTTTTTCATCCTAATGGCAAAATATATATGTTTTTGTAAGGCTTTGCTCTAACTACTGCTCTGAGTTGGCTGTTTTCAGCAAATGGCATCTTTTAGAGTCTTCACACTCAGTTACACAGTTAACAATTATTCGATTAATAAATTAGTTAACGATTATTTGAATAACCGATTAATGGCGATTATTCCGATTGTTGTTTCAGTTTGTTTCTGCCCTGCAAGTAATTTGACCTCAGTTCCATTTTGCTGTCAATGAGGACTTTTATTTTACTTTACACAGCATTTTAAAGTATAAAAAATGCTGTTTAAGCAACTGTTTTTGGCTTGGAATCATTATTTATATTTATAGCTTCTCAACAGAGCTATTTGGACCAACTTATTAATGAATACTTGCCGGTGTGTATATTTCCCTCAGGAAAAAGGCATTGAGGCAGTCTTCTCTCCTCATCCTTGCCCTGCTTGGACCCTCCCTTGGGAGAGCTTACCAGGAGCCATCAACCCCACTGAAGGTAATGTTAAATTTTGACCTCCTTGCTGCTCTCATCTGATTTCTCTCAGATGTTCTTTCCCCTGAAACTTTTTTCAGTGCTCCTTAGGTTAGACTGTCTCTAGTTTTCCTGTTTATTATGTTTATGCTCTGAATTTTATAACAGTAGCAGCGACACTGTTTACACAAAGAGAAATAAGCTGTAAATAATTTAACCCATGCTACCCATACTTGGTTGGTATTTTTCAGTCAACCATTGCATTCAAATAACAGGAAGCTTTATTATGATCCATTAAATAACTTGAACAGGGATTATTTAGCATTGTTTTCCTCATTGTATTATATGATGAAAGTAAGAAAAACACATAAAACTGTAAGTTAATGCACATTGTCAAACCCCTGTGCATGGCTTGGTGAACAATTATTACAGTGAACGTTGTAACTAATGTGCAGTGGATGTGTCATTCATATCCGCTTCGAAGGGCACTTATTCTACTGCATGCATTGTGTTTTACCTGCTAGCTCGATTAACTTTATGTGTTTACAGTGTTGCTAAATATCAAACATAGATATACTAAAGAAGTGAACTCACCAGTTTGTTTGGGTATCATCAGGTCAGAGCTTTGCAAAAACCAGATTGTAACTCAGCTACTTCACTCTGTTTGGTGCATCTCTCGTTTGCTGCAAAAAGATTTTACCTCCCGACAAATATTTCTATTGTGATTTTTTTAAAGGTATTTTTATTTAACTGTCAGTCCTCATTTAGTCCTTGGATATTTATGGTAATTGAGGTTGGTTATCTGTAATAACAATGCATTAAATTCTTTCTCTTTCAGTTATTTTGAAATGTTTTCAAGACTTGTTTTGTATCATATTTACCTTATTGGAAGATTGTTTGCATGTTGATGTCCTCCTCTTGATCAGAAAAAGACAGAAAAGAAATATTTTGTAGCTATAAATAGTACTCAGCTTTGTATTTTTGATTTTTTTTTTTCTGTGTTCTTTATAGTTTGTCTTCTTAACTGGTCAGATACTAACCCAAAAACACAGGAACGATGTTTCTTCTAAGATTTTTTTTTTATTGGCCTTAGTTTAAATGTTGCCAGATAAAAGATCATGCAGTCAAAGTAATTGCATTATATCTGTTTTGAAATCGTGAAGTTTGTGCCAAGGTTCATGGCAGTCCATGAAGGAAAGTGAAGATATTTGGCAAAAACACAAGCTAAAGTCTGCAGAGGGTTAGTCTTGGGAACATGAGGAAACATGATGATCAGTAAATAAAATAAATTTCAGATACCTAAAGGCATGCAGCCGGCATTATTAAATTAAATATTCCCCGTCTTGGTAGTTTACTGGTACAGCTGTATTGTCTATAGTAGTCATACATGGTGAAAAAATAAATGAAACACACCACAGTTAAATATACCCTCTCTCCATATGCGGCAAAATGTGTTTTTGCTTCAAATCTTTATGTTACCCTTTTTTTTCTTGAAATCTTGTAAAATCTAAGAGCAAGTCCACTCTCTTCTGAACACTCCTGATGATGTAGGCAGTGTCTCTCTTGTGAAAGTGAAAAAATTATAAGTGACAAAATATTCACCCCCTACTTTTGTAGTTGTGGTAAACTGTGCTGTTGATAACCCTGTCTACAGCGTTATGGCATCCAGTAAGCAGCCCCTGTGCTTCAGTGCTGTGTCATTCAAGGTTACCAGCAAAAAGCCCATTTTCCTTGAATATCTGTGCGTGGGCTCTGCCCTTTCTTTGCTCCCATAATGCATCTAAATTGATGTACAAGAGCTTTCTCGTAGTTAGATATTTCCATGGCTTTGTGATTTGAAAGCGTTTTCTGTCTGTAAGTATGTGGGTAGATGTAAATTGCTCGGCGGTACTGAGCCAAGAACAGAAGTAGAAGAGACAGCACAACTTTCCACCAACGCCAGGACAGAATGCTTGATTTGACATGTTGACAAGGCTTTATAAAAAGATTTAGGGAAGGCATATTAGCAGGTTTTGTGCAGGAATGCATATACAGTCACTGGCCACTTTATTAGGTACACCTTGCTAGTACCGGTTTGGACCCCCTTTTGCCTTCAGAACTGCCTTAATCCTTCTTGGCATAGATTCAACAAGGTACTGGAAACATTCCTCAGAGAGTTTGGTCCATTTTGACATGATTGCATCACACAGATGCTGCAGATTTGTCGGCTGTACATCCATGATGCGAATCTCCCGTTCCACCACATCCCAAAGGTGCTCTATTGGATTGAGATCTGGTGACTGTGGAGGCCATTGGAGTACAGTGAATCCATTGTCATGTTCAAGAAACTAGTCTGAGATGATTCGTGCTTCATGACATGGCGCGTTAACCTGCTGGACGTAACCTTCAGAAGATGGGTACACTGTGGTCATAAAGGGATGGACATGGTCAGCAACAATACTCAGGTAGGCTGTGGCGTTGACATGATGCTCAATTGGTACTAAGGGGCCCAAAGTGTGCCAAGAAAATATCCCCGACACCATTACACCACCACCACCAGCCTGAACCGTTGATACAAGGCAGGATGGATCCATGCTTTCATGTTGTTGACGCCAAATTCTGACCCTACCATCAGAATGTCGCAGCAGAAATCGAGACTCATCAGACCAGGCAACGTTTTTCCAATCTTCTATTGTCCAATTTTGGTGAGCCTGTGCGAATTGTAGCCTCAGTTTCCTGTTCTTAGCTGACAGGAGTGACAGCCGGTGTGGTCTTCTGCTGCTGTAGCCCATCCGCCTCAAGGTTCGACGTGTTGTGCGTTCAGAGATGCTCTTCTGCATGCCTTGGTTGTAACGAGTGGTTATTTGAGTTACTGTTGCCTTTCTATCAGCTCGAACCAGTCTGGCCATTCTCCTCTGACCTCTGGCATCAAGAAGGCATTTGCGCCCAAAGAACTGCCGCTCACTGGATATTTTCTCTTTTTTGGACCATTCTCTGTAAACCCTAGAGATGGTAGTGTGTGAAAATCCCAGTAGATCAGCAGTTTCTGAAATATTCAGACCAGCCCTTCTGGCACCAACAACCATGCCACGTTCAAAGTCACTTAAATCACCTTTCTTCCCCATTCTGATGCTCGGTATGAACTGCAGCAGATCATCTTAACCATGTCTACATACCTAAATGCATTGAGTTGCTGCCATGTGATTGGCTGATTAGAAATTTGCGTTAACAAGCAGTTGGACAGGTGTACCTAATAAAGTGGCCGGTGAGTGTATATAATGACAATTTCACCTGATGTCTTCTGTTGTGGAATTAAGTTTGTTTTGAAAGATTAAAGTCTTCTTGTGACATATTCTATTCTACTGGTTTTACGGCAGATAACTTTAAAGATGCAGTCCCTTATTTGTGTATTTTAAGCCTTTTCCAACAGACTTCAAAATTGCAGGCACAATTATTTCAAAAAGGTGCTGGTAATTCTTACATAATCTCACAAAAATACATTAATAAATAAAACTTAACATTAAAACAAATCTTTCTTGGATTACATTGCAGGTGTTGTGTTTCCAAACAGTTGTAAACCCAATTTAAGGTAAACATTTGAAATGTTTCTTAGGCCCTGTTTATACAACAACATTTTCTGGTGAAAATGAAAAAGTTTAGCTGTGTTTCTACTGATCGTTTACACGACAACAGCGCACGCTTTCTGTAAAAGGCCCAATTTGAGAACGAGTTACAGAGTGAAATCATTTGAAAACATCCCAGTCTCCATTGCCATCTGTTATATTTCCAGAATGGTAAAATATGTCTCATAGCTTAAACTCCTTTGATTAAAATGAGCCAGAACATTGCTTGTAACAACGGCCAGGTCATGTAATCTAGATTGTTGGATAGATCAGTTACTCTAAGAGTTGTTTAATCAGAAACCTTAGTTCCTGTTAGTTTGGTTGTGCATGGGCACATATTACTTTAGAGCTTTAAATTTTAAGGTATTGGTGCTTTCAGTTCTACTTCGACTAAACCATAAGATCAGTTCCAACATTTTCATCTCAACAGGGGAACTTATAAATCTAGAAGTTTTGTCACCCCTATGTGAAAGGCTTAATTTATAAAAGAGATTTACAACAGTGCCCAAAGAGGTGTCATTGTATAAAGCAGCCTTATAGTATAAGGTAATAGGTAGTATACAGGGGAGGTAAAACATAACGTGGGACGGAATGATGGATTGTGTGAAGGTAGGAGATGGAGATAAGAGTGAGAGCAGGAGGAGCGAACAGAGTTATCAGGAAAATGAAGCAGGGGAAGAAAGGTAAAAGAGACAATGAGGCGTGAAAAAGGACTGCAAGTAGGAGAATCACATAGCTGTCATGCTCGAGACATGCAGGTATTATGTCCTTCAGGGTTATTTTGGTATGAGTGGATGAGTTTCCTTTTATTTGACAAAAAAAACCTAAGCCGATGCTGATGGAGATCTCTTTGTGTGTCCACTGTTTTGAATTAGGCAGAGATTGTGTGATTAATGTTTTAAATTCCTCAGATGACTTTTTTTTTGTTTTATGCCTTAATAGATAGTAAGGTATGGGAAAGTCCTTTGTGAAAATGTTACCAGATATAGTTTATTCTAGTGCACAGATTTTAATGTTTAACCACTCCATCATTTTCTTTAGTAAGTAAAACTTAATAGAAATTTTACCCTCATCAGATGCTGTGGCACACAATGCTGCATCGATGGACAGATCTGATTAGTTTAACTAAAGATCCATCATGTTTGTGTCCCGCCACCTGTCAAATGCTTACCATGGAAATTAGAGCAAAAATCCAATATCAACTCCATGCTTTCTTTATCTGTGCACTCCATATTGCAATGCGTAAATAAAATTATTCATAAGGTTTATTTAGCCAGCTTTGTTCTTCTGGAACATTGGTTTCTTCCCTTTACAATTAGTTTTGATTTCTATTCATGGCTGCTGTTTTTCCCTCAGGCACATCACCTTACTGTTACATAACTGGAGTATAATCAACTAGATTTATATATATGTTTTAGTTTCTAATCTAATAGGAGTCAGACTGTTTGAAGAATAAGCTGTCTTTCCTAAGCTTTCTGGGAAGCAATGAGCATTATGGGGTTTAAAGACATTTGAAAATTGAGTGGACATTTGTTTATGGTTTTAGAGCTTTTGGCCTGGTTTGTGTTGTTTTCATTAGCTGTTTGTATGAACAGGCCCCAGTCTCATAATTTCTCTAATTATTTTGGCATTTGGCAAATGGAAATAATTTTCATAATCCTAATTGAATTTATACTGGAAAATTTCATTCTTGTTTAATATCAAAGGTGAGTAATAAAAGATTGTGGTTTTTAGAGTGCGTATATGGAGATATGGTTTCCTCTGTATCTTGAGACCTTTTACTACCCCATGCCTTCTACACTAATTAAAAGGGTATGAACTGGAATCTGCATACTTGGTTTTTTTGTCTGGCCTTCTTGCTGCATAAAGCTTTATTTAGCAGCTTGTATTTTACCATGTCAGTTTAGTATTGAGGCAAGGTTGACTGTCTCCTTTAGTCAGGATTTAATGAAAAGGATATTTGTGCTTCTAACTTTGTTCTGAGTTCAGCATAATACATATATTAAACCTTTAGGTGTGAAGTAGTGCTGCTTTTTTAAGTCATTTATGTAACCCATTTTCTTAAGGATTTTAAACACCCAAGATTTGAGATAAAAAATACTGGAAAGTTTAAAAGTAAAGTTCTTTTTTCTGATCTTCAATGTGTATGCACATTTCTCTGACATTCAGAGTAATTAAAAGTTTCTTAGAAATTACTGTGGCTTGCTGGTTTGTACAGGGGTTGGACAATGAAACTGAAACACTTGGTTTTAGACCACAATAATTTATTAGTATGGTGTAGGGCCTCCTTTTTGCGGCCAATACAGCGTCAATTCGGGATTTTAAGCCATTCTTCTTGCAGGATAGTGGCCAGGTCACTACGTGATCAGAATCAGAATCAGAATTCTTTATTTGTCATTGCTCCACATGGGTGCAACGAAATTTCCAACTGGTGGAGGAAAACGTTTCCTGACTCACTCCTCCAAAACACCCCAAAGTGGCTCAATAATATTTAGATCTGGTGACTGTGCAGGCCATGGGAGATGTTCAACTTCACTTTCATGTTCATCAAACCAATCTTTCACCAGTCTTGCTGTGTGTATTGGTGCATTGTCATCCTGATACACGGCACCGCCTTCAGGATACAATGTTTGAACCATTGGATGCACATGGTCCTCAAGAATGGTTCGGTAGTCCTTGGCAGTGACGTGCCCATCTAGCACAAGTATTGGGCCAAGGGAATGCCTTGATATGGAAGCCCAAACCATCACTGATCCACCCACATGCTTCACTCTGGGCATGCAACAGTCTGGGTGGTACGCTTCTTTGGGGCTTCTCCACACCGTAACTCTCCCAGATGTGGGGAAAACAGTAAAGGTGGACTCATCGGAGAACAATACATGTTTCACATTGTCCACAGCCCAAGATTTGCCCTCCTTGCAGCATTGAAACCGACGTTTGGCATTGGCATGAGTGACCAAAGGTTTGGCTATAGCAGCCCGGCCGTGTATATTGACCCTGTGGAGCTCCCGACGGACAGTTCTGGTGGAAACAGGAGAGTTGAAGTGCACATTTAATTCTGCCGTGATTTGGGCAGCCGTGGTTTTATGTTTTTTGGATACAATCCGGTTAGCACCCGAATAATCCTTTCAGACAGCTTCCTCTTGCGTCCACAGTTAATCCTGTTGGATGTGGTTCGTCCTTCTTGGTGGTATGCTGACATTACCCTGGATACCGTGGCTCTTGATACATCACAAAGACTTGCTGTCTTGGTCACAGATGCGCCAGCAAGACGTGCACCAACAATTTGTCCTCTTTTGAACTCTGGTATGTCACCCATAACGTTGTGTGCATTTCAATATTTTGAGCAAAACTGTGCTCTTACCCTGCTAATTGAACCTTCACACTCTGCTCTTACTGGTGCAATGTGCAATCAATGAAGACTGGCTACCAGGCTGGTCCAATTTAGCCATGAAACCTCCCACACTAAAATGACAGGTGTTTCAGTTTCATTGTCCAACCCCTGTATATATTCAACTCAGTAATTGTAATGACTGAAATATTTGCCCAGAATCTAAATATACCACATAAACTTTAAATACAAGGTCCATTTAAAATATGTTTTGGTTCTTGACACCATGCTTTTTTCTAAAATAGTTGATGAAAAAAAACACTTAATCTGAATTTATTACAGTAAACAAAAAAGTTTTTACTTAGTCTTGTTTTTGTAAAACCCATTGATATATTCACTCTCGGGAATAGGTTTTCTGATATAGAACAAAATTGTCCTGGATTCAATCTTTGCTAACAGCTTCAACAGCACAGTTGGATGTACAAAAGCCGAGAATTGCCTGGCTTATATTTGAGTGTATTTCTGGTAGGGCTGTAATAATTTCTGTTTTACTAGAATTTTACAAAGTTGATTACTAGCCTAGTGTTTTATCCGAAATAGATTGGTAATCAATTTAGATAACCTCATCTCAAGGAACTTCCTGGTTAAATAAATAAATAAAATTAAAATATTATTGGACTCGGTACTAAGCCTTGTGGATCCCCACAAGTTAAAGAAGCTTTCCACAAAAGAGTACTTATTAGGTTCTTTAGAAAATCTCCTATCCTGTCAATAGGAGAGAAAAAAACTGTTCGAAACGGACCCAGAAATACCATCCAGATGTTAAACTGTGTTAAGATAAACATGGTTGTCCATGGTGCACTGAGGTCAAGAAGATCATTCCTAGCCTCAGTGGTCATCAAGAGGTCGTTGAATACATTTAATAGTACTTTCTCTGATTGATGCTTGTATAAATCATTTTGAGATGGTTTTCATATCACTACAGTGAGCAGTTATTTATTCCCTGCAGGTTTACAGCTCCAAACAGCAGGCTGTGACTCCCAAATCACTTCTGTCATTCTCAATTAATTGAACTCATTACAGCCGATAGACTGGAAATTCAAAGATATCCAGTAAACATGGGACCCGGCACAACAGACAGCCTACAGCCGATAGACTGGAGATTCAAAGATATCCAGTAAACATGGGACCCGGCACAACAGACAGCCAGCTTTGTTACTCCCAATTAGAAGGATAATTGGCACTTTATTAGTGCAATTCAAGTTCAAACACATCTAGATCCCCTCGGGGTTACAGCAGAGTTTCACCATTTGCGCTGGTGTTTGAGTTTTGCCTATTTAAATTCAAAGCCTCAAGCTGTCTGCGTAATAAGCCTCTTGTAAATGCCATGCCATGAATATTCATTTATCTCCATAGTTTTGTTTTGTTCAATAATCTCTGCTGAGGCCCTGCAGTGTGGATATGGAGCAAGAAGAGAATTTGCCTAGATTATAGTTTTTCTTTTCTGTAGCCATTTTACAACAGCCATGATTAATAACATTAGATGTCTCTACCTGAAGGAAAATGCTAAATTTAATCTGTTTTTTGGAGGGTCTGCACATCATTGGGCCATAAATAATATTATTTGGAGAAATGTAAATACGCAATCAAATTTTGATCAGAGGCCAACGTCCCAGCAACTTGATGACTATTTAGTGGATATTTACAGATCAGGCTTTTTGTGACCAACACAGATTTTTGGTTTTCTTCGGGGTTTGACCTGCCAATTCAAATCAGCCCGATTTTAGTTTTTCCTTATGCCTATAATACAGTGGGACCAAAAAGTATTTAGTCAGCCACTGATTGAAGTTCTCCTACTTAGAAAGATGTGAGAGAGGTCTGTAATTTTCATCATAGGTACATTTAACTATGAGGGACAAAATGGGGAAAAAAATCCAGGAAATCACATTGTAGGATTGTTAAAGAATGTATTTGTAAATTATGGTGGAAAATAAGTATTTGGTCAGTAACAAAAGTTCAACTCAATACTTTGTAGCATAACCTTTGTTGGCAATAACAGAGGCAATAACTTCCTACATCGGAATATGCGTGATGACATTGGTGGATGAACTATCACATGATTTTCTTTCACACCAATGCCCGCAATAACCGGAACTGTGGTCATTTCTCAGGTGATTTTTCCCGGGAGTGGTCTTTTTTTTTCCCCAGTAGTTGTAGTTTTTTCGCGGTAAACTTCGCTCGCACTTTCACTTTCATTTTCGTTGTTTTTTGCACTTTTTATTGTTTGAAGATGGTCTTATGAACATATATGTGTGCTCATAGGTATCTGGCACACTTAGAGATTTAATTACACTTCTGTAAATAGTTTATTTTGATGTACATATTATTTTTTCTCAAACTGTTCACAATGTACATTTTATGTTTGTTTTTGTCTCTGTTCATAAAAATTAGTGTATTTCAAAAACGAAGTTATGGAAACACTCCAAATTAATTTCCTGTGGTTTGAAAGGGTTTTGTGCAACTTTTTTATATTGCAATATTTGAGGAATACAGCTATAATATTTTTGTATATGGAAAATACGTGCAAAAAAAGAAAAACGATTTTAATTTTTCTGGTGGTTAATTGCAATTTTTTCCAATTTACTTACTTAATATGGAGTTATTATATACAAAATATTAAAATTTAGGATGTAAGGGTTGTATTGATGTATAGCAAATTGAAATGCTCCAAAAAATGGCTCTACAGCATGTACAAATGTAAAAATATGCTCTGGCGAACTTGTTCTATGGTAGGTCATAAAGGGTTAAAAAGAAAAACATTCTCCTTCAGAGTGGGATACAGGGAATTGTTGAGGAGTATACAGAAGCAACTTAAAGTCAAGATAAGAGACAGCAAGGAGGTGTACAAGAAGAAGCTGGAGAGCAAGCTCCAGCAAAACAATATCAGAGATGTGTGGTCAGGGATGAAGAAGATCACAGGCTTCAAGCAGAAGGACGAACGGAACGATGGATGTCTGGACAGAACCAATGAACTAAACACATTCTTCAATAAGTTTAGATCAAAAACAAGCTCAGCATCCTCCTTTCCTGCCCACAGCCAAACAGACATCCCACCCTCCTTTGACCCACAAAGTCAAGTTTTATCTTCCACCACAGCCGTGGACCCTTCTGCTTCTACATGTTCAACGAAATCAGATGATCCTGCCTCCCCGTTTCACCTGTGTATCTCAAGAAGTCAGGCGAAGAGACAACTGGAATGACTGCAGGTCCAGATGCTGTCAGCCCCAGAGTCTTGAAGGTCTGTGCAGAGCAGCTTTGTCGGATTCTGCAGCACTTCTTCAAACTTAACCTGGCACAGAAGAAGGTTCCAGTGTTGTGGAAGACATCCTGTCTTGTTCCGGTACCAAAGAAAACTCGCCCATCAGTCCTCAATGACTATAGACCTGTTGCCTTGACATCCCACACCATGAAAGTCCTAGAGAGACTCCTGATGGCCCACCTGAGTAAGCAAGCAATAAACTAAATCAGGACCCCCTTCAGTTTGCTTATCGCTGTGGAGTTGGAGTTGAAGATGTCATCATACACCTGCTTCCAATGTCAAGTTTTCGGGTGATTTGGTGGCTTTAACAAACATTATGTTGGACGAGGGACTTTTAACAGATTCCAACTTTAATTTTTCATCTAGTCAGATGCACCTTTCTCTGTGGAATCAGCTATGAAAGAGGGAGCATTATACCTGCAAATTGTTCAGCTACCTATATGTCTGAGCAAGAATATGACTCTAATGATCCACAAGTCAAGATGGAGACTAATGCGGAAGACAGTTCTGAAAGCAGCGGTGACGAGGACAATGATCATCTTCAGAACTTAAAGTGGTACAAATCTGTTTATTTTTAATTTTTTTGATTTAATTAATTTCTGCACATTTGCCTCTTGTAAGCGGCGTATTCTACTGCTGTCACCTTATTTATGTGGCATGCCAACGCAGCTATCATACAAATCCTAAATTATACATATACAGTACAGACCAAAAGTTTGGACACACCTTCTCATTCAAAGAGTTGTCCTTATTTTCATGACTATGAATATTGTAGCTTCAAACTGAAGGCATCAAAACTATGAATTAACACATGTGGAATTATATACTGAACAAAAAAGTGTGAAACAACTGAAAATATGTCTTATATTCTAGGTTCTTCAATGTAGCCACCTTTTGCTTTGATTACTGCTACGCACACTCTTGGCATTCTGTTGATGAGCTTCAAGAGGTAGTCACCTGAAATGGTTTTCAATTCACAGTTGTGCCGTGTCAGGTTTAATAAGTGGGATTTCAAGCCTTATAAATGGGGTTGGGACCATCAGTTGTGTTGTGCAGGAGGTGGATACAGTACACAGCTGATAGTCCTACTGAAGAGACTGTTAGAATTTGTATTATGGCAAGAAAAAAGCAGCTAAGTAAAGAAAAACGAGTGGCCATCATTACTTTAAGAAATGAAGGTCAGTCAGTCCAAACAATTGGGAAAACTTTGAAAGTGTCCCCAAGTGCAGTCGCAAAAACCATCAAGTGCTACAAAGAAACTGGCTCACATGAGGACCGCCCCAGGAAAGGAAGACCAAGAGTCACCTCTGCTGCGGACGATAAGTTATCCGAGTCACCAGCCTCAGAAATCGCAGGATAACAGCAGCTCAGATTAGAGAACAGGTCAATGCCACACAGAGTTCTAGCAGCAGGACAATCTCTAGAACAACTGTTAAGAGGAGACTGTGTGAATCAGGCCTTCATGGTAAAATAGCTGCTAGGAAACCACTGCTGAGGACAGGCAACAAGCAGAAGAGACTTGTTTGGGCTAAAGAACACAAGGAATGGACATTAGACCAGTGGAAATCTGTGCTTTGGTCTGACGAGTCCAAGTTTGAGATCTTTGGTTCCAACCACCGTGTCTTTGTGCGGCGCAGAAGAGGTGAACGGATGGACTCTACATACCTGGTTCCCACCGTGAAGCATGGAGGAGGAGGTGTGATGGTGTGGGGGTGCTTTGCTGGTGACACTGTTGGGGACTTATTCAAAATTGAAGGTATACCGAACCAGCATGGCTACCACAGCATCATGCAGCGGCATGCTATTCCATCCGGTGTGCGTTTAGTTGGACCATCATTTATTTTTCAACAGGACAATGACCCCAAACACACCTCCAGGCTGTGTAAGGGCTATTTGACCAAGAAGGAGAGTGATGGGGTGCTGCGCCAGATGACCTGGCCTCCACAGTCACCGTACCTGAACCCAATCGAGATGGTTTGGGGTGAGCTGGACCGCAGAGTGAGGGCAAAAGGGCCAACAAGTGCTAAGCATCTCTGGGAACTCCTTCAAGACTGTTGGAAAACCATTTCAGGTGACTACCTCTAGAAGCTCATCAACAGAAAGCCAAGAGTGTGTGTAGCAGTAATCAAAGCAAAAGGTGGCTACTTTGAAGAACCTAGAATATAAGACATATTTTCAGTTGTTTCACACTTTTTTGTTCAGTATATAATTCCACATGTGTTAATTCATAGTTTTGATGCCTTCAGTGTGAAGCTACAATATTCATACTCATGAAAATAAAGAAAACACTTTGATTGAAAAGGTGTGTCCAAACTTTTGGTCTGTACTGTACATTATATAAATAAAACACTACAAAGGGCAGAAAAAGAGGTGTTAATTTCATTTTGGTACTTGGGTGTAATTGAATCAGACACTATGTTCGATTCAACACAACTCGCTGTTTATGTAAAAACGTACCTGACATAATCTTTCATGTTAAGGGCATGGGGGTTCTACTGGACCCATGCTCAGTCTGTCTGCTGGACAATCATTCTTGACATTTGGGGCAGATGATGCAGATATTTTTTTATGTCCATGTCGGATATATGGCTGGTTCTGGAAAATAATATCTGGTCCTTGCAATTCATCCAGGTCCTCATGACGATTCGCTGCTATGTGTTTTTGTTGTGGTAAATTCCCCCTGAAGAACAGGGATTGAGCCAAACAGTCGTACTTTGAGAGCATTAGCTGTATGCAGCAATACTCCATTCTGTAGATAAACATATACTGTGATATCTCAGAGTATACTATAGTAAATATTAAATCACAATTTAAAATTAAATAGCAAAATAAAATGACTCTGGCATATAGTTTACTGTAGCCAGCTTGTGTAAAGGTGGTATCGTAGAAGAGCTCATTTTGTTAGGATCAGCCTAATAAAAGGCTTAAATATTTAATCATGCTAAATAAATGTGAACTTTGAACAGATGGTGTGTCATAGTGGGTTTCATTAAGTAAAATCTGCTCTTTGTGTAGGTGGGACCTCTTTCCCTAGCTGCATCCATTTTACTCAATGCCAGCAGTTATGTGTCTTCTCCATGCATCTCTCAGTTGTAGGTTGTAGTTTTAGCTTGTCTCTCTGTTCATGTGCAGATTATTTCAACAAAAAGCATTAATTATTTTATTTTCAGGAACCACCCTGTCTTCATGCTCTAATTGCCCTTCATTTGTGTTTGTGACTGATCGACAGTGACTATAATATGAGTGTGCCATGCCTTGCATACAGGTGGCTCGAGGAGACAGGATAATAATTCAGCTAAATCCTGCTCTCATTATCCAAAAGGGCACTAGCAGTGTTTGTGGCTACTATGCAGTCTGTTGAATCTTTTCCCAATGTGAGAATATCCATGCTGAGATAATGAGGGAATCTGTGGAGACAAGGTGTGTATTTTCTGTAACAAAAATGGATTATATGAAAGGGAAAGCCGAAAAAGACTAAAGAAAGTAATATTTTTCAGCCTTCTTAAACATGTTTCTTTGTTAAAAAGTCTTCTTAGGGTTGGAGGAGCTGACTTCTGCAGTGATAATAAAGCTTGCAGAATCAGAGGAAGAGTCCCTTTATTTGTTCCACTGCATGAGCCTTGGCTTAGAAGAGTGTTTGTGTTGGAAAACCAAAACTATGAACACCAGCTGGCTGGAGTCCAGCTGGTCTTTATTTGTAGTTAAGTTAAGTCTGCAATGCCTGGGGTGAAAGCCCCACTGACTGCAAGATTTCACTAAGGCAGCAAGCCAAAAAACATTTACACAGCACTCCACAGATGCCAGCTTTTGCCACTTACTCTGTCACTCTGACAGCTCTGGCATTGAACAGAGAACTGTGTGTGATCTGGATGGAGGCAAACTGGTTAGTTTAAAACATCATTTGTGGAGAAAACAGGCTCTGGAAACATATAGGTCAGATAATGCAGATTTTATAATGTTTTTGTCATTGTTTTTGGTCATTAAAATAAGTCCACATTGATGAATTCAAATGTGTGGTCTCAGTGTGACAATGCTTCAGTAGATGGTGTTTACAGAGCCTGGAAAAGTTTGACTTGCCATCACCATGGGCCTTAATGTCATATTAGATTTTGGGGTTGCACATACAAGCTCAAATACAGGGGTTGGACAATGAAACTGAAACACCTGGTTTTAGACCACGATAATTTATTAGTATGGTGTAGGGCCTCCTTTTGCGGCCAATACAGCATCAATTCGTCTTGGGAATGACATATACAAGTCCTGCACAGTGGTCAGAGGGATTTTAAGCCATTCTTCTTGCAGGATAGTGGCCAGGTCACTACGTGATCCTGGTGGAGGAAAACGTTTCCTGACTCGCTCCTCCAAAACACCCCAAAGTGGCTCAATAATATTTAGATCTGGTGACTGTGCAGGCCATGGGAGATGTTCAACTTCACTTTCATGTTCATCATACAAATCTCTCACCAGTCTTGCTGTGTGTATTGGTGCATTGTCATCCTGATACACGGCACCGCCTTCAGGATACAATGTTTGAACCATTGGATGCACATGGTCCTCAAGAATGGTTCGGTAGTCCTTGGCAGTGACGTGCCCATCTAGCACAAGTATTGGGCCAAGGGAATGCCTTGATATGGAAGCCCAAACCATCACTGATCCACCCACATGCTTCACTCTGGGCATGCAACAGTCTGGGTGGTACGCTTCATTGGGGCTTCTCCACACCGTAACTCTCCCAGATGTGGGGAAAACAGTAAAGGTGGACTTCATCGGAGAACAATACATGTTTCACATTGTCCACAGCCCAAGATTTGCGCTCCTTGCAGCATTGAAACCGACGTTTGGCATTGGCATGAGTGACCAAAGGTTTGGCTATAGCAGCCCGGCCGTGTATATTGACCCTGTGGAGCTCCCGACGGACAGTTCTGGTGGAAACAGGAGAGTTGAGGTGCACATTTAATTCTGCCGTGATTTGGGCAGCCGTGGTTTAACTTTTTTTGGATACAATCCGGGTTAGCACCCGAACATCCCTTTCAGACAGCTTCCTCTTGCGTCCACAGTTAATCCTGTTGGATGTGGTTCGTCCTTCTTTTGTGGTATGCTGACATTACCCTGGATACCGTGGCTCTTGATACATCACAAAGACTTGCTGTCTTGGTCACAGATGCGCCAGCAAGACGTGCACCAACAATTTGTCCTCTTTTGAACTCTGGTATGTCACCCATAATGTTGTGTGCATTTCAATATTTTGAGCAAAACTGTGCTCTTACCCTGCTAATTGAACCTTCACACTCTGCTCTTACTGGTGCAATGTGCAATCAATGAAGACTGGCTACCAGGCTGGTCCAATTTAGCCATGAAACCTCCCACACTAAAATGATAGGTGTTTTAGTTTCATTGTCCAACCCCTGTATATACATACACCCACATTAATATTTAGTTAAATGTTCCTGGCATCTTGCACAGAAACTACATACTTTCTTATAGCCATTAACAAGCTTCTTCCATAATTCTGGCTTGATATTTGACTATTCTTGTCCCCAGAAGTTGTCAACTTTATTTGAACTTGTTGGCTTCCTGGCATGGACCTGGTTTTTAAGCATAGCTCACAAATTTTCAATCGGATTTATACATTTTAAAAGCAGTTTTGATTTGTGTTTGGGATAATTTTTCTTTTGGAAAACCTAACGGTGTTAAATTTTCAATCATTCATTTGAGTTTGAGTTCATCAGGTTGGAGGTTGATCTTTTTTTTTTTTCTTTTTTCCCAAAACTTTGAGTAATTTGCTGTTACCACTGGCACCTAAATGGTCCCACAGCATGATGCTACCACTGCCATGTTTGGCAGGTTTGAAAGCTTCACTTAGACAACATCTACCAGCAAGTATTTCAATTTTCTCTTGTATGACCATACAACTTTTCTGCAGAGGGCTTGTCCATGTGGGCTGCTGTAAACTTTAATCAAGCTTAAAAGTGTCACTTTTGGTTTGTTTTCTCTATATTCATAGTGAAACATGCTTCTGATTATCCCTAAATATCTGAACCAATTAGTTTTGTTATCTGAACAATCGAATGTTCCAACTGGAAAATTATCCAAGACTAATCAGGCTGCCACCATCAAACCAGCATCTTTAGGGGCTTTAAGTTAATTCCATTTATGCCCATGGTAAGTTTGTGTATACTTTAACCAGTACAGTGTGCATTTAAAACAATATTAGCAGAAAATTAAACTCTCTTTTGAAATTTTATTATGTGTACATGTCTAAAAAGGTATTTCAACTCCACTCGTGGACTAAACTCTCCCTGAACTTTGTTTAGCAGGTTGTGGATACAGTCGCTTCAGGTCATTTCTTCCTCAGGATTTCAACAGTTTAGTCATGAATCCTTTTTTTTTTTTTAAACTGCATGCCTTGCTATTTTTCTCTGCCCGTGGCAAGTGCAGCTTTACTGTTTGGTTAGATTGAACCTCGGCAGCATAGAATCAATCTCACAAGATGTTTTATTTTTATAATTATAAGTAATATTATTTTGAGCAATGTCCACATCTGAAACTGCAGTAAATATCAAACCCTTATTGCAAGTCAGCATTCAGTCTCAGCAGTGAATGCTAGCAAGACTAGAAATGACTGCATTGTCATATTGAACATAAACGGAGAAACACAACTTTTTCCACTTATAATATGGTATTTATCCTGTACAATCCAAGTGAAAACAAACAACTCTATTGGAAGAAAAAAAAAACGAGTAATAACCTGACAGCATAAGTGTCCACACCCTCACACTAATAGTTTGTTGAGGGATATTTTAATTAAATTTTTACATTCAGTCTTCTTTGATATGAGTCTCTCAGTAAACCACATCTGGACAAAATGTTGCCCAAATCGATCAGATTGTCAAATGAAAAAACAGATTCTCTGTTAAGTTTAGTTCTAGGCTCTGGCTTGGCCATTCTACAACTTTAATTTTCTACTCATTAAGTCGTTTTTATGAGGATTTGGACAAGAAATGAGAGCCCTCTTCATCTTCAGCTTTCTAGCAAATACTTTAAACGTTTTAAATCAAAACTGACTGCTATTTGGAGCTGTTCATCATTTCTTCCACCTTGGTAAAACCCAAGCTCCATCTGATAAAGTAACCCCAGACACCACCATATGTCACTGTGGGTTCGGTGATCCTCAGTGTTGTTTTATTCCCAAAGATTCCTCTTGCAATTCTTGCTTTAATAATTTTAGAGAAATTAGCAGTGGTTGTAATGTGGCTGTTATCTGACATTCTCTCCAATTATTGATGAATGTCTTTGCTGTGCCATTGTATATAAAATATTCAGCAGAACCTTTTGCACTCTTCTCCAGATTAATACCTATGTAGATATTTCTGACCCTTTGTAGCCTTTCCGCAAACTATGCATTCACTAAAGGATGCAAATGTGAAAAAGTCGGAAAAATCAAACGAAGACTGCTGACATTTATTTCAGATTAATCAGAGTAAAAACAGAGATTCAATGCTGAAATTGAATCAGAAGAAGCTTTAACAAAGTATTGTTTTATTTACTTGTATTTCAGTTGGATTGTACAGGGTTTATGTCACATTTAATGTGCAAAAAGTTTTGAAATTATTCATGGCCTCATTTAAATAATAAAAACCTACAATCTTAGTATTGGTGTGTGTACTTGTGTGAACCACTGTACTTAATTGAAACAAACTAATTAGAGCCATTCAATTTTCAGATTTAATTGAAGTAAAGTCTACCAATAAACTGTTTTTGAACATATATATTGCTACTTTGCTATAATAAAGGTGTGAAATTTAGATGGGCTTGAAAGCTTCCCTGTTTGGATTTCTGACATATAAATTATCATAATTTTTATCATTTTTATTCCCTGTTGACGAACAAAATAAACATATAGTTGAGCTTGGAATCACCACAATTTTAACCACACATTTAAATTTCTTATTTTAATTATTGTCAGTGTGAAGTCTGTTTGCAAATGATAATCTGCACGTCTTCAGCAATGATGGGAATAACGGTATTAAAATAAATGGCATTTACTAACGGCGTTACTATTTTCAGTAACGAGTAATCAAACGAATTACTCTTTTCATCGTTACAACACCGTTATCATTACTGACAATTAAATGGGGCACGTTTTAAACTAAAGCTACTCATTGAAGCTCTTGTCATCTGTTGTGGCTCATAGCCACAGGAGCTAAGCTTTTTTTCTTTGGTGAAGGGAGGAGCAAGGGGCGAGACAATCAATTAAGTGATGATGATTGGCTAAGGTAGAGTAAGCTTTCATTCTAAGCCAATCAGAGACAGTGTTCAGTTTACACACAGACCACAAATCCACACAGCAGCCCTGCTCAGGCAAACTAGCAGATGTTAGCTGCAACAATGGCGGGTCTGGAAGGGAAGATTGCGTTTTCAAAGTGGAAATACAGAAACTACTTTATTCTGCTTGAGATAAAAGGCAAGAACGTATATGTGAAGTAAATATTAAAAGTTTGTTGTAAGTACTTGGCTACGTAATTCCACTTTATGCAACTGGCTTGTGAAACCTTGGAAAAAGAGCTAAATTCGTAGACATATTTAAACTTAAAAAAAGTAACGCAATAGTTACTTTCTCTGTTAACTAGTTACTTTTATATCGTAGTAACTCAGTTACTAACTCAGTTAATTTTTGGGAGAAGTAACTAGTAACTATAACTATAACTAATTACTTTTTTAAAGTAACATGCCCAAAACTGGTCTTCAGAAGTCAGTAAATGGCTGTGTTTGGAGCTGCAACATTGACAAAACTGATTGGTTGTCTGCGTGTTTTGAAACCAGACAAATTGGGTATGTGCCGCGACCGGTGAGAGGCTCTGCTGGAGATCAGTAATTATGCAGACATCTTGCCTACAGCTATGTCAGGTCATGTTTTGACAGACATTCCAAAGCAGCTCAGGGATTCACACTGAGTAGTTTGTTCCTTGTGTGTTTGTCTTCATTACCTTTTTTTGTTTTTCTTGTCACTGCAGTCTTCTGCAAACACGTTGAAATGTTTCAAGTTTCCTTTACTGGCAGACAGCTGGTCTCCCTGTAATCTTTGCTCTGCAACAGAATTGTTGCTTAGTGTTTTTTTTTTTTTTTTCAAACTGAACTGAATCCTACTTTCACCATCATTACAGCTATTCTGTATTCTGTTGAACCTTTCCAGGAATAACCTATATTATTCCTTTATTCAGGCAGCAATGAGGCAGAAAAATGCATTTGTTGACCTGTTTTTGTTTTTTTCAAAAATAGATTTTCCTGTAAAAATATGAGGTCACGATACATAAAATGTCATATAATTAGGGCTCTGGCTTTGTTAGAGGACTGTAAGCTAAAAATATCTTGCTTTCGAGTAAAAGCCTGATTGGATTACTGTTATGAATCACACAATGAAATCAGGTGCTTAGGGCAAGCTTACAGTGGCTTGTAAAAATATTAATATCTCTTGATTTTTTAAAACATTTTACCACACTGCAAGCACAACTTTAATGTTTTTAAATAGGGATTTTATGGAATAGAGTACAAAAAGTGTGTAATTATGGAGTAGAAGGAAAATGTCTTGTTAGGTTTGCAGTTGGGCCTTTTTTTATAAACTTGTTGTAATGAACAGAAGATGGCTTTGAAAGACATTTATTGACAGTTTGGTGAAGTAAAATAGATATGAGAGTTGCAGTTTAGGGCTGATCATTTATTTTCCAAATTGTTTTAAACTCACTATGAATATTTTCACTTCTAATAATTTTACACACGAACATCATACAACAAAATACCTTGGTATTTATAGAATGACAACAAAATAAAATGTTAGGTAAAGAGCTTTGAAAAAAAAGTGTATCTGAAGATTTTATTTTTTTAAACTTTTCTAGAAATGTTAAATTTATATATAATGGCATCTTCATTTGAATAAACCTCAGCATTTGTGTAATAATACCGTTGAAGTGGTCATTATACCAAAGTATTTACAATATAGAATATATATACAATATGTGATATACAGGTGCATCTCAATTAGAATATCATAGAAAATAGTTAATTCATTTCCATTCAATCATCTTCATTGTCTATACCCACTTAAGGCACCTATCTCCAGCTGCCATTGGGCAAGAGGCAGGGTACACCCTGGACATCATGAGGCAACACAGGACAAACAACAGGAAGAACATGTAAACTCTAAAATTTTTTCAGTAATTCAATTCCAAAAGTGAATAAAACTTTTTCCTTCCAGCTAATGTTCCATTAATATGCTTTGAGACAACATTCTGTGAAAAGCCAGCTACTTTGACCCTTTGTGGCTTACCCTTCTTGTGAAAAGTGTCAGTGACTGTCTTCTGGGTAGGTTTCAAGTCACCAGTCTTCCACAATATTTGAATCGGCCATAACATTACATTTTTATTAAAACTATTTTATGTAATTATGTAATATTTCAATTAAGATCATTTTTTCAGTTTTTGTTAGCTTTAAGTAATAATTATCAAAATAAACAGAAATATATGCTTGAAAACTATTACTCTGCCTATAATTACTGCATATGAGTTTCACTTATTGAATTAAATTACTGAAATAAATTTTTATGATAATACTGTAATTTCCTGAGATGCAGCCATATATGGAATTTGATTTAAAGATGCTTTGTGAAATCTTTTTGTAAAGAGTTGACTTTTTTCCCTACCCGCCAATAAGTTATTTCTGTAGGAGTCAGCAACTCTGTTTATATTATTTTACTCTTACAAAGCTCCAAGTGTGCAGCTCTCAACACTTACCACATCAGCAGTTTGCACACTTCGAGTCTCATACATTAAACATAGTTTGTTTTCTTACGTAAGGATGTGTCACAGGAGCCATGTTTGCGAAATCCAGCTTCATTCAGTCTTTAGAAAAGCATTGACTCGTGTTTTTTTCTTTTTTGTTACAGGTTTGCGTTTTAATGCAAGTTTATTGTGTTTCACATGTAAAGTGTTTTTAACATTTCAGTTCTGACAAATGCCAAAAAGAAAAAAAACAAAAGTCTTGTAGGATATTTACCCGATGTTTTGCTAAAGATGTTTATGATGCAAACAGAAAAGCTGCAGGAGACAGACTGAGCAGACGATGATTCATATCACAATCTGTTTTCTGTTTCTCAAAAATATGTTTGTGCAGCACTGTATATACACTGCTCAAAAAAATAAAGGGAACACTCAAATAACACATCCTAGATCTGAATTAATGAAATATTCTCATTGAATACTTTGTTCTGTACAAAGTTGAATGTGCTGACAACAAAATCACACAAAAATCATCAATGGAAATCAAATGTATTAACCAATGGAGGCCTGGATTTGGAGTCACACACAAAATTATAGTGGAAAAACACACTACAAGCTGATCCAACTTTGATGTAATGTCCTTAAAACAAGTCAAAATGAGGCTCAGTATTGTGTGTGGCCTCCATGTGCCTGTATGACCTCCCTACAACGCCTGGGCGTGCTCCTGATGAGACGGCGGATGGTCTCACAAGGGGTCTGAGGATCTCATCTCGGTACCTAATGGTAGTCAGGCTACCTCTGGCGAGCACATGGAGGGCCATGCGGCCCTCCAAAGAAATGCCACCCCACACCATTAATGACCCACTGCCAAACCGGTCATGCTGAAGGATGTTGCAGGCAGCAGATCGCTCTCCACGGTGTCTCCAGACTCTGTCACATCTGTCACATGTGCTCAGTGTGAACCTGCTTTCATCTGTGAAGAGCACAGGGCGCCAGTGGCGAATTTGCCAATCCTGGTGTTCTCTGGCAAATGCCAAGCGTCTTGCACGGTGTTGGGCTGTGAGCACAACCCCCATTTGTGGACGTCAGGGCCTCATACCATCCTCATGGAGTCGGTTTCTAACCGTTTGTGAAGACACATGCACATTTGTGGCCTAATGGAGATCATTTTGCAGGGCTCTGGCAGTGCTCCTTCTGTTCCTCCTTGCACAAAGGCGGAGGTAGCGGTCCTGCTGCTGGGTTGTTGCCCTCCTACGGCCTCCTCCACATCTCCTGGTGTACTGGCCTGTCTCCTGGTAGTGCCTCCAGGCTCTGGACACTACGCTGACAGACACAGCAAACCTTCTTGCCACAGCACGCATTGATGTGCCATCCTGGATGAGCTGCACTGCCTGAGCCACTTGTGTGGGTTGTAGAGTCCGTCTCATGCTATCACGAGTGTGAAAGCACCACCAACATTCAAAAGTGACCAAAACATCAGCCAGAAAGCATAGGTACTGAGAAGTGTTCTGTGGTCCCCACCTGCAGAACCACTCCTTTATTGAGTGTGTCTTGCTAATCGCCAAAGATTTCCCCCTGTTGTCAATTCCATTTGCACAACAGCATGTGAAATTGATGGTCAATCAGTGTTGCTTCCTAAGTGGACAGTTTGATTTCACAGAAGTTTGATTTTGTTATATTGTGTTGTTTAAGAGTTCCCTTAATTTTTTTGAGCAGTGTACTTGGGCATGTCAGCAATGATATAATTCTAATGTAAAGTAAGGTTAGTGTTAAACATCATGGTCACCAAATGCAAAGTTTGTGTGATAAATGGCTTTTTCCCTCCAACTGCATGTCTTATTACTTCATCTAAGAATGGACCAGCATCTACTGAATATTTCTTTGTATTGATTGGTTCCTAGAACTATTATCATTCAACATGATGGCGTTAAGTAATAATTGTATTCTATAACAATGACTGATCCTTATAGTACAAGAACAGGATTTGGAACATTGCTAAACATCAAAACACTGATTGAAACTATATAATAATTATTTTTTAACTACATTTGTTATAAATATTTTAATTTCTTTATCAGCAATAAAACCCCGCCAATATTTTTTGGAGATTTGAAACTGTTCCTCTAAGCTTACCGTCTTTAAACATGCCTCTCTGTGACTCCATATTTGTTGCTAATGGATTGTTGTCTGAAGCATTTCTGCAATAAACACATTTTGAGGCATATTTAACTTCGCAGGGATTAATTTCCTCTGTGGCAACGAAACAGTTAACGTGTGCCAGAAGAGTGCACCTGCGGGTTATTGTACAGTCTTAATGTTCTGCAGGTGCAATTTAAGAAATGTGAAAAAAAAACTTCAATTCTTGAACAAGATGATGTTCAGGCCTCTAAAATAAAACCACAAGATGAAGATGAAACTTTTCATAAAAAAAAAATTGCTGCATTTTTCCTGTGTGGGTTCAAAGTGAGTTTAGCTTTGATATCGTCAAACCTACATACAATGCCTTACAAAAATTGAACCTTTTTAATATTGTCATGGTAAAGCTACAAACTTCAGTGTATTTTATAACGATTTTATGTGATAGACCAACACAAAGTAATGTGTTTGTCTATCATGCAAGGCTGTCAGGTGTGGCCTATGGTAACTCTGGAGTAGTTGTTAAAGAGTAGCGGCTCAGGTGGGAGAGTCTATTGACAGGACCACTATTAGTCATGCACTTCTGGCCATTATGGAGGAGCGGCAAGAAGAATGCCAATGTTAAGAGAGTCCTATTTGCAGTTTGGATACAGCAAACATGTAGACGAAGATTAACCTATATGTTGGGGAAAACTAACACTGCAAATCACTCCTGAAAACACCATCCCCATGGTGAAACATGGTGGTGGCAGCATCATGCTGTGGAGATGCTTTTTTTTGGCAGGGACAGTGAAGCTGGGTTTACAGAAAGATGGATATAGCGCGGTCCGTGGGAGAAAACAGGACAACAGGGAGGCCTAGTGGCAAGACTTGAAAAGTGAGGTTAATAGATGCTATCCGCCCAGTCTAACCGAACTTTCTGTTTCATTTAGCCTGACACATAAAATCTCAGTGAAACGTTTTAAGGTTTGTTGTTGTATGGGGACAAAGTATGAAACGTTCAAGGAGTGTAAATACTTTGCAAGGTACTGTAAAACTGTAAGGAAGAATCCAAAAGATCTAAGTTTAATTTATAAATTTAATTCTTAAACCGAAGGCTCTGTCTCATTTTTTCAATGTATTAAGGTTTACTTCTTCCACCAGCACGCCCTGTGAGAAATCAAAGCAGGATCCTGCACATTTTCCCTTTGCCACAGCTTTGTCTTCACATTCTAATCTGTACGATCTGTTTTGATAAGACCTCGAGCAGCATTTAGGGAGGAAAAGAAGATATGGTGGCTGCCTTCCAGCTGCAGCAGTGCTGGACACCTTTTAACAGAGCAGAGACAGACTAATGACACCCCCCCCCCCCCAATCGATGCTGTCACAGCATGTTTTCTCTGCACTGAGCGTCAGGAGATATCCAAGTCTGCTGTGATAAAACATGTGTAACTGCAGGCAGTTCAGGAGTAGCTATGATAGTGGGACAATGGTGATGGTGATCGTTTATTTATACAAGTCGACTTTGGATTCCTGCTTATTCTTTTAAATTTTCAAGAATATTTCAATTGTTAATTAGGTTTATTGTGCCAATAGTTGAAATATTTTGATTTTGTTTTAACTAGGTGTGCACGATATATTTGCATCAGCATTAGTATCGACCATTGTCGTTTATTTTTTAACATATCGGTATTGGTCCAACAGGCAAAACTGGGCCGATACTGATAACCAATGTTTATATACATTTTCTTTTTGTTTCTGTATGTGTTTTGGAAGGGGAGAGGGTGGGCCATGTGGTATTTGTTTGGGCACGTGACAGTGATGGTGATGCAGCACAGGATTCTGGGATGTTTAACTGAAGCAGAGAAGCAATGTCAGTGGTGTGGTTGTTTTTTGTTTTTTTTTAACAGTGCCGAAAGGGTAGGGAAATATATAAAATATACTGTATATAGTATTGGTAAATATCGGTTATCGGCCATAACAGCAATGATGAAGTTTTGACGAAAATTCAATCCGGAAGACTCCCTCCTACCTCAGCTGGTCCAATGGCTCCTCCATGCGTCTCCGCCCATCCAATCAGCGTCAAGTCCGCACCTTCTCTTCAGCCAATCATCTCCAAGACTTCGCTTTAAAGATCCTCATCGGCAAGAATCTCTCGCTCTTCCGCTGAGCTTTGACCCACCTCCTCCCCATCTCCTCCTTCTGGACTCCCAAATACCCGATCCTTCCAGCCTCCACTCCACCACCAGTCGGATCCCGGGAGGAAGACATCTCTAAATTAATCCTAAAAATTCTCATTCAAGCCCTCATCATTCGCAGCGTTCAGGTCTTCCCCCTGGGTCTGAGCGCCAAAGAAATGTGTATAAAAAATAAACTTTTAATAGCCTTTCTTTGTGTTTTCCATTTGTGAGTCTTACAGGATTTAATTAATATTGGCCCATATTTTCATATTACGGTTCTCTGGAATTCCCTTCCTCAACACCTCAGATTAGTTTCAACATTGTCCAGCTTTAAAAGCAAATTTTAAACATATCTATTTTCTCTAGCCTTTAGCTCGGCTCATGTTTTCATGTTTGGTAATCCTTATTTTTCCTTTTTTTTTTTCCTTTATTTTATTTTCGATTTTACGATGCTTGTCTTAGGTTAAATTTCTTACTGACTTGATCAACGTTTTACCTTCTAATACGTTTTATGCTGCATTAAGCAACTAGTGACACCAATTATATTACGGCCATAGACAACCTGAATGCATGGTGCCTAAATGTTTAAATAAAACTTATTGCAGTCCAGGCAGTTCTTTGCCATATGCATATTTCATACAGTGATAAATGTACAAAATATTGTGCCATAGTTTAAAGTAATCATTTAGTTTGAGCAACGTCTTACTTCTGACTGGAAGTAATATTAACGTTTTGGAGTCCTGGCGGAAATCTCCTAAATCTGATCTGTGGAGAGAGCTAAAGATTAGGATGATTGCAAGAGTGCTTCCAAACTCAACAACCTGGAGCTCAACACGAAAGATAAATCATCAGACTACTTGTGGGAACATGCAAAAAGCTGGTCAGCCATTGTTACAAGGATTTGACTGCTAGAATGAGAATAAAACATTTTCAATTGATTCTTGAGAAGGGTTGCAAATCATTTTTGGAATGCAAATATTTATTAAAATGTAAATTAAAACAAGTTAGTTTTTGTTAATTGAAACAAAACTTCATGATTCATTGAGAATAAATATTGATATAAATCTGTTAGGGCTATGAATAATTCTGGGCTTTTCTATAAGAAGAAAAACCTTTCTGTAAAATGCCATTCTTTCACGTTTTAGATTAATTCTTTCTCATGACTCTTGAATTTCAGTCAGTATCTAAATACACATTAGAAGTGTGGTAAGGTATTTTCTTTTTCAAACATGAAATTTGGCAATAGGTCAAAAGAAATGAAATTATTGTCTTATTTTACTATCCTTACTGAATTATGGTAGTGATATATACATTTATTCATTCTTTTAAATACAAGGCATTGACCACTGGACACAAAGGCTTCTAGAAAACCGCAATACTCTTACTTAGACCTGGGTGTGTTATACACTTGAGTTGGGCGGGCTGGTTTTGTCCTCCAGCACACTCAAGCACTGGCATGTTTTATTTAAAAAAGCTATTCCAGGTAAGTGCTCCCAGCACTAATTCCCTCTATCCAGACCAAGAGCCCAGGCTGAATTTGGAAACAAAAACATGTTTAATAAATATGCTGTCTCTTCCACTTTAAGTCAGAAAGAGACAAACATCACCTGAATCTGAGAGAGCAGGAATGTAAATGTGAAGAATGAAGAGGTGCAGCAGCCTGCAGATGTTCTGACTCTATTTTAACCTGCATTATGCAGGTCAGAAATCTGAGGTCTTGTGTCTTTTTAGGTTTTAATGTTTCTGTTTTTTAGGCTTTTCCTTTTTTTTTTATTATGGTTGATGTGTATGTTATATTGTGTATGTATTCTTGAGGTGCACACATGATAAAATGTCGAAGTCTAAAAAAAAAGAAGGGAGAAATTATGCATTTATTATGTTTCCTCTAAGTCAGTGTAGCTTCTCATCTGTTTTAAATACAGATTTGCTCCCAAGTTTATTAAAATTACTTTGCTAGCTTATTATCTTCTTAGTGAAGTGTCAATTTAGCCTTTGTTTTCTGTATAAGAATAATAAATGAATAATTTCACTTTCTATGCAAGCTTTTTAATCTTATCTTAATAAATCTTATCTACTTTAAATAACAATTTTATCTTTGTATTTGTTGTTAAATGTATACTTATGTGTATTTTACTTCTTTTTTTTTTACAAATTGCCTTTTTTGTATTAACCTAACTGTTATTAGTTTTAGAAAAATCTTGAAATAAATTTTCATGAATCAATTTCAAATTATTGTCTTTTTGTTTTTAGTTCTCTACAAAGTGTTGTGTTCATTTGCATTCAGCCCCCATGAGTCAATGCTTTGCAAAGCCTTCTTTGATGCATTTACAGCTGCAACTCTTGGGGCGAGTCGCCACCAGCTTTGCACTTATTAGGACAGATTTTTTTTGCATTTTTTCCTTTAGAGTGAAAGTATAATTAATGTTTAGTCAAACTGGATGGAGAGCATCTGTGAAAAAAAGCAGATTATCAATTATATTTTGGATTGGACTTTGACTGGGTCACATGGCACATGGATATGCTTTGATGTTTACCACTCCTATGTAGCTTTGGCTGAATAAGTCTTGGAGTGACTCCATCTCATCTTCTTCATACGTCACCTGTTGTTTAATACAAAGCAGTCAGCAGGAAAGTAAGAATGTGTCTCTGTTTTGATTTTTTCATCTTTGTGACTCGGGGGGTAAATGAAACCCTCATCAAGCTAGGTTCATGAAGCGGAAACCGTTGCTGTGCGGCATAGGCTAACTGCCAACGTGGCGCACCAGAAGACTGAAGATGCAGGAGATTGCAGTGTGGTGTGAACTAGTGGGCCACATATTGCTTAAACCACAGTTGAGTGTTCTGCCACAAACACCGAGATGGCTGTAGCAGTCAGTTTACTGGGATCACTTGAATCATGGTGGTGGGACAGTGAGGGTCTTTTCATCTGTGTGCCATTCACATTGTATGAAATGGTTGGTTGTAAATAATGACTTGAGTTGCTTTTAGAGGGAGAGTATGTTGGTTGAATCACTCACAATAAGGAAGTAAAGAAAAGAAAAGAATCAAAAGCATAGTTGGCCTTTTCTAACTAGTATTTTTGTTGATTGCCAGACAAACTAGAAGGTAAAATCTGAGCGTTTACATTAAATTCGACTTACAGTGTGGTATTCTGGTTTTAATTTGTGATTTTTTTTAAAGATCATGATTTTTCCTTCCATTTCAGTCGTACACTTTGTGTTGGTCTATCACATAAAATCCCAATGAAATACATTGAAATCTGTGGTGGTAATATGACAAAATATGATAAAGGTTCAAGGGGTCTACATACTTTTACAAATCATTGTATGCAGAAGGCTTTCTTCTCCTGGTAGGTTTTATTTTTCCTTTTATTTATCCTAACAGTTCAAATGAATTGGGCCTAAAAACAAATAGTTGCTTTTCAGTTTATTTCCAAATGCAGTAAGAACTTGTACTGTATTTTGTTTGTTTTTCTTTATAGGAAAAATGTCCAACATCCGAGCCATCAGGAAGATGCAACAGCTGAATAACTTGGTTGCGATGGTGACAGAACTAGCCAGGCCAGGAGACACAGTTGTGGATTTCTGCAGTGGAACGGTACTAATACTCATCCACCAGTCTATTAAACTATGCACACATGATGCTCCATCTGACTATAGCCACATTAGATGCCGCTTCATTAGTGGCCATTTGAAATGGAGCAATCCCTCGCATTTGCTGGTACCTGTCATTTCCAGGCAGATAGATTTTATTGTTAGGTCATGCACACAAGCTGAAAGCACGCACTAAGAGCAGCTCTGCTGCAAGGATTTTTCGAAAGATCATCAGAGTTCATGTCTAGTGTATTATGTGTCCTTTCCATGTGCTTTGTGCTTATGTTGTACATTTCTGTTTTCTTTATTTTATTCTTGTCACAGGGTCATGTGGGGATTGTTCTGGCGCACACACTTCCAGATTGCCAGGTAAAGCATGTAAATGTATATGTGTGCGTGCTGCTTAATACTGCATGTCTATAGGTTAAATAAAACTAGTCAGAAAAAGCTGTATTTTTTTGTTCTCCATACTGATACAAGTCATTTAAGAATAGGCATTTGCCTATACTGAGTCCCAGTTCAATTCTTGAAATCAGAGCCACGTCTTTGTTTGAAATCTCAGCTTTGGGTGCAGGCAAATAACACATTTTATAGATATTTTGTCCCAACAGCAGTTTCTACAGGATAGGTTTTTGTTTCCAAACATATATTAGACAAACTGGGAGGAGCAGCAGCCAATACAGTCTCTCACCCAATTTAAATGCCATTTTGAAGGGAAAAAAAGCACCTCCATTTTTTGGGATTTGTTAGATCCATTTTTTTTACCACACTTTTTTCTTCCAGTTAACTTTCCATTAATATGCTTGGATTCAACACATAACCAGCTCCTTTAGGAATGAGCTTTTGTTGTTTACCCTCCTTGTGAACACTATTCATGACTGTTTGATGAACCAACTGTCAAGTCACTGGTGTTCCGGATGATTGTTTCATGATTGTTTAGGCAATAACTTAACCTTTCCTTTATTTAATGGTCTTCTATAAAATTCAAATCATATCCTAATATGATAATACTATTTAAGTCATATCCTAATTCATTGAGATACATCTATCCGGATTTGGAAGCCTTGGGCTCTAGAGTTTGTGTGGCTGCATATAAAACCCCAGACAGTATCAGAAACTCAGCTTAGTCACATACCATTTAATTAAAAAATGTCCTAATCAGGACTTCAAGCTCATAAATACAATTGGATTGAAACTTGGCAAAAATATTTGACAGTGTTTTTCTTTCACTTTTCAGTGTTCAGAAGTAAGGAATTTATTTTTGTTTTATCAAAACACATTGTTACTGATTACATCCTCTTTATATGAAACATCCTAATTGTCTGACTACATCACTGCTGATTCCAGCTGTTTTAAAAAATATTACTGTTTTTAGTCTTTCCTATTTTAATTGCAGATCATCCTCATAGAAAACAAAGAGGAGTCTTTGGTTAGAGCCCAACGTCGCAGCTCTGAGCTCGACCTGAAAAACATTGGCTTCCTTCAGGCTAATTTGGATTACTTCACTGGACCATTTCAGATTGGGGTAAGTGACAAATGTAAAAAAAAAAGAAAAAGAAAATCAGGTTTTACACCAGTTGTGTAACTTACTGATAGTACAACCAGAAAACAACAAACAGATCTGAAACAATTGTATAACAAAACAAAAAAGTTGCCACCTAAAGGCAGAAAAGGGCTGTACACATACACAGCCTTCGGATAAAACTGACATTAGCATATCTGTCAAACGCTTGAATACATTGGAGGGTTAAAGTTTGATTTTGTCCTGGGGCGCGTTTCTGCTCTTCATGGGTTCTCAAATTGAAATCTTGAGAATTTTCTGTATGAACAGGAACAACTTTCAGTGAGTGCATGCATTCTTTGAAACACCATTGTAACCGCTGACTTATCACATGCCTGCTACATTTGGTTAATTATTTTGATGTACAGTAGTTGCAAGAAAAGATGTTCTGTAACAGCTTATCTACAGTGTTTTGTATGTCATTTATACTTGTAAGAAGTATACAGCCACACACTACATAAAGATAAGATAGAGATGGGAATGTTTCACTACATTGTCATAAACACAGACTTTAAATGTCAGCAAGTTTCCTTTAAGTCCCCTTCGCTTCACTGGAATAATGCGTCTTTTTTTTGCTTTTGCAAAATGGAGTTTTAGTCAGATAATAAATAACAAAGGTAGTTGTCAGGGTTAAGCAATCAGCTCAGTTTGGTCCGTTCAAAATTACTGTGAGTTTGCTTTATTAGGCACCTGTCATGCTACTCATCTTTGCAAAGTACCGTGTAATTATGTCTCTGGAAATGTGTCCACATTAAATTCAGTTGCTTGCTTATGTTTAGTGTAGCTCCCTCTTGTTTGGTAAATATGTGTTGTTTTGTACAGCCAGTTACAGCAACGTAAAAAACAGAGTTGGGTGAAGCCTCAGATGATGCATACACTTTGTGCTGCTTTTTGCCCAGGCTAATCCAATTGAATCTAAATACAGGCATGAATGCAGTCTAGACAAAAAAGATTTGTTTGGACAGCCTCTGAAGGTGAGAATGATTATTAATGAAGTGGACACAATTTAAAGTAAGGCAGATGGCAATTTTCTCTGAGTTTAACTTAATTTTACTTATTTACTTTTTACTATTTTTACTATTTATTTACTTATTAATCTATTCTTGTAGGGACTAGTGTTCAGTGTTTACAACCCTAGGAAATGTACCTCAAGGTCAGGCTGTACAATGCTCGGAAATTGTAAAAAACTCCATCTCAAACTCGACAGAGCTCAGTTTGCCACCACAGCACCTGGACACCTTGTAGTTACTCAGCAAACCATGATATCATCGGTACACCAAAGTGTTCTAAAGTCTTAAATTGATATTCTTAAGTGAGACTTTAAGAGACCTGTGCATAAACAAATACAAACGTCAATTACCTGGAAGAGAACTGAATGATATTCAAATAGAAACTGAGTAGTTCAGCTTTTTTATTGCTACAAATGTTGAATCATGACATGTGCTTGTCTTTCTTGTAACTGTTTCTTGTCGGGTATCAATCCAGTTTCAGAAGAACCAGAACTTTTTTTTCACCAGAAATAATAGGAATTAGAAAGAGCTTTGGTTTCAATTCATGACTGCCTAGGGACCCATTATGTTTGACTAGAAACAAATGACATTGATAACTCTAACTGACAACATATGGTTTTTCTGAGCAGTCTAGTCAGACGTTTTTTCGCACAGTCATGGATTCTTTGCACATGAGGCAGATATGTGTACATGTGCAGTACATTTGTGCGTGTCATATTTAAGAATGAATGACAGAGGCTTTATTCAGCCTTTTTTTTATCTACAGACTTCAGTTTAACTTCCTTTGCAGGTGAACAGTACCTTGAAGAAGCCACTCATCACAGTAGGTTTAACTACTTTATGCATTATAAATGGTGCCATTTTTAGTCATGTTCAGTTCTGCATGTTAATTATCTGGAAACCTTTTTTTAGTGTCTGCTCCTCCAGGCTGACGTTACACAGAACAGGTGCTAAGTTACAGCAGGGTGAATTAACATTTTGGGCACATATAAACACATACAGTTGAAAAAAGATATTTACATCCATTGTATAAAAGGTTACTTAGCCATTTCTTCCTCACAGTATGACATTAAAAGTTTGACATTTTAAGTCAGGATTATTTCCATTTACTAAATAACAGAATAATGAGAGAACATTTTAGCTTTTTTTCTTTTTTAATGTCAAATGTTTTCATATATTTCATATCATTACCTTTTAAACTGTCTAAGTTAGATCAAACCCTTTGGGTTTCCTTCCACAAGCGTCTCACAATGGTTTGTTGGAATTTGGCCCATTATTCCTGACAGAATGGTGTAACCAAGTCAGGTTTATAGGCCATCTTGCTTACACTGAGCTTTGCCCACACATTTTCAATGTTTGAGGCCAGGACTTTGTGATAGTCACTCCAAAACATTAGCCCCTTTTTAATTCATCCTTTGTTTCTGTGATCTACACATGTTTTTTATGCCTAGCGAACAACAGAAAGGTCCGTGATCTTCAGGTTTCTGTCTGATGTGAGGAATTTGTTGCTCTACAGAATCTGATTCAGATAACATGTTGATGATGGTGCACAACAACTTTGCTTAAACCACTGAATGGATTTGAAAAATGCTTTGAGAGATCACGCTGTTGCCTTTGGTAGTCTTGCAAACCCGTCTTGCTCAGGTGAACATCATGAGTGAATGCCACATTTGTTTGGTTCCTCATCTCAGAGCATGCTGTTGAAAGCACACAGGGCCCTTAATCTCGACAGATCAACTTGTGTGATAGGAAAGGACAAAGTGATTCATAATGGGGGATTCGTGGTAGCATGTTTGTTGCAGAACTATGATCTTAAGGGATCTACTGACTACCACCCTGTAACAGATTTTGGTAACCCTGTTGTGCCCACAGTTTATCTTACTGGCCAATGTCTTGAGATGTTGCTTTCCATCTATTTTGTAAAGGGCATCGGTCCCTCATGTAGACAGACACCCCCTAAAGATGATGTGCTGTCCTGTATCTTCACAGTTGAAATGCTGTTCCTAGACTTGTACGCTTCACTTTTTCCCTCCAAATATAACATCAGACCACAAGATATGTCTCCAAAAATTAAGGTCCTTGAGTGCATTTGCAAACTCTAAACTGGCTTTTTATGTTGCTTTCAGACTATTCAACTCAATTCAGTTTATTTATATAGCGCCAATTCACAACACATGTTGTCTCAAGGCACTTCACAAAAGTCAGGTACATACATTCCAATTAATCTTAATCAATGAACAGTGCAGTCAGATTCTGTTATTTATTCAAATTGGATAAAAAGTTTTTCTATCTAAGGAAACCCAGCAGATTGCATCCAGTCAGTGACTTGCAGCATTCACTCCTCCCGGATGAGCATGTAGAGACAGTGGACAGTCACTGGCGTTGGCTTTGCAGCAATGCCTCATACTGAGCATGCATGTAGCGACAGTGGAGAGGAAAAACTCCCTTTTAACAGGAAGAAACCTCCAGCAGAACCAGGCTCAGTGTGAGCAGCCATCTGCCACGACCGACTGGGGGTTAGAGAGAACAGAGCAGAGACAGACAGAGAAAAAAAAGGACTGATCCAGAAGTACTTTCAATGGGAAGGAAAAGTAAATGGATGTAGCTCCTTTAGTCGTTTCACCTAGAAAGAAGGAACAGATAAAATCTGAGCAAGTTTTCAAGTTTAGAGTCTGAAGAGAGCACATATAGTTAGTTACAGTAAAAGCTCAGTCACTAGCTATGTCTAGGAGAGAGAAAGGGTTAAACACTGAAAGACAGGGCCATGTGGATCATCGGTAGAGGGTCAGCATTAGGTTGTTGCCAGCAGAAGCTTGGAGGATTCCCCTCTCCAGAAAGGTGTCACAGGTAGACACAGAGTCAGGCCAGGTGTAGCTTCTAGGAAGAGAAAAGAGAGAGAACAAATTTAAAAGCTGAAATAACAGCAAATAATACAAAATTGAAGAGTAGTGTGAGAATGTAGCGAAGAGGGTAAAGGTGGTCATTATGTCCTCCAGCAGCCTAAGCCTATAGCAGCATAACTACAGAGATAGCTCAGGATAACCTAATCCACTCTAACTATAAGCTTTATCAAAAAGGAAAGTTTTAAGCATAGCCTTAAAAGTAGACAGTTTGTCCATCTAGAGCCCACTGATGGTCATTGTTATACTAAAAACCACAACGATTGGGATACCTCTCTCTGTCAGATTGACCATTACTATTGGAAAAGAGAGGGGGTCATACAGGTAGCAGAAATGGAGGGTGTGTTTGCACCTCAACCACAACTGAGCCGGTTTAGGCTAAACCTGACTCCCCCTCACTCCATTCAACAAGGGGAGAAGAAGACGGAGGTAAAATAAGGAAGATAGCTTAGGATAACCTAAGCCACTCTAACTATAAGCTTTATCAAAAAGGAAAGTTTTAAGCCTAGCCTTAAAAGTAGACAGGGTGTCCGCCTCACGGACTAAAACTGGGAGCTGGTTCCACAGGAGAAGAGCCTGATAACTAAAGGATCTGCCTCCCATTCTACTTTTAGAGACTCTAGGAACCACCAGTAAACCTGCAGTCTGAGAACGAAGTGCTCTGTTAGGAACGTATGGAACAATCAGATTTCTGATGTATGATGGAGCTAAATCATTAAGGGCTTTATATGTGAGGAGGAGAATTTTATAATCAATTCTGGATATAACAGGGAGCCAATGAAGGGAAGCTAAAGTAGGGGAAATATGATCTCTCTTTTTAATTTTCATCAGAACTCTTGCTGCAGCATTTTGAATCAGCTGAAGGCTTTTAACTGCATTTTGTGGACATCCTGATAGTAAAGAATTACAATAGTCCAGCCTTGAAGTAACTAATGCATGGACTGGTTTTTCAGCATCACTCCTGGACAGGATATTTCTAATTTTGGCAATGTTCCGGAGATGAAAAAAGGAAATCCTAGAAACCTGTTTAATATGGGATTTAAATGACATGTCCTGGTCAAAAATAACACCAAGGTTTTTTACTTTATTATCGGAGGTCAATTTAATGCCATCCAGATTAAGTGATTGACTTAGTAGTTTCTTTTTTAAAGACTCCGGTCCAAAGACGACAACTTCTGTCTTGTCTGAATTTAGAAGCAGAAAATTTCAAGTCATCCAAGTTTTTATGTCTTCAAGACATGCTTGTAGTCTATCTAACTGGTTGGGCTCATCAGGATTTATGGATAAGTAAAGCTGAGTATCATCAGCATAACAGTGAAAATTTATTCTATGCTGCCTGATAATTTTACCTATTGGAAGCATATATATAGTAAAGAGAATTGGCCCAATTACTGAACCCTGTGGGACTCCACAATTAACCCTGGAGTTTAAAGATGATTTATCATTTACACGAACAAACTGGAATCTGTCAGACAAATAAGATTTAAACCAGCCTAGCGCTGTTCCCCTGATCCCTACAGCATATTCCAGCCTTTCTAAGAGAATACTATGATCGATTGTATCAAATGCAGCACTGAGATCTAAGAGGACAAGAACAGACACAAGTCCATTATCTGAGGCAATAAGAATATCATTAGTGACTTTCAGCAGAGCTGTTTCAGTGCTATGATGAGCTCTGAAACCTGACTGAAACTCTTCAAACAGATCATTGCTGTGTAAATTCTCACACATTTGATTGGCAACTATTTTCTCAAGAATTTTAGATAAGAATGGAAGATTGGATATCGGTCTGTAATTTATTAAGTCCTCTCGATCAAGCGAAGGTTTCTTAAGCAAAGGTTTAATTACAGCTACCTTAAAAGCTTGTGGTACATACCCATTTACTAAAGATAAATTAATCATATCTAAAATGGGGCTAGTCAGGAAGCTCCACAGGATCAAAACAGTCCAAACACAGATCAGGTTCTACAGTTACTTCCAATGTTGTCTCACTTGTTGAGGATGAAGTAATCATCTTTGGGAGTATGTCAAAGATTTTCTTTTTAATATAATAAATTTTATTTTGGAAGAATCCCATAAAGTCTTGACTGCTAAGAGCTGAGGGAATGGATGGCTCAACAGAGCTATGACTCTGTGTAAGTTTAGCAACTGTACTAAAGAGAAACCTAGGATTATTCTTGTTCTCTTCTATTAAGGATGAGAAATAAGCTGTTCTGGCTTGGTGAAGTGTCTTTTTATACAACAGTAGGCTATTTTTCCAGATTAAGTAGTAAACCCTTAGGTGTGTAGGCCGCCATTTTTCCCCTTTTCCCAATTTTCTAACATTGTGCTTTAAAGTACGCAGCTTTGAATTAAACCCAGGGGGCAGCCTCCTATGAAAATTCCCCCTTTTTCAAGGGGGCAGCATTGTCTAATGCACCACACAATGATGAAGTAACACTCTAACAAAAGAATGAATTTGTGAAGGGGGAAACTAAATTTTTCCCTCCACTGGTTTTTCTGTGATAATGAGGAAAATTTAAAAAGGGGAACAGATTTTTTAAAAGGGTTGTTACAGCATTGTCTGATAATGATCTACTATAATGAAATTTTCTTTCAGGTGTGGAGTACTCTGTTAAATTAAACTCAAAGGTTTTTTAAAAAACTGGAGAACATAGGGTTGTGAGAAAAAAATTCTTATTTTTTTACACTCAATGCCGTATGTCAGCACAAAACCAGAGAATGAAGACAAACGGGGTAGGTTTGTTAATGTTTTGGGCAAAGCCAATTAAGTCTAAGATAGCATTAAAGGATATATTTAAGCTATCACTTTTCAGTGTCAACATGAATGTTAAAACCCCCACTAATTTAAATTTATCTGTATTTAACACTAAATCAGTAAAAAAGGTTTTTAAAAAACTGATCTAAAAATTGAGAGTAAGGGCCTGGTGGACGGTACAAAACAACAAACAGAAGTGGTTTTAGTGCTTTGCAATTTGGATGAGGAAAACTAAGGACTAAATATTTAAAAGAGTTGTAGCTATTGATTGGTCTGGGACTAGTCAGTAAATCGGACTGAAAGATGGTTGCAACTCCTCCTACTTGCCCAGTATTTCGAGGAATGTGAAAATTTAAATAATTAGTAGTTGACTCATTTATAGTAACATAATCCTCTTGCTGCAGCCAGGTTTCTGTGAGGCAAAATAAATCAATCTGATTGTCACAAATCAGGTCACTAACTTGCAAAGTCTTTGAAGAGAGAGATCTTAAGTTCAGTAAGCCACATTTAATTGTTTTTTTTTTATTTTTAGTCTGATTTGTGTTTATTTTTATTAGATTTTCCTGATTTCCTATTTTTAGATAATTTTTTAATCTATTAAATTTTGGCCGTGGGCGAGACACTGTCGTAATAGGGTAATGGGTGGGTAGCAGTACAGAAGCTGCAGAGAGGAGTGTTAAACTACGACCCTGCTTCCTGGTCTGAAGCCTGGGTTGTCAAAGGTTTGGAGAACTAATAAATTCGGCCAGATTCCTAGAAAGAAGAGCTGCTCCATCCAAAGTGGGATGGATGCCGTCTCTCCGGATCAGACCAGGTTTTCCCCAAAATGTTCACCAATTATCAATGTAACCCACATTGTTTTCTGGACACCACCTAGACAGCCAACGGTTGAATGACAGCATGCGGCTAAACATGTCGTCACTGGTCAGATCGGGGAGGGGACCAGAGAAAATTACGGAGTCCGACATTGTTTTGGCAAACTTACACACCGAAGCAACACTAACTTTAGTGACCTCCGATTGACGTAACCGGGTGTCATTACCGCCAGCATGAATTACAATCTTACTGTATTTCCGCTTATCCTTAGCCAGCAGTTTCAGGTAGGATTTAATGTCGCCCGTTTTGGCCCCTGGCAGACATTTGACTATGGTCGCTGGTGTCTCTAGTGCCAAGTTTCTGACTATGGAGCTGCCAATTACCAGAGTTAGCTTCTCAGCGGGTGTGTCGCTGAGCGGGGAAAATCTGTTAGAAACGCAGACGGGTTGGTGGTGACCTGTGTGCTGGAATCTAGGACTATGCTTTCTACGTACCGTCACCCAGCCGGCCTGAGACCGCGGCTGCACGGGCTCTGCTGGAGGACTGCTACGGGGAGCTACCCTCAATGGCTCCGAGCTGGCTAAGGGGCCTCGGCTATCTGCTGGTTTTTCAACAGCGTGGAGCCGGGCCTCCAAATTCGACACCCTCGCCTCCAAAGCTACAAAAATGCTACATTCATTACACGTACCATTATCACTAAAGGCGGCAGAGGAGTAACTGAACATCTGACACAGAGAGCAGGAGAGAGTAGACTCAGAGAGAGAAACAGCAGAACGGGTAGCCATGGTGGAGCTAAAGCTAACGCTAAGCTAGCGACCCCTTACCACTACTAGAAAACTGTGTAAGACACGGAGAGTCCCCAAACATTAAATACAGCAACAGAACGTGTGTTTTAACGTGCTTATGTTTTATAACAAGTAATAGATATCACAGTAGAGAGAAATTAGATCAAACGAGTGAGCCTTCACACACCAAACAATTCACCAAGTGCAACAGGAAGTGACGAATACGCCTTACCACGCCGAGGCGTATTCGAGAGAGCCTTCGCACACCAAACAATTCACTAATGGCCTCTTCTCTACTGCCAGCTTCAATCAGCATCTTTACAAGATCTTTTGCATTTGTTTTTAGGTCGAAACTCACATTTTGCACTAATACACTCTCAACTCAGGGACACACAACTTGTCTCTCTCCTGAGCACTGTGATGGCTGGACATCCCGATGATTGATACTTGCATAGTTGTTTGAACAGGTGAATGTGCAACCTTCAGGTATCTGGAAAGTGTAGCCAAGGATGAAACAAACGTGTAGAGGTCCATAATACTCTTCCTGATATCTTGCCTGATTTCCTTTTAAAATTTTCTTGAATTCACATGAGGAAGGAGGTTGTTTAAGGTCTTGCCTTAAAATACAACAAAAAGGTGTGCATCAATTTAACTTAATTGTTGTGAGCTACCCTATTCGAAGCTTACGAAGCCATGACATCATCATCATGCAGTTGTTTAAAGGTAAATTGAAAAAACTTTGGTAATCCTAAATGATTTAGGACAGGACAAACTTTCATCAGATTTCATGTAAAACAGTGCAGAACAGTCAATATATTTAATACAATAATGTAAATATCTTTAACTGTGGAATTGTAATTTTATACTTTCTACCCTACCCATTTATGCCTAACGTTCACCTTAAAAAATATATAACATACCAGAGCTGTCCTAAAAGGTAACATAAACATCCTCGTGTTTCTATCTTTATGAGGACTTTACATTGACTTCCTTTCATTGCCCATTCCTTTATATGGCCTAACTCTAAATCTGACTATTACCAGTACATACCCAACCCTAAACTTAATTCACATCTTAGCCCTAAACCTAACCCCTAACTCAAAAACAGCATGAATAAAGTGAGGACTAAGAAAATGTCCTTACTTTCCAAAAATGACCCTTCTTGATGGTAAGACGGTCCTCTCTTGGCAGCAAACACAAGTACACACACACATTCATAGCTGGTGTTTTTCTATGCTTATGGGGACTTTTCATTAACCTACTTTAATTTTTTTATTCAGTTATATGGCTTATCCCTGAACCTTACCCTAAACCTAATTTAAACCTAACCCAACAACAAACAACAATTTGGTCCCTACAAGGATCAGTGGGTCCTCACAACATAGTATATTTTCAGAAAATGGGTCTCATCATGTAACAAAAACAAACAAACACACACACAACCAATCCATTGAGTTGTTTTTGTTTTGCATTTCTTATTTTGAATCTTCAGGAGCAGAAAGGTTGTGGAGCTTGAAGGTAATTTGGATTTTATTTTAGCCTAATCTTTTATTTTATTGGTTTTCTGGTTGTTTACAATTGATCCTGCCTCTAGATTTATGTTTGTGGGAACAAAATATGTGCTTCATTAAATGTCTTTAGGCTTTATTGGTTTGTAATTAAAAGACTAATGGTATCAGGGATATTTTAAAGAAAAACTTCTAAACGTATAAAAATAACTAAATGCACTTGAAATGCAATTTGGTGGAAAGCTGTGGTGATGATAAATAAGATGATTGCAGGAATTAACTTTTTTAGACATAGATGGATGTGACAGGAGTGATGATTTGAATAAAACAGTTTTTTTGGGCCTCATTATTTCTATGATGTATTTATTTAGTGAATAGAGTGACAGACAGCATTTTAGTCAAAAAGATGGAATAAAAAGAATTAGTTTTACAAGCGCTCTAAGGGCATACTAATTAACGATTTCACCCTTCAGACCCTGCAGAGATGACACTTAACCAATAACATATGCAATAAATAATTTTAAATTAAAGATCATCATTATTCATTTCAAATAGTAAAACTGTCTTTTTGTGACCTTGGAAATGCTTCCATATTGCTCCTTTCACTAATCTTTGACTAATCAACATTAATTATCTGCATAAAACTGATGTTTGTTCACCTTTTTAGTTTGCTTTAGATGTGTGGGTTGTCTCATTAGGTTTTTAACAGCTGCTCTTCTTCTTGAATGGGTTTGATTTAACAATGCCTTTCCCCAGTGACATAAATAAATGTTAGGATTTTTGGTAAATCGATGGAATGCTCTGCTGCTAGTTGTTAGTTTTCTAAATTGAAGTGTATAATTGGAGAATAATGTTATTCTTTTAGTCATTACACAACTTACCCTCTTCAGTGCAAAGTATTTATACTCATTAAACTTTTTGTCATTGTATTTGATTATTTTAAATCTACAAACTAATGTGTTTTATTGAAATTTTGTATGATAAAGCAACACAAAGTAGTATATAATTGTTAAGCAGAAGGAAAAAAGTACACGGTTTTCAATGTTTTTTTGCAAATAAAAATCTGCATTTGTATTGAGCCCATTTTACTCTGATGTCCCTCAGTAAAATCCAATGCAACCAACTGTGTTCAGAAGTTACTTCATTAGTATGTAGACTTCAAAAAATCAGTTGTCAGGTCTCTTTAGATCAGGGATGTGCAACCTGCGGCTCATTTGACCTTCCACAGTGACTCTTAATTACTTTGGCTAAAATGAAGAAGAACCAACAAATGATTTTAAATATAGATATAGCAACAAATTCTGGTTTTAGCAGTTTTTTTGTTTTTTCATGGAATAACTGCATTGAACTTCCACAACAGAATGACCAAAATTACCAGTTATATTTTAAGTTTCTTGTCATTAGGTTGGAAGCTGTGTACTTTTTATGTTTACATTGCCACAAATGTCAGCATCCTATAGAAGAAAATATATTTGTTTTGTTTTTGTAAAAAAATTTAATGTTTTTCTTAATTTTAAATACTAAAAATAGAAATAAAATGGTGGTTCTTTTAAAAATAAAGCAAAAAAACAAATTTCCAATTGTAGAAATGTATCAAAAATTCAAAGTTGTCATTGAACAATTGCTGCTCTAGACACTTTTTTTTTACCTGAAGGTAAACCCCTGCTTTAGATGTGCAAAGCTGATAGAGACGCACCCATAGGTGTCAAACCATTTAATTCCACATCTAAAGTCTGTAAAGACTGAAATCTAGATTCTCACATTAGACACAGGCCTTGTAGTGTGCTAAATACCGTATTGTCATAATAATGTCAGCCTAATTTACCACATTTACTAATTTATCTGTTTTAGATTTTTAATTCAACATATTGAAATGTCCTACTGTAAATTTTTTTGAAAATTAGAAAGATAAAATTATTTAAAACACAAAAACCTTAAAAAATGCAGGTGTTAAAAAAAAAGCATCAGAATTGGGGTAACTTCTGTTAAATTTTAATGATTTAAAATTTTCAAAAACGAAATGCTTTAATTTTTTCCCACCGGGGAAATATATTTCAATAGTGATAGTGTAAAAGGTGAGAAAAAGATGGAAAAATGTAAGTTTTTTTTTTTTTGTTTTGAATTTGTTCTTTATTACTTTATTTATTTTGTGGTTACTATGAAGCTGCAGTCAATATGGACAGGTTGTTATGAATCATTATTAATCTGAGGTCCACGAACATCCCTCATTAATAAATCAAAATCACACTGTAACTGGAGAATATCTCCATTTATTTATTTATTTTTTTACCGCTACACCAAGCGGTGTGACCCATATACAGTAAACCCCTGCTTTAGATGTGCAAAGCTGATAGAGACGCACCCATAGGTGTCAAACCATTTAATTCCACATCTTAAGTCTGTAAAGACTGAAATTTAGATTCTCACATTAGACACAGGCCTTCTAGTCTGCTAAATACCGTATTGTCATAATAATGTCACTCTAATTTACCACATTTACTAATTTATCTGTTTTAGATTTTTAATTCAACATATTGAAATGTCCTACTGTAAATTATTTTGAAAATTAGAAAGATATATTATTTAACACACAAACTATAAATATGCAGGTATGTTAAAAGAAAAGCATCAGAAATTGGGTAACTTCTGTTAATGATAAATGTATTAATATTTCAAAAACGAAATGCTTTAATTTTTACCAACCAGAAGTATATTTGCAATAGTGATAGTGTAATAGTGTGAGAATAAGATGTAGAATGTAAGTTTTGTTTTTGTTTTGAATTTGTTCTTTATTACTTTATTTATTTTGTGGTTACTATGAAGCTGCAGTCAAGATGGACAGGTTGTTATGAATCATTATTAATCTGAGGTCCACGAACATCCCTGATTAATAAATCAAAATCACCCTGTAACTGGAGAATATCCCCATTTATTTATTTATTTTTTTACCGCTACACCAAGCGGCGTGACCCATATACAGATCCTTCAGTCCTCGACGCAGCTGTCCCGGGATTAAGTCCGGAGACCTGTGCTGCATGTGTTCCCCCTCTCTCCACCGTGCTTCCTGTCTGCTTAAATAAAAAAATAATTAAAGGCTTCTAGTGCCGCAGAAAAAAAAAGTGAGAGCTTCTATCTGTTGCCTTCTTACTTTGGCAGGGGTGCAGTGCAGGTGGCACAGGGGGTTAAGCATGCGACCCATGTACGGAGGCCTAACTCTTTGACACAGGCTGTCACGGAATCAGATCCCGGTCCGTCAACATTTGCTGCATACCCTTCCCCCACTCTCTCCACCCTCTTTCCTGTCAACTTACATCGAGAAATTGGAAAAAAAAAAAAGGCCATTAGTGCCTAAAAAATACCTTTTTCTACTTAAAAAGTTTCTTGACGAAAATATGAAATAAAAACGGAGAGCTCCTTTTACTGGCAGGTACTGTTGAGAAACATTAGATAGCCCATATGTATGTACCATGTGTAATGTAACCATGACAACCATACATTTGCATACAGTGTGGTAACTCAGACGGGACAGATTTAGTAATTTACTCAAATACTACCGGCTTATTTTACTATTAATGACATGAGATAAATGTTGTCCAAGAGACTCAGTTCCGAGTTTTGAGTCTTTAGAGTCTAAGTCAAGTTTGAACTATTTGTTTTTGCAAGTCAAATTCACAGACTGGAGTTCCCATGGCTGGACGCATCCCTTGCAGCTGTAATTGCAGTGAAAGTTGGTCCTACTATGTATTGACATAAGGGAGAAGAATGCAATTTCATGTCACACTTATCGGATTTCTTCTCCTTTTGTAAGAAGAAAATGAAAGCCATGTATCCTTTTTCTTTCATTTAAGTTATTTGCTACTTTTTGGTGGTCTATCACATAAAATCCCCCCAAAAATCTATAGATTAAATAGTAGATTGAAAACTCAAGGTGAATGCATCTCTTTGAAAGGCTCTGTAGAAGTAATGCTTTAAAGTATGAATTTAGTAGCACTGAGTGCAACATTCTATACAAAACAATTTCAAAACCAACAAAAACAGTTCTCAAATAATAAAGGCATGATAGAAAACACATTTAGCTTTCACCAGTTGCAATGTTTGGTTTCAAACTCAGCTTTTGCTCTATATTTTCTGTTTATTGTACTTTCAAAGGATTTTCCTGGAATGTGTGGTCTCAGGTGATGTTATGCTATGTAAAATGCCATGCTTTGTAAAATACAGGTTTTGTTGCACTTTCTTTTGCTTTTTGTGTTTGTTTGTTTTTTCAGTTTTCTTTTTTGTTGCTATCTTGCCTACCTTACCATGTACTTGTGAACTTGTGAAATGTTGCATCTTCTGTTTTTTTGTGTGAATGATAAATGTTTGCACTTTTATCCCCGCCACTCAGTAAGCTGCTGTTTCCAAGCAAATTATGTGGAATGAATTTTGCATAAAGTCCAACTTTCATAAAGATTTAAAAAATGTCTTCCTGTCTAGACATTCTAGTGAAAAGTGGCTTCAGCGATGTTGCTCACATTGTTTGTATCTTCCCTTCCCCATGTGGAGGAGGAGCTCCAGCCAGCTGTTCTAATACCACCCTGATCAGCTCTGAACTTCTGCTGTGTTGCTCTGCTGTCAAGATGTTTTCCATTCAGGCTTGCTAGCGTGACAACTTCTTGGAAAACAGGAAAAGAACATAGACTTGGCAACTTCAGCTGCACAGAGAGCCTTTGCAGCTATTCTCATGAAGGCATCTATTAATTTGAACTCTTTTTAGCAAACCAAAAACTATCTATTAATAATAATCATTTTTGCAGATGTGCTTAGCTGGGAAAACTGGCTGGAAGGCTCAGACAGGAAACAATCTTGGGTCTTTTAGTCCCTTTCAGCTGTTCCTGATATAAGTAGAGCTATATTGATGCAGTGGCAGGTGTTTATCACCACGCACAGTTTACCCACTCACTGGGAATTCGATGCATTCGTGCTTCTGCTCTGAAAGCATCAATCCTGTTGTTTGCTGCAGCTCCCTATGCCTGGAAGTTGGGAGTTTTAAGTACAACAGGCATTATAATATAATAAATAGTCAATTGTGATATTATCAAGTACTCTCAGTTCATATTCTTAAAGAATAATCATGTTTTCAATTAGAAAAATTAGACTTACACAGTTTGACATAAAGACTTTGTCTTTGCGTGTTCTAATGCAGGTTGCCCTACATGCATGTGGAATTGCAACAGACATGGTGTTGGAGCATTGCATCCAGGCAGGAGCCGCCTTTGTTGTCAGTCCTTGTTGCTACGGCTTCATCCAGAACGCAGTCAAGTTTACCTTCCCTAAGAGGTCTGTGCATTTCCTCTACTCCTCCTTTACACCTACAGTGTGACCTCTCTCAGCTATTTCGCCTTGTAATGTTGTTTTTGACCTTGTTGGTTTCATGCCAGATTAATGCTGCGTTCCTTCTCTCTCCCTTGTTTTTTTGTTTTGTTTCTTTTTTCAGCTTATTATTCTCCAACTCATCCGGACTCACATACAGATAATCTGTCTAGTCACTGCATTTTTCCTGTTGCTTATCAGCACCTCTGACAGTCTGAGGCAGTAGTGTCACATCACCTCCTCTGCAAGGTCCGTCCCTCACATTTTTAGTCTTCTTGTCAGCGCCAAAGAGGTACTCTCACTGCAGAGGCAGTCAGGGGTAGTATAAATAGACTGGAATGGAGATCTGCTCAAAATCACTCTTGACTTGTTTCATGTAATATTCAGTTGAACAGAAAATGCCCATTGATCTGGCTGCTTGGAGGATGCTGCTCAGTTAGAAGTTAAATTAAAACACAGCACACCATCAGAGGTGAGAAGCTGCACTGAGCATAATTGGAGTTGATCTGTTGCTAATGCTGTAAAAACTTAGTCATGACAAGGCAGACAGCTGCTAAAACAACTTCATGTTGACTGATTGCTGCAAAATAAAGCTGTTGTGTAGGAGTGTTGATGAAATGCTGGTGTTTCATGGTAGAGATGCTGGTAGGGCAAATGCTTCTCCAGGCATTGAGTTACAAGGAATTATGCTGTGTGTGGTATTCTACCTGCTTCTCTTATTTATGATCTGTCCAATATTCATTCTTAGATTTTATCAAACTGATCAAATGATTTAGATAGTAAAATGTTTTGTTTGCTTTACAAAAAAATTGTAAGGGTCTTTAAGCTGCATCACTTGAGGGAAAGTAATTTTACTATTAAATCCCTCCGCCTATTTGTAAAACTCCCAATCCTGCATGTCAGCTATGTGTTACTATGATGTATGAAGATAATTAGGCTTTAATTAAAACCTCACCTCTGTCGATTTTCTATTCATCCGATATTCAGCTAAGCTGGGCGCTCTGAATATTTTAGGGGTATTTTAAGGAAATGTGTTGTGGTTCTCGAGACCAGTGTTGACCTCAAGACCAGTCTCAAGTACCACAGTTTCAAAGTCTTGGTCCTGGTCTCTGACGTGCTGAGGTCGTTTTTTTTTTTTCTCAAGACTGGTCCAGACCATGTCATGTCTGCAATAAAGTTTTTTTACTTTGACAATGTCAGTGCTGCCACCTGTGCCCCTATGTACTGAGGATAAGAGGGATGAAATATTTTCCAGTGCAAATATATGTTTTTTCTTCTTGCTTTGTCTTTCAACACAAAAAAGAAAGAATGCTAAAAATTTTTAAATTGTCTTGGACCTGGTCTTGCCTTCCTCAAAGTCTTGGCCTGGTATTGGTCTCAGGTGGTCTTTACTGCAATATACTCATTGGTCATTTTATTAGGTGCATATATTCAATTGCCTTTTGCATTTAAGCCTTGCTGTAGGTTAAACAAAGCATCAAAATTGGAAGGAAAGTCGGATTTCGGTGACTTTGTATATGACATCGTTGAAGGTGCTGGATCGGCTGGCCCAAGCATCTCAGGAAGTGCTGATCTACTGGGATTATCACATACAGCCATCGCTCTAGTTTACAGAGGATGGACAGAAAGGAGAAAATTTCCTGTAAGCGGCAGTTCTTTTAATATACTGACTTTAATATCCTTAAGAGAAAACTCGCTCATGCTAGGTACCATTAAATATCTGTATATATCGGAGGATCCTCGGGTCTCTGAATGACATATCTCCTTCTTTGAATGTATGAGTCCTTTTTGATAACAGAGACAACTGAGAATCCGTGCATAATTAGAGTTTTAAACACTATTTGTGTTGTAAACAATCTGTTTATTACAGGTGCTAAGTTAAAGTCTCTATAGGTTCCAACAGAGGAAGCTTCAGTGGACAAGTGAGGATAGAAAAGTGATCTGCCCGATCGCCAGTTCCATCTTCAACGTCTTGGCTATAAACATTTAGAGAGCAAAGTTCTTTTTACAGTCCAAATATATACTGTTATTGGATTAGGTACTCTAAAATTCCTGTAGGTGTGAAATCTTGGTGGTCCTTTTTAGGGGTTAAACCACTTTATATATCGAGTGTGAGATAATCCTTAATAGAAAAATGTGACACACAATTTATTTCAAAAATTATATTTTTACTAACATACAACACTATTACAACCATTTAAACAGTTGGAAGATCTTTAAATGAGTGCAAATATTGCGGTTTTTCATACCTCCTTGTTTTTGTTAAGTCAGCTCTTCATTCTTCTTAACCTCTTGTGAGAATGACAGTAAGAAGATTTTGCTGCTTAAATGTCTAAGATAAAGATGTTTCTGCAGGCAGTATGTGCGAAGGACCTGCACATCTAACTCAGTTAATCATGACACTTAGTGTTTTTTTTTTGCTTGAGGTCGTGTTCCAGGTATTCATGTGTACATTCTGCAGGCGTTGACATTCCAAGGAGTCCGCAGGTTTTTGTGAGCTGTGAACCGCAGCTTGCCATTTCATTAATGTCTCCAAATGTCTCTGCTTCCTCCATGTGACCGGTCTGACTCCCTAACCCTTTGACACTGCACTTGTTAAAATTTAATTAACATCAACCACTAACAAAGCTTTGTGATGGATAAACTGCTTTTATCCTTCACAAACAAACTGATTTCTTTCCCAGGGAGAAAGTAATTAATCTATGAAATTGTGAGCTCTGCTTGTGTTTGTTCCAGCTTTTTCTCATATTCAGGGTTTATTTGTGAGAGTTTTTATTAAAAATACCTCCCACACACACAAGAGCTTGTGTGACCTAAGCCACTAAACACAACAGAAAATTTCAACCTCCTTATTTGTGCAGGGAATTAAATGAAACTGTGTTGTAAAACTATGCATAAATGCTCAAATAGCTGCTTTAAAATGTTGAGTTACTTGGACTATAGAATGAAAAACGGTTGTCTGATGTCCCCACTAACTGAAATGGTTAAACTGCAAATCATTTTGGGTCATTAAAATAAAATTAACTTATTAACTTAGAGTAGAATCAGCTTTTCCTGTTTTATTTTGACTGAATCTCTGCTTCAAATCATGCTGTGTTTCCTATTTCTCAGAAATTAGAAGACAAAGTATTTTGTAAATCTCAGTAAGCTAATAATACTTTACCAGTACAAGTCCTAATGTTTTATGTCCTAATTTACTCTTCCCTAGTCTTTTGAGTATCTGAACTGAGAGATTTTTTCCCAAATTATTCCAAATTGTAAGTTTGAAATTCCTTGTTGTCACGAACACTTCATTGGACACAGGGGCAACGTTCTCCTTGCATCCTGTCCCATTGAAGCAAGGAGGTGGGAGCATCATGCTGTGCTGATGTTTGTCATTGGCAGGACTGGGTCGATTGGTCAGAATTAAAGAAATGGATCAAAGTGGTAACTGTAATTATTGAGAACATGCTTTTTTTTAGTCCTGCATTCTTTTTCAGCCAGTCTTGAATGACAAAGAAATTTAATTTTAGCATTATGTTGGTCCAAAACGTATCTCTATACTAGTCCTCGACTGGAATAGGAGAAAATGTTTAGTTGAACTGGAACGGCTCAGACCTGATTTCAGTTAAAAGTCATATAACAGTTACATGTATATGATTTCAGGTTGGCTGTATACCAATAGAAGTTATCAAGAATGAACAAGTTTAAGGAATATAGGAAAAATATACAGACATCACACATTTGCTTTCAATACAACAAGACCATCACATGTTGAAGGCAACTTGCTGAAGTTCAAACTGAGCACCCATTAAAGGGAAAATATCCAATAATTACTCTATGAAATCATGAGCTTTGTTTGTTTGTTTAATTTTCTCTCAAATGTATGGTTTGTTGCGGGAATGAAAATGCCTTGTTAACATCAGGGAAGAATGGGCAGACTTCGGTATGATAGAAAAACAAAAGTAAATCAAATGACCACTTGTTACAACAGGTATGAAGAATACTCTGAAACACAGCATGTTGAACCCTAAAGCAAATGGGCTACAGCAGCAGTAGTGTCACCGGATTACCATCCTGTTAGGTAAAAACAGGAATCTGAGGCTACGAGTCACAAAGTAACTGAACAGTAACTGATTGGAAAAATGTTGCCTGGTACAACAAGTATCGGTTTCCATGGCAACATTTGGATAATAGGGTCAGAATTTGGAAAGCATGGATCAGTCTAGCTTTGTATCAACAACTGCTGGTTGATGTGTAAATATTTTGTTGGCACTGTTTGGGGCCCCTTTTTACCAACGGAGGGTCGTTGAAACACCACAGAAAACCAGAATATTATTGCTGACCGTATTCGTCCCTTTATGACCCATCTTCTGAATGCGACTTGCAGCAGGTTATTACACCATGTCACAAAGCACAGATCATTTCTAACTGCTAACAACTTCTAACAATAAGCTCACTTTAATCCATTGGGTGTACAGTGATGCTGTCATGTAATTACGCACCAAACTCTATGAGGAATGTTTCTGACAGCTTGTTAAATCTGTGCCACACAGAAATAGGGCAGTTCAAATTGCAGAAAAGGGTGGACCTAATAAAGTGGGGAACAAATGTGAATGCCTACTGGCGCTAAATTAACAGACTAACCCTAACAAAGCTGGAACTGTACCAGCTGCTAGAGGATACTTGTTAAAACATTGACTTTGTGGGTCAGTATTTATGCACCTATTATTAGCTTGATTTCTTTAAATGTCATCAAATCTGATCAAATAACACCATTTTATTACTTCACAAACATACCCAGATAAATAAGTACATACTCATCTCACTTTATAAGCCTGAAAAAGTGAGAATCGACAAATGTGGCTGTTATTTTTTACAGTTCTCTCTATTTGTTTGGTAAAAACAACAACATTTATGCTCTTTAACACAGTTTGTCTTCTGTTTTTACAGCAAAAGGTTCCAAGAGACTCTCACATCCAAGGTATGCTATACAGTGTGACTAAATCTCCAACAATTCATCTTTAAATAGACTCAAGTCCACGTTTTACAGATTTATGAAATGTTCACGTAGACAGGAGCCTTCGGTAGCTGCTGAGTTATTGTCAAATATCTTCATTATTAACACTTTCAGTTTTTTGCTCTCATTCTTTGATGCTTTTTTTAAATGTCTTATTATGTCTCATTTTATCCAATGAGGGGAAAAAAAAACTAAATATTCAGTGAAAGGTTTAGTTCCAGATGCCTGTAGATGTCAACAGTGAGTCAGTATCTCTGAGTCAGATAACACTAGCAAATTGAAATTGACAACGCATTTTATATTGAACCTTTAAGGTTAAAAAGTAGAATTATATATTTGCCTTTTTGGTAGTTACTAGCATGAACCACATTTATGCATCAAAAAACCATTACAGAATTAAGTGTCAAATGGCCAAATTCTTTTTGAAAATAATTTCTTAATAGTTCATTTTTCTTCTGAATAATTCATATGGTTCCAGCAAGCAAAAGTTGTTCTGTGTTTTAATCAGACGTGAACTGAATTATTATAATCTTTACACCGATCTCTGTTTGAGGAGCAAATCTTCTGCAGGCTCTTACAATAGAGGAGCTCACACGCTCCAGCCACTTAAGCCTTTATCGCTCAGCACAGACACACTTCTACTCTTCAGGGAGAGGCTGTCCCAAAGTGATCTATGGGACCTGTTAGAGCCCCCGAGGGGAAAATCTGTGTAAAGTAGCTGCAGGTCCTAACCATGGCAACCTCAAGTTGATGTGTCAAAACACTGAGCCAGCTTCTCTTCCTTGGTGCAGAGCAAGAATCAGATCCTTACATGGGCTGACTGGCACAGAAAATAGTATACAGTGCCTGACAAATGTATTCATACCCCTTCAACTTTTCCACATTTTGTCACATTACAACCACAGACACAGAGAACTTTATAATTGTTACATGGAAGGAAATGGATCCAAGGTTTTCATTTCACCTTCAAGCAGGACAACATTAAACATACTGCCAGAGCTGTGAAGAAAGGTACAAGATCCAAGCATATTCTTGTTAGAATGGCCCAGTCAAAATCCAGAGCGAAGTGCAATTTAGAATCTTTAGAAAGACTTGAAGACTGATCTTTACAGGCTCCCTCCATCCAATCTGACTCAGGTTGAGCCATCCTGCAAAGACAAATGACCAAACATTTCAGCAAAGCTTCTAGGGACATACCCCTGTAATAGATTTAAGTTCATCAAATGGTGGTTCTACATACTGTAACTTCAGGGGGTCTAAGCACAAATACACATTGTATTTGTTCAAAGGCTGTTTGTTCGCTAAACTTCTCTAAAAACCTCTGAAAGTTATTGTATGTGTAATATTTAATTTAGGAGTATCATACGAAAAGGTGCAGAATGCACTGCAAACTTTTCAGGTGTTTATTTGTTGAAATAAAAATTAAAATCATGTATCATAATTTTCCTTCCACTTTGCAGTTATGCACTGCTTTGTTGGTCTATCACATGAAGTCTTCTTAAAATAAGCATAATTTTGTGGTTGTAACGTTATAAAATGGGAAAAACTTTAAAGCCTATGAAAACTGTGTTAAGATATTGCACTGAATTTTGATCTGAGATCGCAGGTTGTGATTTTAACTTTTATCTCTGTGAGCAAAAATACGATTTACAATTCTGATATTGGAGCCCCATATCTGTAAAAAATCCATATGAAATGACATGTTATGAGTAACTTCAAACCTAAATAACCATGCTTTTTCTTTCAACTAGTTTGTTCTCTGCGATCAGCCAAAGAGCAGTGAGCCTAGACACACACTTGTCATTTTATGCCAAAACCACCGTTGTCCTTGTGAACCGAAATAAGTTAAAGCAAATGACAGGACGCTGACAGATGGTTGTGAAATGAAGGGTTAATGGTGTAAGGTGTTGGTGCTCAACTCAGACTTAAAGGACCTGCTCTGCTTCCCGGCCTTGCATTCAGCATTTATCCTGCGTTGTGAAAAATGGGATCATTAAAGCAGAGGCAGGTTAGAGATGACTTACCGCTCTGCTGAATCATTCGTTACATGAACCATGCATGGGGAAAAGCCTGCAACGGGAAAGCTTGTCCTTTGTTTGGAAATAAATTACCGGGGTTCATGTGCTCTGTTTGGAGAGCTGACAGAGATGCACATATCTCACTCTGGGCACGACAGTTGTATTATTTCCTATGTGGCAACTATTTTTAACTGAGGTAAGAATTAGAAATATTTCACCTGGAAATGATTACAAGGAAACAAACAGCTGCAAGTCGGATTCCTGTCACAACATCTGATGTCATGTAATACGGAAAGGCAGACAGAGAGACTGCTGCTGGGTTTGCAGAAGGCAACAACCACTAATGGAGGCTTGTTAGTGAGTCTGGCTGTTAATGTTGGAGCCGGGGATTTGGGTGTGCTGACTTTGATTTTGTGTGTGTAAAAATAACCACGTCATGAAATATTACGCTTTTATGAGCTGACGGATTTACGATGCATCAAGATAAGACCTCTCATTTTAAAGATCAGTTCCTCATCACTGAGCTAAGTACCCCAGTGAGATCGTAATGTCACTTTTCTCCACTGTTTGTGCAGATTTAAAAACCCTTGCCTCATCTCAAGTCTTGTCTGGTAGACTTTGCTTGTTTTGACTCCACAGTCGCTAGGCAAGTCCAATAGGATCCTTGTCAGGATACGTGTTTGACAAAAAAATTGTTACTTATGCAAACTCGTGAGATAATGCGGCTACAATAGACATCAGATACTGTTTGTGATTATTTCCTGCTTATCGTACTTAATCATGTGATCTGCTAAGAATGTTTCCCTGCCTTTACAGCTAGTACATGCTGAGATCTGCTTCATGGTTGTGCACTAATTAAAGCAGATGTAGGCTAAAGTAGGAGGAATAGACAAGCAGAGCTAATCCATTCATCCATGTTGGAGTTCACTAAATTCTTTAAATGTCTGAAATGCACGGTTCTGTTATGCTTACTTTTGCAGCCTTGAGATGTATTGTTTTAAAAGTTGATCAAACAAGGTGAATAGTATTTCCAAATACAGCAAATATTTTTATCTGTTTTGCCCAGGAACACATGATCCTCTGCCGGTTTGCAGATCAGACTGCGGTCCAGCTACCACCAGAGAGGCGCCTCATTGGTACTGTTTATAATCTCATCTTTAACCTCATCTATGTGACATGTATAATGCAAACATTCTAGGCACTAAAGTTTAAGGATTACTACAGTACTTTTAGTTACTATCATGATGAACTCTGGATACTACTTGGAACTGTTCCCTGAACTTTCTTGGACCTTTTTATCCAAGGTACTCAGCAGGTGGGTTATTTTAAGCATCTTGAACACACATTTTGTCCTATTTGTTCCAGGAGACATTTTTTCTCTTTCTGGCTTCTTTTTTGGGATTAATTCATAAACTCACAGTTTCTGTGGGGTCTTAAATAATCACCTCAATTCCAGGCCCTAGAAAGTCTTAAGTCTTCCTGATTCAATTGACTTCAGTTTAATTCAGTTCATTCCAATTGAAAATTCAGTTTAATTCAAGTTAGTTTGTTTCAACTCAGAATAAATTTCAATAAACTTTAATGGTAAAATTAGATCATAGGCCTTAAATTTCTGACTGGGCCTTAAACTTTTACTTTTATTTATTTATATGCTTGTTTTTGTGAAAAATCTGGCGGGATCCATCTGTTAAATTTGTTGTAGCTCTGCGTTGATTAAAGTATATTAGGCCCTCCTGAATAAATAATTACCTTCCTCCTTTCCAGGTCAGTTTCAATCATTTTTATTTTGAAGTGAAAAATGATAAAGACCAATTTGACTTATATGAAAATGCATTTCAGTTGTAGATTTTTTTCATACAACTAAGTACTTTAAACTTGTTAGTTTGTATGTTGGTAACCCAAGGCAATTTTTGACTCTGCTAGACTACAATGCAATTTTTTTCTATTCTATTGTATTCTATTTTATTCTGTTCTATTCTATAGATACTTAACACTGTAGAAGTGTTTTTTTCACATTTTGAGATCACCTCACTATAAAAGTTTAATCTTGTTGGATGTGAGAAAAAATGGACACAGAAAAAAAGAACTAGAAGAAGAAAGAAAATGAGCAGCTGCCTGATCAGTCACATTCTGATGGGAGTTTTTACTTTACTGACAACTGTTTTCATTATGTTAAGTACCCTTTTCAAGTTGATAGCTCTCCAGTTTATCAAAGCTTCATTAAATCAGAAAAACTCCCTAATGTCTCTTCATTCTGAAGCACTTTTTATATCCAACACCTGTCACTTCTTTCTTCTACCAGATTACAGAACATATTCTTCTTATCTTTCCTGAGCCTGCTAGTCAGACGTTGACCATGAAGGCAACTTGGCAATGAACAGTGTTTTAGGTGAAGTAAATCTACAGAAATGAATGCAAAATTGCACAAGTTAGGAGTTCAGTTTAATAGACATTTGACCCACTACAGCCCAGCTCATTTGGTGTTCATAGGGCACAAACATTGCAATTGGTCAATTAATTTATTCATCTATTGAAATACTCCTGATCTCAACATACAGGGGTTGGACAATGAAACTGAAACACCTGGTTTTAGACCACAATAATTTATTAGTATGGTGTAGGGCCTCCTTTTGCAGCCAGTACAGCGTCAATTCGTCTTGGGAGTGACATATACGAGTCCTGCACAGTGGTCAGAGGGATTTTAAGCCATTCTTCTTGCAGGATAGTGGCCAGGTCATTACGTGATACTGGTGGAGGAAAACGTTTCCTGACTCGCTCCTCCAAAACACCCCAAAGTGGCTCAATAATATTTAGATCTGGTGACTGTGCAGGCCATGGGAGATGTTCAACTTCACTTTCATGTTCATCAAACCAATCTTTCACCAGTCTTGCTGTGTGTATTGGTGCATTGTCATCCTGATACACGGCACCGCCTTCAGGATACAATGTTTGAACCATTGGATGCACATGGTCCTCAAGAATGGTTCGGTAGTCCTTGGCAGTGACGCGCCCATCTAGCACAAGTATTGGGCCAAGGGAATGCCATGATATGGCAGCCCAAACCATCACTGATCCACCCCCATGCTTCACTCTGGACATGCAACAGTCTGGGTGGTACGCTTCATTGGGGCTTCTCCACACCGTAACTCTCCTGGATGTGGGGAAAACAGTAAAGGTGGACTCGTCAGAGAACAAGACATGTTTCACTTTGTCCACAGCCAAAGATTTGCGCTCCTTGCACCATTGACACCGACGTTTGGCATTGGCATGAGTGACCAATGGTTTGGCTATAGCAGCCCGGCCGTGTATATTGACCCTGTGGAGCTCCCGACGGACAGTTCTGGTGGAAACAGGAGAGCTGAGGTGTACATTTAATTCTGCCGTGATTTGGGCAGCCGTGGTTTTATGTTTTTTGGATACAATCCGGGTTAGCACCCGAACATCCCTTTCCGACAGCTTCCTCTTGCGTCCACAGTTAATCCTGTTGGATGTGGTTCGTCCTTCTTGGTGGCATGCTGACATTACCCTGGATACCGTGGCTCTTGATACATCACAAAGACTTGCTGTCTTGGTCACAGATGCGCCAGCAAGACGCGCACCAACAATTTGTCCTCTTTTGAACTCTGGTATGTCACCCATAATGTTGTGTGCATTTCAATATTTTGAGCAAAACTGTGCTCTTACCCTGCTAATTGAACCTTCACACTCTGCTCTTACTGGTGCAATGTGCAATCAATGAAGACTGGCTACCAGGCTGGTCCAATTTAGCCATGAAACCTCCCACACTAAAATGACAGGTGTTTCAGTTTCATTGTCCAACCCCTGTATGTCAATAAAACACATCTGTCCACATAATTAGTCTCTTCCATTCCAACCTCTTCCAGATCATTGGCAAGGCCAGGAAGTGGTCAAAGGTCATCAGGGACATGTTTAGTTCTTTGTTATTAAATTAACCTACTGGATTTGGAAGAAGAAAAATTATGAGCAGGAGAAAATCACCGGTGTTTAAAGCACAGAGGTAGAAACATCATACTTTGGGGCTAGTTTTTTGACCAAGCATGCAGGAGATACCTTTGCTGTAGTGCGAGCCAATGATTTACTTATTTACTATGAAATCTTGAACAAGAGTTTTCTTTTCTCAGCCTTAACATAGAAAGGTTTCCAGCATGACAATAGTCTCTTAAAAAAAAAAAAGTCCTGTCACAAAGCTTAAAAAATGAGCGTCTGTCCATTCACAAATCATCATTCAAGCCGACATGTCCAGCTCACGTGATCTTTGGGAAATCAATTCAGCATTGTGGCACTAACTGGCGAATGCAATTTAGGGCTATGAATGAAATGTTTATTTGACATCTCTAATTATAAAACACATCGGTGTTGTGTGATGCCTTACTAAAGGGCTTGGGAAGATGTGTTGTGAATTGGCTCTAAATAAATGAACTGAATTGATTTAGTTTTGTTCTACTGTCATCTAAATGGCAGTAATGATGCATATGATACTCCACTGCGGCTGTCTCACTATGTTCTCAGCTTAAGTCTGAGGGCCGGTTGACTTTACAGACCGCCTGCAATCTCAACATCACACACCCGAGCCATGAGGCTGGCTTGAGTGTAAAATGTTACTCCATCACCATGGAGTAACATCATCGTGGGGGACATGTTGAAAAATTCTAGCCATGAGTACTGCAGCTCTCATACACTATTTATACTGCACAAGGGGCTTCACTAGAATAGACTTAATGCAACCAATGAGATGCCTAAAATTTAAAAGTGAGGGCATGATGTACTTTGTGATTGATGTGGCTAATAATTATATGACAACTTTCTGGCACTCATTGAGCATTTAGATTTAATTCCCAGATTCTCTGTCGATCCTTTTAATATAAAGATAAGACTGTAGTATCACAGTAAACGTCCCCATGCCGTAGAATACTGTAAATTCAACACCCTTGATCCCGATACACGTTCACTAGTCTTCTGCTGTGCTTGCCAATAAAGGCTTTTTTCAGTGCTATCTGCTAGGTTATCAAATACTTATCGGGACATGCAAATTAGTTTGGTTATACTTTTTGGTTGATATTCTGTTCTTCTTTTTGTACCACTGCAGGGAAACACTGTATGGGCTTGGTGGACTTGGACCGGGTTTGGGCAGCAGAGACTCATGGGTACTTGGTGCAGGTGATGACTATGGAGCCTGAAAGCTGTTCACCGAAGAACAACATGTTGGTGGGAAGGCCTCCACAGAGGACTGCAGAGCCAGCTGGACACACTGATGCATAATCAGGGTTTTGAGCTCTACTGCACAGCTGAGCATCCCTAGAATCATTGAAATTGGTGCTCAGTCACATGGCAGAAGCATTTTTATTAAATACTTGTGTGTTTTCATGTAGTTTCATGTAATAGAAAGTGCAAAATGCAAAACTGCATTTTTTAAAAGTTAAATCCTAATTTAAAAATAAACTCAGAAGCAAAAATGATGTGTTATTTTTATGTGAACAGGGAATTTGTTAAAGCCACTTTGTCCTCAGCTATCTGTTGTAAAAAGACTGAAGCTTTCCACTGATCGCAATATTATGCTTGTGTCTGCTTTCACTGTGTGATCAAGCTGTCTGTGTACACAGAGGCAGCAGGAATATCACACTCACATTGTTAATTAAGCACACCACACGTCCAGACTGGGAGTCGGTCTGTGTAAGCACTCTGCAGTCAGCTCCTTCTGATTAACTGCTGGGGAAATTCAGAGCTATAAGACTCATCTGCAGATAAAGATGAGATAAGGAAATATCCTCAGCACACCTCACCTCCACTTCTGTGTGTTTAAATAAAAGACTGGGAGAGAGGTGTCTTTGGAGGTAGAAATCAGCTTTAAATTTGAAATGCTTAAAGGACTTTTTGTGGTTCTGTAAAGAACCTGAATATTTCTCCAAAAAACTGTAAATGGGTACTACACCTTGCAAAATTATTCCCATCCATTGAATGTTTTCAAACTGACATTGATGTTGGATTTTGATACGATTTACTGACACATGGACTAGATCTGTTTTTCTTCCATTTCATAAATATAATATATGTTGTGTTGGTCTATCAGACAAAGGTTTGTGGTTGTGATAAAATGTAAAAAAAAAATAAAAAATGTAAGTCCTTTTTTAATGCTCTATATGCATCCCCTTATATTATCAACAGGACTCATTAATGATTGTGCCAAAAAAGGGTTGGTGAGCTTTACTATGTGCTTATTTCAGAGCCTCATTGAAAATAACACTTTATGCAGTTCTGCACAATATACAGCTGTCACTTTCAGTGTTGTGTAGTGGCTGCTTAAAAAATCTTAGCTGGAGATGCAGTTTGGCTTCTTTCACAGAGATGACATCCATGGGAGATGCATGTCTCCAGCATCTGTCCTCATCTGAATTCAGCCAGCAGAGCCAGTCTATCCTGAGGTGAACGATCGCAGACACAGCTCGATCCAAGGACTGGGATTTTTTTTTCTCAAAAGGATACATCTGACTCCCTGTTCATGTTTGTGGCTCTGTATGAGTATGTATGAGCAGGTGGCATTCCTAGAAGCCTGCATGAGAAAGAGGTGGATCTAAATCTGTGAAATTGCTTGATTTACCCTAAAGGCAAGATGCTGGAGCTTGACCAGGATCCCCAATTATTGTAAAATAGGTGGAGTAGTTTTTTTTAACAATTATCCTCTTCTTGAAGCTTTTAAACACGTGCATTGGAATGTTGAAAGAGGTTAATATTTTTCTGTAACTGGATAATTAACTTTTCCCTTTGTCTAAAGTAAAAAGAAAACTAGCACTTGATGCAAATTGCTTTCAAAGAAGGCAGCCATTTAATCAGTGAGTAATCTTTATTCAGTTGATTATCGTAATCAGATGTGTGTGTACCAAATGTAGCTTTCAAAGGGGTTTGCAACCAAACTGATCCAGCTGCAGCAGTGTTAAACCAATGTTATAACAGGTTGTTACCAAGTAGCTCACTTTTTCTTTTTATTAATGCCCCCTATGTTCCACATGTGGGCCCCAGCCTTCTGTGACTGAGCAGGTATGAGCTTTTCCATTTGAAAAAAAGTACAATGTTTCTTTTCTTGGTTACTGAAGTAAACTTGCAAAACACACAACCCTCTGAAATACCTGTAAGGAACTGTGCTGCCTATGTTTTCGTAACATATCAGCTCTTTATATTGAATTTGCAGCTTTTTTTAATAGATTGTGTTTTATTTGATTTGCTTAGTTTTCTACTAAACTCACATTCACCTAAATTAGTCAATTATTGTACAAATGTTCTGTTTTCAAATAAATTTTAGATCATTTTTCTCATTGTATATTAAAGTTATTTTGCTCAATAATCTCAATCTTCTAGTGACCAGGATCAGACAATTTTCAGCTTGACTGACCTTGATCAGTGATCGAGCTGGTCAGTTGTTTTCCGATCAGTCAACACACTAAACATAAGTCTTCCAGTTTGCACTAACAACACTTCTGAGTGGATGCTTTCTGAATGAAGAAGAGCCTAACACAGATCTAAGTATTAATGTTTAGAGGAGGCACAGAAATGTGTGAAGCTATGAAAATTGTTTTTTACAACATATCTAGATGTGTGGAGACAGGCTGTGAGATGTGTATCAATTTGAGCCATGCTGGATTTGGAAAGTTTGGGAGACTTTTAGAAATCCAAGGTAAGGTAAGGATCTACCATTTCTAGCTGCACCGATCCCAATAACCACACAAATTTCTAATGTAACATGCTAAACACAGTTTAGATATTCTGTCACAATTGCCCTTGTTTTTACAGAAACTGCTCTCTCAGTGTCTTCATGTGGCCTCTGCTACAAATATAAAAATAATTAACAGTTGCTCCTGTGCTTATGGCCGGAAGACTAGAAAGAAACGTTTTTAATTATGTTTCACTTGTGTTTAAATGACGTGTAACTTCTTACATCATAGTTCTTGAAAAGAAATAGAAAAAACCTAAAATTGGTATCATTACGTCTCTCATACCATGCATGATACGCTAACACCACTATAAAAGCTCCTTCAGTGACAAACTATTTAACCCTGAATGTGCAAAGGAGCAGTTTATGAAGTCCTTCCTCTCTGCAGCTGTCAGACTTTACAACCAGCACCGCTCCCAGGAGTCCATGATTTAGTGCAATAGTTCATTGTCCCCCGTGTAAAATTTACAGGTTGTGTGGAATACTTGTTATATTCTCTTCAATACACACAATTCCACTTACTTTTCCTGGATCTCCACCAGATCGGAGCCACACCTTGCAACCTTCATGTAAACTTACATTTATAATGTGGGTGCACTTTTTGTATTTACATATTCACATAGCCTTAGAAATATAATAATAATAGTATAATTGTTACCTTTTGTAGTGTGCTGCTTTCTATTTCTATGTTCCTTTCTCACAGATATCTTGTACATTTTGATGTGCTTTCTACTGTTGGGATTTAAACTGTTTTCTGCTATATTTTTATTCATTTTAAGGAGCAATCACATCCAGATTTTTTACTGCCACATCCTTTAACAGAGAAAAATAACAACATAAAGCTTGGCTTTAAAATAAAAACAAATGTAAAACTCAATATGATGTAAACGTTTTATGTTTTAAATTAACGCTAAAGGATTTATAGCCCTCCTGTCAGAAGCTATAGATGCTGTCTTCTTATTTTCAGTGGTTTACCAGAACCTCGGTTGGTTAAACAGTCTCACACATGATCTCCCATAATGTCTTCCCTTGTTTCTGTGCATCAGGAGAGTTTAACATTATAACATCTCCACCTACTCACCGAGCCTAAATTACATCCAATAACGTATTTTTGTCTGTATTTTATGTAGGTTTAAAGAAGATTAAGGCTGGTATTGGTTTTAAATGTGACACAAGCAATAAAGCAATTGGGAAACTGTAAAAGTGATAGTGATGTAATGGTAAATAAAGGGATTCAAAAAAATATTGAAAAAAAAATTAATCAAACTTTCAAAAAAAAAACCTCAGATTTTTTTCATCATAACCCATGAGCCGGGTTATGAGATTAATGGCTTCCTCAGGCTAGTGACTAAAACCACACAAAACAGCTGAGAAAATTTCTTTTTTTTTTTTGTAAAAGAGTAGTATTTATAGTATGATGTCTCAAATCATGTCAGTGCGAATAGGTGAACTTGGTGAATGCAAAGGAATTTTGCTAAAGGAAACCAAATCCAACTTGGTCCTGAAGAACGACAGCTGGGGAGATGGAGCCAGGAGTTTAGGTAAAGGTGGAGGTCTGGTTCCTGATGTTCCTACTCAGTTACAGTTGTGTCGACATAAGGCAATAGTGTCTGGGGGTTGTGTGACAAACTGTCTGTGCCCTTTTGACCCAAAAAGAACAATCTTACTTTTATCAGTCCGCATAATGTTTCTCCATTTCTCTTTAGGCTAGCTGATGTGTTCTTTGGAAACGTGTATCCTCTTCAGCACGTCTTTTTTTACAGTGGGAATTTGAGGGGGCTTCTTTATAGAGTAGCTTCACACTGGCGTCTTTTAATTGTCGCAGTACTCACCGTTAACTTCAGACCATCATCCTGAAGCTGATGATTGACTATTTTGGCTATTGGCTATTCTTCGATCCATTCGAATGGTAGTCTTTTGTTTTCTTCCTTTCTCTCTGTTTCTGCTTTCCAGAGCATTGGAGATCATTTTTGCTGAACATCCTACCATTTTCTGCACTTCTCTTTCTTCTCTCTAATCAACGTTTTGATCAAAGTATGCCGTTCTTCTGAGCAATGCCTGGAACAACCCATTTTGGTCGGGTTTTCAGAGAGAAATGCATGTATAACATCCTTAAATAAGTGCCACCTGACTGACACCTATTTCTTAACAGAGTGAAGGACCTCAGTAACTGAACTGAACATTGCTATTATTTTGAATACATATCTTTCAATCAATTATTCAATGACACAAACACCTGTGTTATGCATGCATAAAATGAATGTTGGTTCTGTTGGTTTTCTATGACTAATATACCTACTAGTAAATAATTTGTCCTGTGGTTATATGATTTCAACCAAAAACAGTGTATGATCTGGTTAGTCTTGTTGGACTGATATTATTTTTAATTCCTAGATTTGTTGTGGTAATATATTCACTTATTCAATTTTGAACAATTTCTCCTCCAATATGGTTTCTGTAATACTATCTTATATTTTGATTCAATGTAAGTGTGTTTATATGATTTCATTTTTTTTTTTTTGGTTGTAGGCAAACCCACCCTTTAATATTCCTACATTCAGAACCTCCAAGTTAATCCTCAGGGCTGTGTTGTTGGTAATGAGGCATGATTTGGACAAACTGCATAACCCATTCCTCTGACTTTAGTGTAATAAATCACATGATGTGTTTTCACTCCATGATTGATTATCTAATTAGAAATAACCAACTTTTTTTCTGATCCCTTGCGTGTCAAACCTGAATGCCACCACATAGGCCAAGATTTATCACCAGAATGAGTGACAGGATGTAACAACACGAACTATGACAGAAATCAAGACTGAAAAGACTTTGATCAACCAACAGTAGACTAATCCTATCAAAAGACATTCCCAATGTATCCTCTTTTCCAGGATGGTGTTTGATTTATCAACCCACCAAGTTTTTCTAAGGCAGTTTGTTACAAGCAGATTGTGTCAAAGCTGAAAATGAGATAATTGTTGTGATTCTGTTCTCCAGACTTGCGAAAATGCGATGCTCCTGATGAGTCAGACAGGAGCTAGTAACAATAATTGCTTGTGTTCAGAGAGAGACAATCCTCCCACTGCACCACTGGTGATGCGCAACTAATTTTCAACCAGTGTTTTGTAATCACTGGAAGCCTGCAAGTCTTTGCAAAGCATTTCAAACTTATTGGCTGCTGGAAAACCGAGCCAGAACAAGGCTGAATAAGGCTAAGCAGAATTTCAGTTGTGGAACCACTTCAGGTTCAGCCCAGCAGCCAGCCAGTAGTAATTAGAGTTTATGAATGTATTTTGCAGGCACTTGTTAGGTAAATGGCACATCAGAAAGGATATTCATTTCAGACATGTTTATTTTTTGGCTAATTTATTTTCTGTTGTATTTCTATCAAGATTTTTTGAACCCAGATAACACATGGGGGTCAAACAAGATATTAATCTCCTCACCTTTATTTAAATAAATAGTTAATTTAAATAATTATGGTAACAACTGTTTTTTTGTGGTTGACACAATTAAGAGAAGTATATCCAATAACTACTATAGAGATGTGCAAGAGGAAAGTGCAGAAAGGTCAGAATTAATAACATATGATTATTTACTCCAACTATTTGAACAAATGTGATGTATTTAAATCACAGGAAATGCTAAATTTTGCATTATATTATGCTATAAAGATCATTCATTTTTACATTAAACTCAAGCATGACAACCATATGTGCTTCGGCTTTTAATCAGAAGTTTAAGAGCCTAATTTAAACACCCACAGGGAAAATGCTTTTGTTGGCTGATTTGTACACAAACAGTTATGATCAGTTAGCATGGAAACATCTTGTATTAAGATTTCATATCTCTCTAATGTGTGAAGTTGGCTATACCAATTGTGATGCTGCTGTTACTTTAACCTCCCACTGCTGTCAATCAAATCTGCCCAAAAATGTACTTCCCAGCTGAAGTTCTACAATCAGCTGATCAAAAGTATATAGAAAAATCACTTAAATGCTGTAAGGAGAATTGGTCCAAGCACTAAACCCTGTGGTACACCAGAACTAACTTTGGTGTGTAAGAAAGATTTTTCAATACCAGGAACAAACTGGAAACTGCCGGACAAATACGATCTAACCATGCCTAGTGTTGTTTTCTTGGTTAATCCCTTCTTCGAGAACATTGTGATCAACTGTATCAAATGCAGCACTAAGATCTAACAGGACAAATATAGGGAGACGTCTGTTACATGAGGCCAAGAGTACATTAGTAGTGACTTTCATCAGTTTTGTTTGTTTGACTGAACGTTCCAAACAGGTTATTACATTGTAAATGCTCACACAAGGTAAGAAAGCAGCTTACTTAAGTGAAAGTTTAATTACAGCAACCTTAAAAGCCCGTGGTACAAGTCCATTTCCTATGGATAGGTTGATCACATATAGAATCAGAAAAAAAAACACCGTTAATAATTTGGTTCAGATGAGGTCTAACATACAAGTTGAAGACTTAAATGAAGATGATGTTGTTGACTTAACACCATTTACAGAAATCAGGTGCTACAGTTGCAATTCCTAATGCGGTTTTACTCACTCATGACAAAGTTCCCACACTGGGAAGACTGCCCTGCATTAGATGTCTGGTAGAATAAATTTGTTTTGACTAAATTCAGTGAAGTCATCGCTATTGAGAACTGAGTGAATTGAAGGCTGAAATGAAATTTGAGTCTGCATTAGTCTGGGTACTCAACTAAAAAGAGAACGTATTATTGATTATTGTTATTCTCGGCTTTCAATGATCAGTAATATGCTGTTCTAGCTTTGTAAAGAATAATATGTTCAAGACTCTTCTAACGTGTAGAGCACCATTGTTTTCTCCAGTTTCCTACAAATCTGCTTTAAAGTAGGCAGCCCTGAATTAATGAACCAACATCCTCAGTCAGAAAACGTTTTTTTAATAGGGCTACATTGTCTTCCACAACGCACATTGAAGTTGCATCATTATTAAATCAGGTATCTGCCCTTCGCTGTAGTATTTTGTTATGCTGAGGAAATTAAAGCTATCACACTGTTTTCATTCTTAAAAAAGAATCTGATTTGTGGAACACCAATTCTTGTCACGTCTTTAAAGTTTCCGTGTTGCTTTTGATACGCTCCATGTTTGAACCGTGTGTGGGAATTTGGAAAAATGGTGTTCAACAGTGTAATAATAGTTATGTCACTTTGTCTGTGTTGTTCTTTCATTGCATGTTTTTGTATATTTAAGCCTCAACTTACCTTCTGGAAATGGTAATTCAATGCTCCATGAGTGACTCAGTAAGTGTACAGATAATTATTACCCCAATTAATAATAAAGTCGGTCAAGGCATCAGTTTCACTTTAAGTCTTTAAAGGCTCCCACATACTCGGGCGCACTTGAATCCGCGTCACGTACTGGAGGCGGACTTAATGCGGACTCAAAGTGGACCTCTGTTGAACATGTCGGCTTAAGCATCCAGAATCCAGTGAGTAAATCTTTATCAGTGCAGGCAGAGCATTTGCATTGGTTTGCAAAGACATGAGGTTAAGTAGCATTTTCATTAGGTCACTCCTGCAACATTTGAGTGGCAACTATGTAAAGCTGTACTAACCAGTTAATAATTTTAGTTCAAAATACATCAAAACAACATTTAAACTGTCCATATATGACTGGGCTGAAATGGATACATTTTGTCTAAAAGTAAAGATTATAATACATCTAAAATAGGTTTGTCAAGAAGTTTATTTTAAATTTAGATCCTTTTTTAGCAGAAACTAACCAGCTTTAAAATACAACAGTGGAATAAACTAGGCTTGAACTTTCAATCTCTCAGTGACGACCACATTGTCAAACTGCACACAGCAACATTACTATTTCTCCACAAATTGATATTAATACTACAATATCAAACCTGAACAAGAATGAAATTCATTTATATTGAATAGAGTAAAGCTGTCTTTAGGTTTCGCTTTGTGCTGTCTTGCATTTTTGCAGTATTTTAAGTCTTTTTGTGGGTCAATTTCTTTTAGTTGAGGTCTATGCTTAGACCTACAACAGTTAAGCAGTTTGGTTTGGTCTAAACATAGAAAAATGTCTAAATCAGGGGTGTGCATAGACCTAACAATGACTTATGTGTAAATGAGATCTTCACATAGCATCTTTGTTGAAATCAGACCCAGAGCAGCAGCACTTGTGTTCCGTCAAGGTCTGCCTTAACTAATGATCAAATAATTTATGCTACTGTGTAAAATGCGTAGAACGGGGATTCTAGAGCACTATTTACCTAAGAGCATATCTCTTTATGTCACTAAACAGCAAGGCAGATACACATATGTATGATAGGGTACAACAATGGGTCAGATCCTTGAAAAATTGTACAGCTTTCTGTGATAAAGATTAATTTTGATGCTCTGAAGATTCGTTCTGATGTTCACTGAGATTTGCGGAAAAGAGTGTTTTAGCTTAGAAAAAGCAAACATTTTTTGCTCTACTGTTTTTTAGAATATTGAGTTCCTTGGAATCCAGTGTTATGGTATAACATTTCTTAGTACTAGTATGATAAACATAACGATGTTACATCAGATGTCAACTAAACTTGACTTAAATTTGCCTCTGCGGGTAAGTTGTTACAAATAAATCTCCAAAGTGTCCTGCAGCTATTGTGCAATTTTTTGTACTGCATGCATAAAGCAAACATTTAAGGGTGTCGGAATGTAGCTGCTAAATGAGGGAATAACAATTAAGTATAAAAGTGAAAGAATGTGACAATAGTTATGACAAAAAATTAATTAGTGAGTAAATTAATATTAACAATTGAAGAAGAAAAGAAAAAGAATGAAAATAACCAAAACTGAATGAGCATTACAGTTTTGTTTTAAATTTTGAATTATGGAGATGTGTTTACACACCCATGTCATAGATGAAAAGCAATGGATCCAAATGTGTGTAGTTCACACCCCAACATGTCCACTAATGTAAAAATGTTAAACTGGGGTGATTAAAATTTAGAGCCTCAATCAGCTACTGTCTATAGACTGTGGATGTATTAAGTACTATTAATAGGCTGCATCTGAAGCAAATATGTTGAAGTTAATATGAAAGGATGCCCTACTAAAATTCCTTCCTGAAATATTAACCCTAAGAGACAGAAACCCTTTTTTTGTACCTGGGCCTCGCCTAGAACTTGCCCATCTGCCAACCAGTTCTGTGGGAATTCAATTTCTCATGTGGCCCCTAGCAGGGGGCCCTAAGCAGCCGCAGGGTTCCCTTCTGCTGGATAATATTTCTGTCGCACGCAGCACGCTTTCTGATGGTTTCATTTTTTACTAAATGGTCAGGCTAGTTCCCCTTCAGGCAAAAGCCTCTCACAGTACATAAGACCATTCATTTGTCACTTTTTCCCCTCATATATGTCTGTATAATTTCCACTGCGTCTACTTTTCTCTCGAGAACACATCTACCTGGGTGGCCGCCTGCACCTGCGTGCCTCTGCAGGCTATGCAATCAATTAAAGCGCTTCTGAAAAAAACAAAACACGTACAGAGCCCCACGTGCTGCCCTCTCCCCGTGGCTCCACAGGTAGCGTGATTTGTCTTCAAGGTGCTGGATTAACACATGGAGGTAGTTAAGAGTCAGCATTGTTGTGGGTTGAGGAGCCCGCTACCTGAACTTGTGAGAAGAAGAGAGAGAAAGAAAAGGAGATAGAGAGGGAGGGAGCAAGGCTGTGCGCTCCTCTCCCGGCAGAGTGCGTCCCGCTCCACACACACACACGCACACTCCGGGACTCACTCTGCTTCCAGGCATCGAGCTGGATCGTCTCTCCCGCTCCTCCTGCTGGAAATCACAGACGAACAGTTTAATGAACGCCGGCAACCCGAGGACATTCAGCTTTTAGCACACAATCCCCTCTATTTCTAATAATTTGTTTGTTTTGGTCACCTCTCACAACCCAGTGCTTTTGGATTACGGAGGACATAGAGCAGCCTGGGCGCGTAACTCTGGAAATCATGGAATTATGGATAAAGTTGATGTTTTTTTACAGTTGCTGTTTTGGAGCAAATGCGGACTTCGATCGCAGGTAGGAGGACTGCGTTGTTCTAGTGAAATAAAATGTTCGATCTTTTTCATTTTGAGCACCTGATCATAGTCAGCAGGTTGCTCTGTGGGGATTCAAACTAAAATATCAATTTACAATTTCTCAACTACGATACTGAAGTTGCGCTCAAACCAAAGCACCAGTCAAACCCATCCAAACGTGTCTGTGCGTCATGGAGGACGCATTGTTTCTCGGATCGGATGCACTGTTTACATTTTCAAAAGTCACACCGAGCGGCCCTTGCCTTTTGCAGAGGGTGATTTAAGAAGTGATGTGAGAGGACACAACCCGGTGCTTCATGTTAAAACACGATTTCCATGAAGCATGTGTGAGAAGACGCCAGCCACCAAAAGAATGCACCTTTTAGAGATTCCGATCTGCCTGTAGGTGCATCTGAGTTAAAGCTGTTTGTTTTCATAATCTTTACAATTATGCACAATAGCGCCGAGATGCGGTGCGCGTTTCTTCACACCCTTCTGCTACATTCCTGTACTAAAACAGTTTTGCTTGGCATGGTATCATCCAAAGGTCACTTTTGTTTCTTTAACAACTCAAAAGCAGCCACTGCTTTAAAATCAGAACAATACACCGGTTCTCACTGCAGCAATGTTGAGAAAGCTTTATTGAGCTCAGACAAAGAGACCGATTGTAATCCATCCAAACAGAGACAAAGTTACACAAACAAAAACCTGTTGCCAAATTTCGTCCTCTCCCACAAGTTATGTCAGGAAGTACTTATTTTTACCTCATGCACAATGCAGTGCAAAAGTTTTCATTCCCCTTGATTCACGCACTTCAATGTTATTTAAATGGGATTTTCGCCCCAGTTACAGTTGCAAATCTTTTGGGGATATGCCTCTACTCCGCTTGCACATCTACAGCCAGACATTCTTGCCTCTTCTTTGCCAAGTTGCTGAACTTCAGTCAGCTTCAATAGAGAGAATCTGGAAACATACATTTTCAAGGAATGGATTTTGACTAGGCAATTGTAATACATGAATACACTTAGATATAAACCATCCAATTGCAGCTCTTGCTGCATGTTTACATGTCTTCCTTGTCTTCCCTGTCTCAATTGTTTTGCAGCCTCTGACTTTTTTGTTTTTTTTGTTTTTTTCCCCAGTCTTTTCTCCTATTCATCCATCGTCTCATCAACTGTGACCAGCTTCCCTATAAAGATAAGCATCTGTGTAGGCATATTTTGGTAAACAGATGTTCTCCTCAGAAACATAAGTGGTTATTTGATATTTGTTTTAATATACAAAATATTAAATTAACAAGAAAGCCTGTTGTCCATTTTGTGGTCAAAAACAATTAGCATTAATTTAAATTTGGCATGATCTTTTCAAATTAAAAGAAACAAAAACTAAATATTCCGACAACCTCCATGCTTCATGCTATGAAGTCATTACCCATGTATGCTAAATGTTATGGATAAATGCATCAAGTTATTTAACACTTATCCTTGTCCAAAGTCATCAAATCTGAACAAGGTTCTTGTTCATGTTGTGTGAAGAAACATTTGGGACAGCACCTGTGAAGCATACAGAAGAAAGAGCCCCCCCTACAGACACAGTAGAAAGTGGAATAGTGTGCCTGTTAAAGGAAATGAAAAAATAGGTCAATTTTATTTGTTTCTCTTTGCATATGATTTTGTGTTTTGCTTTTTATTTCATTTTAAGTTTTAAAAGAAAATGAACCAAAATAAATTTCTGCTCATCCAGTTTTGGCCACAAAAAAGAAGGAAGGCACTTATTTTCATTTGATGTTTTGTATTTTAAAACAAAAGTAAAAAAAAAACGTCTTTTATTAATTTTTTGACTGCTTTCTGATGAAAATCCAATTACCAAAACATTGCATTCCAATATCATGATGCTGCCACCACCATGTCTCACCATAGGTATTTAGGGTGATGTGCAGTGTTAGTTTTCCTTACAGGCCAGTCGTTGTAATGTCCATCTTATCTGACCAGAGCACATTTGTCTACATGTTTCTCCATCATGGTTTATGATAAAATATGAAAACATTCAAGAGATATAAATTACTTTGCAAGACACAGTATCTCAGTCAGGCAGACTGATCTCCACAGCAGAATCCTCCCACACATTCAGCATTTAAAAAATTAACAGAACTTTTATTTTAAGAATATTAGAGCTAATTGTCATTTAAATGGCTTCAAGCCCTAACAGACATTGTCATTCCACCTGTTAATTTGTTTGAAATGAGGAGATGTGTATGTCTGTTATTTTTCAAAGCTCAGCTCCTACAACTGAGTTTCTGCTTTGAATAAGCTTATTTCTGAATAAGCAATTAGGAGATCAAAGGTTTCAGCCAGCTGGAAAAATTGTGTTTTTGTGCAAGACTGAATGAAGGAGAAAACATGGAACTAGGTTAGCATTTGCCAGTGCGTACCTTCATATTACAGATGTTTTTCAAGGCTATTTTTCTTCCTAATCATCAGGGCTAATATCTGTCTGAGATGCCTCATGAGGAGACTATGGCTCTGACTTTATTTCATGCACTGCCTTTGTGAAACCTTAGCAGCAGCATATTGTACATTATTAACATTCCTGCTGATGGAGTGGCTTGTCACCATGCTCATAATTTGCCAATTTTTATGGGTATAAACATGCTCAGACTCGAGTCCCTCGCTACAATATTAATTCCTTGAAAAAATATCTCCTGAGAGTGAGTGCAAGCAAGGAAAACATTTATCACCTAGTTCTGCTCACGTATTGCCTTTTAGAGAGCATTCTTAACAGGCTTATCCATCTGGCCCTGAAGGGCCCTTCGCTGGGCATCGTCGGGGAGATAGTTTTGCTCTCCCGTAGCAGCACATAATAAGCTTAATATACCTGCTACAGTGTTTCCACAGCATGTCACAGTTGCTGCTCCTATTTTTTACTCCTGGGAAGGGACCAAAACCCAGCCTGTTACATGTCATAACAGAAAATACCTGAAAGGGAAAGGTAGCATATACAGTAGAGGGTATTCTTCACCACTGATGTCATTAAGTTGTTAAGTCTCACACAGCCAAACGGTGCATACCAGACATCCTCGGTCATAATCCAAAGCTTGTGAAAGCGTGCCAGGTTATGTAGGGATATCGGATCCACATTTGGGTTTTCAGGCATGGAAGTAAGTAGAAAGTAGAAAGAGCAGTCATCAGAGAGCCTAAAAAACATCTCGCAACTCATAGTTCTCTCATCTTTTTAGTCTGCTTTGCAAATAACTGCTGTATGTCAAGGTGTATGACACAACCAAATAAAATATAGAAATTATATTGGTGTGTATTATTGTATAAAAAGATGAGTTAAAAATGCTTTTTCTTTTATTAAAAAAAAGGCTATACTGAGGCTCATAATGACTTGTTTTTGCACTGGAGGGATGGCCCCCAATTATGGGATGGCCTCCGGAAGAGCCGGATGAGTCAGACATGTTTGTTAATGTTTATGTATAATCCGTTTTAAGATTGAAAAAGTTCTCCTTGCCATTGACAGAAAACCAGCTGGTACTTCTTTTCTGACAAGACATTTTCTGTTTGTCTAAGGTGCAACTGAAGATGCACTGCTGTTTTATCTGTTTATGTGTCTTCTACTTAGTTTATGTGGAGGTCAAATGGTGATGAGTTGAACACTGCATTTAAATTAGGTGGGGAAATTACAATATCACAGACGTGACTATAAGAAAGAAGCAGAGTAAAAAACACAAGAGAAAAAAGTTTTGACAAGATCTGTAGGTTGATTGAATCATTTTAATTGATTCTGATTCTCACAAATGCCATCACAAAGAATTGCGTTATTCTCTTTGCCTTTGCTTCTTCACTGTTTTGGCCTTTGTAACCTTGATCTGTGGATTGTTGGAAGTGGAGTTGGGGGTTGATATTTGAAATCTGATGGAAAACAAATTGTTTAAAAAAAAACATTTTTTGAGAAACTGGTGCTCTTAAAGCGTTTCTCCCATAATGCGTTACATTTTCAGCTTTTAGTCATGCTTTTTTTGATTGTGCATCCATGGTTTTAGCACTGATTCAGATTGTTTTCTTTTTCTTGCTTTAAATGGAAATAAGCTGCCTTTTCTTAGACTGCTGATACCCTGGAGACCAAAGCAAAACAAGGCTGGAAAAATAGTGTGTGGGTGCTACTTCTGGTTTTTACACACATGTGGCTGCTAACAAAATACACGTGCAGAGGTTAATGTTTGTGATTATTATTTTTAAAAATATTCTTACAAAACCCCTGGGTGACCCATGTTGGCTGACCATATGTTGCAAATACCTTACACACTGCTGGTACATGATTGATAGTGTGAAGAAAAAAACAAGTAAAAACCCCAATGCATGCCAGTATGGGAGAGCCATGCACCATTGGATCATTTTGCAAAGCATAAAAGATGATGAATTATCTAAGTAATTAAAAGCTTAATCCCTCAGTTTATTGATATTAGAGCATTTTTTTGCATTTATACTGAGATAAATAATATGATATGAGTGTTTAAACTATTTCTTCACTGTGGTCCCATACAAAAATACATAAAACCTTATCCTAAAAATACAGCTTTTTATGCGACAGAGATCGTTAGGAGAGGCCAAGAATTCATTCCTCAGACCGATTTCAAGTTTTGAAAATGGTTTGATTTTGATAGATTATGGGACTGAGAGATTTATAAACCTGAATAACGTTTAACGTATCTTAGTCACTATTCATGATGGTGAGATAAACTCACGACTTTAAGATTACATGATTGAAGCTGATGAAACTGTGCAGAAATTCATAAATCAGGTTTAATTTTGACTACACAGTTAATTTATTCAGTTATTCTCTTTTGACTAAAATGTAATTGAGATTTTGTCATAGTTTAGTCAGCAGTAGTCATTTTAGTTTTAGTCTAGTTTCAGTTTCCTGTAAATTTAGATGAATAAAAGAAAGGTTACAGAGGAATGATTTTTTAGGGTCTCTTACACTTTAGGACAATTATTATACTATAGCCCTTCAAAACAAGGAGTACCTTACCTCTATAATTCGTTTCTTTTCTCTGGCCTCGGACTGAGTATACAGCACTAAATAGTTTCTTAAAAATCTTAACTCTTCTGTGTTTTGTATACTTTTATTACAGTTTAATTCACTTTGGTATTTTATGGTTGTTAGTGTAATTGTGAAGCACCTTGGTCAACTGTTCTTTTTTTTAAATGTGCTATATAGATACATTTTACATTGATATTAAAATTAAAAAAACAATTATCTTAGGGTGAAATTGAGTTAAAATTATACAGTATTTGGCTCATCAAACAAAAACTAATTCTTCATCTTCACCACAGTGAGAGGTAATCCTTTGGACCCGTCCATTTTAATGTGGCCTCCTCCTTGGTCTGCTTCTAAAATGCTACATGGACCTGACAGCTTCCAGGAACTGTCCTAAAAGCTGAAGTGCATGAAGCTGGTAGGAGATGTGAAAAGAGAGCACATATGTCAGGACTAGTTACCAAGGAAAGCCAGGGTCTATTATTCTGGGAAGATTGGACTTTAAACAGTTTGGATCTACTGATACCTAGCTAATAAATACTGCTCTAGCATCAACAGCATAGCCAGTGATTCCTTCAGTACATAGTGGTGTGACGCTCCTCTCGCCCAATGCCTGCTGCAGATGGGCACTAACACAGAACGCTTAACAGTTCAATATCTTCTTTAATATAAGAAGGTAAAATTAAAAATGGAGGGTGAAGTAAAGGTCACAGACCAATCTGGACCTGTCAGTTTATGTACCAGAACTGCCAGAATAGAGTTCGAAATCACGCCTTAGTACTGTCACTCATTGGCTGTTTTGTCACGTCTTTGCTTGAATTCTTGAATGTACAGTTCAACACTACCATCTCTTCACTTAAAGCACGGCCTGATTCACTTGGCAGATTACTGGTTGTGTCCGTACTGGTAAAGGTGTTCGATATATGAAGGTTTCTGCAGTTTGTATGACTTACAGAACAGGGTTTCTGACACAAAGAGATTTTTAATTTGAGGAAAAAAGGAAAAAAATTGCAGGAACATTACACAAATGTAGACAAATGCAATTTAGCAGACAATGCAAACACAGTTATTTAGGTCTCAAAAGGTTGATCAGTGCTTTCTGATTTGGTGGGCAAGATATTCTTGATTCCTAGGATTCTAAGGTCCGGTCTGTGTCCAAACTCCGTTCAGGAGCATGCACTTCCAAGGTCACTTCCCTGGTCAACCAAGCAGATTCAGACTTATGGCAATGTGAGACCTGTGCTGCATTTTATAATAAGCTGGATTCTACTATTTTTAAAACACATCTTTTAGGCCGAGAGCAACAAAAAATGCCAACAGTCTGTTACTCTAGACCCAATACTATCTCATGATGAAGGCCACTTGCACATTAAAGGACAAGTTCATGTTTAAGGTTTGAAACCATCAATAATCAATACTTAAAACTGCATCTATATCTATTACATCATTGTAGATTATTTCAGATCTCTCTTAATTTCTAAACCAGCAAAATAAGATCTTGAACCTTAACGAGGACCTTACGGCAAGACCTTTCTAACATAAAAACTCAGATGCTTCTCATATTTTGAGACCTTAGAACTCCACCTGCATGGAATAAGGGTATTTTAACAAGAGCTAAAGTTCTACATAGGCATTTTGAAGGGACCTGGAAAAAAAGCAGTTACTTTCAGTTAAAGTGTTAGTGTGTACTACATGATATTAGAGCATCTATTTGTAGGTATACTAAGACAAATAATATGATTTTTGTTATTTAACTGTTTCTTTGCACAATAATCATGTACAAACCAAAGGGAGGATCATGCTGTAAAAATATTCGAAGTACTTCAGTCAGTGAAAACGCATCCTTTAAGAACTCGTTGTCATAACAAGCATGCTTTAACTGCAACCTGGACCTTAGGCTTTGATGTTGACAGCATTTAACTCCTGATGCACTCGTTGGAGTTCATGTTGGTGAAACATTGCCAGATATCTGTGTTGTCATTATTTCAGCATGAGCCTCAAAACAAGCCCCGGATTAAACTTAAGTACCTTTTTCTTTTTCATCAGAAGTGCCAACAAAACATAAAGTACAGTGTTGCACTACCCAGCCAAGTTTTCACTCAACAAATACCTACCCCTGTACAGAAAATTCATTTCATAAGCCCTCGTATTTCTCCCCGTAATATAAATCTTTTGGCCTATAATTGGCGGGCGGCTGCATGGTGCATCGTGTTAATATGATGGTCTTGGCTGTGTGTGTGCAGAGTTGGCAGGGCATTCAGCAGGAGTGGTTAATTAAAAACGGTGTGACACATTACAACTCCTGCAAGCCTTCAGCTGAGCTCCGCAGGTTGAAGCAAGTCTCTCACGTTGAGATGCTACAACTGCAGCAGGTAATGTTCACGGATGTGCACAAGAACAGTCCAGTCTGCTGCTCTTTTCATGCTTCATGGATGGATGAGACATTGATTAGATCATCTTCACAATGAAACAAGACCATACACTTTTACAGTCGTGATTATCAAGGTAATCTCTCCACTGTGAAAACCCTTTACCGTCTAAAAAGAAAGAATGGCCTGCTGTGTATTTTGTAGCAATACAACGGAAGGACAATATTGTATCCACAATATTATCAGGCTCTTAGGAAAGAAGCTTGTCTTTTTGACTGTACTTGAGAGGAGGTGTCACGCATCATGCGTGAAGGGTAATAATTATCTGCTTGACTTCCCTCAGGGCTTTAGTCCAATTTTGGATCATTATTCAGGCCTTCAGGGTAATGAATGTAGGTATTATACTAAAGTCAAATTGATATGCCGGTTATTCATTCAGTGGAATATCAAGCTGGTCTTTAATGTGCAGTATCCACCCACAGTTCCCACTATTGACTTTGATTAGTTCTCACCTTTTTATCTGTAAAAGGTCAAGTAAGAACCCATAATGACATACCAGTGTTTCATTTGATAAAACTGTGATCCAGTAAGCTGCATGAAGCCATCAGTTTAAAGTTTACATCGTGTGATTTTCAGAAGAGCCTCTGTGATTCAGAGTAGCGGGGGGAACACAATGAAACATAATGCCATATTCATGTGTAATTAAGTGGGATTTTTGGAGAAATCATCAGAGGGAAATGTTTGATTCAGTAATCCTGTACTCCTCACCTGTCAACTTCTCATCTCTGCCCTAATGCCTATGTAGGAGTTGAAACAGTAGTCTTTTATTGATCTTCATTGTTTCAACACAGCTTTATGTTTTAGTGTCTTCTTGATTTTTCAAGAACCTCAATATTCCTTTATAGTTGGTTACAAATGAGAAGGTCTACAACTGATGGTTATTTTCATTAGTGCTTTAGTTTTTTTTTCAGTTTTTTTAATTGGAATAAATAAAAAATTGCAACTAAATTTCAGGATATTACTGAGCCTAACACCACAAAATCTAAATTGGTTCAGTTAGTTACAGTAGATACAGTACTGGACTTTGAATCAGAAAAAAATACTACGCAAAGACATAAACAACATAAGACCTTAATGGTTTCATAATGTTGGATGGTTTCAGACTTAAACACATATAATAAATTATAACATAATGTGATCAGTGCTATTAAAAAAAGCAGCAATTATTCCTACTGCTGTCATTTCTACAGTTATAATAATGTTATATACATTGTCTATTCTGATTTTAGTACACAGACTCACATATGGAGCGTGAGAAAACAAAGGTTGGGTGCGTTCACACTGTTTACAGTCATTTCTAGAGATTGACTAATCAATTAATTTAAGCTGAAGATATTTTGGAAATCAAGGAATAAGTCCTGCTTCAGTCTAAAGTAATGAGATGAAATTTAAACTTACTGTTAACTACGACAGTATGTTGTTTTGAAATATGTTATTTGTTTTAAACAAATGTCCAAAGTCACAGAAAACATTCATTAAACCCTTGTTTAATGTAGTATGTTTTTTAAGTAAACATGCTTCTTGTGCAGAATTTTAGGTTTTCTTTGGTGTTTCTCCTGTTGAGAAATGCTTGGGTATGATTTTAGCTTGTTAATTAGTCAGGCTATCAGCACAGGCAGTGTGGGCAGTCAACTTGTTCACTGTACTTTCAAGTCAGTGTGAAGTGGTGCTTGGCACTCCTTTAGCTTCCAAGAACCTACGTTTGTTTTTCTTTGAATCAAAGGAAAAGTATAGTAGCCTTCTTTCAGCCAGCTGACTGGCAACGTGACAGTTGACTGCAACAGGTGTGAGAGGAATGGTTTAAGTCTACTGTATGTTTTAAACAGCTGGAGAACATTCTGATCACTCCTTCCCCTTTTCTGGTGTCTTGTCAAAAGTACTTTCAACTGTTTGAAAATGGAATGATGGATAACTTTAACAGTTTTGTAGCCGTAACTTTTTAAAACCTTAGCCTGCACATACAATATTCATATTTATGTGCAATGTAAACTCTTTCATTGTTTCTCTGCTTTGGGTTTAAAAGTACACAAACAATAACATCTAAAGGTAATTTAGGATGGCCAATTAACCTAACATGCATCTTTTTGTATTGTGGGAGGAATATGGAATACCCAGTACCTGCGAAACCATACACAACAAGACAATATTGATACAAAAAGAAACTCCTTTTTAAGTTTCTTCTGAAGTTTTACAACACAATAAAAGTAAAAAGAACACAACAATTACACTATGGAAGAGCACTGGCAAAAATCGAGATCAGAACTAGGAACTGCGTTAGCAAAAAGGGAGGATATCTGTTGGCAGTCATAATTTGAGTTAATTACTAAAAGCGAATAAGAGATAAGCAGGTTATTAAGGAAGAAATGCATTGAAGTAGCAATATATCTTCACTCTTGATATGTGAGGTTATTCTAATTGGCGTTAAGCTTATTTACACCCATGAATGAATACATGAGATTGTTCAAAGACGGTAAGTGATAATCAGCCTTCAGCTTGCACATTTGAATCAAACCAAACAGCATTTTTCCTCAGTGTGGGCCCTGTCTTTTTGCTCTCTTGATAATAACCGTATACTATATTGGGACATGTTTATAATCAACATTGGGGGTTAATTTTGCCCTTTTCTGACTCTTTTAAGGTCCTTTTGTTTTTTTCATCTTGTATCTTCATTTATATACCATTTAATATTTATTTTCATTTGCTTGCCTTTCCCTTATTTCCCTTGCTTTTTTTCTGCACTCCTCTCCTCACTCAGTTTGAATGGTTGCCTTCCTGCTTGCGAGGCAGCGGGCAAACATTTTCCCTGTATCTGCCACTCTCACTTAGCATCCATCTGTTTTTTTTTTTTCTACCGCTGAGGTGATTGGCAGCAGGAACAAGCATTAGCATTTCCTCATCTTGGCATGGAGACACTAACAGGCATGGATAGCAGCAAAGGATGTGCCTTGAATACTGAACAAGACCCAAACTTTCTCACAGGGGTGTACAAGAAAGAATCGTCTTTGTTTTGCAAGTGAAAACCCCCTCCCTCTTTATTTTTTCACTGGATGAAATCAAATATTGTTTTTTTTTAATTTCCTTTACTTTCTGTAATGCTAAAATGCTCTAGACTTTAATAAAGGTTGATTGGTATCTTCTAAATTGGAAAAAAATCACTTATTCTTCTTATTTTTCCATGATTCTAGTAACTCAGACCAGCTCTCAAAATAGGAGGCTTGGATTTTCTTCAGTATCCTTAAAAGGATTCATTCCTTTCTCTTTTCTTGGTACAGATAAAAAGGTAATCCACTTGTAGTATCTGCCAAGAAGCTATTTTCCTTCTCTGAGCTGGGCAGAGTATGCTGTAACAAAAAAAAAAAAATTCAAGCCATCATAACTCTTATAGAAGTAGGAAATCACCAATTTCTGTATGAAACTAACCCCCGGCACATCCTCTATGTGGCATTAAAGATATCCTCAGCTGTCATGAAAAGGGCAATGCAGGAAAATACTGCATTTTCAAGGGCAGTCAGAATAGCTCATAATCTTGATCTCTACAGTAATGTGAGTCTTGGTGGTGCAGCTACATTCCAGTTGAGTCTGGCAAGCTTTCAGAACACATTTCCAGTCTGATGTCACATAAACCACCTGATTTGATGTGCTGAAACATCTGCTTACATGGAGCAAAGACAATCTGCCACATTCAAGCGTTGGAAATCAGTGACGTGCGATGAGGTTCATGACTGGTGAGGCACAGACGCCTCTTGATGTAAAAATATATGAACCCAAAACAAATGCTTCTATTTCAATTTTACCTTAAATGAATCATTTTTATTGTTTTAAAAGCTTTTAATTATGCTTCAATCAATACTTTACTGTTCAACAAAACTATAGCAAGAAAAACAAAAGAATGTTTTATATAGATAGGAAGGATATATGTCAAATTTGGTTATTTAAAATATTTTTTTCATTTTGGCTAATCTCTCTTTTCCTATTAAAATTGAAAATTGTGTATAATTTTATCTTTATTTGTATATGAAGCCAATGCAAGCAGGTTGCATTAATCAAGTATTTTAAGATCTCCTGGTTCTCCCTCACCTTCATATTGTGGATGCTAATATTCAGTCTGTGCTGTCCATTCAGTTCCAAATCTGTGTACTCCACACTGTTTTCAGGTGTACCACCCTGATTGAAAAGAGCACCACATTTCTTACTCTCTCTAAAACCTCCTGTTTTGACTAAAAATCGAGTTCATTTTCCAGGTTTGAAGTAGTCTTCTGTATTGTCGGACCAAATTTAAATAAGAGTATGGTTACAGGACTTGTCGGTGAAAACACCACTGCCTTCTGGGTGTCTGCGCCCATGGGGCTCAGCACTGCCCCCTATCACTGGGGGATGGTACTTTTGCCTCACCTTGTCCATTTTCACTGCACTTTTATGGCCGATTAGAAAGATTAAATATGTTACACACTTTCACTACATATATTAGACAGACTGTGGAATATCAGCATGTTTAGTACATGTGTAATCCAGCATGTATATTGGCAATATAAAGAGAGACAGCAATGGGCATGCGCTAACTGCCTGCATCAATCAGTGTGTGTAACAGGGCCGTCGGTGGTAAGGCACAGCTTTTCACTGCCTCAGATAGCTTTTCTCCCATGTATTTGAATCGGTGATACGTAAATTCAGAGATTTTGACTATAAAAATGTTAAAATCATACAGAAAACTAGTTTAGTGGACAAATTGATTCTCTCTTATCATTGCTAGTATTTAACTTGTCATGATGCAGTCAGGGGAGGCAGGTGAGGCACAAGCCCCTGACAGCACATCACTGGTGGAAATGTGGCCTGGCAGCTTTGATTATACAACATTTTTTAATTTGTTTATTTTATAAACACTGCATATTAAACCTTTTTTACATGGCACTGAAACTGAAATAATTTGAGCTGAGTAGGATCTAACTGCTGTTGTACCATTTTGTTACATATTATGCAGATAAATACAGGGACAAAAGGTAAATACTTGAAATATTGTGGGGAAAATAAAGTAGTAAATGAGACACCTTTGTGTTTCAGGCTTGCAACTAAAAAGATTCAAACAAGTGTACATGGTCATGAAAATGATTCATATTCAGTTTCAGCAAAATACAGTATATTTCAACTCTATTCAATGCAAACTATTCATGATTATTTTTTCTACAGTTGCAAGGAAACAGCACAGGTTGTATGGAGGCTTTGAAATCTTTGTGAATAGTGTTAATAGATAGATAGGTCCTTTTCATACCCTGCTGAGAACTGATTGTGTTACCCACTCACAGGTGGCCTCGGCAGATGGCATCATCCAATGGCTTGTGTCGATACGGGGCCAGGGTGGACTGCTGCTGGGGATGGACGCGCCGCTCCTGGGGTCACTGCCAGCGTGAGTGCCAACATTGCTGCTGCTGGGGGCTAGTGGGACTAACGAGGTTGCAAATGTTTCAAGCTGGGGGCAAAGATGCTATTAAACTAAAGACAAGCTGCAGTGGAACACACACATGGCCAGACATATATGCACATGTATACTCTCACAACACACACAGCTGATGAAGTCTTTCTGAAAACACTGATGATAATGGCTGGTTTGAATTGTAGGTCTGTTGATTTTATGTTTTTGCCAGATATGGCCGTAACGAGGGAGTCAGCACCTCTACTGCGCACATTTAAAGATAAAGAGGATCTGTTTTTATGTCAGAACTGAACGAAAATCTCTATCTACCTCTAAGAGAGGAAAAACAGCACCAATCCATGGTTTGTTAAGATGTACATACTGTACTTTGAATCATCAGAGTATTAAGCGACAGTTTAGAGAATTCAGAGGACGTGTATTGTTGATCATTATATGACTGCCATGCCACAGGTTTGTCTTGTGTTTTTATTTAGCCTTATATTTTTACCATGTACACACAATGCAAATACCCTCTACTTTCCCGTACTGTTACCCAAGAAGGTGTAAATACATTAGTGGGACCACTATTTGCATGATTGGCTCACAAACGTCTATTCCTTTGCATGGCTTGATTCCTTAAGTTCTTGCTGCTTTGCTGTGGACATTTAACAGAAGATGTGGTCTGAGATACATAAACATGCCTTTTCCATTGTGGGACATTATCAACCTGCAATTCATGTGAGCAGATAAGAAAAAAAAATGTGTTTGTTTGTTTTAGATGTCGACTAGAAATTCAGTACCTGTGTCAATGTTATGTGTAGCTGCAGGCTAGAGCCAGTAGGTGTTTGACTTAGATTTAACAAGATGGAGAAAATTCTGAGCACATTTCAAAGGATTAAAAAATAAAACACCATGGCTTACGCCAAGTGCAGGAAAATGATTTCAACAAAATACATTTAAAAATTGGCATTAATGATCCCCATAAATGATTTAGGAAGTTTGTATTTAGTGAAGCTCATCCGCATTTTGAGGCCTGCAGAGCATACAAGTTTTGTTGAATTAGGTTAGAACATCAAGACTTTCATTTTTTTTTTTCATTTTTGACCACCTACTCACACATATACAAATGAAAAGGAATAGTTTAAACTCAAAGCTCTTCTTGGATTTTCAAATATTTTAGGTAGAATGTATCAAGTTCAGATAATTCCAAGAGGCATAAGATATTGGTTGAAAAGGTTTCTCTGGCCATTAAATGACCCATGATGCCGTGGAAAGTTGCAATTTGATCCAGTTCGGCCGCCATACTAAAACAGCTCCATAAACTTTTTCTATTCATACATTAATGATGGTTGTCTTATTTTGTTTTTTATTATGGCTCTAATATTTATGGCTCTATTTATTATGGTAGTCACATATGCATGTGGTTACTATCTTCCGATGCAAGAAAATTAACAAAAACAAATAGTGGAAAATACTAATTTTAAGTAGTTTCAATAAATTCAGTTTATATTACTGCAATTCACAACACAATAACAGATTCTCAAGGCGCTTTAGTTGATGGCCCTTGATTTAAGTTGATGGCCCTGGTCATCTAATTGTATCCAATGCAACAGGTCTTTAGGTGACAAAAAGAAGAGGCAGCGAAACACACAAGCACTAAGACAGGAGAAAAAGAAAAATTATAATAAAAAGAAAAATCAAAGAGTACACAAATTTGAAGGCAGCAAAAGCTCTGTCAATGGCTCCTAAGTGAAGTATTTGACAGAGCTATTGCTGACTTAACTATGCTATGTTATGATCTAACTATGATAGAAGTTGTGGCTTAAATTTTAAAACTAAACTGAAAGCAGTACACCCTCCAAGATCCAGTCTCAGAAGAGCTTATTAAGACTGAAAACACAAGCTGCTCAATTAAAGCAAAACAACAAAAAGCACAGCGCTGAAAGTTTTTAATGTAACATTATTCTTATGGAAGCAGCTCTGGTCTACATACTGTTTATTTGTAGATCTTGACATTGTTTTAATTCACTCAAATAAAATAAGAAAAAAGCTCCACTTCATTATTTACTTTCTGGTACAGAGAGGTGCTTATGTTTTCAAAGTTATGTTTTAATTTTATAGACATTTAATAATCTTAATTTGTAAAGCACAGGAGGGGAGATGGAGCAGAGCCCTTACAAGTTCTGGTTTTTAAATTCCTACCATGGAAAAGGCCTGAATGGTGCATATCTTTGCCTGTTGATTCTGACTGCATGATAAGTTCATGGACTCTTGAATTGATCAGTCACAGTTTTTTTTTTCTTTTTCCAATGCTTACATTTTCTTTCCACCTCATAAATATTCCCGCTACACTATGTTGGGTCCTTCTTGTTAAAAGTGCATTTTCATTCTTTTGTTTTTGTAATAAAAAAAAAAAAAGACACACTGCTTGTTTGGTTTAAGTGGTTGCTGAAACTGTCGAGTGCAGCAGCTCGTTTTTCTTGTAACTGTGACAGAGTGCCATCTTTTTACTTGATCTTGGAGTAAATTGTTGCATTATCATATTGTTCTTGAAAAAACAAATAGTATTGTTTGATTTTAAGGCCCCACAGTTGTGTTTTTCTTACAGCCAGATTAACCTGTGAGGCACTTCTCAGCGCTTGTCTCCGGTGTATTACAGCAAAATATCTTAATCATCATTCTAACTCCAACAACTGGAGCCAACTTATAATGCTAATAGTTTCTATTACGAGCCTCATTTTGTAGCTTGAGGGAAAGTCATTTTTTGTTAAACATGACCTGGTTTCTCATCTAAAGGTCTTAAATGTTAAATGAAAAAAACTGTGCTTAAATTTAATGGCAAAAGCAGCACTGTTTGGGCCAGACTCAACAGTAATCCTGGCTTGAGGCAGCCATCTCAGGGCCCAGTGGCTCCCAGTGATATACACTTGGCTCTTTGCCTTCACAGCTTCTCATGTTCAGAAAATTCATGGTAGAATAGATGCATTATTTATCTTGGCTGAGAAGGCAAGATGAAGATGTGTTTATCATTGGAACTTCTTAGATCAGGGGGAAGAGAAAGGAGTCATGTTTTTTCATATTTAAAACTCGGAAGAAAACTGTTTAAGCTGTTTTGTTTCTAGAAAGTAAAGAAATGTCACGTTAAATCCACTAAACGTGACATTTGCTGGACATTCAGGTGTACCAAAGAGGTCCTGCTACATGTAGCAAAACAGCAGTATGTGTGAATGTTTTCTTGGTTCTTCTGGAGTCCCACATGTTCAGTGTTGAGCAGAAAATAGCTGATTTTGAGCTAAACCACAGATCTTCTGCTTTCACCACTTTCCCCCCCTCTTTGAGTCAAATCACTGGATGAGTGCTTCCCTTAATGCTTCCAAATGCTCCTTACCAGGCACAGCTCAAATCCATTCACTCACAATCAGCATTCCATCAAGTCAGCAAGGTGCTGATTTAAGCCTTAGACGGGTGAGCTGGAAGGTATTGGAAAGAAAGCGAGTGTAATCAGCGACCTCAGTGTGTTTGCCATGTGTGTGAGAGGATGCAGTCATCACAGATTTTAGGTCTTGGTGGATTTTAGTGGAGATGAAAAAGATTAGATTGGAGCAATGGGATTGTGGCTTTGAGCCAAGGAGCCCAGGATCCAGTTTTCTGCAACTTTTCTCAAAGAATGAAAAACGTAATGGATCAATGATGATTTTTTCCTCTTAGCTCTAAGAGCTAAAAGAGTAGTGGTCAGAAAGAACTTGAAGTAAAAACCTTTGGTGTAAGGGAAATAGTTTAAAGGTTAGAGGTTGAGTGATGATTGCTGCTGTAGTGGGGAACAATGTCTGGAAATGGAGACAAACAGAGAATCAGGCAGACGAAGAGAGAGGGAGCATGGGGCTTTCAGATTTAGGAATGACTAAAGCTTTATTCATGATATTCTGACAGACTATCAGTGAGGATAAGCCACAGTTGAAGCTCTCGTCTAACCAACTGTCTTCACATTTTACTGGCACACCAAGTATTTGACTATTTGCATACCTAAGCCCATTTTTATTGAAACCTAAACCTCTTTCACACAGAGATGGAGCTGCATTTCTTTAAACATATTTTCGTTAAACCTTTGTTGTTCATCTGTGATGATTTCTATAGACTAAACAGATGAAGTGTGGGCTTTTTAAACAGCATGGTGTCGTTATGAAATTTACTTGGCTACACACCAACTTATGTGCTTTAAAAAAAAGAGTCATAGCTTGATAAAATATGGTAATAAAATGTCTTTTCAATAAATTAATCTGAAAAATGACCAAAGTCGGATTAACAGCCTCAAGGACCCAATCACCGTTATTTCTGTAAACATTGCAATTAGAATAATTAAAACTGATTATTTATTAAGATTGGAAAAACAATGTATCCATCACACTCAATGGAAAAATTGAATTGCCTATAAGCATGAAAAATTCCCTGATATCTTCATGGTTTGGTCTTTCAGCCTTAGACTTAGGAAGCTACAGACAGCATTACCAATTTATTTTAGACAAAGACTTCCCACTCTGACTGTGATTAGATAAGCAAGTTGCAGCTTTTATGCCTATACGATTCATTTGTAGTCGGGATGTGGAGGGAGTGGATCTTGCTGCAGCTGGGATGGGACAGCTCAGTGCAGTCTCAGCCAACTGTGACAGCTTTGGAACGGGGGAGGGGGCCACGGCAGCACCTGCTACTCATTGAGAAGAGCAAGAGCAGTATAAGCTCTCACAAGTCTCCAAAAATTCAATAAGACCAGAAAAGAATTGTTGCTGGTCACTTAAAAAACAAAAATAGAAATTTGCTAGATATATCTGTTGTCAATTATAGCAACAAAGTCACCACAATAGCAACAGTGGTCTCTGACATTAAACAATCACAATAAAATTGCTAAACCTTTATTTAATTGAAAAACAGGTTGGAAATAGTTTTTTATTGAATTTTTAAGTCATTGAATTTTGAGATAGTATCTTATTTCTCTTTTATTATATTTCCTTCTGTTTATTTAGGTCAGATATGGTGTGCTACAGGTTTTAAGCAAATTTCATCAGTAAGACTGTAGAACTGTAAACTCTAATCGTAGATTAAACATATTAAGGACGTAATTTCAGAATGAAAAGGAAATCAGAATTACCCACATGCTTTAGCACAATTATGCCTCACTCACAGCCATTAGTTCCAGTTTCACTATTTAGTATCATTGTAAAGAGTAATGGGCTTTAACAAAGCAAAGTTAAAATGGAAAAACAAAAGATAACTTTTCAAATTGCTTTTGTCCTGTTTGTTACTTGGAAGAGAAACTACATTAAATATTTTTTTCAAAACTAATCAACTGTCAGGTGGATTTTTTTCAAAATGAAGATTTAATAAGAGTACATTATGTTTCAGGCTCCTCCTTCAACACAATGTAGATAAATCCATTAAAAACAGTGTATGGGGGAAATGTATTGAGTGTCCCTGCAATATCATCAATCCTCAAATTAGATGGGTAAATGTATTGTCACTTGTACAAACCCGTACATGTCTTGAGCTATATTTATTTCCAAATATAATATAGACGTTATCTGCATCTACAAATCATTGTACTTGCCTCCCTTAACATGAATACTGAAGGCAGAGATACTGTACACAGGAATATTATTATTGGTTTTATTTTTCTGAAGATCTTGCAGCTTGTTAGGACCAGATTTAAAAGACGATTGATGTAGGTCAGAGTCACCAGGGATATAACCAAACATTTGGTGTGAGATGATACTCAGCATAATAATGTCTTCATTGTCCTCGCCTGCCTAAAATACACCATTTACACAGTTGCAAAGTATAATAAAATCAGGTTTTATTTTCACTGGGTATTGACAATGAAAACACATAGTTGTGTTAAAACATTTCTTTTACAGAATTAGCTCATTACAGTATGTTAACGAGAATATATTGATAAAAATGAAAAACATCAATATGGAGAATGAAGTCTAGCATACATTGTAGTTGGTCACAGTACCTTTGCTAGTATATGTATGTTATTTCTCACATTCCAGATGTCTAAAGTTAACTGAACCATACCATTTTCTTTATTCACATGGATCTTCCACAGTAATAGACAGGTACAAATGACATTAATTTCCTTGCTGTGTGAAGGGACAGAATTGAATATCATCTCCATTAAATACATCAGACGTTACAGTTTCCTCAGAGGTCCTGGTGGATTTTACAAATCCCCGGAGACCAGGACTTAGTTTGATTGAGTGCAGGCTTTGTTTCTTTGGATGCTGTGGGCCGGATTAAAGCAAGACTTTTGAATTGGTAATGTGAGCTAACAAGTGAGCAATGAAAGGAAAAGTGGGATCTCAGATTAGTTCTTTTTATCATGATTTTTGTGAGTGGTTTCTTTCTCTTTGCTGCTTAGTTTCATTTTACCGGGCTGTAGAATTTTCTGCTAAGAAGAGTTTGATGGTTAACACGGTAAAATACGCATACAGTAAAAGGAAGATCACAGCATACGCTACAAAAGCATCAGTGTTACTGAAATAAATATGTGCAAACATCAATACACTCCATAAATATGAAAACAAAACTAGAGGTAAGATCAGGCTATATACCTTATAAAATATCTTAAATAACTGCACTCTCTTTTCAGAGGTTCATTGTGGGTAAAAACAATTATGACAGTTTCACTGTATGCATATGACATGTTTGTTTTTTACATCAAATGAAATTAATTTGCCATGTGAAATTTTACCTCATCAGATAACTCTTTTTATTTTATTCTACCTTTAGCAATAGATCTGTTTACTACAATCTCTGTACAGGTTCTTATTGTGGGTAAAAACAGCCATCTTATCAGGATACAGTGAAATACTACAATGTCTAACTGAAAGGTGATACATTTCAAAAGCATATACTACACAGGCTTAATATTGCTAACTGAGAAAATAACTTTTAGGTATCGAAGTGGATAGAGATCGTAATTTTCCTTAGGAAAGATTGCTTCAAAATTGAGGGTTATCCATCAAACTAGTTCCAGGGCTAAACTGGTGCTAGTTTGTGCCTTTGTGTTGGCACCAACAAACATGTTTCTCTTACCACCAACTTTGACCCTGCCCAAAGGAAAGAACCACTTTAGCCAGCAGCTTAGGACAGGTTTATGGCATCCAACAACCAATCAAAATGTTGTAAATATGTCACTCTGTGAAATTTGTCACTCTGGAGTCAATTATGTTTTAATCTGTCAACAAAACCTGCGAAAACATAGAGCTTTGGTATGAATAAAAATTTGATTATGATTGGAAAAAGGTTAGGTTCATTTGTATATTATGTTGTATATAAATGTTGTTCAGACATTGTGAGCACCAAGCATAATCAAAAATGTGATTATTTTTCGAATTACCCTTTTTGAGAGACAACATGGAAAATGTGTGACTCCAGAACTCCAAAATGTGCATGTTTGTGTTTTTCCCAGGCATGTTTTGTTGTGCATAAATTGACCAGAATGTGCTTTCTTAAGCTTGTGTTTGCTTGTTTGTTGTGTTCTCCCAAAGAATAAACAATGGCCCCCATTTTTGTGTGTATGGCTACTTGTTTTGCAGCTTTCTTCGCCTTAACTCACAGAGTAGCCGGGATAAGGTGCCAGCCCCAAGGTTAGCTTCACACATTTTTTTGCAATAACTAGACATGCAATGCTGGGGGCACATCCTTTGAATCATGCACTTGCTCATTTATTTATAGCCTACCACTACTCCCCCAGTAACACGTCCTCTCTCTAGCCTCAAATCTAAACAAATAAATTATACCATGCAGGCCACATTTCGGTAAAAAACAGTTTAGCATAAATTAAGACTGTTTTTAAGGGACTTATTAATGTTTAATTGCTTGTCTGGTCAGCCTGTTGGGATATTAATCTGACTCTAAAATCATAAACCATGATGTGTTTAATTAGTATTTCCATGCAGCGTTTATTAAAAGAGTGGTGCTGATCATCTTCTGTAGGACCAATCCTGCCATTATTAAGAATAAATAAATAAATGACTTAACAAAATACTGAACACAAACATAGCTAGACATACAAATCAGTGCGCCATTAAATGCATCAGGCTTCACTGTTGGCTGAGGTCAAGCCTCTAAGAAGTAGGGGCTGAGCCTGGTTCTGAAAAGGAGCTAGCAGAAACGGCTACCTTCTGTCATGTTGTTGCTAAAGAAGTCAGATGCGTTGCGGATTATAGATAGATAGTTTACTGAATCCTGTTGACTTTAAATGAGAGAATACTTCAGTTTGACGAAGAATTAAGTGTTTGCGTTTACTGACCCGCTTTCCAAATAAAAGCATGACTCGATAACGGACTGTTTTCCCAGTCTTACCAGAGGAAACACATTTTTAGGAACTTCAACGTTAAATTTTCATCTTTAAAGATTTGAAATGATATTTCATGAAAGATATTCATATATACATCTGAATAAGCCTGGTATATTCAGATATACCGGGCTATATTTTTTCCAAAAATAAAGCCTGGTATATATAGCCAATATTAAAATTAATAATAAATAACAATAGATGTATTAATAGTGCGGGGCTGCATGGTGGCGCAGTTGGTAGCACTGTTGCCTTGCAGCAAGAAGGTCCTGGGTTCAATTCCCAGCCTGGGCTCTTTCTGCATGGAGTTTGCATGTTCTCCCCGTGCATGCGTGGGTTCTCACCGGGTACTCCGGCTTCCTCCCACAGTCCAAAGACATGCCTGTTAGGTTAATTGGTCTCTCTAAATTGCCCTTAGGTGTGTGAATGAGTGTGTGCATGGTTGTTTGTGTGTTGCCCTGCGATGGACTGGTGACCTGTCCAGGGTGTACCTCGCCTTTCGCCCATAGACTGCTGGAGATAGGCACCAGCTCCCCCGCGACCCACTATGGAATAAGCGGTAGAAAATGTTTGTATTCTTAACTATGGCAGGATTGGTCCTTCATACACACTAGCTTTTTGTGTGACAAAATCATGAGTAAAAAATATCGATCAACGGTTATAAGTTGTATTTAGTGAAAATTAAATATATAATTGTTGTCATAATTGTATGTTTAATTTTTTGTTTAGTGCATGATTTCACAAAAAAGTAATAATTGTCATCATGTATATACACACCCGTGTTAAAATACCATGTTATTGTGACATAAATAAATTAGAATTCAGAACTTTTGCCACCTTTAAAGTGACCTTTAACCTGTATGACTCCACTGAAAAACAAAGAGCCGCAGAGTGACAAAGAAGCCAGAAAAACTAAAAAGCTTAATAATGTGGCTTTGTAAGTGTACACGATGTTAAACTAATGCCTTGTTGAAGGACCTTTAGATTTTATTACAGCACTCAGTCTATTCGAATAGGATTCTATCACCAATGCATATCTTGACTAGGAAATCACCCCACAGATGTGTGTTTCTAGTCAGGGCTCTGATGGGGGTTATCTTCTGGCAGAAGCCATTCTTTTTTTGTTTTGGATGTTTTCTTAGGGTCGATGTCATGCAAAAAGAAGAGGTTTCTCCTCATCTTCAGCTTTCTAGCAGAAGCTTGAGGGTTTTATGCCAACATTGGCTTGTATTTGAACCTGTTCATAATTCTCTTCATCTTAACTAAGGCCCCAGTTCCAGCTAAACAAAACCCACCCCACATAATGCTGCCACCACCATCCTTTACTGTGAATGTGGCGTTCCTTTGGTGATTTCTAAAATATCAAACATATCTTTTGGAATTATGGCATTAGAGAGGAATGTCCACCTCTTGATAATGTCACTGTTTTGTCATATTTATTTACTTAATGATGAATTTTTTGGCTGTGTTCCATGGTTTAACTAATGCCTTGTGTACCTGTATTCCTAACACATACCTTTGAACACTGAGATTCCTCTGATGGTTTGAAAGTTCTCTGTGGACAAAGCTTGTACTGCAAGATGTCTTAATTCAGAACCCAGTCACATCCAATTATATCCCATCCCACATCCCATCTATAACCAAATTATTTTAGTTTTTGAATTTTCTCACTAAAAGACTTTTAGTGTCGATTAAAGGTCACCTTAAGTATGGAAAAAGTTCTGAAATGATTCACCTTGTTTTCCATTCTTTAAATAAAAAAAAGTAAGAATTCCTATCGTATGTTGATGAAATTGTGCCTCCACGGGTAATTTAAAACATTAAGGAATAAAAAAAAAAAAACCCTACTAATCTGAGTCATTATTATCAATATTTTTATCTTGTTTGTTTCTATGAAAGACTGGTGAAATGAAAGTGTGTTATCCGTCCAAAATGTTATAATGTTGTACATGAAACCAGGGTGCAACATGCTATTTTAGGTCTTCCAGCTGGCATGGCCATTTTTAGTCCTCCTCATCCTTTGCTGTGGTTAATGAGCAATGGACATTTCCCTGAGCTCTCTGGCAGACCAGAGGCTTAAAAATGCCCTCTGAACCAAAGCCTGTCGATGTTTAATCTACTCCTTCCATGTTGCAGGAAGTAAAAATTCACCAAAGGTACTTCACAGGGTAGCAGTCCAACTAAAACATCAGTTGCATATTCCTTTGCTCTTATGAGTGAAACAAGCCAAGGTCTAAAAAAAGAATACTTCCAACAGAAAAGCTCTTTTCATTTCCGCCTGCAAATTGGTCCGTTTTTAATTTGTAACTGTAGGCTCAGTGTGTGAACATCCAGGCTCATTTCATGGACCTCTCAAATTGCCTTAACAATGCCTTCATTTGATTACATAGCCCAGTAAAGTTCAATGAGCCTGACGATGTTACCTACTCCAGTTTAACGACTCCCTTTATTCCCCGTACCTTCTTTAATTTGGTTTGAAAAATTTTACAATGCTTCTTTCTAGGTTGTGATATTGTACGTTTGTGTCTGTTTGCTAAATGTGGTTTTACATATCCAGTGCCAAATGGAAATTCATAGAAATATAAGTTCAGATAATCTGAATAAGCTTTGTTACGCATTTAAAATGTAAATGGGAAATGTGTGTTCACTGTATGTTTTAAATTAAAACATTTTCAATAAAACAAAGGACCTAATGAAGGTTCTGTCGAGGTTCTAAATAACTATAAATATTTTATCATTCTTATTATCTGTGTGCAAAGTTAAAATATTGCAAAGGACTATTTCAGTCAGTCAGTCAGTCATTTTCTACCGCTTATTCCATAGTGGGTCGCGGGGGAGCTGGTGCCTACCTCCAGCAGTCTATGGGCGAGAGGCGGGGTACACCCTGGACAGGTTGCCAGTCCATCGCAGGGCAGCACACAAACAACCATGCACACACTCATTCACACACCTAAGGGCAATTTAGAGAGACCAATTAACCTAACAGGCATGTCTTTGGACTGTGGGAGGAAGCCGGAGTACCCGGTGAGAACCCACGCATGCACGGGGAGAACATGCAAACTCCATGCAGAAAGAGCCCAGGCTGGGAATTGAACCCAGGACCTTCTTGCTGCAAGGCAACAGTGCTACCCACTGCGTCACCGTGCAGCCCAGGACTATTTCATCCACAGTAAATTATACACTATTATATTTCCATTCACACTCATGTTAATAATATATTTGGCCATTAGATGAACCCCTTTCCACCCTGGATCCCCATACTATTTTAAACACTTGTGGATGAAATGCTAAAGCAACGTGATGACAGAAAGGATAGAGGCTAGGACAGTCACCAAAGCAATATTCAACAATATTATTTGGCTAAAAGTGGCTGACATATTTCTTTCCATGGCTGCCCCAGTGGTCTGGCTGCTGACTCCATTAGAGTTACAGTATCTGTCATAGCTGTGCCGTATGCTGTGCTCTCATCCATCAGCTTTAGGGTGTTGGTTGCTTTGAAATAGAAATTTTCAAGTACGAAAAGGAGATCCCTGCCAGAGGATGTTTCAGACCAATTATTTGCCAATTCGTATACTTCTTGGGAATGCTTCATCTTTCCCTTATAGTCTCAAAGACAGTAATTATAGATAGCATATTGATAAATAACCCAGCAGTATGCTTAAAAAGATAATACACAATGGTGAAATAAATGGACACAAAATTTGATGTTTACAGGTTCGTAGGTTTGTACAAAAATCCAATATATCTGTACGAAATTGACGAAGAAGCAAAACGAACTGGAACCGACAATTGCTGTGATTTACGTATGTAAACTGTCACTGCAATTCTGCTCAGAAACTCTCCATACTGGAAGGGTTTAACAATGGAAGAGACATTTTGAGAGACCTAGTTACTCGCCCCCGTTTGGGTCCTCTGTTGTTTTACTTCCAGAACCCAGCTCCAGCATCTGCCTTGGATTAACACTGTAAATGCTTTATTGGAAAGGGTTTGATTTTGCATGATATGTCCCCTTTAAATGAACTTTCAGTTTTAATTGGTGTGGTTGCTCACCCTAAAGTAAAAAAAAAAACATCAACAAAAGCCGCTGATTGATTTAAATGCTGCACTCTTTGAATTCTGAGCTTCTACTTCAGCTGAATAGACATTTCTAAGTGGTTTCTGAGCTGCAACCCTGAAAGTCCTCCAGAAAAACACAAGAAAAAACTAAACAAACATAAATATGCATGTAGGAGATTAATTTTAACACGTTTGTGACATTTAAGAGCATCAGCAGCAAATTCTATTGCTGCATCGAAATACATTCTGGGTACGTTTGTAGATGCACCAAAAAGTCCAACAGATTTCAACACAGTCCCTTCCTTTCTTCCTTTCTCCTTCACGTCAATATGTACCAACTCTTACAACAGTGACAATTAAATCATCTGATGGCTGCCTTTTATGACATAATTAATGGAGCTTTCCAATGAAAATTAGTACCACCTGGCTCTATCAGACGTGCTCAGCTGTAGCTGCAGTGAGATAAGCAGGGAAGGCCTCCAGCACACTAAGAGAGAACACTGAATCAGTGAAGCTGCAAACCCCCACACACAGTATAAAATTTGGAGGGCACCTCTTTACTAAGGAACTAATTAAAAGCTTCTATTTAGGTGCTTTCATTGTTTTAACTTCAGTCTCATATTGAAATATCCGTCTTGTTGATTCCTTGTTAGCACTTTGCCAGTGCAAATATCAGTGTCAGGTTACACACGAGCAAATGAATATGTTATTCGGTGTTTAAAGGTTAAAGTTCTCACTTATAACCTACAGTGAGAGATTATTTATTTTTCCTAGATCAGGCACAGCTACAAAAGCTGGCTTGTACATTTTATTTGGCTGAAAATGATTTTCTCATTCCCAATAGTAAAATGTTAATAACACAGTGACACAAGGAGAAACAAACAAGCACATTTCCTATATAATGAGGCATGATGCTGCATTATTGTTGATGCATTGTGGTGTAAACAGATCTTTTTAAAGTCGGAGAGGGCTGTGGAAGTTGAAAAGCAGCAGGATTATGTGCTTTTTCAATCTGATCTGGTACAAGTTCTCTGTTGGGGCGCTGCACTGATCTGTCTCGTCTGCTCTGAATCCTCCCCGAACAGCTGTGTGCCAGCCTAGCTGTAAGCATGGAGAGTGTGTGGGACCCAACAAGTGCAAGTGTAATCCAGGCTTCACCGGCAAGACCTGCAATCAAGGTGAGTTCTCACAGGTTGCTGCGATGAATTTTGTATCAATTGGTTTGTTTCTAACAATACACTGAAAAGGGAAATGTAAACCTTAAAGTAAATCATAAAGGTGTTTACCACAGAGCAACATGTGTGCCTTGCAAAAACCTTTTTCACATTTTGTCACATTACAGCCACAATCTTCAATGTATATTTGGAGGATTTTATGTGATAGATAAACATGAAGTTATCTATCCCCATACTGAGCAAGAATGGGCCAAGAGGCTCATGGTGAAGTGGTTAAACTTCCTGGTTGATAGATGCCTGACAATGATGCATCCAATCTTCAGAAAATCATTCTGAAACTCTTGCAGGAGAAAACCTCTGAGCTCAAATCAGAAGTAAATCTAGATAAAAGCAAAATCTCACCTAAATTTAATTCAAAGATGTACATTCCATTAGCTTGCAAATGATAGGTCCTAATAATGAACATTCTCGCAAACAAAAATACAATTTCATCTTTGTTATTAGACTCTTTAATTTGTTATTAGACTCATCCTCCAACATCCTCCAACAAACTCAACATTTTTACATTTTCAAAGACTTCTCGAGATAAATCAGTAATGTTACCTTTTTTCCATCATTATTGAGATGGGCCAAGGGCAAACCTCCCTAAACACAAAAATGCAAGGTCAGCTCTATTTACAATAACCTAATAAAAGTTCCAACTTCAGATTTAATTAATAATTGACAGGATGACTGTTACTACACAAATCTACACAAATCTCTCCTTTTCCAATGAGTGGCAAGAATAGAGGCATAGTTGAAAAAAACATCATAACAAGTCAGAGTTTTAGTTCACCATAAGCCATGCAGGGGAGACAGCAAACAAGTGGAAGATGGTAATCTGGTAAGAGAAAACCAATACTGAAATCTTTGCTAACAATCAAATGTAGTTGGAAAATGCATGGTGGTAAACTAACACAGCACATCACTTTGAACAGATCAACCCCATGGAGAAACATGGTGGTGGTAGCATCATGCTGCGGGGTACTTTTCTTTAGCAGGGGTGGGGGAGAGGTCAAAGCTGATGAAAAAAAATGCGGCTAGCTGGAAAGACAACTTGTTAGAAGCTGAGAATGACCTTCCAGAAAGATAACAACCCTAAACATACAACCAGAGCTACAATGGAATGGTTCAGATCAAAGCATATTTATAAATTGACCATAAGTGTCCAGTTAAAGTCCATGCGTAAATCCAATTAAGTATCTGTGGCAAGACATGAAGATTGATGGCCAGAGATACTCTCCCATCTAATCTGATTGAGCTGGAACAAAGAAAAATGGGCAAACGTCTATTTAGATATGCAAAGCTAGTTCAGACATACCCCAAAAGAGTAAAGGTCACATTTTCAGGAGTGTTATTTATAAAACAAAGTGAAAACCATCAATAATTTTCTTTCTACTTTGCAAAATGCATTACTTTGTGCTGGTCTGTTTTGTAAAAATACAAAATAGTATTTTTTATATTTGTAATGAGACAAAATGGTAAACTTTTGTTGTGGAAAACAAATTCTGCAAGTCTCCGTACGAGCCTATTGACATGTACATTTTTCACAAGGAGCATAAGTGAAGGACGATCCAAGCCCCAGAGAAACAGCAGCGTAATCATTGTGTTTTGTGCCAGAGCTGGAGCTCAAGCTGGTTTTCCTTTAGCTGACAGGAGTGAGGAGCTATAATCACAGGGGAGGAGGAGCAGAAAGAGTGCTGATTCAGCCCAAATGGAAATGAGAGCGGGCCATGTTGAACGCATCCTACCCTGCGGAGATAATATCTCAATTACGGATGTGTGATAACTTGACCTAACTAAGTACAACAGATGCTATTTCAAGTGTCTCTCCTGGTATGTGTGTGTGTGTTGTGTGTGTGTGTGTGAGGGTGGGTTTAAGTATTGGCAGTTTGGACGTGTTTTAAAGGATTGAAGCTCCTCAGTTAGCTGTTTGTTGACGTGCGTCCAAGCAGCTTTAAATTACCTGTGGAATTCACGCCCTGAGACAGGAATAGGATAGTGTGTAATTAAAAACAAGGGAGAAGGAGGAGAGCTTGTTGAAAATCCTTGCAGGAATGTTCCAAATGACTCATCCTAAGTTTTGAGACTATTGCCGGCTCCTGTCTGCCGGCCCAGACGGCTCTACTTTGTCCTAATCTGCAACAAAAGGGAAGAGGAAAAATTATATGCATCCCATTTTCAGCTACAATTGACCTTGTTTCCTACCATTCAGAGAGAGTTATCCTACAAATGGGATTCAAGTACGTTTAAATATGAAGAAGTCAATTAAACATCTGAAAATTTTTCCAATTTTTCAGTTAGCTGCGGACATTTTTTGAGATTTAGGTCTAAAAACGGACCCTAATTGAAGTGGCAGACTTGGCCTTTCAGTCTGAACAGGTAATGATGGAAGTAGTTTCTGTTTAATCTGCTGCTCTGTTATTGAAACCATTATCCTTAATTAGACTTCTGAGATTAAATTTTCTCATTCAAATGCAGCGCCTCGAGGCACTGATTTTAGCTTCACTATTGATGAGCTAGGTGGGCAGGATTTAGAAGCACAGTAGTATCCCAATTTCTGCTTCATTAAAGGACTGTGGGAGGAAAACACAACGCACCAGTCTACTTCTCTTACCCTGATGCTACTATAGGTCAAATAGTTGCAGTAATTTTTTTTTTTTTATATTTTCAAATCATTTTACAAATAGAAATTCTCTTTTTGTAGACATGAGGAAGGTCACTTAATAATTGCATGCACAATCATTGGTGAGTTTTTGCAAACTGAACAATGCAACATATGTGAGGATCCATCCTCATGATAAAAGTTGACCCATAAAGATTTATATTATTAATAATTTTACATTAGACTATCAAAACTGAAACTGTTTAGACAAAAAATAAAAATAAAAAAAATCATTTTTTTGTATGCCGACATACATGGTAAGACAGGAAATGTAACAGCAGCTAGTTACGTCTAGTTATCTAGTATGTGTGTGAAAATGTAGTGGACTTCTTTCAGCCAGCTGACTGGCAATGTGCATCAACAGGTGGGGTAGGGCCAGCTCCATGTTCCTCTATGCTCCATACAGCTAGATAAAACTCCAGTCATCACTCTCCCTGCCATCTCTTTAAAATGACTTTAACCCATATAAAGGGTGAGTTGTGAAATTTTTGTTTTAAAATTGCAACTTTGCAAAACCTTGTTACACCTTGATAAGTGTAACCATCCCATGCCTAATTCAAACATGTAGATCTCTACTATACCACACAAGAGCACTCTGGCTTTTACTCTCCTAATTGTCCTTTCCAGCTATTTTATTTTAAAAAAGAACATAAGAATGCATGAGGAAATACTAAGAATTTTAAAAATATTAAGTCAGTACATTATTTCAGGTTTCAGGTTTTATGTGCTCTTTAAAAGCCAATGATTACAGAGCCCTTTGAGTATTTTGTCCTCCTCCACAATTTCCACCAATTTTGTAGCTGTTTAACTGAAAAGGTCATTCCATGTGGGTTTCATTTAAATAACTGATTGTATAAGAGACTGAAGTTTTCAGAAGGGAAAGAAGAGGGTAATTAATTCTCTCAAAATGGAATCTGTGTCCATAAACATGTAGCTACATAAAGATGTTGTGCTTAACACACATTCTTGCAGCTTTTAGTGAGAGGTGTGGAAGGATGCATCACCCTGGAGGCTTTCGGGTTAACAAGCATGTGAAACACCTCTGCAGCCCTGCTTATGTTAGGCAGGAGCAAACCACCTGAGGATTTATTGCTGATGAGACTAAAAACAAGCCCTACGCTATTAATATTAATTTCTTTCAGAGATTTCTTTCAGAGGGATTTGTTCTACACTTTTTAAGGACTTAATGGGATTTTTATCAAAATCCTCTGAATGGATTATATTTACATTAATGTCATTATGTTCATCCCTAAATTATCAACCACTGTCAGGAATAATACCCACTGCTTACTAAAACCCTATCATTTTTTCTCAAGAGGGTACTTCATCCCTCCACCGCAGAGGAGGAGAATTGCTCCTGTCAAACACTTCGGTCAGGATTTATGACTGTGCTCCTGCTGCACAAATAAACTCATTATAGGGTGATCTGCATTTGTGGGCATGCTCCCACCGCTGATATCAGCATTTTAATAAGATGATTATTGCATCCAGGTGGATTTAATTAAGTGGAGCTGACCTGCTGTTCTGATACAATTAAGAGATTTTGCTGGAGGAGTGATGCCTCCATATATTGCGTTTTTCTCTCACATCTCGCCCGACAGCCTGATATGTGATTAATGCTTTTTCAAGCATGTCAGATTAGCGCTGTGGTGTACATGTTCAAATCATTTTTCATATTTTTTTTTGGAATATGACCTAATATCTAGATTTTCAGGGCATTATTTATCAAAAGACTTAGTTGGTTTCGGAACTGATCTCTCCATGTTCCTGTTCGTCTGCAAGTTATTAAAGTATTGCATGTCTGCAATCTCCCACTTGTTCAAAATGTTTATATTTATTTGATCTGTAGTCATACAGCTCCATCAAAGTCCCATAAGGCAATATCTGACTTTATAGGTTCATCTCAACAGAAAAGATTAAAATTTATTTCAGTAATTTAACTCAAAAAGTTAAACGCAGATAATACATGCTGTAGATTCATTACACATGCTATATATTAAGCATCTTCATATATCTGTTTCTGTTAATTTTGAGGAATATGGCCTACAGCAAATGAAAACCCAAAAATTCAATGTGTCATAAAATTATTATATTAAGAAGGCTATAAAAACAGATTTTTATTACAAAAATGTTATAGTAGATCCATGTACTGACTACTCATTTATATGAAAGACTTCTGGCCAAAGTTAATCATTGACACCATCCTCAAGAAGGCTAAGCCACAAAATGTCACAGCTGAAGAAACTGATTTTTCACAGTATTGGATAGTTGAGTGGAAGGAAAAACTGAGCGAACTGTAAAGCAAAGAATATTTTTAAGAGTTTGAGGGAGATTTGTAAGATGTAGACTGCAGCTGAAGTGAGAGCTCCAAGGGCCAACACACATGGACATATCAAGAAAATGAGCTACAACTTTCACATTGCCACAAGCTGATCACCTCCGATGCAGGTATTCATGCAAAAGGAGTCCCAAACAAGGATTGATTGCATACATTGAACAGTCAATGGACATTCCTTAAAGTAGGTCAACATTGCAGAATACATTTTTTTACTTGCCTAAAGTCATAATCTATTTTTTGAGGCCTTAATTAACTTTAGGCCGTAAATCATATGAATTAAAAGGAAAAAGGTGCTTGAAGTATACAAATATATTGAAATAATGATTTTTTCACTTTTCTGAATTTATGTTTTAGACTTTCTTTAAAATTGCTTTTAGTTCATTCACATTATTTTACACACAAGTTGCCGTGAAGGGATTCTGCCTTCTGCAGAACTATGAAATATAGAACACTAAAGATATTTAGAGAATTATTCAGACTTGCTTAAAGTAGCAGCCTCAAGTCTCCAGACTTATGATCCCACTAGCTTGACTGTTTCCTTTTGAAGTTTTGCACATTCTTCTCTGCAGAAACATTCAAACACGACCAGGTCAGGGGGGAAGGTCAAAACATGCTCAGTTTCTTGTTTTCCAGAGGTGATGCCAGGACAGGAGGTGCAGACTCTAACTGTGTTGCTCGAGACGTTCAGATTCTTTTGTTTTACTGTTTGCATGCTGATGGCCAGACGAGAAAATCTTTTGCACCTGGATAAGCAGTCTCTCACCAGTTATGCTAATTGCCTGATTATTATTTTGTCCTATCACAGAATGTATGTTTTTACTTCCATTTATGTTCTGTTTCCATTAATTATTCCTGCAGAATCTGCAGACTCTTTCATTAAATTGTAAAACCTTCAACCCAACATGAGATTCGGAGCACTCTGACGAAGGTTTTCACTTGAAAGACCCTCATATTTGTCTTCATCCATCTTCCCCCAGTGCTGACAGCCAATGTGCAGAACTGTGTGTAGAATTACAATACACCGAAACTATTTCTGGCCAGGTCTAAAACATGAACCTTTCTGAGTGCAGAGTTGCTCATGAATTGAAGGTAAATGAAATTGCTTAAACTTCTTTAGATAATTATATGCAGTCATTAAATACATATAAAGCTCAATGAGCAAGAGAGTTCCTTTTCTAGTTAAGCACATGTAGAGTACCTTGAAAAAGTATTTATCCTGATTGAAACTTTCCATGTGTTTTCACATTACAACTTCAGACTTCTGTGTATTTTACTGGGATTTATTTTGGTAGTTCATAATGTGAAGTGGAAGGAAAATAATATATTGCCTTTAGGACTGTCTACAAATGAAACATATAAAAAGTGTGACTTGCGTTTGTATTCATCTCTCCTGAATCAACTCTTTATAGATCCACCTTTTGCTGCAGTAACAGCTGCAAGTCTTTTGGGGTATGTCTCTAGCAGTTTTTAACACTTGCAGACTGAAATTGTTCTGAAAAACACTTGAAGTTAAGTCGGACTGGACAGAGAGCGACTGTGACCGCTAATTTTCAATTTTTGCCCGTAGAGTCTTAATTGACTTAAGTCTGGGCTTTAACTGGGCATTTTGAAGTTATTATTTGTTATCCAAACTCTTCCATTGTAGGTCTGATTTCATGTTCAGGGGCATGTGAAGTCTTTTTCAGCCTCTATATATTTCTTTTTCCTGGATTGCCTTGTGTTTAACTTTATACATCTTCCCATGAACTACGTACAGCTTGCCGTTCTCTGCTGAAGGAAATAATTACCAAGCATGATGCTGTCACCAACATGTTTCAGCAAGGGGTTGGGTGTTCAGGGTGATTTTGAAGATTGTTTATGAGAATCTGCTCTCTGTGTCACATCATGTTTATACCCCAGGGCAAATATAAGTAATGCATTGCTAGTTAAAACTTAACACTTAATCTAATCAATTTAAAAAAAAGTAATGTAGAACATTACAAGATGGTTCAGCTACATTTTTTCCAAACATTGTTATGGGTACCAGTACTTGCGGCAGTAGTGATTTTGTAAAAACAACTATTATTTTCAAATGTGGGAGTTTTTTCACTATTCAATAATATTAAAGGTTACATTTCTTCCAAAGCTTTGAGTGTTAGAATATGCTACTGCAATTAAAGATGGATTTATTTCTAGGTTTTTTACATGGATAAAGAGCAATGTGTGAGCCTGCAGGTTGCTGCTGCTAAGGGATTGTTCATTGATCAGATCAGCATCTTGCAGATTCCACAACGGTGTTTTCTTTGTCTGGAAGTAGTTGTCCAGATCCTATCAAATTATCCTGCAGAATCTGTTCAGTGAGGTATGTTTCAAAACAGCTGTTATGTTTTCTTTCTTCTTGCTATGTACAATGTGTATCCTAACAATATAAAAGTTTCTAAATCTTACAAAATGCAAAGTTTAATTTAAATAGAAAAAAAAGCTGTCTACAATTTAGTTGAGTTTAAACCACATATTAGCGATAAAACCCATTAATAACCCTAATGAGCTGTGAGTTTCAGTGTAAGCATCTATTTAATCTGTTTAATACTTTATACGGTTTATCTACAGTTATTTGTTTTAGTTCTTTTTAATATTTTATCAAACATGACATCCTTGCACATTAGCAGGCTTCCATTATAGTTCAAACTGAGTTTCTTGAATTCCTAACTTTTGTGACTTTATAAATACAAACTTAAATTTCATTTGTTTGAATTTTATGTGATTGACCAACACAAAGTTGTGCATAATTCTACAGTGAAATGAAAATTGTTTTTTAACATTTTTTAAAAAATAACTATCTGAAAAGTGTGTTGTGCATTTGCATTTGCCCTCTTTAATCTAGAAACCCTTAATAAATCTGGTGCATAGACTCCAGATGTGAGTCCAGCTAGTTTGTAAACTGTATGTAGTTTCTTCTCGATACAGGTGCTGCTGTTCTAAGAAGGCTTTATTGGTGTATTTGAGCACATTATGCCCCTTTTCCGTGGGCTTTTCTTTGAACGCCTCCACTTCACTTGGCCTGTTTTGCAACTGTTTCCAACACTACTTTTCCGGCCTGGTACTGGTTTTCTGTGCTTGCTCATCAGTAGGTCCTTTCAGGGCTGAGCAGGGCCAAAATATGATATGAATAGACTGACTGGAAGTGTTTGCCAAGGTAGAGTAGAAAACGACATTCACAGATTTTAATTCACATCGCAGTGCTGGGTAAATGCTCAAAAACCTCAAGAGCAACTACAAATATTATTAAGACCACAGTGGCTGGTGCGAGTCAAACTAAAAGCAATGGCAGCGGGTTGAAATCACCGTTGGAGGACAGGATGTGCGACGGTTAATGTTTATTTTAGTTTTTAGTTTGTACTTAAAACTTATCTATTGTTTGGTAGGCCTCCACCGAACCATAAGACAGTAAGGGTTAATAACGGCATAGCGGACAAAGCTGATGGCTGAAGTTGACTGCTTCAAGCCACAAGCCATAACTCCAGCCATCAGTGGGTCAATGGAAACACAACACCTTCCGTGCAGAGAATAGCGAGATCAAGCAGACTGGAGCCTTGCGGTGCTGGAACCATGAATGGAAAAGAGGCCTTATTGAACATCTCAAGAGGGATTGTTTAATATGTTGTCGGAAAAAGAGGAGAGCGTAGCACAACTGTTAATGTACCAAGACATCCTTGGCAAGGCCTGGAGAGTTTTTGGAGAAGCCATAATAACTCTGGAGAAGCTGCAGAGATCCACTGCTCTGGTGAGGTTATCTGTTGACAGGACAACTACTAGTTGTGCAGTGCATAAACCTAGTCTCTATGGCAGTGGTGTCCAAAGTCAGCCCTCAAGAGTCACTCATGCATGTTTTAAGTACTGTAGTGGTTCATCACAACTGAACTTAATGACTGCTTGATTAGTAGACCTCTGTAGACCATGATGACATACTGAGGAGGTAAATCCATCATGTTGGAGCAGAACCAAATCTAAAACATGGAGGACATCGGCCCCGGAGGACCGGCGGTGATCATCCTTGCTCAATGGAATTTTGATAAATAGAAAACTATTGTTTAAGTAAACGCATATAAAGTCCTGTTTTCAGTTGCTGCAAGCCATGTAGGGGACAAAGTAAACATGTGGAGAAAGGTGCTCTGTGCAGATGTGACCCAAATGAAAAATTTGGGCTGGATGTAAAAACTCTGTTTCCAAGAACTTTAGCATTACAGATCAACCTTCAACACACCATCCTCGCAGTGAAACATAGTGGCGGCTTCATCATGCAATGAGGATCTTTTTATTCAGCAGGCATGAGGAAGCTGGCCAAAGTTGATGATGGATTGAGTTTAATACAGGGCAATTTTGGTAAAAAATGTCAGGAACTGCAACAGACTTAAGATTGACATGGCGATTTACATTCTAGCAGTACAAGAACCCTAAACATATGGCCAGAGCAGCAATTGGATGGTTTACATAAAATATCTTTCATGTGTTAGAATGGCCCAGTCAAAGTTCATACCTCCAATTGAGAAGGCTTAAGATCTGACATCCATCTGTCCGTCTGTCCTTCCATCCATTGTCTATACCCGCTTATCCTTCAGGAGTCGTGGAGAAGGGCTGCTGCCTATCTCTTTTGCTATAACTCTAAATGTGCTGCTATGTTTTGGTCTATCACATAAAATCTCTGTAAAATACACTGGAATACAAGAATATCACAGTTTTTGGTTGTAAATTGGCAAATTGTGAAAAAACTCAAACATGTGACAAGTGTTACTAAAAGATTGCAAAGTTCTTCCGTTAGGCTATCTTATCTCTCAGTGGGGAACTGCTTGAATGAGTGTGTAGAGTAGTCAAAGGGAGTTGTATCATTTCCCTGTCACCTAACAAAAGCTGCTGTTAGTTTACTGCCAGAGGAAACTATGCTTGACTGATGGATGGTGCGATGGTCCCACAAGAGGGGAGGGGCTGTCATTCCTGAGCCTCAAGTGTTTGTAATCCACTGCTGATTTCCCCCTTTGAACGGACACTCAAGTCTCCTTTTGAAAATCCAGTCACACACTGACAATGGATCTTCTGAATCTGTGAGATACAGTTATCCTCTTAGATCCTATTTCACACCTAACACAAAATATGAATGCAGATGAGAGAAGGCTGGAAGAGAAGAGAAACCAAAACACAGTTCTCTCATGTCCAGTTCCCACACCTGTAACCATCTTTGCTGAATAATGTTGCTTTTTACTTTCCAGGTATTAGATTTAGTCAGAGGCATTCTAATCCATTGGTTGATGCTTTCCATTCTCACTGCATCTCCCATTCTCTCTTTTTTCCTTCACCTCTTTATGTCAATCAAATGTACAACACCCTTATCCATCACGTTTCCCTCCTCCCCCCTCTAACCTCTTTTCTTATACACAAAGAAGAGACGTTGGACTATTTAACCCCCCCGGTGTGGGGCGGCCACCTTACTGTCTTTCTTCCCGTGGACCATCACCCAGTGGGAGTAGTGACGGAGGGTGAGATTCTTCAATTAAAACTTTCTCAGCAGTTTCTCTGCTGCCTCCCGGCAACATGCATGGTGCAGCCACCTGAGGGGGCGTGAATGTCACTTCTGCTGTTTTCTTGCTACTTGCTGTTGTCCATGACAGATGAAGCACCACCTGAAAGCTGCTATTGAGCTGAAATGTCAGCATGATCACAGAGCATGTTACAGTTTCTTGCCACTATATATTTTCTTCCCCTTTTCTTACTCATATGCTTAAAAACAATATTCGGAATACAAGAGCACTCACTATCCTATTTTTTCAGCCCCCAGAGTGAAGTTTCTTTCACACTTTCTAGACATTATCAGCATGATTCAAGGTCTAATGGCTCCACCAGAGCAGCTCGAACATGGCCTGTTTTACCTGGTGTTACCAGCTTTAAAGACAAGTGAATGCCCAGGAAAGAGCTTCTTGCTAACCCCTCTATCAGTGGTAGAGGCGTGTCGGGAATGGCACACCTCAGTCGGCTTGACCCAATAAATCAATCCACTCTGTATCACTTTAGATGTGTCTCAGCAGCTCTTTTACCATTCGATGAACACCCCAACGGGACTTTCCAACTCTTAGGTAGTATAGCTTTCTTTCTACTTGGGGCCACTTTCAGAAGTTAAGCTGTTGTTCATATCTGTCTGTTATCTCCCAGTTTTTCCATCCATCTGTGTCTGCACTGTGTTGATTGCCCTTTCTCTTTTTGGTATATTTTTTCTCTGTATTTTTTTTTCAATTTTTGCTTAATATTGTCTTTCTCCACAGAGGTCATCCTAGCTGTGTCTTGTTTGGCTTGTGCTCACGCTCACTGATCCTCTACTGTCTGAGAATGCAACTGTTTCAGTAATGCCTCATTTACATTTCTAAGATGTTTTTCAGTCCAACAGATGAGCAGAAACCTGTTTCTTTGCCATGTGGACAGTGGCGTATTGCTATGGGCTCTCTGTAAATGCATTAATGAGGGTCCGTCACAACTGCTGACTGTGAAGGAGCAAAAATGATTAAATGCAGGAGTAAATCCCTGGGTAAATACTTTCACCCCTTTATCACAATACAGCCACAAATTAAATTGTATTTAGTTAAGATTGTATGTGATAGACCAACATAAAGCAGTTCAAAACTGTGAACTAGAGGCAAAATAATAAATGGTTTTCAACATTCTTTACAACTAAATATCCGAAATGCGTGCATTTGTATTCAGTGCCCTTGAGGTGGGGGTTCATTGGGACAATGATCCTAAACATAAATTCAGAGCTTCAATCGAATGTTTTGGATCAGAGCAGATTCATATGCTAGAGTGGCCCAGTTAAAGTTACTGCTTGAATCCAGTTCGCAATTCGTGGAGTAATATGAAAATTAATGCTCACATCAAACATGGCTAAGCTTAAACCATTTTGCAAAAATTTTATTTCAGTTTATATTAATTACATTACAATTTATTTACAATGAAAAATTATTGACTCAGGGGCAGAATAAAAAAAAAAAGGCAAACAACAAAAAAAGAGTATGCTTTTTCTTCTACTTCACAATTTGCACTACTTTGTGTTGGTCTGTCATATAAAATTCTAATGAAATACATAAAAAATTGTGGTTGTAGCATAAAAAAAAAAGAATGAGGACTTTGCAGGTACGAACAACATTTCTATGGTTTTCCAAAAAACAAAGGCATTACTTTATTTTTTCATGTACCCTTGAGATGCACACACACTGGGTTTTACATTGCACAAAGACACATGTGCAGAGCCATCTTTTAGTAATTATATACAGTAGTAGACTGTGTTTGCACTTGCAAGACAAACATTCTGGATTATTTGTTCACTGTTGTAATAATGAAGCTGGTATCCAATGCCGTTTAACTTGTTTGGAATATAAATGTTCTGTGTCTCCTCTCAGTTTTATTTGTGCTCTGGTCTATCCTCACTTATAAAGTCATTCAAAGTAAAGCTTTAATTTTTTTAATAGTGGCTCTGTTGTAACAAGTGTTAACAAACTGATCCCTAAGCTGTATAACTCCAAGAATGCCAAGTGATGAAACGGTGCTTTAAGCCTGGTGGCACTTTGTAGGTTTAAACAGGCAAGTGTTCCAAAGCCTTGTTACATCCACTAATAACTCAGCCAGAGTGGTGTCAGTAGATCAGAAACTTCTATTAATAGAGGGGTGTGTGGGTAGATCATAGAACCCATGCATCTGTTTCATCATTCATCCATATTAAACCTGTGCTGTGTTTTAAATGGCAAAGGTATGCGGCGTACCCTGCCATGTGTTCACAGAGCTAAACATGGGTCCATATATAGTGTCACTAAGCTAGGGAGGCCCCACTTCTGATATTAAATGAAGTCTATTTGTGATAGTTCTGCCACATTTTAGAAACAAAGGGTAAAAGTCACAAAGTAGGTCAAGGAGTTCATGTTTCTTAGAGCATGACTTGTCAGAAAACCAAGGCAGGTAAGTGTTCAGAGGCAAATAAACTGACCCTATTTAAACAAGAAATGCTGCAAAGGTGGGTTGGACAATAAGAAATTAAACGAAACCAAGTGCAACCAAAAGAAAAAAAAAAAACAGAATCCAACCTGAATGACAATGACATACATAAAGATCAGCTAAAGCATTAAATGACCTGGAACTTTATACACACATTCAGAGAGATTAAGATTTTTGATGTGCACTTACTAGAACAATTATCAGTTTGGCTTGATATTTGTTTAAAAATAAATGAAATGATGGAATCTATGGTGCGTGGTGTGAGGATGATTGTCCTATAACTTTTACATGTGCCTCTGCTTGAACACACCTAAATCCAATTAATGGGACTTGACAGAATAGAACTTGACATTATGCTGAATTCGGCCCTTTGGTTCACGTGTGTTGGACCAGATCAAACGCCTAAACCACCTCCACTGACTCCTGTCAATTCAGAGGAGGAGCAGATACACTTCAAGTTCCCCCCTGGATGATAGAAAATCTCTAAGACTTCACCAAGCTGCCTTACAGAAAGGGAGTCCATTTAATTCCCTTGTATAAGATATCTTTTTCTTCAGTTATTATACATGTCTCATTGCCATAGTAAGACTAGCAAGACAATAGCAAGACTAGAGCTATATCAACAAACAGACTGGTGAATCAGGAGCTTCGGTTCAGCTCTTTTTTTCACTACAACCAACCAACCACAACGTGCCTGCATTACTAATGATGAGTCCCCACTCTATCTCCTGCTCCATCCCACCATCCCTTGTGAACAAGATGCCAACAAAGTAGAGCTCCTCCGCTTGAGGCAGAAACGGACCATGGGATCCTCAGGCTTAATTTTCTTTGCAACTTTGAGTCCTCTTCAATAACAACCTTCACATCAAATGTTAGCATGACCTAGTAGACCTTTGGTATGGTGGGTTTGCTGATTTCTTGGTGCTTCTTCAATTTCTGTTCAATAGGTCAAAGGCAGGGTGCATCGTGGAGAGGTCACCAGTCCATCAAAGTCCAGCATAAAGACACACCAAGTGAAACAACAATGCACACTCACTTAAACTGCAATTTACATTGACCAATTTAACCCACATTCATCTTTGTGGACTGTGGGAGGAAGCCAGAGTACTCATAAATGATAACAATACATACAAGACGAAATGTTTCTACTTACTTTAGCTTCCTTTTAAAATTGGTGAGCGAGTCTTGGGGTCATAAAAAGGCTGATGTGGTTCAGTATGAACATGTTCCACCATCCAGTCCCTCCTGTAATTCTGTGATAACCTTCAACAGTAGCAACACTATATCCTCCATGAGAAAAATTCATTTTAAAAAGTGCTTCAGGGAAAAATATTAAATGAAATCTCTCTATGCCTGCATCAGACTTCTTTACCTGCAGGCTACTCTTTACTCTGTCTGTCTTTTTAATGGTGCAGAAAGATTCAAGACGTGCAATATGAAATATTGATTGTATTTACACTGTCCAAATGCACACCACACCACATTTAATTCACAGCTAGGGGAATAATTAGCTGCCTCCCACCACGACCTAAAGACCCACAGCAAGCTCTGCCGAAGTAAATATTTGCATGATGTGTGCCTGGGTAAATAAAAATAATGCTGTATACTACAGCAGATATTGACTGTAGGGTTATTGAGAAACAATTTTTCACTCTGAAACCATTGTCATTAAGAGGTTGCTACTATGTTACTATGATGGAACAACTTAAAAACATGTTTTACATCATTCATTAGTCTAAGGAAATGTTTTCAGAAATATCTGAAATCTGCCAAAAGTTTTAGTCTCATCAGTTCAGAAAATCTTTACTGTGATTTAGATTAAAATATATATGCCAGCTATAAGGCATTCGTTGGTTAATATTAGCAATTTTAATGTGTTTCAAAGCAAAAAAATTGTCCGCATAAGTTTAAATGTATTATTTTAATCATCTCAATCCACACATAACTCCCAACTATAAATCGGCTCAACAACCCCACCAACATGTGGTTAAATGCCCTTTAACCAACCACACAACTTCTGAGTCTTTGTTAAGCTTCTGCCATAACTGTGGCTGGGTTTTTGACCGCTCTATGGGTAAGAGTTGGTAGAGTTCAGTTCTAATCAAATAAAGTTGATTTAACAGCTTTGGGAATGCTGGTCCAGGAGCTTTATATGTGCCTCCTTATTTCGCACCAAAACCAGTTTGATGAGTGTTTGGGACTTTAGCCCAGTTGGAACATCCAGTTGTGTCCAAATTGCAACATTTTAGCGGTTATTTGAGTAGAAGTTCAAGAAGTTGAAGCTAGTACTATGTGTTATCTGTAAAACAGTCCCACAGCATGATGCTGCCACCACCATGTTTGGCAAGTGGAAACATGTTCTAAGGTTTAAATTAGAACTTCTACAACTACTTCTTGTTTGTAAAATTTGTTGTAGTTGTATATTGTGCAATCATTACCCAATTTAAAAGAACAATAAAATCATTAAAATCCCCAAATCAATATGAAATTCAGGCCCATGATGAATGTCTGTAAACTTGTCATCAGAACTGTATTTGTGAACTCAAAGGTTCCTCAGTCTTGAAATGTTAGTCTTTATCCTGATTTATTTCTTACTATAATTGTTTTTTAATGTTACTTTAATTTCAATTTTGTCCATTTAAAGTAAAATAAATTAGGAGATAAGAGTCATTACATTTAAGCATGTTTCCCCTTAAACAGAACTTAGACCTAATTGCTTGGGTTCTCTGTGTAAATGTACTAAGTGCCATTACATCAGAGTTACATTTTTTAGAGTATAAGATTTTACTGGGATCTATAATAGAGGGAAACACGGGAAGAAAATCCTTTAAACTCAGAACACTGGCTTGTCAGAAATAAGAAGTGTAACTAATACCTTTAAATTAGTTACACAAATGTAGACATTTCTTATGTTCTTAATCACATCCGTGGTTGACAAGTGATAATATCTACTCTGAGGAAAATATAACAGCTAGAATTAGGCAGAGCATTTGACAGGTGTTGCTATCAGAGCGTATGTCTTTCTCCTGTGAGAAAAACTGACAGCATCCTTCCCTCATCTGATTTCTGCAGGCTGTTGGTACACTGTCTTCTGCAGACATGCAAGTCTGCAGAAGACAGTGGACCTGTACATGTCTGTCAAAGAGTGGCGGATGGTGAAGCTTCTGTCTCTTGAAGTCATGGTAAGTCAGAGGGTGTAATGCAGGTGGTGGAATTGTTGACAGTTGACTCTGGCTTCCTGGTATATCATCAAAGAGAGGAGATCAGGGCCTGTTGGAACATGGCAACACCTTTACTGCCTCTAAGAAAGCCCCCACTTCTAAAGCACACACATTAAGCTACATGCAGACGGACAAAAAGATGATTTCTAACGCACACATAAATACAGGGGGTGGGTTTGACGTAGTTGACCTCATCACCTTTGCCTCTTGCCTAATTTCAGCCCTGTTTGGGAGGGATTTTCTTTGTATCCTCTTGTCCACTTACATCGCCTCTGTCTCTGTCTCTGTCTCTCACTCTCTCTCTCTGTCTGTCTGCAGACCTAAATGAGTGTGGGCTGAAGCCGAGGCCCTGCAAACACAGGTGCATGAACACATATGGGAGCTACAAGTGCTACTGCCTAAACGGCTACATGCTGATGCCTGATGGGACCTGTGGAAGTGAGTCTCTCACATTTACAAAAACTTTATTTTAAACCTTGTTTATATAGTTGTGGATATTTGTTTTCTACCTATGCATCATCTCCCCTCTTTCAAACCTTTATGTGCAACCATGAGGTATTCCATATGTACGGCCGGTCAGAAGTTCACACACACTCATGATGTCACGAATGTGTCTTTCATTTTTGGCTTTTAAATAATTATTTGTTCCAATCATTATTCAGGTTGGACTGATAACAAAACAGAGGGCTTAAATGAAAAACAAACTATTGGGTGCACAACTATATATTTATTGTACTTTTTCTCTCACCCTCCCTAATATTTATATATTTTATATTTATAAATGTCCTTTATTGAGTTGCGGTGATGTCACACTTTGTAGCCGCCAATAAGGTCCTGGAGTATTTCTGGAATGGTTTAACTCATTTAAATGGGCTGTTTTCTTACATTTTCCTTTCCCATCAGAGCCATTTCAGAAGATTAATGTTCTCTGCTTTATCATTTCTGAAACCAATTTAATGTGTTTTACAATTGTCGTGATGGACCACCCAACTGTGTACAGGTTTCAACCTGCCAGCTGTTGCTATCAGCTGAGCTGGAGAGTTTGAAGCTTGTCCACCTTGGTCATTATTCCATCCACTTTGCCCACTGCACCACTATCTTCAGCAGCAAAACAAAATCTCATCTTAAAGTTGGCACCACCATGCTTGACAGTTGGTAAGCCTGTTCTTAGGTTTAAAAGCCTCATTTTGACTCATCTAATCATCCTTGTAAGTATCAGCAATGAATTTAGTCTTTGTCTCATCTGACCATAAATAAACCTTATCAATCTAGGCGGCCGCAGTTGTATTTGTGTTTCACTTGTGTTTGAAGGAGTCAATTTTGGAGCAGCTACCTTTTTATTGGTTGGGTAAACTTTTAGTCTACATTGGAAACTTGCTTAACATTCAGCTGTTCCAGTATCTTCTAGTATATGATTTGAGTTTTGATTGTTCCTGGGTAGTTCTTGAACAGTATGTTTGGACTGTAGGACAGTAGGATAATGATCTTAAACACACATCAATGCTGTGTATGGAAAAAGTGAGTCTAATTGGTGGACTGTGGACATTTTTGGTGCATGATTTTCAGAACCCACTACCTCATTAACTTGCTGTACTTGTGTTTTTTTTAGGCACACAGAATAATTGTGGTTTGGAAAATGTGTTAAGTACATGACCACAGCCCTATTTATCAATTAGGATGCAAATATTTTGAGAAATTCAGATGATGTTTAAGAAAAAGTTTTGTTTTGTTAAAAGCATGAAAAGAAACAGCCCAACTATAAACATTTATTAAAAGTTACAGTTTTTTTGTGCCCGGATACCAAACATTTTGAATGATGACCAATTCTGATAGGAATGTGGTAAAATAGTTAATTAAAATTATGTCAGGACCTTTTAATGGTTCCTGAACTGCATGGTTTTTCTTAATCCAAAAATTAGTTGGAGATATGTAAATTGAAAGACTACAATACGCTTGTTTAAATTAGCGCACCAGATTCTTGTTTTGAAAAATATCTCAAGTTTTATAATCATTTTACCCTGAAAAAAAACATTCAAATGCTTCAAGCCCAAAATCAACATGATGTCCATCCTCATTGTGAGTGTATGGAAACTTCTGGCTGGCACGGTAAATGTGGGCATCTTAGTTCCTGGAAACCTCTTGCCCTTGGTGATAAAAATTCATTTTTCTGCTTGTGTAAGTGCCCATGACAGCATCCTTGCAATCCTTTGATAGACTGTTTTGATTAAAGCCCCGTGTTGATCTGCTTCATTATAGCAGCTCCTCTCGGAAAGCCTCCTGTGAAGAGCCCTTACAGCGCTAAAATGAAAAATATAAAAGAAAGTCTTTCAGCCTTCTAGTGAATGTGCAGTTTTTATTGGACGCCCTGAGGTTTTCCCTCATAATACGAGCTGCTGCTTGTGCATGTCTCCCTGTAAGTTCAGTTTCCCACCTGATTACTATTTCTCCACACATTTCCAGGTTAAATGACTGCTGCTACATCTTTTTAATTAGCTTCTTTTTCACAAAAAGATGAATAATTCTTCCCCTGTATAAAGTCTGAGTAATGCGCCACTTGAGGGTATGTGGAATTATTCTAGGTGTTGTTTTTGTAATGATAGTGTGATTGTGTTAACCACCTTGCTTCTCCTCTTTTCTCCCCCTGCTGTGGCTTTGATCAATGGATCACCGTGGCATTTAATCAGCCTAGACTGCCTCTGTCATCAAACTGTACTCCAGGGAGCCTGAAAGCAGCCAAAGTCACTGCAGCAGCATGAGCCTTGCCTTTAATTTCCTTTTTAGGACAAGAATTTATCAGGAGAGCCCGGACCATTTCTGCTGCATTATATTATTATTTTGGAGGGGCTTGATATTCCCAGCGTGAATATAAAGGAAACGGGGCCGTACGCTGCCACAATGAGACGGTGGAGATGAATAATCAGACTCACAGTGAAAGAAAGGATCAGAGTGCTTGAAGGAGGTGCTTTGAGCTAAGGTGTGAGCACAAAGCAACTGCACACCAGAGGAATCTAATAATGGCTGTGCTTGTGTTCTCTTGGCTGCACTCCGGGGTCAAGCTGGCAAATATTAGAAAAGGCAGACGAGTGGCACTGCTCTAACAAATTGGCTGGAGGATAAAGAAAGTGTGTGTATGTGTGGATATTAGGGAGCAGAATAAACTGCTCCTCTTTGAAATCCCTTGTGGCACATGCTTGAGTTAATATCTGGTGTGCTCCTTTTATCATCAGACGCTCGCAGTTGCGCCATGGCCAACTGCCAGTACGGCTGCGAGGTGCTGAAAGGAGAGGTCCGATGTCAGTGTCCGTCGCCGGGCTTGCAGCTGGCTCCAGATGGAAGAACCTGTGTGGGTGCGTCCCAGTCTTAATATATCCTCTGGCCTGAAAACTGAGATGTGCGCGACCACTCCCGTCTATGAACAACTAATGTAAAATTCAGTGGGTTTTTCTCAGCTTCTAAGTTATGTGAGCGAAAATTGGAAGCAAATACTTCCTTGAAAAATGAATACAAATCTGTCAGTATCCATATTAGAGGGATGGTTAAAAATTTCTGAAGTGAAATTTTGGTAAGCATTACAACCAGGTAATATGTTACCTGCAGTAGGTATTGGCTTATATGTTCACTGTAAATCCAGATTAGTTCATTGGCTAACCCGACGGTCCAAGACCAAAGTGGACTTCTGTCATCTTAATATCTTAACTCCAGTATCAACTTAACTCATGTATCAAAAACGTCGGAGTGGTTTGTGCAAAACATATTTTGCCCTTTAAACACTCACAGCATTTGCCCAGGGTGTTTATTTACACTAAAGCTGATGATTATTTATGTAATGAAGTAAAAGCAACATTAGATTATATCGATATACATGCATAAATCTATCTTTGAGAAGTTATGAGACTGATTTCCAATGTGAGGATTGAAAACTTTCACTTTCCATTGAGCATTGTTAAATACACCAAGAGATTTTAAATATTTCTGAGGGATCAAAATCAGTTATTATTATATAAACAATATCTAAATCAATCCTAACAAAACAATTAAAAACTGAACAACACTTTTGATAAATAAAACAACGCAATTAGTGGGGACCAAACACTTAAAAGCAGTTTAATTAAAACTAATTTTCTAAAAATTATCAGGGGCTTTTTGCTTACTAAGAAGCTTCAAGAAAAGGTACTTCATGGCCTTGTTCTGATTTCTGATTCATAACTCAAAAAGGTAAAAGTTAAAATCAAAGTTGGGACCAACTTTTTAATCATTTAAGTTCGCCAGGACCAGGCAGCTGTCACTGTAGAACAGAGTGAGAGCCTCACTTATGGTCCGACTCGTTGCCATTTCAACTGTCATGGAACCGGTCTGGGTGTCTTAGGAGGTTACCCTAGGTTCTGTTCTGTCTAAAACAGGTGTTGAATGTGTGGACTGTTCCAACTTTGTATCACCTATTAGGAACCCTGTTGCTTCGTATTAGCAACCAGGTTGCTAAGATAAAAGCAACTGGTAGTATTTAACTATACGTACCTAAAATGTTTCTTTTGGACATCAGAAAGACTCTTATAAGTATAACAAACATCATATGTCAGAAATAGTAAAACAACAAAACCTAAATTTTGGCATGAAAATGATCTAAGGACTGACAATACTTCCAAATTCACTCATCCTGTAATCCCAAGCATGTCAGCACCTGATTGATGAAAACAAAGCATTCACAGTCAATGTTTGACTGTATCAATAATTAGTGATTGAAACCACTGTTAAAAACAAATTATTGCAAAGCGTTGGACTTCTACATTAAACAAAACAAGATTAACCTTTATATAACTCTTTGCTCAGCCTTATCTGAGAGAAACCTTCACATGTGCTGCCAAGCCCTCAGATACATACTTCATAGACTCCTCAGGGTTTGAGACACCGAGTCTCCACATGGATGGACGAGGGATTGCTTTAACTAAATCTATGAGCATATGAGGACGTTTGAAGTGACCAGTAAAATAACAGTTATGCAGGTCTGGGTTTACATTAGAAATGGGTGTCCTTTGCCACATTTACACAGAAAACGGAGTTACGGTTTGCGGCATCATCTCCTATGTCTTGATGTTCCTGTATTAACATTTATGGAGCAGGCAAGGAAAACGTTATTTTAATGTTTTTAATTACACTCTTTTTTTATTCCTCCACTTCCTGTGTAAATGATCATCAGTGTCTGTGTAAATAACTGCCCAGTTCAAACATGATTGGTCTTGCCCCCTCCTAGACTATGAGCTTCAGCCTCTGAGACAACAATCTGAATAAGGTGCTATGGAGGTTATCCGTTGCAGTTAAGATAACTTCTTGTAGGTTTGGAGCAGAACTTGCCTTCACAAATTCTGAATATTTTTTTTAGGCAGTTAAGGTGGACATATCTAAAATATTATTCTGTTAATATCTGTTCCTCTTGTCGAAGGTACCATAAATCTACCACTGCTCTGGCCCACAGAGAGACTCCACTCTTCTTAATTTAAATTTCACAGCAGAAATAGACCTGTCCTCCATTCATTTGGACTTTCTTGGTGCTGCAGCTCAGATGCATAACTTAACAGATAAGAGGTGTGGAGGACATGATGGAAGGTTAAAGCAGTTAACCTGAGTCAGTATTAATGCGTAGGCTGCTCCTGTGTGTTCCTTTAATGCTGCCTTTAACTGCTGGTTAGATAACGGGTGGGCGGGTTTCTCAGGCACACATCAATTTAGGAAGAATGATGGAGGAGGGGAGGGAAAGGTTGCTTGCCACAGGTGTTACAAAAGTTTAAAGGAATATTTTGGGATCATTATGATTGCATAGGCCTAATAGAGGTCTAATCATTCTCCTTAGAGGTGATAACTAAAATGATGGGAAATGTCATTATTTGTGGTGCAGCAACACCAGTTTACCAACAAATGTCCAAAAGATAAATCTCAAAGAATTGACTAAATTAGAAGAAAGGTAAGGGGAGATTTGACCCCTGAATTATATCTTATTTTTGTACTAAATAAGATAAATATTATGGTATGAAATATGTACAGCCCTGTGCAAAGGTTTTAGGCAGTGAATGAACAAAAGAGAAGTCTGAATCAAATCAATATTTGGTGTGACCACCCTTTGCCTTCAAACCAGCATTAATTCTTCTAGGTACACTTGCACACAGTTTTTGAAGGAACTCGGCTGGTAGATTGTTCCAGACATCTTGGAGAATTAACCACAGATCTTCTGTAGATGCAGGCTTTCTCTCATCCTTCTGTCTGTTCTTCATGTAATCCCAGACACACTCCATGATGTTGAGATCAGGGCTCTGTGGGGGACATACCGTCACTAGAAGTCTTGTTCTTCTATATTCTGAAGATAGTTCCTAATGACTTTGGCTCTATGTTTGGGTTTGTTCACTTAGCATTTTGTAAATTGATAAAAATAAACAATCATCATTTATATTTCTGAAAACATTCTTTGTTTACAGCATTTTTTCACACCTACCTTAAACTTTTGCACAGTACTGTATAAATTCCATGTAACCTGTATTTACAGTGTATTTACAGTAAATTTAAGTAAAAGTTAGGAATTCACATTATGGGCTGTATAAACTCTGAACCTGGTGTTACTTTAACCTTCCACTGCAGCAAATCAAGCTGTCAGAAAAATGAACCCCCTTGCTAATGTGGGACACACCCAGCTGTAGCTAAATAAAAAAAACATTTAAATGAATTCTTATTTCCATGCTCTCTCAGGAGTTTCTCAATTACAGTCTGTAAAATGTCTGAGGATAAAAACTAGCTTTTGCCTTAAGTTACAGTTTAGCTATTCAATGTTAGAAGGTGGGCCATGCCCTTTTTGCAGTTGGGTAAATGGCTGCTTTTCTAATTGAACTACTGAATGGGAAGCTTCAAATGTGACGTGTCATGTTTTTCGCATTTAAAAATTTATTTTACAACAGCCTTTAAGCAGATCTTCAGGCAATGATTATTTAAACCATATTTCCTTTATGACAAAGCTAAAGAACACCTTTAACACAATATTATTAATATTATTGTTTAGAAAAAAGTCCAATATTTATTTACTCAAAACAGGAACCTTTTTTTATAGTATTTTGTGACCTTTAAGTAACATAATCAATTGATTTAATTTTTTTATCTAAACATTCATGTGGATTTGTTAAATGTTGAGTGTTAGTATCTGTGGGTTTTTATTTGTGTTTTTTTCTGTCAGTTTTAATTTTGATTATTTGGTCCTCTGCCTAACACCTGTTAGAAAAGAGACACCAATATCTATTCATGTTTTAAAATATCAGAAAAGATAGAGCACTCAAAATCGAGCAGCCAACTATTTATATGTAATGAGGGACAGAAGTTTTTTTGGCACACATGCAAGAAGACTGAACAGGTTTAAAAGGTTTATTTAGAATTGCAGAAGTTAAGAATGGGTCTCAGGGAAGAAGTTCCGCTTACTGTGGAGGAGATGCAAGATTAGACGGACGGAGATGTTGTTGATATGAGATTTTAGATTGTGTCTTACTTGTAGATTGAGGAAGGACGAATAGGAAAGTTGAACAGGATCCAGGAGGTAAGATTTGTACAGCAAGCGATGTTCCAATATGTGGCTTAGCAGGGGGTGTAGGAGGGCAGACATGTCAGCTGGAGGATGGATGAAGAGGGGAGTCTTAGCATAGGTGATTGTGGAGTTGGATCTCCAGAGACTGATGGCATGGAGATGTGTGATCAGCAGCTTCTGAAGGCTTTGACTAAGAGATAGTTTCCAGGAGGTTCTCGAAGGTGACCGACTGGGTTGAGACTCAGGTGTCAAATGATCGGCAGCCAGCTCCCTTTAAGCTCCAGTAGATGGTGATCGAAAACAGGTGTGCACAAGCACACAGCTCAGCCCTGCCCACCAGGCACCTTCATCTCTTATGAAGAGAGAGAGAAACCGCCACAAATACAAACACACCTAGATCCCTGACATTACAGGTATTTTAGGCTTGATATGATATTAATCTTTCAAAAGATATTTCCCCAACTAATCTGTGTATCTATTTATCACTTCCTTACTGTTATTAGTACACCACAGATTGGATTGGAATGGTGAAGAACATTGTTTTCCTTCCTTACATCCACATATTATCATGAAAATATCTGACAAATGAAATTATTGGACAATGGCTTTATTGCAATTTAGGAACAGTGGGTGTAAATGTTGTTTGGTAGGAACATCTCCTTTTTCATGTTTATTGTAATTTTTGGATGCAGTATATGGTGCAGATCTGCTCTTGTTGTTTGTTGAGGGTGTGATTTTTTTGCTATTTTTGCTCCAGATTAGTTGGTCTGACTAAAATAATGTTTTGTTTATGCCCTATAAAGTGCATGGCTAGGTATGGTTGGTTGTACCCAATACAGAGGGCAGATAGAGTATGTCTTTAACTTGTCAAGGCTGAGGTCTATTATCCTTTCATCAGTGGTCATAATTGCATGCAACTGGGCTCCCTTTTCCAGCATAAAAATTATAATTTTTTGCAGCATTTAATGTATGGACCAATACTGAGAACAATGGTAACGTCCAGGGAACTTAGTGGAGATCTAAGGACAATTGTTGGGAAGGTTTTTTGGAGGCATTTCTATATAGCTGTAGATTCTAAGAGCATTAGTTCAAACAATTGTACTCCAGTTCAGGTTATTATTACTTTGCCGAGCTCTGGAAGAATACCAAAATTATCACCCAGTTGATTAAGATATTCAGCAACAACCTAGAAACCACCCAGATCCAAGCCTGAAATGAACTGGGACTTCCTTAAACCCAATATTCCTCTCGACAGTGAGGCAAGTTTAACATCATCAGAGACTGAGAGGGTGGCAACCAAGAACTGGTTGCTCCAAAATCAATGCCATCAAGTTTTACTAATATTTGTAGCTGTCCACATGGCCAAGTCAAAAGAGTTTTGGGGAAACAAAAAATATGATTGAGCTGTTATGTCACAATAAGAAGATGATAGAACAAGTCAAGGTGATGCTCCACCATTTGGATTGTGCTAATGGTGCATTGCACATCATACGAATTAGTGCAAAAAGGACAATTACCTCTATATTCCTCAACTTCAAATCAAATAAACAGCTAAGTGATTGAAACTTGGACATAACTATTTGTTTCAACAAGACAATGACCCCAAACACACTTAAACTGTTTAGAAAGGTTAAAGCAAGCCAACGGTAACCTTTTGGAATCCTGTACTCAAAACCTCAATCTCCGCCGCATTGAAAATTTGTGGACTTGCTTAAAAGTATGGAAGCAAATCGTTACCATATTTCAAATGAAAACGCATTTCCAGAAATGCTTTTTCATTTTAAGAATGTGGCTGCATTGTTTGACTCATAAATGAAATTAGTAATCAATAATCTTATTTGCATTTTAATTTTCATCTTCAAGACTGCTCATTGTTTCACTTAATTAAAATGAAAATGAAAAAGACATTTGAGATTTATTTTTCAAAATATACCCCAGCAAATCGATACCAAAATTCAATTTGAAATATAAAATTTGAAAATGAAAACACATTTCCAGAAATGCTTTTTCATTTTAAGGATGTAGCTGCATTATTTGACCCATAAATAAAATTAGTAATCAATCATCCTATTTGCATTTGCATTTTCTTCTTCAAGACTGCACAATCCGTTGCTTTGCAACCTCCGACGGATCGTCTGGTGGCCTACGCCGAACAGCTCCGCTATTTCTTGTACTTTGAAACCATTTAATAAATAGATTTCAATGGACTCAAACGGGATGCATCCAGTCGTTCCAGGACTGAACAGAGGTTTATTATAGCAACCTCATTAATGTTGAAATCTATGACGGCAGAGTATGCAGCCAAGGTCTCCATGACTTGTTCTACTCGGTCACGGGCATCAGACTCGGATATACTATTGGATTCTACCTGCTCAGCTAATTCTAAAAGTGTTTGCACAAATTGAGGGAGCACCATGACCTGTGATGCTAAAGACCCAATGTAACGCAATGCAGACGTGCACAGCGCCCCCTACCGAACAAGATGGGTAGCTCGGTCAGCAGGGAGCTGAGGAAGAGCGGCTGCTGATGTCACTGACGCTTTTTCGTTTTCGAGTTCTGGGCAATACATTGCAGGCAGACCACGAAAACGAAAAAACAATGTCTGCTCGTTTTCTTTTTGATTATGGCATAAAATGAGCAGTCTTGAAGAAGAAAATTAAAATGCAAATAGGATTATTGATTACTAATTTCATTTATGAGTCAAACAATGCAGCCACATTCTTAAAATGAAAAAGCATTTCTGGAAATGCTTTTTCATTTTCAAATTTTACATTTCAAATTGAATTTTGGTATCGATTTGCTGGGGTACATTTTGAAAAATAAATCTCAAATGTCTTTTTCTTTTTCATTTTAATTAAGTGAAAGAATGAGCAGTCTTGAAGATGAAAATTTAAATGCAAATAGGATTATTGATTACTAATTTCATTTATGAGTCAAACAATGCAACCACATTCTTAAAATGAAAAAGCATTTCTGAAAATGCTTTTTCATTTGAAATATGGTAACGATTTGCTTCCATATAAAAGTTCAATGCGAGAAAACCAACCCATTCAAATAAACTCGACCAATTCTGCCAAAAAACAACAACAAAGAAACCTTTTGGTCAAGTTACAGTTTAGTAAATGTCCTTTAACCAAATGTTTTCAGGGTTGTGTGAACATATCTGAGCCTGTATGTATATATTTTATCAAATCCGGAATAAATTCAAACTTGTGTCGCAGGTATATGGTTTTAAAATTCATCAAAGATGTGTGTTGAATAAACATTTTTCCCAGTTTCAAAAATGGTTCAAATAAATAACTTTCTCAGCTGTGCAACAAACTAGTGAAGATTTTTTTTGATGAGTGCGAGGCTCTTAATATTAATGACCACATTTCTGCTAAGGTGAGCAGTAGCTCCACTTGCAATAGAGCTTTAAATTATGAATTAAGGTAGCGTGTATTGTGATGTGCACACAGAAGAAAATGCTTTGTTCATAAATGAATGTTAAGCAGAGAAGGGGAAGCAGTCTGTTGCTATGAATAACAGAGTTTAGCATAGATATAATTCTCTGTTTTTAATATTGAAGATTTGCATTGCCTGATGTAATTATTGTCGCAGGTGATATTATTATTAATAAACCGACATATGAGAAAGTTTTAGAGGTGGTGAGAGAAGAGCTGGGTTAATTTGTTACAATATCTTGTGTTTTGTAATAACTTAAAAATTGTTTTCCTCCTGCAGATGTCGATGAATGTGCAGCAGGGATAGCAGTGTGTCCCAGGTTCAGGAAATGTATCAACACCTTTGGTAGCTACATCTGCAAGTGCCACGAAGGGTTCGACCTACAATACATCAATGGGAAATACCAGTGCATGGGTAAGGTCACAGTGCTTTTTTACAGAGAGACAAATTAATTTCACCATACTTTCACATACACACAACCACATTACAGATGTGTTATAAACGGACGTGGATATTACATTCCTTTAAAAATTATATTTTTGTTAGCAACCAGTGGCAGACGTTTTTAAAGTTTTCACTACCTGAACAAGGTCTGAAGTGACTGTGGTCATCTTTCCATCCTTACCACCTGATCGAGCTACTGTTGAAAATTCAGTATCACTTTTTGTTATATCCCAAAAACTATACTAGAGAGAATCTAAAGGTGCCGCATTATAAATTAAATTATGATTGAAAAGTCAATTTATTTTAGAGATTTGCTTCAAAAAGACAACATGATGTATTAGATTTAGTTATGTATTTCATGCTGTTTATTCAAGTAAGTTACAGGTATAAGGCTTAAAGCTAATGAGATACTAAATATAATGTTTCAGAAAATTTAAGCATTACATGACATTATTTAAAAAAAACATTTGTGATACAGATATGCTACATCTGGCCATGTTTTGGCCTACACAATCATGAGGAAGACTGCAGACAGTCACTGACATCTTCTACAAGGAGGGTATGCCACCAAAGGTCATTGTTCACTCACTGGGGGCTCTAGTCTGAGCTTTAAGAACCACCACGCACAGACGTATCCAGAACATGGACCAACTCTCAGATAACTTATAAAAGCCACTCAACCAGACACAACATTAGAGGTGCCTTATCTGTGCTAAGAAGAAATAATAATAATACATTTTATTTAAGGGGCCTTTCAGGGCACTCAATGTCACCTTACAAATTAAAAACCAATAAAAGCAAAACGAAAAAACAACAACAAATAAGAATACAAAGGAATCCAAAGACGATATAAGAAGGACCATAGTGCTTGATCAGGGTAAAAATGCTTGTTTGAACCGATGAGATTTTAGTCGAGATTTGAAAAAAGGGAGTGCTGGTGTTTCCGATGTCAGGAGGGAGGGCGTTCCAGAGGTGGGGGGCAGATCGCCCAAAGGCCCTGAATCCCATGGTGGTCAGACGAGCAGGAGGCAAGAAGAAATGATCTAGACTGTTTCTCATTGGTCCAAAGTCCTCTTTTCAGATGGAAATAAAGATTAAATTTCGTTTGGAAAATCAGGGTCCCAGAGTCTGGAGAAAGAGTGTAGAAGCACAGAATCCATGTTGCATGAAGTGCAGTGTAAAGTTTCCTCAGTCAGTGATGATTTAGGGTGCCATGTCATCTGCTGGTGTTGGTCCACTGTGTTTTATCAAGTCCAAAGTCAGCGCAGCCATCTACTAACATTTTTGAGCTCTTCATGTCTCCATCTGCTGACAAAAATTGTGGAAATCTTGGTTTTATTTTCTTAATCTGTTGAAGATAAGAGACACCAGATCCAACAACGCAGATGCTGAAGGACACTATTAAAGCAACCTAAGCTTCCTTAACACTTCAGTAGACTCACAGGTTGATCAACTCCATGCCACATTGGTTGATGCAGTGAAGAAGCCCTGACCAGTTATTAGACTGATGTTTTTGTATTAAAAATCCATATTAGTTTTATAGAATGTTCTAATTTAAATTGAATTACTGAAATAAATTTACTTTTCTATGATATTCTGCTTTATGAAATGCAGCTGATCTGCATTTTGGGAAAGTGGGAGCAGGGTGTGCTCTTTGAAGAAATAAACTAGAGATCTCAAATGAAGGTTTTTGGATTAACAAATATTTTTATTTATGCTTCATTTCATACACACCGGTCCTACGAAAATGTGACTTTTGATTATTGCGCATAAAAACGTTTACAGTAATCACAGATAATAAAAACAACATATTTAGTATAAATGCTGGATAAATAAAAGAATGTGGTTGTCATAAAACAAAGATACCCAGATTTAAATACTTTCACCAGATAATCTTATGATTAAGTGCTAAAAACACTTAGGAATCCTTGAGAAAACATAAACTCCATAATAAAGCAGAGCAGTCAGCTGCTCCCTCAGTCCACTCTAACATGCATTCGTCATATTGATTTCAGTTACCTTTATTTACTAGCCATCCATCTGCATGGTTTATTGAGCAAACCTTGTAAAAAGGCTTACTATTCATAGGTAAAACATTTAACTGCTCAGAAGATGCCTAAATAACCTTGCTGTGTCCCTGTTCTCATGATTTTCTTCCAAACTGCCCTCATAATGATTTTGCTTTGGCACAAAACATAAAGTGATTATTTTAAATAAACTTTAAGTCTCCCCTCATGCCTCATGCGCACATTGAGCAATTAGCCTTTGAGATTCTGCTGTTATGTCTGAAGGGTTCCCCCCCCCCCGCATCCTGTCGCTGAAGGTTTTCATGTTTCTATTATCTTTCAGACGTGGATGAGTGCTCTTTAGGTCTGAGCCACTGCAGCAACTTCGCCAGCTGCTACAACACGCCGGGCTCATACAAGTGCAAATGCAGAGACGGCTACAGGGGGATGGGGCATGACTGTAAACGTAAGTAATGCCTGGGAACAAAACACGCTGTTCACCAATGCAGAAGGGTGATTGGGGCCTCACATTTTGTTTTGCTTTCTTTGGCTTTTCCTTAAAAAAAGTTAGGCAAGCAAAAAAGAGGGAGGAATGGTCATGAAAGCCAAGAGTTGGTGCTGAAATTCCTTTCTTTGTAACGGCTGTCAGTCAGTGCTTAAATTACCCTGCTTCCCTTATCGCATGTGCACAGAGTGACTCTGTTTCTGCTGTGTGACAATTTTTGTCAGCCAAAAGGAGGAGTTATCATCAAATGTAAATGATTTTTTCTCTTTCTAGTCATTGACATGAAGTTTATTAGCAGCAGTGCAGTGCAAATGAAGTAATTTATTCTTTACTATTATTTAATCATTCTATGTACACAGCCAATGTTTTGGCGTATTGAGCAAGGATGCCTGTTGCAAACACTTCGCCATTTTCAATTAATTATAGTTTGCAGGAAACAGAGGGCTCAGGGAGCCAAGTTGCAATATTCCATTGCTTTATACCAATATTTCAAAGCAGTCTGCAACCTGAAACCTTCAAGATCCACTGACTCCAAACTCCTGCAAAAAGATTTACAGAAAGAAAGGAGTAGTCATTTTAACTCATCAATAAAAAAACATGCTGATAATCATCTTGATGTGCACTTATTTGTTATTTTAAGCAGTATATTTAAAGGGGATATGCCATAATTGTGACATCTTTTCATTTTTAATTGAGTTTGGGCTCATGCTGTGTAGATGATCTTTGGGGAAAAAAAGTTCTCACTTCATCCTTACAATAAGTAGCCACACATCCATTCAACAAACTCACTTCAACTGAATTAAGTTGACAGCAAAAGTTCTCTCGAAAAACTAAAAAACCAAACTAAATTCCCATTAGAAATGTCTTCTTCTTCTTCTCCATCAAAAAACAAATCTGTCTTCTGTTTAAAACTGTTGTTACACATCCATATATGGTAATTGGCGATTCATATTAGAGATGTTAGCTCCAATGAGTTTTGTTTTGTGTCAAAAAATATTTTAAAATTACTTCTCTTGCTTTGAAAGCAACTGAAAGGTTGATTATGATTTTTCATGTATATAATTTGTAGCCTTTTTGACTAAAATCTGATGAAATCAGCCCTTGGAAAACTGATCTTATAAGGATTTGTCTTTTGTTTTGCTTTGAATTTATTCAGGTTTACTGAATAAATTCACTTTTGAACTTGTGAGTGAATTTAAACTTACTCTTATCTGCAATTGTAAGCCTCTGCTTTACCCAGACATGAGGCATCCAGTTTACTTCCGTCTGCTTATATTTAGTAAATAGATATCATGGAGAAGTCTCAGCGGATGAGATAAAGCTCTCTCTGCAAAAGTCAGGCTAATTACTGCAGTTAGTCTGCAATTCTGTGCCTCATTAACTCCTAAGTGCTCATCTTTCAACCCTCCATCTGCGTTCTCTTATCATTTCAGCCATTCCAAAGGTGGTTATTGATCCCCCGAGACCAGGCAAACTGCCTCCCAATCATCACAACCACATCCCAGACTTGGATCACAAAAGGATTACCACAGTCCACCCACCAGTGACTCCAAAGAAAACCTTCACCATTGTTCCAAAATCACCAGCCACAACTACAACCAAAGCTCCACCAGCCCCTGGGAGGATCACTCCACCTCCACGCAAACCAGCAGTTCCCACTCGAAAGCCCTCCACGTCTACTAGAAAGCCATCAATTACCACACGTAAACCCCACATCCCACCAAGGCCAGTGGCTCCCACAAGAAAACCCATACTACCAACACCACCACCAGTTACGCCTGTAGATAACACCATCCAGAGGGAGGTCACCAAACAAAGAGGAGATGTGCACAGTAAGAACCTGAATCTTATTTTTTCTTGACAATTGTATGAGCACGTTAATTATATTTACAATCTTCATTAGCATTTGAACCCATTTTCTGTTGCAAAGTGGGTAGTTCACACTAACTTTCTACAGATTTTTTTTCCTGAGATCAGCTCTTGTGTCTTTGACAAATAATGCTGACTAAACCAGCAACACTGAACACAGCAGAAAGGCTGCAGGCTGTTAAGCAAAAGCAATCGGGTAAAACGCTGGATAAAGCTAAGTGACACTTCAGAACTTTTTAGATTACCCACTAACGAGCTTGCATATTTCATACAGACTTCCAGGCAAATGTTAGGCAGCACCTACCCATGCATTTGAATGTGAAGTTCTATTACATATATATATATTAATAAGCCTTAATGGCTCAGAGGACCTAAAAAACATTTTATGTTTGTTGTTGATTGTTTAGGTCATCATACTATTTTTATGTTTAGGTTGTAACATGGGACTCTAACCTGTACAGTCTGCAGTCAGTTTACATGTTGACAATTTGCCCATCAGATACAATTTTAATAGTAAAACACAAACTGTTTTATTTGCTATGTATGACACTTTTTTATTTTAAAGCTAAGCATCCTTGCTTTGTAAAACATACCTAAGAGAAGAAAGGTTATCCAAACTAACCTGGCCTGATGTGAAACATGTATTTGCCCATTACACCTAAAACTTGGCCCTGCCACCCTTGCTAATTGTCATCAGATATTTGAACTGCCGATCACTCTGACATCTCTGTGGATGAATTTTGGGCCACTTTTTATTCCAGAATTGTTTTATTTTAGTCACATTGAAAGGGAAGAACATGACCAGTCTGTTTAAGGTTACAACACATCATCTGAATTTAAGTTCAGACTTTGACTAGGCCAATTCAAAACTTTCATGTTGTGTTTTTTCAGGGGCTGTCCTGCTGATGTGCTTCCGATTATTGCCCTGTTGCATAACCCAAGTGCTCATTAGCTTAAGATCACAAGTTGATGAATAAAAATTTTCCTTTAGGGTTTTCTGCTGCAGATTCATGGTTCCATCAATTAAAACAAGTTGTCAAAATCCTTAAATACCAAAGCAGCCCCAGACATAACAAAACCACCACTAATTATGAGGCAAAACTGGTGGTGGAATTGAGGGCCAAATTCTTCTCCTGGATCAGCAGTGATCAATTCATTCAAAATCCAGACACTATTCAACATTCCAAGAGAATAAAGCACTGACTCAGACACAGACTGACCAGATCCAAACAATTTGATGCACAGCATGACACGACTCGCTCACCCCACTTCCTTATCCATCAAAGCCAGTGCATCAGTAGGCACGCCATTCATACTTTTGAGACACAGAGACACACAACCACATCAACACATCCGTCACCCAAGTACTAATCTGTCACATCATGAAATTGCTGATTTTACTCATATGGCTCTTAAAACCACTATGTTTGACTGTAGGTAAGATCTGTTTCTGAAATGCCATGTTAGTTGTACTGCTCTGTAGGGACTCCACCCTGGCGTCTCTGGGGATCTCTGGGGATTCCCTTGTCTCAGTCTGCGCTGTATTTATGTGGCCATGGGTAAGACAAAAGAGGGCCACTTAGGGAGTTAGCCTCCATGGGGATTCGTGAAGGCACACATCAGTAGGTTCTTGGGAAGTGGGACAATGGACCTTGCAGTGAAGGGCCCCATGCAGTGGTGCCCCCCCCAAACTAACAACTTATTTATTTTATTTGGATGTAAATTAATTTTTGCTTTAACAATTTGTGGTGTTTAGAAATGACTCAGATCTTCAAATTTTATAACTTTTGATTTTAAAGACAGTCTATTTGTATGGTCTCTGTATCCAGTGTTATTTATTTATGGCCTTTTTTTGCATTATATTTATTAATTAAATTTCCCCACACCTCTACACCTTTAGCACACATAGGGCACACTCAATACACAGCATACTGTAAATGTTTTCTGATTAAAGATGCCTTGTATTCTTCAGCAATGCTCCGTGCTAATTTTGCTTAAATATAGTTCATGTGTGGTTTCCAATAGATGTTATGGTCTAAAATCACACAGAACAATTTTATTTTATTAATTATTTAGTATTTTTATTTTATCAATATTTATTTATGTTTTATTCTTTATCTTATGATTTCCAAAAAACAAAATTAGTTTTCTTTAAATTGAAAGGTAATTTATTTATATCAAACATAAATTCTGCAAACACAAAATCTGCAAAAAAACAAACATTTCAAAATCTTGCATATATCATTTGTATACATAACAAAATGTTTTGGCCCTGAGACTAACCCTTGAGGTACACCCCAATAATATTCATTAAGTTAGATTTGTCCTGGTTTATCTGTAAAAATTGTTGTCTATCTATTAGGTTTTTTACCAGTCCTGAACAACACCTCGAAAACTATGCTTGTAAACTTATACTGTGTTTCTGGATTTAGTTATAATATGCAACTACGTGTTATTTCTGGCTCATCTATATGCTACACTGTGGTGGCAGCCACGCATGAATCATTTACACTCATTTAATTAAAAGTACATTCCCATTCTTTGTTTTTGCTTGACATTTCTAATTAAAACCATTATAGTAAGTAGTTTTAAATGATTGGGAGGAGGTTAAAATCAAATCTTTTTGTAAAAGTAGAATTTAATTTGGTGCGGATGGGGGTGGAAAACTAATAATGCACCCTGAACACACCACCACCACTGTGTTAAGACTTGCTGCTATGATTGGGGCAAAAGGTAATTCTACAGTGTTCACACAGGGTTTTTAAGATTTTTATGTTTAAAACATTTTGAAAACTATGTGCCATTTACCAAATACGGTTTTCTTCCATTTCACATTCCTGGATTTTTTTTGTGTTGATTGCGTTGATCTAACATCACAATAAAATTCATCAATTGTTGCTATAATATTAGAAAATGTAAATAGTTCATCTGGTATGAATACTTTTGCAAAAACTGTATAAAACATAAATGAACTCCAAGTTTTTATAAAGTTTAGCCCTATGATCATATTTACACATAGAACAATGTGCTGACATGTTTCTCTACAGCCTTATCATCGACCCTTAATGTTGAGCAAGAAGAATACATCCTAGAAGACATCATAGCATACAACCTACAAGGACTGAACATGTGTAGGTTAAGGAAATTTGCACAATATAATACACCTAAGGTATATAAAGAAAAACAAGCAGAAAAATAAAAAGAAACAGAATAATTATTTTCAAATAAACAAAGACAAAATAACGAACTGACAAAATTTTGCTGACAAAGGGTGGTTGCCTCTGTTAGAATAACCTTGCTTACTATTACTTATAGATGAGCTTTCACACACCTCACAGCCCAAAGGCTACGCTGGTTGTCAGCTGAGATGAAACAGTTAAATACAAAAATGAAAGAGTAGACACTCTGGTTGCCACTTATCTTGCCAGATGGCATCTCATAATTAAAAAAACCGAATAAGGGAAGAAGATTGCATTATCACCTGTCCGCACAGCTTGAGGGAGGCATCAAGTCTAGTAGTTTTCACACTGGCAGAGCATTTCAAGAAAGCAGAGCTTTTTGAAGATGATGTGAAGAATTGGAGATGGGAAGGGAGGGGATATATCACAGAGTAATTATTCAAATAATTAGTCAGAAATGAGAACTGAAATTAATTTCTCTTTGTGCAGGTCAACAGGCATTTTCAGGAGAACAGACTGTGCACATGTGTACATGGTGATAAATGATTTTTTTTTTTAATGTTGCATTTTTATTTCTTGTGTTGACCTGTGCTCTCAACATCTCTGCTAGTATAACTTTGAATGTAATATTTTTAGTTTGTCAGTGGCATGTAGGAAATTTAAAGGAAACAGCAGCTCTACACTTAGTCACTTTCATGAAGGATTACAGATTTTAAAGTTACAACAGTAACAACACTGAAAAATTAATTAAATTAATAAGTAACTTAACTAAATGCAAAAGAATATGAATGATTTCTGAAATGTAGTGTTGCACACTAAATAATCATTCAGTTTTGGATTTTGCGAGTTCTTTTATTCTTCACAACTGTTAAAGACAGATACAAAGTATCAGTGAACGCTCCCTCCCGCAGCCGTTACAACACTATAGCCGTTGACTTGGTGCGGTAGGAGAGCCCACTGAATTTGAGACTGCTGCCACTACATGCTTCTGCCAACTCTTTGTATCAATAACAGAAATGGAGCCTGATGAACTATTTACATAAAACAGAATTGTTGTATTAAAATAAAACAAACCAACAGGTAGAGGGAATGCAACCACACCCAATCCACTCTGCCACAGTAGCAATTCGTAAACATTGAATAAATTCATATTTCTGTTTTTGTCTTCAAATTTTTCAAATACAGCTGGGAAAATAAATGTGGTAGATTCAAATGAGGCTGTTGACATGAAATTCACACCAGATGTCAGTAACAACCCTAGTTATCAATATATAGAAAGAAATCAACACAAATTAGCCCATAAATTGTGTATATTAAAAAGAAATTTCACAGGAATTAAATAATCAGCACCCTTACAGAAATTTATCTCATGCTTAGTAGAAAGACTTCAAGACACTCCGGAGTGATTTTATTTTTTTCTTCCACACAAACTATCTTCAAATCCTGGACGTCGTGGCAGAATCTTCCATACACGCTAAACCTCAGCCGTTTCGATATTTCAACTAGATTCTTAATAAGATTGTCTTGGTTAATTTCTCCATTCATCTTTTCTCCAGTTAAATTAAATATGCCAGTACCATGTGCTGTAAACAGCCCCACGTTACGAGGTTCCAACCCCCAAACCTCACTGTTGGTTGGGTATTTTCGGGGCTACATGTACTGCCATCACTCCTCCAAACATAGTGTGTGCAGTGACACCCAAAGAGTATGAATTATGTTGTTGAATATTTACAGGCCTCCTAAGTCCAAAACAAACTTTTTCAGTGATTTTAATGAGCTTTTATCTGTGATATGTGTTGATTATGGCTGTTTAATTATTGTGGGAGACTTCAACATTCATATGGACAATCCTGAAGACAGAAGTGCAATAGATCTATGTGACACTCCTAGAAATTTTGGTTTGATTCAACATGTTAAACAGCAAACGCATAAACAGGGACATATTTTGGACTTGATCATCACTAAGGGTCTAAACATTTCCAAGGTGTATGTAACTGATGTTGCCCTATCTGACCACTTTTCTGTTATTTTTGAAAGCATCATCTCCAATGGCTCAGTTTGCCAAACAGACATTATAGGAAAACGCATCTTTAAGGACGGTGCTCGCCGAAACCTTCAACCAGATTTACTCTTCTACCTCCACTTTGCCCTGTAACACTGTATATGGGTGGTAGATAAATTTCATTCTAAAATCTCGGACATCATTGATTCATTTGCCCAATTAAAGTGAAAGTCGTTTCTGGGATGAAATTCTCCGGGAAAAGTTCTCCACCAGTCAAAGTGAAAAAAAAGATGTCAACGCTGGAACGCAGATGGCGAAAGACGGGACTCCAGGTTCACTATTTTTCTATAAAGAGAGGCTATACATTTATACCTACAACTGAAAAATGCAAGGGAATCTTTCTTTTCTGAGATCATAGGCAAAAACTTAACATGCTCGGTGCCTTATTTTCCCCTTTCGGTCGACAGCTAACAACCCCCGAAAACTGTAGCATCTGAACTCCACTCTACCGGGCCTGAAATGAATTTGCTAATCTTCACTGAAAAAACCCCAAAAGCGAGGGGGCATCAGCATATCCACATCAACCCCAGTACCAAAGTTTTCCCCAACTAAACTATTTTAAAAAAATTTTCCCCCTTTTATAAAAGACAAAAAAACTGAGAAGAAATCGTACACCCCAAGCCTTTTTCCCTGCTGTCCCCGATTTTTCCCCCAAGCTTTCCCTTAAGAAAGCTTTCCCCGTAAAAACATCTGATTTAACACAAATAAAAAAACATGTCCCTTTTGTCAGGTTTTTTCCCCCAGGCCCTGAAAAAGAAAATTAAAAAACCCATTGAAAAAGAGCAACTTGGACAGCTGCTCTACAGAAAACAGCCTATTAAAACCTCCCTTTTCATCAAAAGATTATTGAAAAAGCTGTGTTTCAACGTTAAACAACTTCCTAACAATGACCAACCGTTTTGAGCCTTCCGGTCAGGTTTTCCTGCTCCACATACAGAGATGCTCTTGTCATGGTTTTCAATGACATCCGTATAAATGCAGACTGTGGAAGAACCACAGTGCTGGTTTTACTGGCCTTTTAGGGCAGCTTTCACACTTTTTTGATACTCCATTTTTTTAGTGGCCTGGAAAATGGGTGGGCCTTTTGGCCCCGCACCCCAAGGGTTTTTAAACCCATTTGAAGGACAGGGACTTTTTTTTAGTAGGAAATTTTAATCAGAGCCCACAAAAACATGTGGTACCCCAAGGGCCCCATCTTAGGGGCCCTTTTTTTAATATCAAAACATGCTCCCCCTAACTCAGTTTTTAAAATAAACAAAAGAAAATTATCATAATATGCAGACGACACACAGCTATACTTTACATGTCACAGGTGACTATGAACCCATTAAGCGCGGGTAAATGGTTTGAAGAATCAATGCATCGATGGGCCAAAATTTTTTTTCAGCTGAAACAAAAAAAAAACTGAAGTAAAATCTTTGGGCCAAAAAAGAGTGTTTAGAATTTGACACGCTTTTAGTTAATACAGCGAACCACCCAAACGCTCGAAAAACTGGGTGTATATTGGGCTCAGACCTGAACCCCTTCAGAGCACATAAAAACAGAACAAGGTCGCCCCTATACCTAAAACATCTCCGGGTTAAAAGGGTTTGTCTATGGACCCTTTAAAAACAATTCATGGTTTATCTTTAATAGAATTGTTAATGCAACGGTTCTTTTCACCCGGTCTCCTAAAAAGTCGATCAAAAAGCTGCTTATCCCGAACGCTGCTCCCGCGTCCTTTACTAGAACTAGACAGTGGAGCACATCACCCCATTCAAAGTCCCCTACACGGGTCCCGTAGCCGGAAAGACTTAAAATACTTCTGTTAGTTATAAATCACTGAATGGCTTAGCACCTAATACATTACAGACTGTTGTCCGTGTATCAACCACCCCCGACCTCTCAGGTCTTTTGGCTCAAATCACCTGCATACCCCAGAACCAGAACCAAACATGGAGAACAGCTTTATTCTTATGCTCCACTAATCTGGAATAAATTCCAGAAAACTGTAAAAGCCCAAAAACCCTAATTTTGTTTTAAAATCAAGTTTAAAAAACGTTTTTTTTTGAGGGGCCCTTTGACTGTGCCATCAAAACATTCTCAGTTGCTTTTCATCCCAATTTTCCTTTCTTTTCTTATCCATCATTCTACTCTTTTTTTATTTTTTTTTTTTTTTAAATTACCTGTTGTTTGTTTTAGACATTGTGTGTATCGGGTTTTTATTTTCTTTGTGATTGTATTGTAATTGTATGTACAGCACTTTGAGTGTCTCGTTACTGAAAAGTGCTATATAAATAAACTTACCTTACCTTACCTTATGGCCTCATCTGACCAGACTATAGTTTCCTAGTATTTCTATGGTTTTTTCAAATGTTCTGCAGCAAACTTTAAACAAACTTCAATGTTTTTTTGTCTTCAGCAGGGGGAGTCTTGAGCAGTGTGCCTGCACAGAGGCCATGGTGGTTGGGTGCATTATTTGTGTTTTCGTTAAAACCATTGTACTCGTTAACTCCAGGTCTTTCACTGAGTGGGCCTTGGCTTTTAGCAACTCCTCCGATAATTTTTTAACTCCTTTATCAGAAATTTCACAAGGAGCACCTTGTTGAGGCTTGTTTATGGTAGAAAATGTTCTTTCCCCCTCTGGATGATGGTTCCCTCTCTGGTACATTTGGAAGTTTAGTGTCACTTTTATGTTTTGCAACAATATGTTGCAAAGTTCTTCAGAGAAGTCTTTGCTTTTAACTCATGACAAGATGCTTGTTGCGGGATACCTAATGAGAAACTTTTTATAGTCCATCATTCAGGACTAAACCGACTGGTATTAATCTGCATAAAGTAGTAGTCTAAAAGATTACTACTTTATAGTCTAAAGACAAATAACCTTTACCCTTGAGCAAATTGTCAATCTGTTCAATCCTTATTTTTACCCCTTTACAGCGTATAAAATATAATCATTCTCGTTTCATTGTGTATTTCAAAATTTTATTAAAAGTTTATCTTTTCCAAATATATTAACTTTTCTCCTTTTCACTTACACCATTGTTCCCTCTTTATTTACCTTTTGCTTTATGCAGAGACACACGGTTAACATTAAAGCTCCCAGCAAAAAAGCAAATTTCACAAATGTACCTTCTCTAAAAGTGCATATACTCCCTGCAGGATAAGGAATCCTTAATCCTGTGTGACAATTGGAACCCTTTCGACACACTGGGTTCTGTAAAAAAAGTCCCCTACATTTGGCTAAAAGCCCAACTGTTATTTAAGCTCCATTAGGATGCAAGCTTTAATTAAATTGGCTATTTTGCATCTTTTCTGCAGAAATAGTGGTGTTTTAAGAAAAAGCAAATGTGAATTCAAGCAGTATTTTGTAGATTTCCTTATAAAGCACAATTTTGTAGGTGCTGTGCAAAATTGCAATATTTGTAAGCCAAAAACATATATCAATAAAACAATAAAGCAAAAAGATAGAGCGAAAGAAATGCTAGCCAGATTATTCAAAAGTGAGAAAACAAAGTTACATATAAATAAAATCGTTAATTTACATCGGGGTTTGACAGTTTAGGTAATTTCAATCTAAATAGGAGGATACTAATTTCTGAAAAGTTTTTATCTGCATCAGTAAGTGGTTCCTAAGAATGGGAACCACTTACTCCTGTGTTAAGATTTCCATGGAGCCTTGTAAAATCTGTCCTGTAATAAACATAAAGCCAGTGGAGTGCTTTCTCCCTTGCATGTTATACCAGCTGCAACTGACAAAAGTGTTAACGTTTCTAGGGTACATGTAAGGAATTGCAATAGTCCAATACAAAGGGAATTAAAATGTGAGATATATGAAGCCTTGCCATGGCTAAAGGTCTCAACTTGAAGAACCATTTTTGTGAAGCACACTTTATCACCTGATCTTTTCAGTGTGCTATACATCCTCTCTGAGTACAAGATCTCAAACAGGGGCTTAATCCAGACACTAAAACCCAGACGCGCGTGCACACACACACACACACACACACAGATGGACTGGGATGCCGAGGATTGCTGGAGAACCTGGTGTATGCATGACCTCTCCCACTCTCAGATTTCTCCGGCTGACCGACTTCTGCACTCTGCCAGGTGGTCATGAACCTACACAAGGACAGGCTGATTCAGTGCATGCACTCAGGAATTCAGAAGATTAGTTGTGTATTATAGTCAATTCATAGTTGAATTGTCTGCAAAAGGACCTGTTTTGATTATTTGATGTTTGACATATAAATTGAGATTTTAAATCCTCTGAACTGAATAAATTTTTTTCTCTATAAAAAAAATCTTCCAAATGAAAAAAAAGAGAAAAAACAAGAAATGCTTGGCGTTGTGCAGTTTGACTTCAGTGGGGAAAGATAAATGTCTGGATCTGCCAGTGTTTCATTGTTTACTTGCTTCAGTTCATTTAGATGTGTTTTGGTTACCTGCTTGTACTCTCTGCTCTTCTGTGTTAATTAGTCACTCTCCCTCAGTTCTCCTGCATCCCTGGTCCCCAGCTGCCTCAGATTCTCCTGATCAGCTCCTCTCCCGGTTTATTGGTTCATACTCAACTTCCCTGAGTATTTTAGCTTCCTGGTTTTCATTGTTCCTCGCTGGTTCCTCCTGTTGACATCCCTGATTGCTACACTGTATCCTTCTCTGTTGCTACCTGGCTCCATGTTCGTGTCCCTTTTCTGGCTTAACCATGTAAGTTGTTATTATTGTTAAAAGAACAAACCTTTCTACTCACCATGCGACTCATGCATCAGTCTTCACATTGGTCCAAACAAACCACAACGATTTATGACAATAAAGGCTGCTTTGTTCCTGGTGTTGGAGGAAAGCATAATATAACCCACGTGTAACACATAAACTGTCTTCCATTTTGTTATGTTAGTTATGTTTAGTATGTGAAAGGAGGAGCAATAGTGAAAGACAACAACAGTGATTATCAGAAGCAAGGACTTTTGCAGGCTTCTCTTACTGAACTAAACACCCTGCAGCTGAGACGGGAAAAACTGCCTCTCAGTTTGCTTTTCCTGAGAAGAGCTTATAACAGAGGTGTTTCTGATAACATGTCTACTCACACCTTCTCTGTTATCAAGGTGTAGAAACACTCCTTCCTCTGATGATAGCTGACTGAGAGAAGGTCATGTTTCATTTTGCAGGAATCATGACCACATGAGATTAATTCAATTCCATTTAATTCAGCTTTATTTGTATAGCACAGGTTGCTAGTTTTGTCAACCACTGCGAAACTCAAAGTGCTGATCAAACACAAAACAAAAAGCAGATGTCAGCAGGTAAACAGAAAATATTCAGTTAGGTCTAGAAAAATCCATAAAAAGATACATTTTCAAAGCAAGGAAACACATTAGAATATGATATAAAACAATTAAAATAGAGAACAATAAATAAGAGGTTAAAATACATAAACAAAACAAAATGCACACTGTCGGCAGTTTAGTAAAATATGCAATACTAATAAGTAAATAAAGACTAAAATAGGTTTCCAGCTTTTTTTAAAAGGTTGGAGTGTCAATGTTCCTTACCAATGGGGGAATGTAATTTCAGAGCAAAAAGGCCTATAAACTAAAAGCTTTGCTTCCTACTCTTGCTTTGGATGTTCTATGGATACCAATTAAGACTGCATTTTGAGAGTGGCATGCTCTTGAGGGTGGTAGACAACCACCTCGACATGTGGTCAGGGTACCAGCCCTACATGTGATGTATGTAGGTATGGTAAGCAATAAGTGCAACAGTGCTGTTGGATGCAATCAGAAGTATTTTTTACTAAATTCTGAATTTTACAGGAAGCCATTCTAGTGATAGTAAATGAGACATATGACCCTTTTCCCCAGCTCCTGTAAGAACCCTTACTACAGCAGACTTTCCCTTTTTTGATGTGTTTGATATCTGTTGTTTGTCAGACATTAAACCATGACATTGATTCATCCCTGTGAATTACTCTGGTGCAGTGTAAGAAAGTCATACAACACCCCAAGTAGAGAATACTGAATCGATACAATTTATTTTTTAATCCTTTATCTTTCCTCAGTCCCTAGGAATCACGGCCACAACACTGTTCTGGACACAGACTTTGATATTGAGCTCGGCAACACAGCAGATGAACCCAAGGATGACCCAGGTAAGCATGACATGAATGACAGACACAGCTGGCAACTGGGTTTCACACACGGTTCAGAAAATGACAAACATGAGCGTTGGGACAAAGTGTACCCCAAAACAAATTTCTACTGTAAAATTAATGATAGTGACCTGGTGGATTTAATAGGAGGTGACACCTGGCATCTCGACGTCTTGGTTTGAACAATGGCTCACAGTCTACAATACACTGCCAAAATGTCCTGCTTCTCATACACTGCTTGTCTCGCTGCTAAAATTATGAATTGATTGGAAGCACATTAGTTTTGTGCTCCAGACCTGCATATTAAGCAAGACTCAATGCACAATTCTACCCAATATCATCAGCAAACACGACATTTAAGTTTAGAATATTACATCAGACCAAGTAAAAAACATTTGCAATACAAATTGTGGGCTTACAAGCATGTTTAACACCTTCCTAAAGGTTATTTTTAAAAGATGCTTTTATTCTGACAAAGTAGTTTCTTCAGAACGCATTCTCTAATTTATTGAATATGACTGCATTCACTTTCAACTGACCTGGGTTAAGATAAGGCCAAAATTAGGTCCACTTGGGGACCTCTGGCCTAGAATTTCATGTTTGTTGAATGTTTGTTTGAGATGAAGAGTTTTTCTCTAGAAGTATTCAATGCTCTTCTCATGAATTACAAAATCACTTCATTTTCATCAGAGGGAGGCTTATCTTTCTTTATGATATTGAACAAACACAGCATGACATCAGCCATGTATAATCTGTTATGTTTCTCAGACTCGGGGCATTTGAGCTGCTCCTTTGATGATGGTCTTTGTGGTTGGATCAGCAACAAAGATGGAGACCTACACTGGGAGACGACACCTGATCCAACAGGTAATTGAAGAGTGGAGTCGATCCTCCAAAAGTCCACTTACTTAAGGACTAAAGTTTGATTATATTTTGTTTATAGGTGGATTTTAGTAGGGCTTTGCTTCTTTACTGACATGCACGCACATGCATGCACTCAAAAGAAAACCTGTTTAGTTCTGGTCAATTACAGGTCAAGATGAAAATGACTTAAGGGAAGTAATTTGTCCTCTGCAGATTAGTGCTTTGCTCTACAAAGAAATTTAAATGAGAAGTGGATTATGTGGCCCTTCACTAAAGCCGTAAGATTTATCAAACAGAAATCCCACAGATTATTTTTTTTAAATAAGACAAGGAAAGACTGTAAATTATTTTGAGATGAAACACAAAGTCTAAAAAGCACAGTGCCTCTGTTCTACATCTGGTTTGTCCAGCTAGTTCTCTAGCTTTTTTCAGGTGTTTTTACCAAATTACATATAATATAGCATAATCTTATATAAGTGATGACCCTAAATAATTAAGATGCAACTATCAATAGCTTGTTGATTTTGAATTAAAACACTTCAGGGCCATTCCCCTGTGTTTACATATGTCTCCACTATAAATGCTATTTTCTCGATGCTGTGATGCATGTAGGAGTATTTTTTTTTAATTGCCTTCCTTCTTTCTGACTGCCAGGGAATGGCTCTTAGATAAATACCTTTGGCTTTGATGGAAATTTTAACTTATGCAGAAAGCCTCAACAGATACTTAGTGCAACCTCAGAAATTAACAACAGCCATAAATGGGTCTGCTAGAGTACCAAGATACACATACATCAGCAATTATCAGCTTTCACCTAGAAGCACTGTAAATTTAACATGCTGTGATGCATACATTAATAAAACGAGTCTCTAATTGCCCTGGCAACTGAATAGCTCAGTTTCAGATCAAAGTGTGAAATGCTTTGGTGGGGACCGCAGTGAAAACAGCACACTCAAACAATGCAAAAAATGCAAAATAACTCAGATTTGGTTGTAAAACAAAAACCAAAAATGTTGTGAAAGAGAACAGGTAAGCTGTAGAACATGAACAACATGAGTTTGACAGTACACAAAAATTGCTTAATTATAATAATTTTTTTCCAGTACACTGAATCGCCTGAAACAGCTTTATAGTATTTCTAATTATACAGCCTGTCTGACTCGAAATACAGCTACAGCCTTCAATAATAATAATAATAATAATAATAATTCACACCTTGCTCCTGTGGATGTCCTGCTGTTTTTGTGTGCCCCTGTTTGCTCTAGTGCATCAGCAGCTGACTGTTTTCAGACCCCTGATATCAATCATTTATAAATTCAGTTTTCAGGACACTGAGCAGATACCTGGGATTGGATCGGGATATGGTGGAAATGAATTGTACTTAATTAACAATGTTCTCATATTTCTAATAACCATTGCCTTTAGCTTGCTTTTTAAAAACCAGTTATGTTTACAATCTGGTGATTTATTTCAAAGTTAGTAATTAGGTGTGATGTAGGGCCAGCTGACATAAAACTTTCCTCTTTTATAATTGCGTATTGGAACATAGAGTTCCGCACATAATATGCAATCTGTGTTCTATATGCAGAACATAGACACATAGATGCACAGGCAGCACAGGTTTAAAGCAAAGCTTCATTTGTTTGGTGCACTTGTGCATTGAACCTAAAGGCAGATACTGAAAGTTATTGACATGTTGTACCAATACACCCCTAATAAAGTAAAGATAAACTTTGTTAGCCCCAAGGAGCAGTTTTTTTTGCAGCCAGCAGAGAACAAATGTAAAAAAAATATAAATGCCATTGACAGAAATAGAAAAATAACAACAATCCTGATACAACCAGAATACAAAAAATATGCTGTTACAGTTTCTGTTGGGCCTTCAGGGTCAACTTAGAGGCTGACACTAACAGTGACAAATGAAAATTTGTAACTTTTTGTGTCTGCAACCAGATGGCTGCAACCTGTAATTATGATAAATAGTACGGTTTTAGTCAGCAAAGATGGCTTTGCCCATAACAACAGTTGTAATGGGTCAACCTTATTCTGGATTTACCTGGGTGTGAGAGGAGGAAGCAGTTCTTCAAAGGAGACAGAAGGGCTAAAAAGGGAAGAAATAGAAAATATTAAATATATTTTTTTCAATATTAAGAACTATTGTCTTTCATTCTATTACCAAAAAGCCTTTGTTTTAATCAAGCTTCAATAGCACTTTTAATAACTGATGCTACATACATACTTTATATTATTTATTAAAGAGAATAATTACTGGTGTTTAGAAATATTTGCCAAATTACTTCTTTTACCCATTTTAGTACAATTAAAACCAGAACTACACTGAAACACCATTTCTAAAAATGTGACATTAACACAACAGAGCTGCTGACACCAGAGCCTCATACGAGCTGCTCTCCTTACACTTCAACTGTTGTATCCTTAGCTGTCTCTGAAGAAAATTTAGTGCTAAGCAACAAGATGGGCACAGGAAGCATATTTGTACCATAATCTGTTTTTTTTTCCTTATCTCAGTGGGGTTATCATCTCCCTACAGTTTTGTTTCTGTTTGAGTGTAAGGTCCAACACAACATTGTTAAACATGCATATCATATTTCCCATTGCAATGCAAATTTTTTGTCAGTTCATTAATTTACATCATCCATTTGCTCTCACAGGGGGACGGTATCTCACTATCCCAGAAACAAAAAACAAGAGGACAGGACGAGGGGCCCGGCTGGTACTCCCTCTCACCCCACCGTGGAATGACGGCAATTTGTGCCTGTCATTCCGGCACAAGCTGGCAGGCCACCATGTGGGGATGCTTCAAGTGTTTGTGAAAAAGGGAAAGCAGTTCAGTCCTGCAGTGTGGGGCCGAACGGGTGGCAATGGCTGGAGGCACACCCAAATCACTTTATGGGGTAAAGGCCTGGAAAGTGTAAGTAAACTTTATAACATTATTTGCATGATAAAGGGCAATTATCATCTTTTATACACCTTCTCTTCTATATCGTGTTTGGGATTGTCGCCCTAGATAGTCCTATTCATTTACATTTCTGTATTCCAGAAATATATAAAAAAGGATGAAAAAAGAATGATTGTGGGAAAGGTTTGCTCAATGACAATTGAAAAGTGTGCTAGATCAAAGAAGAAGGGAACAGCAGCAGGTTCTCAATCAGAATCACACAGATGATTGGAGTCCAGCAAGTATTTTCTTCTTTAGTACATTTTCTGTACTGAAGTCAGAATCTACATAACACAATGTTCAACCAAGACAAAAGTTGAAAGAGCAAAGTGTCCAGCTTAATCCTAAATTCGGAAGGCACCAATTTATATGGTGTTGTGTTCAGTGAGGTGGGAAAAGTCAGGAAAAATGTCTGAGAGCATTAATTTGGAGACCCAACAGACCAGTGCCCTTCCCAGGGATTTAAAAACACTCTGTGGACAGTAGTGAATGACTCCTTTTTACTAAGATAAAGAAAAATAAATAAACATTTAAATTCTGTCAGCAGTCAGGCAGACATTTTAATTTCTTTTCTGGTTCTGATCACCATTGTTACTCTGATGGACACCGATGTGCTCCAGCACTTCTGTTTCTCCCAACAACAGACCATTAAAAACCCATGCAGTGGTTGTGTAAAACATGCTGCAGTGAATGGAAGCGGTTAAAAGTATCACTTTTCGAAACCATGTCTGTTTTACTTATAAGGATCTAGGCATACTATGGGGATGTAGCTGTTAGAGTGTTATTCTGAGACACAATCATACCACTCATATTCTAAACATTCACCTACAGAGCCACTTTAAGCTAGTGGTGCACATGTGGTGGTAAGAAAGAAGTGAAAATACTGATATATGACCTGTCCCTCATTTGACTCAAACATGCAGGTGGGAAGAACATTTAGAGAAAGTGGTTATTGATTTATTAAACAAAGTGATTTGAGGATGTCAGCAGATGTTTTAGACCAGTGGTGTACAAAGTCAACCCTCAAGAGCTGATATCCTGCATGTTTTACTTTCTTCTCAAACCTGAATCCAATGATGGTTCATTAGCAGGCCTCTGCAGAACTTTATGACATGCTGAAAGTAGTTCGACCATTTGAATCTGTGTTGGAGCAGAGACACATGTTAAACTGGCATGACAACAGCCCTCGAGGACCGGAGCTGGATGCCCATATTTAGACTGACAGAAGACACAAAAAATGACAATAAAACATGGTAAAACAACACATTTTCTTACCTTAGAAAAATTATGCTCACAAATAACAAATGCAGTCACTTTGATGATGTGGGTGCTGACTTTGCTATAGCTATCAGTCATATCTATGACATAAACTGTTCTGTATCCTCGACTCCCCCAGCCTTGGATTTTGTCTTTTGTTTCATAATCCTGGGACAAAAACTGTTTTGAACACACATAGTGTGTTAGTGGGTGTGGAGAATGATTTTTCTTTACCTCTTCACTTTCACAAATCTTTCCTCTCTTTTGGTAAGCAGAATCTTAGTTATAAGAATGTGTCCTCCATCCTTTTCTGTGTCGTCAGTGAGCAACCTCACATAACTTTGACAAATTCCCATTTGAGAGGGCAAGAAAACTGTTTTCTGATTAAATAACTGGCAGTTAGACTCATCATCTACTGTATATCTATTTAAGGTAATTCTGTTCTAGAAGACCTGGCTCCAAAGGCTATTTTTGTGTCAGAAACATGTTTTAAAATTTGTTCTCTGCCTTAAAAAAGGACAAAAGGTCTGATTGTAATCTATGCTGCATTTAAAGATTTATAATTTTTCTTGGCTCTAAAAAGTGATGAAAAAAAATTCTTTAAATTTGACCGAAGGCATTATAGGTACAGTAAAAACTTTAATAATGATATCTTTTATCACTAAACAGTTCGTGATGACCTTTCCATAGTAGAAGTATTTATGTTCGTTTGCCTGCCGTCCAACAGGTTATCTTGAAGGGAGAGCGTGGGAGAGGCCGACGAGGAGAGATGGCGGTAGATGATATCACCTTGAGAAAAGGCTCCTGCGCAGAGGATCACAATCCGAGGAGACTCTGACTGAAAGAACAGTGAAGGGCAGACAAAAAGGACAACGAAAGGGAGAATCATCTTAAAGAGAATTGACTCTGTGGCGACACCTCCTTGCTCTGCTCTGATCGTTACTTCTTCCCATCTCATCTCCGCAGCCCTCCTGTGAGTGGCATCAAAAAATATACCAATTCAGAAAAGTGTTCAGGAGATAAATAGGAGGTTCCTCCTATTTATCTGTCCATGAACAAGAAGGACTCAGTCGAATCTCATGGGGGTATATTTGGCATCACTCTCCGGTCCTCTTACCCGACAATTTCAATTCTCTAAAATCTGCATGTACGGATTTATTATGGAAATATCCTAAATCTCATATAGCTCTGGCAGCCTTCAGCCACACCAGGAAGATACATCCATTCATGCATTTCTCTAGAGATCGGTCTGTTCCTTTGCTTAGCACCTTTGCTTTGTCCAAATATTGTAACACAATCTATAGCTTCTAATTCACTTGCTGGTGAATCACACAACCAGACATGCAGTAAGTGGCTGTTTTTGATCAGAAAACATATGAAACTTGATCCTGTTGTATTTTTAGGACACGTTCCATTTGCTAAAGTTGGATTTTAAAATCAGATTTTTCTAAATGGATGTAATTCCAGAGTTAATTGGAGGTCACAGTGCCACAAATCAATGCATAACAAATTATTTATTGGATTGATTAGTGGGACTTTAAATTTAAAACAGATAAGTTAAAGGGATAGTTCTGTTTTTTTAATTCTATGCGTTATTCCCAGTAAAAATATTTTTTGTGGTTTAGATGAAAGATATGTTGCCGATATCTTCTCTGCATCGTTTATAAATCACTTAGTTACATGTGATGTTTTGCACTCTGGTACTAGATGTGAAGAGTCTTCAATGTAAAATGGCTGATGCAAAGGTTCAATTTTAGTTGATGTAGATGGCAAAAAAAATCAAAATTTTTTTTAGCTTATTTGAGTTCTGAGTTTCTGTTTCACTATCCAATAAGATTTTCTCCTAAACTCTCCAAACTGAGATCTCTGAGGGTTGTTTCCTGAATGTAGGACTCATCCCCACCTAAACAAGAGACATGAAAAATGACCCTACCTTTATGACATGCTTTTGTAAGTCTAGGAAGACACCTTTTGTCTGTTTTTTAAGGTTTATTTGTCTACTTAACAAAAAAGCATCTGCTTACATGACAAGTAGAGCCATGTATGTCTTCAGCAGTCATTGATTCCTTGGATATGTGCGATTTTCTTTTTTTTAATGCTTGCTGTAAATAATAAACATACCAAATGTAATACATGGATTACACCACACTAGGCTGTACCATGTTTTGTCTGCAATTAGAAATATCTTTACAATTTACTGTATTTGCAAGTAGATTGTATTTTTCTTCATTTACAATGTGCCCCTAGAGAATCTCCATTTCAGAATAGCTCTACCACTTCCGCCTCCTCTTTGATCACAAAAAATCAGAAATCTGTGAGAATGTGGTCTAAATATTCTTGCCCTGTAAAACCAAGCCACTTGTCTTTAAAAAAATTATATACAAATCGTTGGTTAGTAATATTACTTGTTGCTTGGAACAGCACCGGGTTTCTTTTTTTGCAGAAACAATTCTATTGTTCAGCATCGTCTCCATCCGTACTTTTGACTGATTCCCCCTACAGCTCAAAAATCTCTTCTGGTACTTGAAGTGTGTCCAACAGAGCAAGCAAAGGGTTTCGGACACTCGCAAACAGTTTCTTTGTATTTGTTACAGCCAATGATTGAAAAAAATAATATGAGTAGAATGGTATATTTGTAAATGTAGTCATGTGTACATACTCTGTACAATGCCATATGCTGTGTGATTTATATGTTATGTAAATTCATATATGAATGTTGATTGGACTTGGACTTGGTTGGTATTACAGTATTTAACTAAAGAGCCGGTGGAAACCTGGCATATGCCTTCTTTGTTTGCCGTAATAATGAGATCGTTTTACTTTTATCCATGTGCTCAGTACCTAATCTGCTTTTTCATGCATTGAGGCCTACATTTAAATTGGATGTTTACAAAAGGGAATTAACATAACATATTCTTAAATGTAGAATATGTCCCACTTGGCATTAAACTAAATAAATTAATCTAAAGGATTTTATTCAGAGCTTCTCGGGGTAGCTCATACAACCACTAATAATTAGACCAGTAACTCTGTCTTTGGTAATTTTATCCAAGTTCTAGTGCTCATTTGTAGAAGGACCGTCTCGTAAGAAATGCTCATCTGACTACTCGGATGGGTATAAAACAGAAAGTAAACCACCATCTAGAATCATTGACAAACGTTTTATGGTTTGTGAAGAGAATTAACATTGTTTTTTAGATTGTTCTGCAGCATTTCCACATCCATAACATTTCACTGCAAAGAATAACCTGGAATTCTTGTATAGTCATGCAATACAGCACAGGTGAAGCTGGGAAAGAGTACAGTTGAGATCACTCTAGTAATCCAAAATAAAAAAATAATTGTAATTGCTATTAAACAATGTCAGTTGCGTTTAAAATCATTGTCAACTTGTATTAGCAAGGTTACCTAGAAAGAAAAGTGGATCTAATGATTTGCATTAAAAACCTCTTGCATACAAAGAGATACTTCTCTGAAAATATAACAAAACAATAGTTTTCAACATCATCAAAAAGTTCAAGGTGAAAAGCTCAGTTACAATAAAGGCAGTTTCAGAGTGTCTAAAAGAGCCCAACAAGCACCAGGACTTTTTCCTCCTTAGTAGATGCAGAGTTTGCCCAACACTGGCAGCAGGTGGATACACAGCAAGGCTTTTTGACAAATGAATTGCAACAAGAAGAGCAGAAAAATGCCCGACTGCAACTTCGGTTCCACCAGTGCAGCGCTTGCTAATCGTTTTCAGCAGGTAGGTAGTAAGAGCATAGGCATGCATCATGTCTGAAAATCTTATTTTGGGACTTCTGTAAAATGTGTGTTGCTTGAAAAGTGAACCATGCTAATAAAATTCATATGTAGGGTTACTTCTCATTAAAAGATGGAAGTTTACTCAGTGCCACTCCAGTTCTGCCACAAATGAGGAGTGGGATCAAAACCAACAGCAACTTCTTCCAACAATTCCTTGAAGCTTAATCATTTGATCTGTTGAGTATGCTAAAAAAACAGTTCAACTAAAATTAGAAAATTAAAATAGTTTGTTTTTATTTTTTGAAGTTACAAAAACTGAATTTCAGCAGCACAGGATGTCAGAAGGAACTCAGAGGTTCATCATTAAAATAAGATTAATTGTGCTGAAATAAAGTATTGGATCATGATTCAATTTTTGTGACACCTAAGATCAGATATAAGGAGAAGAATTTACTGTTAAACTTATCAGCATCTTGAACAAAGATAGCCATGCCCTCATTTGTAGGATATCAGTGAGATTTCAGATAAGACGGTTCTGTCTCAGCTAGATAAATTAAGCCATGTCATACTCTTCTTATTCTGTTATTGTTCATATTGGGGCCTTATGTTCTCCTGGAGCTAAACACAGAAACGCCCTTGGGTTTCATAAAAAAGTGTCACAGTTGAAACTCTCTTTTATTTAACTATTCTGTCTATTTTCGTCAAGTTCTATTATAATGTAAATTGTTAATTGTGTTCAATAGGAAAACAAATGGGGCACAAATAGAACAACATTTGCTGGCGGTGTAAAGTTCTTCAACAGGTAGGAGTGGAGTGCAGCCTCCCTACCACACAGTGATGCAGCCAGTGATGACACTCTCGATGGTGCAATAGTAAAAGGAACACGCTTGGGGGGGGGGGGGGGGTGGGGGCTTGCTCCTCTCAGTTTGCGAAAGACATAGAGGCATGTTTTAACCCTTCTTGGCCAAAGATGTAGTGCTGTTGGTCCAAGAGAGGTTCTGGGAAATGTGCACTGCCAGAAACTTGGTGCTGCTCACCCTCTCAACAGCAGCAACGTCGATGATTAATGGGCCTCACCTCACAACTGTAGCTGGCCTCATCATTGTTGGTGAGCCCCTGTACTCAGCGTAATGGTCTTGCAGGTGTTTATGCCGACCCGCACATTTTGTGGCCTCCCTGTTAAAAAGTCCACCATTCAGATGCAGAGAGAGGTTTGATTCCACTGGACAGGTTAGCTCTTGCTGTTGCTAGGTGTCCCTGGCTGTAAAGGCCTGTCAGCCATGGGTTCTGGTTAGAATCAACAGCTATGTTTTTTCTATAAGTGACATCATCGATATATTTTGCAAGCCTCAGTGTACTACTCTACGTCTGTGTGGTCATTGTGAGTGGCTGCTTGTTTAAACACGTCCCAGTCTGTTTGTTAAAACAATCTTTAAGAGCCACACACATACCTAATTTTGTAGGTCTGATGGCTCTCACTCTAAATCTGTATGTTGGTCTCAGCTCGATGGTCATGGTATCAGAGACCCACGTGTGGAATAAGGGAGGCTTTGTATGCTCCCTTGACCGATGCGTAGACAAAATCCCAAGTGTTTTTTCCTTTGGAAGGTCTACAGTGCATCCGGAAAGTATTCACAGTGCTGCACTTTTTCCACGTTTTGTCATGTAAAGTCATGTAAGTATTCACACCCTTTGCCTAATACTTTCTTAATCCACCTTTGGCAGCAATTACAGCCTGAACTCTTTTTGAATATGATGACACAAGCTTAGAACACCTATCTTTAGGCGGTTTCGCCCATTGTTCTTGCAGTACATCTCAAGCTCTATTAGGTTGTTTTTGAGACTAATGTGCACAACCATTTTCAGATCTCTTCAGAGATGTTCAATTTTCAAGTCTGGACTCTGGTTTGGCCACTGCATTCATCTTCCTTACAAGGCTGCCAGTGCCTGCTGCTAAAAAACATCCCCATAGGATGATGCCGCCACCATCTTGGTTCACTGTAGGGATGGTATTGGCCTGCTCAGTGGTTTCTGGTTTCCAACAAACATTACACCTGGCATTCACACTGTTAGGTATTAATTAGTCAACTCAGAGGACCGACATAGAGTCTATATTTTTCTTGCGCAAGAGGTAGCTCACACTGCAGTGCAAATCTACAAAGTGTTGGCACCCTCTCTCTTTATTTATATATGTGGTTCACACACAATTCAACAGACAGTTCAGGCATTTAGGGTGTGTATGTGTGTCTGTGTGTGTGGGGGGTCAGAAGGGTTATGGTACATGTGTGTTGCTTTTAAACAGAGAGGGAGTGGGGACTGGTACAAGCAGGCCCCAGATGTTGCTGATAGTGGCATAACTCACTCCTCTCCCCCAAATTTGTTTCTCATGGTCTGAGAGTCCTTCAGGTGCCTCTAGGCAAAATCCAAATAGACTGCCATGAGCCTTTCATTAAGGAGTGGCTTTTGTCTGGCTACTCTACCATACAGGTTTGATTGTTGGATTACTGCCTTTCCTAATTATGTCCATTTAACTGAATTTACCACAGGTGGAACCAATTTAACCTTTAGAAAAATCTGAAAAAAACAGAGTGGAAACAGTCTGGACCTCACCTCAGTTTTAAGTTTAATGGCAAAGGCCATGAATTTATGTGCACATGTGATTTCTTAGTTTTCTCTTTGTAATACATTTGCATCAATCTCAAACAAACGTCTTTCATTTTGCCATAATGGGGTTTTGTGTGTAGAATTTTGAGGAAAAAGATTAATTTACCATATAGAATTTAGCTGTAACATAACTAAATGTGCAGCGTTATGTATAGTTTCCAGATGCACTGTATGTGTTGGTGAAGTTTTGGCAAAAAAGCCCTTTAGATCTGCATGGTTGAAGTCCCCAGCAGTGAAGAGCAATCCGTCTGTGATGCCTGTTGTTTATTGATGGCCTGGTAAATTTAATTTAGTGCCTCGTTCCTATTGCAAGGAGTTTTGGGTTTGGTGGTTATAAACTAAGCATTTAAGAAATTCAGAAAAAGATATATACACCTTTGAGGTGGTGGCTCATCACCTAACCTTAAAAAAACATTTTGAATCACCAGATATTTCTTTTCAAGCTTAAGAGAAAGATGTTTTTTCACATTGTATGGAATAGGTCCTTCTTACATTGTGAATAATACGTCTTTTCCCCTTTCAACCACATTTACATGTTTTTTAGATGGATGGCAAAGTCACTTTTCATGTCTTCCAAATATCCGCTCAGGGATTGGTGATTTCGCTTTATTCTCTGTCCAATACTTGTCTGTTTTCTAATTGCAGCTCAAAAACCTCAAATATTCATCCATTCATCCCTTCACAGGTGGCTGGTTCCTGTTTCCAGCAGTCAGGTTGATGAATGGTGGGGTACACCCTGGACAGCTTATCTGTCTATTTCAGGGTAACATAAAGAGACACAGAACAAACAATCATGTGCTTGCACACTCACACTGGACAATTGAAAGTGACCAACCAACCCTATGTGTGTTTTTGGACTTGGGGAGGAAAACAGTTCCCCTGGAGAAAACCCACACATCCATAGGGAGAACATGCAAAATCCATGCTAAAAGACTCAGATTCAAACCCAGGACTTTCTCGCTTCAAGGCAACAGTGCTAAAAACTGTGACACAGTGCAGGCTTGAAAACATCAGTCTTTCTGTAATTAATTGATATGTGTTTCACTTAGTGAATTGAGTTACTGAAATTAATGAACTTTTCATGACTGTATGTAGTTAACTTATGTATCTAAGACCTTACAGAGTTTCTCTTTTACTAGCTCTAAATAGAAAAAAAACTGTAAGGGTTTGTTCTCCAATTACTGACATTAAAAAGCTACAGTTTCACAGCTTTTTGAGATCTTGTCACTTAATACTAAAGTCAACACTGAGTCTTATCTGTTTAAACCAAATGATGAATTGTAAGACGAAGCTGTAGACAAAGTGAGATCTATTACCTCTTGTGTGTGAGCTCTGCCATGATTAAACACTATGTCAGGTTAATGTCCCCCAAGTGGGGCTTTCTAAGATCAATCCCTAAATAGCAGATGATTGTGACAAATGCTGTAGATCATCTTGCTACCTAGGTCTGACGTTAATAAAAGTGATAACTACTGAAAGTTATTTATCTGGATCTTATGATTCGCTGTTTTCCGTGTTTATAGATGGACTTCATTGATCAAACATTTCTATATATAAGTTAATGATAAGAAATCAATGAGACCTGTTTAATGGTGCTGCTCCCACAACCCAATGTCAAAAACCCAAAAAAGATCAAATATGCTTTAATGCTATTCAAATCTCAGTGCACTGCAGCATTATCATTAAGATTTATGACAAAGAAATGAGTCCACTCACAGTGTGCGTTTACCCTAATGTAAAAATTTAACATTTAACCTTTACTGACATTTAAAAGTTAACATGCGCGCATTTGTTGTCAGTATTTATGAGAGCCTTTTAGCAAATGAAATCTAGAAAAAAGTCATTGTCCCCACCAAAACAGATGTCTGTGTTCAAACAGCATACCAGCAAGACAAGATACTTTCTGTTTGTACCTGTTTGTTACATCCATCAGAGCAATGTCATGTTAACTTACTCTAAAAAGTGAAGTTGACCCAGTGAACTAATCTGCTTCTCTGCGGATTTTCATTGATTTTTGGAGAAATTATAGATTATGATAGCAAGTTTAATGTATTCTCAAATCCATTCTCATAATCTTCAGCTCCTTTAGCATGTGTAGCTTCCTCAGCATCCACAGCTCAACTATCAATCAATTTCAATGCTTCCTTTTCTGAGATTCCCATGGTCATTCTTACTAACACCATCCCTATAGACTTAGATATTTTCTCCACCAACGTTCTGGTGGAACTTTATGCCATTCTCCCCATTTCAGCTTTATAAAATGTGAAGAGACTAAAATACTGCTTTGGTTACCAAAAGCTTAGTTATTATCTAATAACTATTTCTTTTTTTATGCAGAAGAACTTAGTATGTATGCAGTGTTGTATGATCACAATGATTTTAATGGACAGAAGAATAATCATTATTTCCTCTTTAACATAAAACTACTGCTTCAAATTTTAGAAATCTATGTTAGTCCTTAGTTGCATGGGTCTCATCCTGTTGAAAAAGGGGCCAGATATTCCCAAGAGGCTCTTGCTCTCTGGCCACCTGTTGTTTTTTTGTACACTTACACGGGTTCACCAGTAGGGAGCGGTGTATAAAGTGAAACAGTACAGTCCAATGAAGTAGCTGATTGAAAACTATCAGAAGCTTCACCTAAACAGCTGAAACCAGATTGGTTATGTGCACTGTTGTAAAAAGACACAGAACCAGAGCAGTTTTTGTCACTGTCTAAAGAGAAGCCAGACTAAATATTTGCTGTGTATTTCTGCTTGTTAATAGTCTTAACAATAAATAATCAATTGTTCATACCCTCTTATCCTTGCAGGGGGTGGCGTGAGAATGCTAGTGCCTATATGGTGCCTATATCCTGCGGTCATTGGACAAGGGGTAGGGAAGACCCTGGACAGGTCACCAGTTTATCGCAGGCCATGATGAATAATCTTATTTAGTACAATGAGAGTTTTTTTCTATGTTTTCTTCAAAGTTAGAAGTTTGCCCATTAAGATTACTCTGCCTTTAAACTATGTGGGTAAGCCCATATGATAATGACACAATTTGGTAAGCCTCTTATGCTCTATACATAAATATCTGGTAACTTAATGTATAAGAATACAGCAGTGAAACACTGTAGTAGCCACTGTGCCTGTGAGGGTTAAAGGTTGTAGGGTCACAGGGCAAGTGAAGGAATACACAGGAAAGAGGTTGGAAAAGACGTCTTCAGATGATTTAGTCATCCATCCAAAATAAAATCAAATTGTATCAGAGTTTATTTTTTAAATGACTGATTACAGGGGTTGGACAATGAAACTGAAACACCTGGTTTTACACCACAATAATTTATTAGTATGGTGTAGGGCTTCCTTTTGCGGCCAATACAGCGTCAGTTCGTCTTGGGAATGACAAATACAAGTCCTGCACAGTGGTCAGAGGGATTTTAAGCCATTCTTCTTGCAGGATAGTGGCCAGGTCACTACGTGATACTGGTGGAGGAAAACGTTTCCTGACTCGCTCCTCCAAAACACCCCAAAGTGGCTCAATAATATTTAGATCTGGTGACTGTGCAGACCAGGGGAGATGTTCGACTTCACTTTCATGTTCATCATACCAATCTTTCACCAGTCTTGCTGTGTGTATTGGTGCATTGTCATCCTGATACACGGCACCGTCTTCAGGATACAGTGTTTGAACCATTGGATGCACATGGTCCTCAAGAATGGTTCGGTAGTCCTTGGCAGTGACGCGCCCATCTAGCACAAGTATTGGGCCAAGGGAATGCCATGATATGGCAGCCCAAACCATCACTGATCCACCCCCATGCTTCACTCTGGCCATGCAACAGTCTGGGTGGTATGCTTCTTTGGGGCTTCTCCATACCGTAACTCTCCCGGATGTGGGGAAAACAGTAAAGGTGGACTTATCAGAGAACAATACATGTTTCACATTGTCCACAGCCCAAGATTTGCGCTCCTTGCACCATTGAAACAGACGTTTGGCATTGGCATGAGTGACCAAAGGTTTGGCTATAGCAGCCCGGCCGTGTATATTGACCCTGTGGAGCTCCCGACGGACAGTTCTGGTGGAAACAGGAGAGTTGAGGTGCACATTTAATTCTGCCGTGATTTGGGCAGCCGTGGTTTTATGTTTTTTGGATACAATCCGGGTTAGCACCCGAACATCCCTTTCAGACAGCTTCCTCTTGCGTCCACAGTTAATCCTGTTGGATGTGGTTCGTCCTTCTTGGTGGTATGCTGACATTACCCTGGATACCGTGGCTCTTGATACATCACAAAGACTTGCTGTCTTGGTCACAGATGCACCAGCAAGACGTGCACCAACAATTTGTCCTCTTCTGAACTCTGGTATGTTGTGTGCATTTCAATATTTTGAGCAAAACTGTGCTCTTACCCTGCTAATTGAACCTTCACACTCTGCTCTTACTGGTGCAATGTGCAATCAATGAAGACTGGCTACCAGGCTGGTCCAATTTAGCCATGAAACCTCCCACACTAAAATGACAGGTGTTTCAGTTTCATTGTCCAACCCCTGTATGTTCTAAATATAAATTCAAGCAAACTGATAAATGTTTGATGTAACTGCTGGATGATATTTGTCTGGTGTAAATCAATTCTTATCTGACATGTTTATCACCAAATCAGATAAGATCTTCTCAGGAACTGAAACAGAGAAAACTAAACAAAGCCAATTATTATAAATACCACAGTTAACATCAAAGTCGAGCAGGTAGTTTTGGTTTACAGAGGTTAACCAACTCACACATCAGCTAAATAATCCAGAATCCATCATGTAACGGTTAGTTGTAATAACAATAATAGATCCTCATGCACTGATCCAGCAGAAAATCACTTTTCTAAATATGTTCCATGATTTATAATAAAATTTCCTGCAGCACTCAATTGTTTATTGCCTGACACCTTGTACGGAATTTACATTATTAACCAAAAGTGCAAAATAAATAGATTTTTAGGAATGTTTGAGTTAATTTTAAAAATTCAAATGAACAGAAAGCTTTAGGAAAAGAATGTCATAAACAAACATACACCTTCTTCTTCTTTAATGTATTCACAATTATCCTAAGTAGTACTAAATATTACTTTTAAATAACATATATTACATTCAGAAAATTAACTGAGGCCAGTACTCCCAGGTATCCCAGATCAGACACACTGACCTCTGCAAAAAAATAAAATAAATAAAAAATCGTATATTAACTGCAGTCAAACCTAACCTTATGAAATTAAAGGCAAAGCTGTTTAGCCTTTTTGCCTCAAAACTTAATCTTTTTTCATGAGGGAATTTTGTTATGTTTTTATATATGAAGTGTTAACATGCACCTAGGGTTAGTGTCATGTTAGGTAATTAAAATCTCTATGACTGGTATCTGTATTTTAATAATTTCTAAAAGTGCTGACTAGATTGTGAAATAGAAACTTTGCAGAAAATTTGCAGGAGTAAAACTCAATCAAATCAATCACTAATCAAAATATACAGTTTTTTCACCCAACATGATGGGTAAAAACCATAACTTAAAACTGGTTTAGCAAAATAACCTACTTTACATTGTTTCAGACCAGTGGTTTCCACACTTCACTTCATCACAGAAAAATATCGATTCATTTTACACAAAGGAAAACAGACAAATGAAGGGTCAAAGAATTAAAAAGTTAAAGAAAAGAAGAATTGTGTAAATACAAATATCTTTTTTGGTTAAGTGTGTCCGAAGCTACCGTCCCCTGTTGGCGGTCAGACGCCTCGGAGCTCCACCGGTACTTGGAACCCCAGAAACAGTCACTCACTCTATCTAAAGACTCTTAAAGGAACGACTCTCAACCAGTTTCTTACTTTTATCTCCTTTAATCTAAATTAAGGCAGAGGAATGATTACAGAGATCAGCGCTGAGGCTCCCGTCTCGGACCGTCGCCGTCTGTTAGAGGATGACGAAGAGCCCCGATAGAAGGTCACATATAGTTTTTTTATCTGGCACTCCAATGCAATGGATGTGCCCTCCCTCAGTGATTATCAGTAGACTATGTGTCACCACTGTGGTGTCTATCTGTTAGATTGTGTAGTAGCGGGTGTCCATACTTTAAGTGTGCTGTAACTTTCTAATCAACCCAGAAGCACAGCCGAAAATTCTGTCTAACGTCATGTGAATCAGTTAATGTAGACCCTAAGTTTTTGATTGTCTTCGTCCATCTTCTCTGCCCCCTGAGCGACATCCATCCCCAAGCGTCTTTTGGCAGGTTCAGCTACCTGAAAAGGTTAGTCTTAAAATGGAATATAAAATCATATGTTCATACCAGGCAGCTTGCGCTCAATTGTAGGTAATTATCAACCACATATTCACATTATTAAGGCAGGCCACATAGTGGCTTAATCAAATGAATCTTAGTCAAAAATATTTCATCATTATCAAAAACAATGTAAATGTTTAGCACAATTAGAAAACTTTTTACTTTAAAGCAGCCTCCCTTTGTAACCTAAAACATGTGCTAAAAATCAACCCATGGAGAAGTGAACACATAACTAAAAATAACCTGTGAGGTCCTATTAATACTTTCATTCATGACATGTATTTAACTAATTTCGTTTAATCAATCTGTCATAACTTTATCTGATTATCTGTACAGCATTCATACCATTAAATGAAATATTCTGATTCCTTTAATATCATCATTATTCTTAAGTCACAGAAATCACTGTAAAGGATATCGGGTCAGACGGCGGGCCCCCTTTTCACTTATGGGATATCCTCTGTCAATCCAGTGAGCCTGATCACGGCCCCCTCTTTCTTACTCCCTTGATTTGAGGGGCCCGACCCTTTAACTATTTGCATCTGACAGGCGGTTGGCACTCTCAGTCCCCTGAGTCCAGGTTGTGTTTTCCCCTAAGGATGAGAGCCTAAAGGGTGTCATCCTTTTGTATCAGTTAATTTTTGACTATGCGTTGAATTTATGTGATATAAAACATTTTATGTGTGTAAGCTGTAGCAGGAGCGGTGGGGCAGATGAGCAACAAGGGAGATATATTTAAAATTAAGGCAGCAAAGAGAAAAATTAAAAAAAAGGCCACAGAATCTTACACCCCCAAACAATCCCCCTTTTTGAGGGGGGAAAAACCCACCTCACATCAATCAATGTGTTTAGTGCATATGGACCTAAGCTAGAATGGGGGAGGCAGGTTTTTCCCGGGTCCGTCGCATAACTGGGCCCCCCCCAAACGGAGTGCCATCTCTCTGGTAACTGCCTGCCCCTCAGTGTGTGCACCCACTCTTTTTCCCCATAGAACATACCTTGATGTGTGTTCGAAATTTAAATGATTAAAACATCCAAATAGAAAATAATGCCTGTTGAAAAATTTAAAACAACAAAAATAAAAAAAAGTAGAAGCACAGCGGAAATGAGCAGCAATGTGTATCAGTACATTGTAGGCCCTGAGTCGTAAACCTTGTTCAGTTATTTTTTGCAGTCGTTTGGTCCTCCTCCTCCTCTTAGCACAGTATCATCATTTCTCCAGCACTTTGGTTTGGTTCCATGAGATCCACATCATCACTTGTGCTTAAATATTCAGCGGACAACATCAGTGTGGAACCGATCAATATGATCAATACACCTGAGATGATGAGAGCTCGAATACATGTTGGACAACAGCATGCATAAACTGCGATCACCACAACAGTCAATGAAGTGAATATGCTCACCTGTTGGTTTCCCCATTTTCTAAACCACGTCTCAAACATTTTTTTGTGAATTGTTCATCGATTCCTGAGTGCGATTTTAATTCAATGGATAGGGATTGATATCCTTTTAGGGCCTTCGTTAGAGATCCATCAGTTGCTGTAATTGTTGGGAATAAAAGGACAACAAGCCTCTCCAAAAACACCACACAACCATTTTTCTGTCTTTTTTTATTTTTATTTTTTTATATAAGGATCATATCCAAAGCTATTCTAATTTAACAAGAAATAATTTCAACATCCTGTTTACACAGCCTTCAGCTGTCTCTCCTGTTTTGCCATGGTGTTATTAAAAAAAAATTGAATCGGTTCTAAGAGGAAGCCGTTTGTATTCTAGCAGACATATCAAATTCAAAAACACATTTTCTGAAAGGTTCCCCCTGACGAAGTAGGCCAGTTGGTGTCAGGGCATCCTGGATGGAGAGGGTAACCAGGGCACATCTTTCCTGTCCAGTCAATAGGTAGTCACCCCCAAAGCAATTATTCCCCATAAATCAGTTCTGTTCAGGAGCAAGTAAAAGTTCAAGGCATTGTATCAAGTTAATTTACAATCTAAGTTACAAACAACATCATCTATAAATAAATAACTCAGAAGCACATAGGAAGTTATAATTTCTATTCATGAAGTTATTTGAATAATTAAATAGTCCTTAAAACACTCCTTTAAGCCTTCATGCAAATTATTTCACAATTTCCCACATTCAGAGAAATAAACATTTGTTTGTTGATTATTCACACAGTTTTTTTTGTAATTTTTGATTTTGTGACCTCCTCTCAAATTTACCAGGACATACTCCTTCAAGCTTTAACCCAACAAATAGAATTTTTATCCTTTAATCTTTATCACGTTCCCTCTGTTGAAGTTACCCAGCCCACTCAGAATGTATGAAACAGGTTCCACATAATTGTATTTTTTTAGTTGAAAGCAAAAAGATGAGTTAATCTTACATTATGACGTTATGGTTAGTGGAGTAAATTAATTTAGTTTCACAAGCACATTTTTGATATGTTAGCTGGAAATGAAATGTGAAATCAAAGATATCCAATCAAACCTATTCATATGTTCTTCCTCAGGTGCTTTCTGATTTCTCTGAGGTTTCCTTCGGGAGGATGGCTCTCGCTTCCTGCATTATGATCTGCTTACCTTAGTTTTGCCCTCATCCAGAGTTCCATTTGTTTCTCCTGTCGATTCTTTGGTTAGAGCCTCCTGTGTGTTATGAGACAAAAACTTCACAGCAGATTAAAATCTTTGAACATGTCAGTTGCTCTCTCTGTAAATCCAGACTGGGTTCACACCCCGACTAAAGAGAGGAGGTGAAAGGTCAGGGCATGGTTCTTCCTGTCAGCAGCTCATGGGGAGTTAAACCCATGAGGTCAGTGGGTTGATGAACTGATGTAAAACATCACCAAGGGCAGCGCATCCAGCCACTTCATTTTTGTATCAGCACAAACTTTAGCCAAATGTTCTTTGATTGTGCGATTAGCTCTCTCAACGGGTACTTGAGAGGCTGGATGGTAAGCTGTCCCTAACCTGTGTTTGGTCCCAAAGTACTCCTCCGCTTTTTTCAAGGATTCTGAGCTGAAGTGTGTTCCATTGTCTGAGCAGATGCAAAGGGGAACACCGTGACGTGGAATCAGATCATTAATTAGCCAATTAATGACTTCTCGGGCTGATTCCATTTTGGTGGGGGTGGCTTCGACCCACCTAGAGAACGTGTCAACACATACAAGCATGTATCTACATCCTTTCACTCTGTTGTCATTACCCATAAAATCAATAACAATTTCCTTTAGGGCTTGTTGGGAACAGGAAATGCTCCAATACCTGTTTTCATGAGAATCTTATATGTGGATAATGTAATAGAGTCATCTTCTCACCTTTAACCAAAAATCATATTTATATTGTAACCCAGTTAGTTGCTAATTTATTGTCTGTTAACTTGTAGCCAAAGTTAGATTTGTTCAAACCGTTACTTTCCATAAATATATATTTTTTAAATCATCCCCAGAACAAAGTATTCGCATCATTTACCATGAAGGTGTCCAGTGTTTTGGACAACCTACTTTTCAAGCCAGTTGATAATTTGATTATATCTACCTAAATTAGACCTTTAAGGTCCTTCCCCGTAACCTCTACCCCCAATACTAGATAAAAGTAATTTGCATATTTTGTACAGCCTTAATCATACCATTATTTAGTTATTTATCCCTGTTAAACATTTGATCACTAATATATTCACTAATATATCCCCAATATATTCATTTCCATTTATCCATCCGATGATTATTATTATTTCTTTTTGTTTTCTCTGAAGTCTAAAGGTTAGTGAGACAAAAAGTTGACACAAACATTGAAATAGAAATTTAGACAAACACTTAAGACGCAATATTTTCTCATAACCCTGTCCTGTCTGACCATTTCTTAATAACCTTTGAGTTCAATTTAACAGAGTACTCCACACCTGAAAGAAAATTTCATTATAGTAGATCATTAACAGACGATGCTGTAACAACCTTTAAATAATCTGTTCCACTTTTAATCTCCTCATTATTACTGAAAAACACAGTGGAGGGCAATAATTCTGTTTTGCCCCTTCACAAATTGATTCTCTTGTTCATAGTGTTACTTCATCATTGCGTGGCGCATTAGACAATGCAGCCCCTTGAAAAAGAAGGTAATTTATTCATAGGAGGCAGGCTCCTTGGTTTAATTTAGATCTGCGTACTTTAAAGCACAATGTTAGAAAATTGGAGAGAAAATGGCGCTCTACACAGCTAGAGGATTCCTACTTAATCTGAAAAAATAGCCTACTGTTGTATAAAAAGACACTTCGCCAAGCCAGAACAGCTTATTTCTCATCATTAATAGAAGAGAACAAGAATAATCCTAGGTTTCTCTTTAGTACAGTTGCTAAACTTACACAGTCATAGCTCTGTCGAGCCATCCATTCCCTTAGCTCTCAGCAGTCATGACTTTATGGGATTCTTCCAAAATAAAATTGATTCTATTAAGAAGAAAATCTTTGACATACTCCCGAAGATGATTACTTCATCCTCAACAAGTGAGACAATATTGGAAATAACTGTAGAACCCTATCTGTGTTTGGACTGTTTTAATCATGTGGAGCTTCCTGAGTTATCAAAAATATTAGCTTCATCTAAACCTTCAACTTGTATGTTAGACCCAATCCCAACCAAATTATTTAAGGAAGTGTTCCCTCTGATTACCAGCCCCATTTTAGATATGATTAATCTATCCTTAGTAAATGGATATGTACCACAGGCTTTTAACGTGGCTGTAATTAAACCTTTACTTAAGAAACCTTTGCTTGATCGAGATGACTTGAAAAATTACAGACCTATATCCAATCTTCCATTCTTATCTAAAATTCTTGAGAAAATAGTTGCTAATCAAATGTGTGAGCATTTACACAGCAATGACCTGTTTGAAGAGTTTCAGTCAGGCTTCAGAGCTCATCATAGCACTGAAACAGCTCTTCTGAAAGTCAATAATGATATTCTTATTGCCTCAGATAATGGACTTGTGTCTGTACTTGTCCTGTTAGATCTCAGTGCTGCATTTGATACAGTCGATCACAATATTCTCTTAAAAAGGCTGAAATATTCTGTAGGGATCAGGGGAACAGCGCTAGGCTGGTTTAAATCTTATTTGTCTGACAGATTCCAGTTTGTTCATGTAAATGATAAATCATCTTTAAACTCCAGGGTTAATTGTGGAGTACCACAGGGTTCAGTACTTGGGCCAATTCTCTTTACTATATATATGCTTCCAATAGGTAAAATTATCAGGCAGCATAAGATACATTTTCACTGTTATGCTGATGATACTCAGCTTTACTTATCCATAAATCCTGATGAACCCAAACAGTTAGATAGACTACAAGCATGTCTTGAAGATATAAAAACTTGGATGACTTTAAATTTTTTGCTTCTAAATTCAGACAAGACAGAAGTTGTCGTCTTTGGACCGGAGTCTTTAAAAAAGAAACTACTAAGTCAATCACTTAACCTGGATGGCATTAAATTGACCTCCGATAATAAAGTAAAAAACCTTGGTGTTATTTTTGACCAGGACATGTCATTTAAATCCCATATTAAACAGGTTTCTAGGATTTCCTTCTTTCACCTCTGGAACATTGCCAAAATTAGAAATATCCTATCCAGGAGTGACGCTGAAAAACTAGTCCATGCATTTGTTACTTCAAGGCTGGACTATTGTAATTCTTTACTATCAGGATGTCCACAAAATGCAGTGAAAACCCTTCAGCTAATTCAAAATGTTGCAGCAAGAGTTCTGATGAAAATTTAAAAGAGAGATCATATTTCTCCTATTTTAGCTTCCCTTCATTGGCTCCCTGTTAAATCCAGAATAGAATTTAAAATTCTCCTTCTCACATATAAAGCCCTTAATGATCTAGCTCCATATGTTCCTAGCAGGGCACTTCATTCTCAGACTGCAGGTTTACTGGTGGTTCCTAGAGTCTCTAGAAGTAGAATGGGAGGCAGATCCTTTAGTTATCAGGCTCCTCTCCTGTGGAACCAGCTCCCGGGTTTGGTCCATGAGGCGGACACCCTGTCTACTTTTAAGGCTAGGCTTAAAACTTTCCTTTTTGATAAAGCTTATAGTTAGAGTGGCTTAGTTTATCAGGGAGGGAGCCATCCTCCCTCCCTGTTGGATGGAGTAAGGGGGAGTCAGGTTTAGCCTAAACCGGCTCAGTTATGGTTGAGGTGCAAACACACCCTCCATTTCTGCAACCTGTATGACCCCTTCTCTTTTCCAATGGTTATATTCAGTCTGACAGAGAGGTATCCCAATCCTTGTGGTTTTTTTAGTATAACAATGACCATCAGTGGGACCCTTTGTGGGGTGCCTTGAAACGACATTGTTGAAAATAAGTGCCGTTTAACTAAATAATCTGAACTGAAACTTTCTGTGTAGTTATGCTGCTATAGGCTTAGGCTGCTGGAGGACATAATGACCACTTTCACCCTCTTTGCTACATTCTCACACTGCTCTCCAATTTTGCATTATTTGCTGTTATTTCAGCTTTTAACTTTGTTCTCTCTCTTTTCTCTTCCTAGAAGCTACACCTGGCCTGACTCTGTGTCCACCTGTGACACCTTTCTGGAGAGGGGCATCGTCCAAGCTTCTGCAGGCAACAACTTAATGCTCACCCTCTACCGATGATCCACATGGCCCTGTCTTTCAGTGTTTAACCCTTTCTCTCTCCTAGACATGGCGATTGACTGAGCTTTACTGTAACTAATTATATGTGCTCTCTTTCAGACTCTAACCTTGAAAACTGGCTCAGAATTTATCTGTTCTTTCTTTCTAGGTGAAGTGACTAAAGAGAGCTACATCCATTAACATTTACTTTTCCTTCCCATAGAAGTACTCCTGGATCAGTGCTTCTTTGTTCTCTTTGTGTCTCTGCTCTGTTCTCTCTAACCCCCAGTCGTCGTGGCAGATGGCCGCTCACACTGAGCCTGGTTCTGCTGGAGGTTTCTTCCTGTTAAAAGGGAGTTTTTCCTCTCCACTGTCGCTACATGCATGCTCAGTATGAGGGATTGCTGCAAAGTCAACGCCATTGACTGTCCACTGTCTCTACATGCTCATCCGGGAGGAGTGAATGCTGCAAGTCACTGACTGGATGCAATCTGCTGGGTTTCCTTAGACAGAAAAACTTTTTATCCAATTTGAATAAATAACTAACTCTGACTGCACTGTTCAATGGTTAGGACTAATTGGAATGTATGTACCTGACTTTTGTGAAGTGCCTTGAGACAACATGTGTTGTGAATTGGCGCTATATAAATAAACTAAATTGACACAACACATGGTGGCTTCAGCCTCCCCTCTTAAGGGAGATTTGCTGCCAAATCTTTTACTATCAAGTTATTCAACAAGAACCCTATGGCAGAATGGCCAGAGTTCTATTTGGTTCTGTTGTCACTTCAAAGAGAATTTAGATCGAATTTCACCTCAAAAAATTCATAAGAAACTTAAGTTTTCACCCTCTGAAACTAAAACTCAGAAAATTGTTCCAACGAGCATCTGAACACATATAGGGAACACCGACCTTAGAGAAAAACAAATGAAAAACTAAACCTGGTGCCCTCTAAAACGTTTATTAGTTGTCCGAACACAACTATGAATCAAAACCCAAAACAAAAATGAGCTCACAGAAACTAAAACATACCATTCGATTCATGAACCTTTCACCCATGTGGCCCACATCATTCATCATTCATACCTTGGGCCTTCATTCATTCCTGTCACACTCTTCTCAACCACACGTTTTCAACCCTCAAACACAATCTTTCGATTCCTATTGTTCCTGAACCCCAGAGATCTTATGTCCCAAGTAATAATGTGTAAATGGACCCATTTATCAGGCTGGTCTTAGCCAACTTTTCAGGCCTTCTTCACCTAGGAAAAAAATAAATGTTTATGGTTATCGCTCACATAATCAGGCAATATAGTGGGACTACTCTTCATTAACCTTTCCAGAGAAATCATGAGTATTGTGACTGGCAATGCCTGAAAACAGTTTGATCATACAGCCATCCCAGTACAACAAACTAACACAAACAAGAAATCACAAACTTGGGTAGTGAAATCAGCATTTTTCTTTCTTTCGCCATCTTCATTTCACAACACATAATCATATTTGTACATTGTTATTTCCATTATTATTATATACAAAGAAGACAAAAACAAACAACATTGCAGGCCTGCTGTGTACCAGCTTAAGGAGTAAAAGAAGATAAAAAGCAAATAGATTATTAATAAACAGAATCATTTCGTTCAGAAAAGGAAAGGATAGCCTACCTTTGTAGCACCTGGTGGTCTGACAAAAACTATGGATACTTGGCCTCTTGTCACCCTTTTTGCAGCATCAAGTAGTGAAAGTTGAAAAATTAATTTGTACTTCTGCCTACCACAATGAACCTATTTATGCATAAATAATGGCTTTGCCATCTAAACATTATTAGTAAAGTTTTCAGTCCAACTTTCCTTTCATTTTCTTATGCATTATTCTATTCTTACCTCTGTTATTTGATTTTTCGTCACTGCAATGCCCCTCGTTATGCACAGCATCCTGAGTGCCTTGTTGCTGAAAAACTCTATATAAATAAATTTGACTTGACATAAATCGGTATGTACAATTCGCCTGGCATTTTATTGCTTTTAATTCCATCAATTAAATCAACTGTATCATTAAATGCAACTACTACTTTTGGTGAAAACCGAGTTTTAATATAGGACATTAATTTTAATCTTGTCAGAAGGCAATGGTAGATTCATTCTTTTCAAATTATATAAAGTTAACAGCATTTTACCTCCTACTGTAAGTCTTAAATGAGTGAAAGTTTTTCCAAGTTTAATCACTGCAATAAATTGTTGTAAAGTTTTCGACAATTCATCCTTTGGAGTCAGATAAAATCTGAGTCTAACTGGTTGTTAGAGATATTTATCAAATAGTCAAGCTCAGAAGGAACGATACATGAGTCTCTGTTAATCTTGCAGCAAGATGGTAGCCCACTCTGCGGTGCAACTACAAAAGGCAGGCCCTTTTATTCTTTATTTATAGGCAGACACAGACAGTTCTTGGGAAACAGTGTGGGTGTGTTGGTTTACAGACAGTTTTAGTGTGTGTGATACAGAGAGGGGGGGGTAACGTTTTTCAAAAGATACAGACAGTTGGTTTTTACAAAAGTATGCATTTCTTAACAGGAGAAAAAAGGAACAGAGAGTGACTTGGCCCCTCGCACAGGTCTGCCTGCTGAGTTCACATAAAAGGTCAGATATACAAAGCTTGCATGAGTGATAAAGGGCAAGGACAAATAACAAGTCTTCCCCTTTTTTAACAGTCCCCCCCCTTTTTATCACGAAAAATTTAGACATAAAAAAAAAAAAAAAATGCCCCCCACTTTAATTGAGCGAAAAAACCCCACGGGCCGGATAAGCATGATTATATTTGGGGAAAATAAACCCCAAAGGGCCCCTCGCCCTGTGCGACCACCATTAAGGCAGAGGTGAACAAAACATTAGAAAATAAAAAAAAGTAATAAGAATGTAATAAGAAAAAGTAAAAAAAAAAATTGGCCCCGTTTATGTCACACAATTACTTTTCTCCAACATCACTTTTGGACAGCAACTTCTTCGATTTCTGCTACAAGATCATTTTATTAAGTACAAGTATGAGTACACTCAGACAGTTAGAAATTTCATATCAGCATGTATTTACATCATGTCATCATAACAGTCAAAAGGCCTTTTTTGAGGCTCAGTGAAGTAATCTTTTTCTGCATCTTCTGTATCTTGGTCCTGTAGAGTTTCAATTTGATTTTAAGCTGTATATGCAACAGTAATGGATTGATTTATTTTTGTTTATCATACATTTGCAAAAGGGGGAATGACACAAATTGATAAAAAAACCTAAGATGATCAAAAAGGCTATAATTGCTACAAAGAACATTTTAACCCCAATTCAAACCTCCTCCCTGGAATATCCAAACAAGCCAGGAGGAATAGAGTGGGGGGTGATCGTTTGCCATTACATTTTTCAGATTCTTTTAGTTGTTCTAAGGGGGTCCTGTCCATATTTGAAGAGTGTTATTTGTCAGGGATGTAAGTACAACAGGTATTTTTTAACAAAAAACAAACCTCCTGAGGAAGCTGTTACAATGTCTAAAGCCATGCGGTTTTGAATTATCATTGTCGCATAGCACTCATTTCTGTATTTTGACCGTCTTCTACTATTATAGAATTATTAAGAAACAGTCCGAATCGATAACTTAGGTTTTCTACTCGCAGCATTAGTTTGCCTACTCCAAAACCCGGGAGGAGAGACAATGTTGCCTTTTAAAAATTTTTGGGGGAGACTTGAAAATTCATCAGGGCGGTTTTTTTTTCCCCAGATAGGGTTTTGTGGCTTTATATCTAGTGATCTTTTACGCCTCTTAGTGGAAGAAGAGATGATTAAAATGCTTTTTACTTACTACTACAGTGTGATCGGATGTAAAAACAGGGGCACCCCAAACACCATACCAAATTAGGTGGGAGTACAAAATAAGCCATTATTTCCACATAACCAGGCTACTTCCCAATCCAATAGGTACCATTGTGAGTCTCGTTTCCCTGTATAACTCCTATAATAAACAGTGTGGAGTATTGCCAAGATATATAGAGGTACTATCTGTTTTACTTTTACTTAGACAAAATTGATGTTTATGTGTTTCATGAGAGTGTAACCTCGAAAGGGGGTACTTTCCCCTTTTTTACTAATATTAAGGGGTTGCCCTTTCTTTGTGTCATAGGTGCAGTTTATATGGATCATATGCATATCGTAATGTGTGATTACAATAGGTAAATCTTTCATTATTTTTTAGTCACTTGGGTAAAAATTTCCTGATGTAGGGTTTTTGGGCCGGGGAATGATAAAAATTATGCGCTTAGTATAACCCACAAAATTCCTACTGAAAGGGCACAGGGTGTTTCTGTGAAATTCATTTTTCCTTACATAAAACTGTAGGACCCAAAAGAGTGTACAGGCATTATTGAACACCACATAACAGTCTGTTTTATTTTGTGATTTTAGAGGTTTCGTAGACATATCTTTACCAGTAGTTTTGTAGGAACCGGGGTCCTCTGTCTCCTTTCTCTAAAGGTCTGAGATATGATCCCCTTGGGTCCATCTTTTTTTTGTGGGTGTTGCATCCTGTGGATTCTGTCTGTAGCAGAAAAGAAAGCTTACTGCCCAACATGAGGCTCAGGCAAATGAGTCCTCTCCAGAGCTTGCAGATAGCCATACTAAATTAGGCGCCCGTCAGTTGTTTTTTTCCCGGTTTGAGACGCTGGGCACAGGGGTCACCAGCTCCTTTGTAGCCGGGCTTCCTCTGCTACCCCGTCGGTTTGGTTTGGCTCCTGCAAAGGGAATGTTAGCTTACAGTGGCTTTTGTGAATCCAGGATGGTCTTTCAGCGGTCTTCAGCGCTGTAGGAGTTTTCGGGAGCACCTGGGACGGGCCCCTCCCCCAACGGGGAGTTTTTCCGTCTTTCCTGTGGAGTGTCTTTATCAGGACCAGGTCTCCGGGGTTTTCAGGTTATTTTGTGGGAGAGGAGCAGAATTCACTGGCAGACTACTGGATAATTGAACTTCTCTAGTTCTCAACATTTTTTTCATCCATTCTGCTAGTGATGTTTTCCTGTTGAGCTTTCTCTATGTCATTTCATTTCTGATGGTAATGGGGAAAAGGTCTTCTATGCACTATTTCAAAAAGGGGTAAGGCCAGTCTGGTTAGGTGTTATCTATGGGTTTAGCTATGGTCAGCTTGGCCCAATGGGTTCAGGTTACCTATGGTCTTCCCTGTTTCCACCCACAGTTTTTTTTAAAATCGTTTTTAATGGTTTTTCACAAAGTTTCCCATTGTCTGACCTGGTTGATTTGTAGAATGCCATAGGTAGGGAAAGAAGTATGCTACTAGATTTTTTTCTACTGTGAGGGCATCACAGGTTTTGCTGGGTATATTTAAAACCCATTTAGAAAAAGCCATCTATAATCACTAAAACAGTATTTTTTTCCCCGGGGCCCATGAAAGTTCAATAAAATTTGCATAGTCAGAAAAAAAAATGGTCTAGAAAACTGGTGATTAACCAGGATTAACCAGGTGTTTTTCCTTTCCCCCTTTTTGACACATAGGAAATTACTGTGTGTCACTGTTGTTGCAGTTTGTAGAGATTTTTATTTATTTTTTGGCCCCAATATTGGTTTCTTTTCTAAATGATAGATATCCTTTTTTTTTAACCCCGCTCTCTTTTTAAACCCCGCCAAGTTTTATCCCCCCCCAATTTTTTGGTGCTGTCAGTGTGAGTCTTTTCAGCACGTCTGCATCTATAAATAACAGATCTGACATGTTCAGTATGAGGGGAAGTTTTAAGATGCAGCCTTTTCCCTGAAAAACCATCTGCAAAGTTTACCCCCTTCCTCTAGTTTCGAAAACAGTGTCATTCACTCTTTTGCATTTTTTAACAGTGTTATTTTTGAAGGCCCCCAAAGTTTTGGGCTGACAAAAATTTTTTTTTTTTAAGAAAATTAAAGTTTTGTTTAATTCTGTCCCAGATGATTTTTTTAAATCCTCTTTTTTTCCCAGATCCTTTGCGTGATGATGAAACTGTACCCAAACACATATTGACTGTCTGTAAATATGGTTAAGGCTTTTCCTTCATTTTAATTTTTTTTTAAAAAAAAAAACACAGGCTCTTACAAATGCATACAGCTCTGCTGTCTGTGCAGAGCCCCATGTGAGGTAAGGCCCGTGCTTCCATGACTGCGGTTTCTGTGGTTACTGCATAAACCCAACTATTTTTCCCCCCAAAAACTCATCTTTTGAAGAAGTGAATCATCCCCAAAAATAAGGGGGGTTTGTAGAATAGTTTTTGAGCTTCAACTTTTGTTTTTAAAAAGAATGCCCCCGGTTCTCCATCTTCTGTTTGGTTTGGTAGGAGAGTGCTTAAATTAAGTGGAACCACATCTTTGTGAGGTTATATTTGGCTGTGAAAGCAGAAGTAAAGCCAGAGCAATGTGTTCTTGCTGTTCCTGCAGAGGTTTTAAAGCCTCTGTTTTTTCCAAAAAATTCTTCTTATTCTTTTTTTTCCAATTTTATTTATTTGGGGACTTTATTTTTTTTTTTTTTTATAAAGCAAGTCCTTTTTACATTTAAAAAATGAGATTTTTTGGTAGTTGCTATTATTTTAAAAAATGCTTGGGGTTAGTTTTTTATAAAAAATTTAAAAACTCATTCACTGATGAACACAAAAAAATGAAGGGCTTTAATTTATATTTTAAAAATTTTTTTGTCCTGACCCCGTTTTTTAAGATACACCGTACAGTTTCAGTAAGCTTTGTAATTTAGTTCAAGAAAAAAAGTTTGTTTCAATTAAAACTCAAGTTTTCTCTATTTCAGTCCAGTCCAGTAATTATGTTTTAAAGTTAATTTCATCTTGTGTTAAATTTGAGTCTATTCGATCATTCTAAACCTGACTGGAAAAAAATTTAAAACATCAACAAACAACGTTTAAAATCCTTTTGTTTTACCATAAAAAGAACTGACCTAATATTATTATGATTCAGACTTTCCCCCGTAGTCTTAACTATTGTTTCCCCAAAATACCCTAATTTTTTACGTGACATGAAACAGGCATTTATTTCCCCAAAAAACAGACAGATAAAATACAGGACATTTGGCCACATAAAAGTCTAAATACCCTTTTTGATCAGTATTGTCAATACAGGTAAAAACCTTTTCATATTTTATATGATTTTTTTTGAAAATATTCTGAAAAATCTAATTGAGATATAGGTTTCGGCAATGATCATCAGAAACATCAAACCTTTATTAGCCCCTTTTTTAAAGGGCCCTCAAAGATGCATTACAATAAAATCAGTCATTCCCATTCACACCCCACATTCCCCCACACTACTTACTTCTTTTCTTAAGAGTAATTTTCATTTTAAAAAATTTGAACATAATTTGACTTCTATTATTCTTAAAAATGCACATCGTTTTCCCTCATAACCCCTTTTTGTTTCCACTAGGTCTGTTTTGAACGCTTCAATTCTTTTTTTTTCACCAAAAAAAAAAAGGTGGTCTTAGTGGGGGCCAACCCCCAAAAGTGTTGTCTGTTGGGGGTCATGTTTTCATTGTCAGGTCAGTGAGGTTCATAGGTCAGTCAGAACCCTTTTTCAATCGCGGTCTGTGCACATAATGTTTAAATAGATCCCCAGCCTTATGATTAGTCAGCAAAGCTTCCAGCTATAGGAGAAAAAAAATCTATTGTTAATGAATGAGCTGCATTTCTAGGAACACTGCAATCCCACACTGTCTTCCTTCTAGATGAGCATCACCTGTTGAAAAACTTTCATAAATTGTTTGTTTTCACATATTCAGTCAGATCTTTATATATACCAGTAGGTGAAGTTGTTAGTATGTCATGTAGACTGACATATACTGTTGCATTTGGAGTAGAGCTTCAATCCAAGTTAAGTTGTGGGTCTGCAGACTTTTAGCCAATTTTGTTCTTTTTTTTTATATACATAAAGAGCAAGATTCAAAACATTTTCAAAAGGCAGATTGTGGCAAAATGTAGCCTGTGTCAAGATCGCTTCACAGAGCTGAAATTTAACTCATCTCAAAGAGGAGAAAATCAAAAATTGCACACAATCTGAGCCAAATATGGGAATTATTTCCTGTAAGATGAATCTTTTGCATTTTATCATGAATCGTTGGTAGTATAACACCATAGAATGATTTTTAAAAGCAAAACTGTTTCCTCACTAATACTGCTTACAAGATCTTTTACTCTCACATTACTTTTTTAAAACAACATTCCAGTCCCCATTCACTGGGTGTCCAGTTGGACAGTGTTCCATGTTGTCCACAGTATTGTCACCTCCTTTTTTAACTTCCTTTATCACGTCCTCTAAAACCACCTCTAAGTCTTTATTAATGGGCTATGTCAGTTAAAGGCTGGTCTTTGCTTTTTCTTTTTTTTTAATCTGTTTATCAACTGGTGGCACGCAAGGGACTGAGAAGTCCCCTTTGAAATTATAATCTAGCAAGGATTTTTACTGTCTCTGGATCGTTTGAATTCGTTTGAATCTCCAGTTTAAGAAGCCCCTGTTAATTTTAGGATTTCAGTGGTAATTAAGTTACCGAAAAAATTCTTATTTTTATGCCATCGTTTACGTATTTCTCTGGCCCCTTTTACATATTTCCATAAACTTTACATCTCCTTCTAAGTTTTTACACTTGTTCTGTTCTTTCCCCATTTTCCCCTTTTATTTTATTTAACTATGAAAAATTCCCAATCAGAATGTCTCTGACATGAGGCACAAGAAGGGAGGACTGACACGTCCTTCTACTGTGCTCTGGTTGGCACAGCGTTGTCAGTTTTAAGGGTGGAAACCCATCCACACTTACATCCGTCAGTACGTTATTCTGATTAGGCAGAATAGAAAAACACAGACTAGGAGAATCCTTCTATCGATTCTTTAAAAACTTAGTCCTCCAATGACAGAACACCACAATAACACCACATTTATCTAAGTCGACCTTTTCTATTTTTGGTCTCAAAACCAACCCGTACGGTATTATCTCCCAGTCGTTTTATGATCTCCTTTCAGCGAGATCTACCAAAATTTAACAGTTCCCTTTATCCAGGCGGAACACAACCCTACCCAATGCAGACCCCTTTATTCCTGGCGGGTCACTACCTGCGACTGCTTTAAGTACTTATTACAACACAATTTCTCACCTCTGAGCTGACTTCAGTGACTCTTTCAGACCCCAAAAGTCACAAGGCGTCGAGTGAAGCAATAATCTACCGGCCCGATGCAAATTCACCCACCAGGTCTTTGGACCACCGTCCTGGGGCAGACCTCCAGTAGCGCTTCCTCGGCGACAGGTGATCCCCGGGATCCTCAGGTCACTGTAAAAGATAGATAAGTTAGATTACAATATATCCGGCTCGAAGGACCAATTCAATGTTAGAGATATTTATCAAATAGTCAAGCTCAGAAGGAACGACACATGAGTCTCTGTTAATCTTGCAGCAAGATGGTAGCCCGACTCTGCTGGGCAACTACAAAGTGGAGCCTCTTGACTTCTTTATTTATAGGCAGACACAGACAGTTCTTTGGAAACAGAGTGTGGGTGTGTTGGTTACAGACAGTTTTGAGTGTGTGTGATACAGAGAGGTGGGGGTAACCAGCTTTTTTTGAAAGATACAGACAGTTGGTTTTACAAAAGTATGCATTTCTTAACAGGAGAAAACAGGAACAGAGAGTGACTTGGCCTCGCACAGTCTGCCTGCTGAGTTCACATAAAGGTCAGCTATACATAGCTTGCATGAGTGATAAAGTGCAAGACAAATCATAAGTTTTCCATCTCCAACACTGGTCGAATTTAAAATCCTAAATTTAATATTGTTTGAAAGCCTTTTGCCTTAAAATTGTCACATTATCGTTCTGAGAATGTTTTTTCCCTTCCAGCTCGCAAAAGAGTTTTCCACAATTGGTGCTGCCAATCTAGAACACGCTGACGTTATTTATGGCCATGCCACAGAAACTAATCTTCATACTCTCAAACTTTGAAATACTCCGTATTTAGAAATACTTACTCCAATTTAATTCACAATATGGCCTGAGAAATACTGATCAGTTATCTCTTTGTGTTTTACACCAAGAATTAGGAAAAATTAGACGTTTTGCATTTCCGTTTAAAGCTTCATCAGCTTGAATACTTTGCCACAGTTACTTAGCTGTATCACTGTTATTCATATTTACTTTATTGTAAAACATCTTGCTCTTGCTTTCAGTAAGAAAAAAGGCTCATTTATTCTGGACTTAATCCTCACAGAGATGTGTACATGAACTCTGCATCTGTATGTGTTGTCTTATTTTGTGTCTTGATGTTAAGTCTATGTGCCATGCAGTTGCTATGGTGGTGTTTGTGAGAGTGTGTGTGACTATGTGGTTGTGAGAGTGTGTGTTTGTGGGTCCTTGAGAATGGTGTGGGTATTTCTGTGTGATTTTTTTTTCACATTTGTTTGATACGTTTTACTGTTGTTTATCTTCTGTTCTGCAAGTACCCTGCCAAAAATGAGATGGTACATTTCAAGGGGTTACCCTTGAAATCATCAGGTGTCAGTGCTGCCAATTATACCTTTTATTTCTTTCTATACATAATATGTGCCATCCAAGATGTTAATAAGACCTGTGACTACTGGTATTGTGTCATGATAATTAGGCTTAAATAAAGTCAAAATCTGGTCGAAGGACATTGGTTCTGCCCTACAAATGTTTCTGTTTGGCCATGATAAAGGTGCTCTCTTGTAATTATCTGGTTCCATAACAATGTTTGTGGTATTCATCAGCAAGATTATAACGGCTCTGAATGTTCTATTCTTATCTAGCTTTATTTAGATCTATCTATATTTTCTAATGCAGTAAGTCCTTATTATATTTAAGAACTGGGTCGCTAGTTTTTAATAGTTGCTATAATTCTAATAATGCTAAGTGCTAATTTAATTAGCTTTAGTGCTTATTTTAATCTCTTTCCATACCTCGATTGGTCTCTTTCTATGTGTAGTGTAGGCATCAAAAAGGGTCAGAGTCTTGTGTTCATTTAATTGTGCATGTAAGTATTGAATCTGAACCATAGATACCATTTTTTTTTAATCTGGTTCAATTACATTTAACTGTAACTGAGTCCTGTGGAAAAAACTCACTCCTCATCCATTTAGAAGGCTTAATGAAATTGATGAACACAAAAATGAAGGGCATATTATGTCTTATAATCTAAGTTTGTCTTGCCCAGTTTTATAAACACACTGCACAGTTTCCTTTTTAATAACACTTTGCATTTATTTCAAGTAACTAAAGTTTGTTTCATTTAGCTAAAGTTTTCTCCATTTAGTCCAGTCCAGTAATTCTGTTAAGGTGCATTTCATCTTGTGTTAAATTTGAGTTTAATTTGATCATTCTGACTGGAAAAAGTCAAACCATCTATTAGAATCATGTTTTGAGAGGAGAGATTGTCCCTTTTTGGCGCTCCCTTTCGCGTTATCATAAAGAACTGACCTAATATTATTATGGTAATGCTGGATCAGACGTGCTCTTGTAGTCTCTAATTATTATTGTGATACCCTATTTAATAAATAACACTGAGCGTCAGATAGTTTAAAATGTTTTTTACCTTTCAAGCAGGCGGGTCCATGGTCAGGACTGCTTCTTCCAGACCTAAAAAACTCAAAAATTCCAATTATTTTTCATATCAAAAAAATTTAAATTAAATGTATCCTTTTCCCAAAATACCCCCTAATTTTTTAACAAAAACATAAAAACAGACATTCATTTCACAAAAAAGGGACAGAAAAAGGGGGACAAAACACTGGCCCCCTATAAAGTTTGATTACCCTGTAAATACAGCATTTTTAAGTGGAACCACTTTGTGTCACCTTAGGGGTTTAAAAATTATTTTTTACCCTTTTCTGGGGGAGTCGACAATTTTTTTTCCCTGGACTTAAACAAGCTCCATCAAACTGTTGTTTTAAACTTTTTGTTAAAGCATCTTTGGGGGTGAAACTTGCCAATATTTCTCCTCTCTGTCTCCAAGCATTGCTCCTCCAGAACAAGCAAGGAGCTCATTTTCTAGTGACGTCTCACTCATTTCTCTCACTTCACACCCCACACGTTCACACACTCTGCCCCAAACCAGGCCCCGGTACAGCCCCCAATTTCCTGGTCCACATGAGGAGCTTATTCCGTTATCTCTCAGACACCAAAGCTTATTCACCGCAGTTTAATTCAGTGAGCTGGGGTCTGTTAGCTTAGCCTGTTAGCTTATCATTTTAGCTTAGCATGTAGCAGTCAGTCGGTGTCCGTCAGGGTAATATGTCCCCTGTCACTTCCGTCTGTTCCACTTCCGACTCACACATTCATTTTTGGCCTTTTGATGTTCACACTTTTATTTTTTAATACAGCTGTTTAATTCAAAAAAGGAGCCAGTCCCTTTTAAAATTTTCCTTAAAAGGAAAAATTAGAGAGTTTTTAAAAACTCAAGACTCCCTTTCCCCTTTTTTTTTGGCCCATTTTGGGTTTTCTTTTAAGAGAACCACAGGACCTTTAAACCCAATGCCGAGGATGCGCATTTTAATTCTGGATGTTTTTAACTCACAAGCAAGTTTGAGCCGCTTTAAGGGGAACTTTTAAGAAAACCAAGAAGCAATCGAAACCTAATACTTCCCCCCCCGGGTAGTTCTTTTGACCGTTCTTATGGAACCGTCTGGACCCGGGCCGACCCTAACCGAGTTTGCGTGCATTCAGGGGGGGCTCGCTTTAATTTTGTGTGCGGGGGGAAAAACTATCTTCCCTTTTGCACCCCCAAAAAGAAAGGGAACTTCAAACCTACACCCTAAGATTTTAGCCTAAAGGTTTGGAAGAGTGTAACCGTTCCTTCCCGGGGTTGTCACCGATTAAAATCCCCCACCCCCTTATTAAACACGTCTTTTTACACTTATTAATGTGTACGCAACAATTATTCTGAACATTTCTTTTTCCCCCCAAGAATTACAAAAAAAAAGCTCTTGGGCATTGTTTAAAAAATTTTTTTAAAAAAACACCCTACTCAGAACTAACAACCACAGCCAAGAGTGTTTTTACAGGAAAAACACTGGAGATTTTTAATCGGTATCTCCTTACCTTCTCTGTTTGCGGGCCTGCTGCTGTGATGCGTCGTCCTTTCCGTGGCAACCCTATCCTATCCAAAAGTGGTTTCCCCCCTTTTCCCGGGGCACGGGGGGGGAACACCAATTTTTCCTGAAGCTACCGCACCCTGTTGGCGGTTCAGACGCCTCGGAGCTCCACCGGTACTTGGAAAACCCCCGGGAAAAAGTCACTCACTCTACCTAAAAACTCTTAAAGGAAAGCGACTCTTCAACCAGGTTCTAACTTTTAGCTCCTTTAATCTAAAATTTAAAAGGCCAGAGGAATGATTACAGAGATCAGCGCTGAGGCCCCCCATCTCGGACCGTCGCCCCGTCCTAGGATGACGAAAAAGCCTCGATAGAAGGTCACATATAGTTTTTTCTTTATATCTGGCCCCCTTCCAATGCAATGGATGTGCCCTCCCTCAGTGATTATCAGGAGACTATGTGTCACCATTGGGGTCTATCTGTTAGATTGTTTTTTTTTTTTGTTAGCGGGGTGTCCATTTTTTTAAATCTAAGTGTGCTGTAGCTTTCTAACAAACCCAGTTTTTAAACGGCTGCTCCACTATCAACCCCAGTGCCCCCAGCCTCAGGTCATTTTCATGACAACCCCTTTGGTCCATTTATCCTTGTACTGTATGTCTATGAGCATTCTTATCCTATTGTAACAATAGGGAAACATTAGAATTTATATTTTATTTCACTATAGTATAAATGGGAAAAACAGCTATGAGCATATTAACTAAGGTTATTCCTAACAAGTGTCCGAAAAGAGATTATTTTTACATTGAACATTAAATTACAACTTCTGGAAAGTAAAAGGACTACCGAAGTAACTGATCATCTGAAATTAAGTTGTAAAAATTATGGACTGAGACAGACAAATATGTAAAAATTCTGGTATTTTAAAGAATAAAAATTTAGGCACTTTTTTACAACCTAATGCTTTTGAAACCGAGAACTACGGTAGGTTTATATATCTTAGAGCAATGCAACATACATCCAGGAGCAATATATACTGTTTATGCCTACTGTATTTTCACTTGATCTCCAAAAAGCAAAGCAGATCATCATCCTATAGACTTGAAAACTGGCTCAGAGCTTATCTGTTAATCTTTGTTTCTCTCCTAGATGAAGACATTAAAGGAGGTACTGCTGCAACTAACTGTTTACGTTTTATTTCATATAGAAAGTACTCCTGGAATAGTAAAAGGTAAAGGTAAATAATTTTCTTGTCCGTTGGAAACTATTCCTCTTTTGGCTGCCAGTTTCTAAATGATGTGAATCCCATTGTGTGATTTTTAAGTAATTCATTTGCATTTTATTTCATGACATAAGTATTTGATCACCTAACAACCAGTAGGGATCCCAGCTCTCACAGACCTGTTTGTTTAAGAAGCCCTCCTGTTCTCCAATCATTACCTGTATTAACTACACCTGTTTGAACTCGTTATCTGTATAAAATACACCTGTCCAGACACTCAACAAACTCTAGCCTCTTCACAATGGCCAAGACCAGACAGCTTTTAAGGACATCATGGGTAAAATAGTAGACCTGCACCAGCGCATGTCCAGGCCAGTCTGAAGTTTGCCAGTGACCATCTGGATGATCCAGAGGAGGTATGGGAGAAGGTCATGTGGTCTGATGAGACAAAAAATAGGGCTTTTGGTCTAAACTCCACTTGCCGTGTTTGGAGGAAGAAGGATGAGTACAACCCCAAGAACACCATCCCTACCATGAAGCATGGAGGTGGAAACGTCATTCTTGGGGGACGCTTCGCTTTTCTGCAAATGGGGACAGGACAACTGCACCGTATTGAGGGGAGAATAGATGGTGTCATGTATCGGGAGATCTTAGCCAACAACCTCCTTCCCTCAGTAAGGGCATTGAAGATGCAAAGCACACAGCCAGGGCAACTAAGGAGTGGCTCCGTAAGAACCATCTCAAGGTCCTGGAGTGGCCTAGCCAGCGTCCAGACCTGAACCCAATCAAAAATCTTTGGAGGGAGCTGAAAGTTTGTATTGCCCAGCTACAGCCCTGAAACCTGAAGGATCTGGAGAAGATCTGTTTGGAGAAGTGGTCCAAAATCCCTGCTGCAGTGTGTGCAAACCTAATCAAGAACTACAGGAAATGTCTGATGTCTGTAATTGCAAACAAAGGTTTCTGTTCCAAATATTAAGTTTTGTTTTTTCTGATGTGTCAAATACATATGTCATACAATGAAATGCATTTAATTATTTTAAAATCACACAATGGGATTTTGTTGATTTTGTTTCAGATTCCATCACTCACAGTTGAAGAGTACCAACGATAAAAATTAAAGACTTCTACATGCTTTGCAAGTGGGAAAACCTGTAAAATTAGCAGTGTATTAAATATTTGTTCTCCCCACTGTACCTGTCACTGACAACAAGGTCTTCCCTGGCAGTTGCTGTATCTTGGCAGTATAATGCAAGGTTATTCTTTTGTAAAGTATTTTTAGAAGAAATGTTTTGCTTCACAAATGCAGTTCTGTAGGGCTTCAACTTTAATGCAGTCATGTATTGTAATTTTTTAAAAGAAAGGAAGCATAAACAACAATTTCAGTAACTAAGTTCAATTCAGTATTCAATTATTAAAAATGTTTTCAAGCATTAAATAATGTTTATTTAACTTTAAATGTTTCCACAATTGTAAGAAAAATCATTTGTGTGTTGAGCAGCTCAGCTGAATAAGTGGGTTGCACCCGTGAAAAACTAAATAAATTCCTGTTGCCATAAACAAGTCATATTCACAATTTAACTATTTATTAATTCATCATAAAATTATTTGAAGCCTGCTCAGCACTAACAGTTCAAAATTTAAACCGGTACCCTCTGTGGGGTGTAGGCAGCCTGGCACCCGTTGACAGGTGTGGACACGCATGCACCCTGCGACCCCAAACAGAATTAATCAGGAACACGGTCAAAGTCAAAGCAATTTAAATACAGATCAATGATAATCAACCGAAGTCACCGTTAATTCAAAATGGGCAAGCTTCCTAATGTAGTGCAAATATCACTCTACCCTTTACAGTAGATGCGTACATGTTTTCTGTCTCTTCTGGTCCTACTAGGATGCATATGTTAAACTAAAGGACTGTCAAACAAAGTTGGAAAATTAGGCAGAACAGTAGGTGTGTAGAGACTAACCTTGAGACTAGCATGAGATTGTCCAAACGCAGAAGTATACCAGAAGCTTTTTATTTTAGGCAACCACAACTACAGCTATTTATTTTAAGTCCTTTGATATTTCAGTTTAACATACTGCTAGATAATTTGCTATTCAAGATATATTTAAATTTGATATCTGAAGGTACAAATACTTCACTGCAGTTCTATGTTGAATTTTATCAGTTTCAACAATTCCCAAAAGATCCTTTAGAAGAATTGACTTAAAATTGTTTAGAAATACTAGTAAATGTCCTCATGTGATAACATAAAACTGAAATAATGAATGAAATGTACAATTTAGTGTATTCAATTTAGGAAAAAACATATTTTTTGACAAAGATTTTCATTTATCTGTGAATATAGTATCTGACTCCTAAACATGTATTTTGTTTTGCGGGAATAGCAAGCTCTTCCTGTAATGTCTGTGCTTTTTCAATATATAGTCTATTTGCCGCTTTTATAAGCTGTAAGAGGAAAATTATAATATAATGGTTTTATATAATATATAATATAAAGAGGAATATACATCTGTTGATGTTCATCTGGAAAGGCTCATAAGTCTATTTTAAGCCATTTGTAGTCCATCATTTTATATTAAGTGAATACCCAAGTTGTTGACAGGACAGTTGGGCATCTCTCTGTGAGTGAATGTCCCAGCAATTCAAAGAACATAAGTGAAGAAACATCAACATGAAAACAAACAAACACAGTAGACAGGTCAGAGAAAAAGCTGTGGAATAGCTGAAAAGCAGGGTTTGGGTACAAAACAATATCACAAACTGTAAACATCTCACATAGCACTGTTCAATTCATTCATTCATCCATTTTTAATACCTGCTTCTTCTGTACCATCATGCTGTGGGCATGCTTTTCTTTAGCAAGAATAGGAAATCTGGTCAGAGCTGATGGAAAGAGGGATGGAGCATAATACAGGGCAATCATGGAAGAATAACTTCTTTAAGCAACAAAAGACCTGAGACTAAGGTGGAAGTTCACCTTTCAGCATGACATCAAGCATAAACATCGAGCCATATTCATGTTTTAGAATGGCCTAGTTAAAGTCAAGGTCTAAATCATAATGGGAATCTGTGGTGAGACATCAAAAATGATAACAGACGCTCTTCATCCAAACTGGCAGAGCTTAAGCTATTTTGCAAAGAAGTATGGGCAAGATTTTCCATTTTGTAGTTTTGGAAACATGGTATAGACATACCTCGGTTACATTTAATCATTTCTTCTGTGTGCAAATTACTGCCCCGAAACTAAACTGACATCTCCCTGAGTGTTTTTTCATATTTGCAAGTTTATTAGTTATTTCCTACATAACTAAAACAGTTATCAATCAATAAAATTTTTAAGCCTCAAAGGTTGTTTTACTACAGCCTTTTTAAACAGTGCTTGGCCTAGAGTATTTCTGCAAGTCTCAATGTTGAAGGTTAGAGGCTATTTTATGGTGTGTTTGATGGTACAGTAGAAACACCCACTCAGACATTGCTTCAGACGAACCTTATCATTTTCACTTTTATGATTTATGTTTGATCTCTGGTGTTCTAACATGTTTTCTTTGGTATTCTGCGTCAAGCTTCTGTGTACTTTGCTCAATTCGCCAAGCTCTGGGTGTGCTGACACTAAACCGTGACGATGTCTCATCCCTGTAAAGTTTTTGTTGTGCAATGTTATAAAGTCATACAACCACTCCAAGCAGATAACACTGAATGAGTATAATCACCTTTGTCTGTCCTTTGTATAAATCCTTAGTGCTCCTCAGTCCCTTAGACATCAGACCCTCACAACACTACACCAATCTTGAAAAGGAGCTCGTAATAAATCAGAGGAAGCCATGACCCAACACACTGTATCATATAGGACTCAAAATGGTCTGTTGGCAAAATGTTTTTCAACTAATTAGGTGGTGTAAATTACTTTCACTCAGAGGTTAGGATTGTGAGCTAAGCTCATTTGAAGCCCCAGGTCTGCATCTTATTGGACCTTCACTTCCATCTAACTTAGTGGCAGTCCATAATTTACTGACAGCTGGTCAGAAAGATTTAGTCTCCAAAACCATTCAGTGTGGTGTCTGAACCCTGGAGTGGAGGGATTCTTCAGCCCAAGTACGACTGATTTGCAAAATTATTTTGCCAGCACCATGTATGTGTTTATGTATTTTATTGCATCCTGAAAGATTTAGTTTTTGTCCTACTACACTCTGGAAACTCCGGCAGCTTAATCCAGTAAATTTCTTTTATTTGGACATATTAACAATCAGGTGGGACCATCAAACTCATACATCCAACCTGAATGCTAAAGTAACCGGCACTGTGTCCTTTCATCCAGGGACTCTTTGTCATTTCAAACAGGTGTGTGCAGAGTCTACCTGTCAGTCAAGTGGAGAGATAGAGGGAAGTCAGTAACGCTCGACAGCCTAGATCCTGCCTCTACTGTGAGTGGTGGTGACACCTCCTGATTCAGCCTATGTAAGGTACTCATCTCTTCTGAATGTTGCTGTTGTCTGGGGGTGTGAAGGTGATGAATCCATGTGTTTCTCAAGACTAAAAACATAATCTTTAAATGTTAAATGTTAAAATTTGAATTAAGTAACAAAACATCTCCTCTTATAAGCTCCTGATAATTGCTAGATTTTAGGCTCTCAGATAATAGCATTTTAAATGCTTATTTGATGTTCATAAAATGTCCCTTTCTTTTCACAATTAGTGTATAGATTAATTAGGGTTAGAGCTTAGTGTTATTCTTATTCTTCAAGACGTTTGTTTTTCATATACAGTTAATCAGTATGTAAAAATATGATTGCTAATTTGATTCTCAACTCTGAGGGGTTAGTTCTCGTCAATCGTTCTAATTTATTTAAACATTGATTTTCTTTACATTTATTCTAAATGAGTTTTATATTTTAAGTTTCTTTTTTTTAATATGCAGAAATATTCTGAGCCTTATTTTTGTAAGAGAAGGAAGTATTTTCTTGAGTTTCTGGGAGTTAAAACATCAAAATAATAAAATGTGCTACATGTCTTTTTTCCATAAAGCCTCTTTGAGGGACAAAGTCATTTACCTTTCTTCAAACCTACCAGTATAGCAGTTAATATTTTTTCAACACAAGTAAAGAAAATCATAATGGTTGAACAACTGGTAGAAAAATTTGCCTTGTGTTGATTTGACTTGGTTTTTATTTAGTTGCTCTTAGCAGAGTAACTAAATATGTTATCATCTCAGATATGTTCTCATCAGTCATTATAAAATCAGTTCATTTTAATCAGTGGTATCTGTCCTCTGGCTTAGGTTTAAGGCACAAAGCATGGCATCAGATTTAAGCCTTGTGCAAGCCTGTGTGTGATCCTTTCACTTTGTATGAAATATGTTCCTCTACTCAGCTTCCGGCTATTTGAGCTGTTCCTTTGATGACGGTCTTTGTGGTTGGATCAGGGACAAAGATGGAGGCCTGGGAGAGAATGGCTGATCCAAAAGGTAATTAAGGAGCAGAGTAAACCCATTAAAAATCCACACATTCAAGAAGTAAAATGTATTTAGAAGTAAACAATTGAAGGGCTTTGTTCCTCCATTGGCATGGACACACACACACACACACACACACACACACACACACACAAATCTGTTTTGCTATGCCTAGTTTACAGTCAAAATAAAAATGATTTCAGGGAAGTAATTTGTCCTCTGCAGATCAGTATTTTGCTTTACAAAGACATTCAAATGAGAAGTGGATTACATTGCCCATCACTGAAGCCAGAGGCTTCATTAAATGGAAATCTGACTCTGTTTTTCTTTGAGCTAAGACAAGGAGATGACATGATAAATTATGCTGAAAAGGACACAAAAAGTGTAAACAGTGGTGTCCTGGTCTTGTTTAACTCACAGTAACTACATTTGGCTTCTACAGCTAGTTGTCTTGCATTTATTAGTATGTTTTCAGACTGCAAAATGAGGTCTCATTTCAGCTCCTGTATTAAAGAAGTTAGCCTAAACCTTTTAAGTTTTCTGAAAACTAATTAAAGCTATGGGCCGACTTGAAACAACATTTTAATTTGCAGCAGGTTGCACAAATTACATCAGTGCATTTCAGTTTCTTTCTAGTTGTTTTATTTGTGCACAACTTTACATGCAATTTTACTTTGTGATTGGTGAATTGTCATTTTGAGTAGACTGCCCTGGGCACACATGCTTGCAAAATCAGTGAATTTGACTTAGTGGAAACCCATAACTGATGCAGAAAGGCACTGCGGCATGCAGAAACTTAGTCCAACCTCAGCAATTAACAGAGGCCATCAATGGCTCTGCCATATAAGCAAAATACGTACATCAGCATTAATCAGCAACTGCCTAGAAGATCTTTTATATTAAAATTTAAGACCTGATGCATACATTGATAAAATTAACCTCTAATTCAGTCTAACTGAAGATCCTGACTTGACATCCAAGCATGAAAAAGGATAGTTTTCCACATAGAGGAAAATGTATAACAGTAGTGCAATAAAGTCGGATTTAATAATAATCTTTATTTTGTAATTGCAATTGTACATTCCAACGAAAATTGTCCTATGCATGTAACCCATCCCTATAGAGAGCAGTGGGCTGCCATTGTGTGGTGCCCAGGGACCATTCTGGGGTTAAGGTTATTTCTCAAGCACCCAAAGTGGCAGGCCAGTGGCATTCAAACCAGGGTACTTGTAGCCTCTCCAGGGCTCAAACGCTCTGCTCTCTAACCACTAGGCCACCACTCCCCATTTAACACTGGTGTAACATTGTGTAGGTCTTTGTTAGGCTGCCAGGGTGGCTTTGACCTATCCAATCATGAATCAGGCATCTCTAAATTGACCTCCAATTAGAATACCACTTTTTTGTGACTCTTATGAATTCTGTGGGTTACCATGTGAACCATCTGTGGATCATACTTGTCACAGCAGCAGGTTGATTGAAATAAGTGGAGCTTGAATGCCGGGTCTTAGTCATGAGCACTTTGCTCGCCAAGGTGATCCAGGAAATGTTGCTCTCATTGAGAAGGACCTTTGGCAGCTCTTTGAATGCTGTATGTCAACGTGACATCAGTGAATGCAGAGAGCCAAGATTACATGGAAAATCATGGTTTTGGAACAGCATGAGTTACATTTTATGATTCATGGCAACACTGTGTAGAGTCTCTGTAGTTAGTCTCTATGGCACAAGATCCCGTGATAAAATATAATACTGTTTCTCGTCAAAGTGAAGACTGTCTCACTAAGTGCTATTCAACTCTTGTAATCACGTGACTTCATCTAATGAAGTAAGAGCAACTAAAATGAACCCCAGATATGAAGGTACAATATGTGCTCAAAGCGTGAGACTCCCTATCTGTGTTAGAGATTCTCATTTTGAAATGTAAAAGGAAGTAGATCTTGGGTTTTTCCCTGTTCTGTTGACAGATGTAGATGTCATCATTTTGGTTAACCACAACTGATTACAAAAGCCAAGAAGAATCCTTCATCTCATTTAAACCCTTTGTGTGGGAACATGTCTGCTCTGGGGGAAAAAAGACAAGGTGACAGAAAAGATGCACATCGTTGTAAGGACTAAAGCGCTGTTTTAGAATTTTTTTTATTGCGTCTAAACTGGATGTAGTTTAAATTCTAAAATACATAGACTGATCTAATTTGAATTTGATAGATGTATGAAAACCTTCATTCTAACTAATAGTGCTAAAATCTTATCTTGTTCACTACAATCTATGATCTCATTTCATAAGGATGAATTATTACACCACTACTATTTTACTTTGAAGGGAGCCAAAAGGGCAAGCATAAATTTCTTCCAATAAGATAAACCACCCACAAAAACTAATCTTCAAGGCAGAGGACTCAGGGAATAGCCAGCTGTATGAGTATGTGTTTCCTAATTTTTTCCAGAAAAGGGAAAACACCAGACACCCTCTGTCTGAATAGCAAAGAAATACATTTTTTGACTTTGTTGTGTTTGTTCAGTGGATATATGGAAATCTCTCAATGCTCATTATATTGTTGAGCTCGCAGGAGTTTAAGAAATCAATTTCCTTCTTTCAAGATTAGAATAAAAGCAGATGAGAGCACTGGAGAAAAAAGGAACTGAATGTAATAAATAATTAATGTGTAATAATGTATAGCTGTGTGTACCAGCAGCTTCGACAATATAAATGGTTTTTATGGGAACTTGGTGATCCCAAAATGTCAGTCTTTGCTGACGTTTTTCACTGTGTAACCTTTATTACCTTTCTCCTGATTGTTCAGGGTGGTAAAATAAATTTGGGTCCTCATCTAGTGTCCAGTTTTTGGCAGGTTTGAGTGAGTAGCTCCTGTAGTCTCTTATAGTCATTTCCTAAGATCTTCACACATTTGAGTCATCTGAAATAACTTTCTTTCTTTCCCCGTTTGAAGAGTGGCAAAGAGAAATGTGTCTCTTTGTCAACTTTATATACCCCATGGAAACAAGAAGCATTCATTAAAAGTTCCTAGACACGCTGATCAACTTATTAAAATTAACTCTAAATTGAAAATGCTTTAAAGTTATTATACAATAACTGCTGAAGTGGTAACTTTATTAAAACCATTTTCAATGGATTGTTTTTTGTATCTTTAATGAATAAGCCCATCAAATTAAAGGTTATGTTCATTAACATTTTCAGTGTCAGATTATGTCACTGAAATAAAAGATGGATATTTTTCAAGGACTTTTACACGTTTAACATGATTTCCAACTAGTTTGAAGGGTTCTGTACAAGCATAGGGCCTTGTTTACACTCCCATATTTTAGCCACAATTTAGATATCTGCAGCTAAAAGCCTAGCATACATATATTTGAAAAGTGATGTAATTTATGCTAAGAAGATCTTAAATGGTAAAACACTAGTATAATCTCGATCAGCTGCTTGTATTTTTCTTCTTCCTCCTCCCTTCCACATAACTAGTTATGACATCACAATCCCTCATGGATCAGCTTTTAACAGAAAGAGTATGGGGAAGCCTCCAGCACAACCATCTTTTATGACTGAATGGAGGTTAAGAGGAAAAAAAACACAGAAGCAGAGATAAAGGTAGTACTTTCTTTATAAAGTAAACAATTGTAGAGTTAATAGCAGTAGTAATTCTGAGCCTGTGAAATAATCTATGGGATAAAAAAAGAGTACTTTTAGGTTGTCACAGCGGTAGCTCCTTTTGTGGCTTTGTCCAGGATAGAGACAAGATGATAAGGAACCGCTGCATGGAAGTTTTATGTATGGACAAAACAGTTGGGGTAGAATCATGCTCCTTCACCATTGTGCCATCGTGTGCTGTCCCTCTACAGGACACTAAAATCTGCCTGATTTTAATGACATAGTGCAGTCGTAGCCCGCTGTGAAAGGAGAATAAGGCTGAGGATATGAAAATAGATTAAGTCACTGAAGTGACCCATGCTATTGGGCCACTGAAGCATATTAGTTGGCTGTGAAAAAAGAGTCAAACATTCAAACAAACTGAATTTTATAGGTCATTTAAAACAGAAAAGCTATTACTGATTACTTTTTTTGACAGATTTTTATAGTACTACAAACACACTTGCTTACTCTTTTGAGTGGTAACCACCACTGTGGAACTTCTGCACAATGCAACAGTACCATCAAATGCATTTTTTTTCCAACACACAGGTACAAACCTTATCACCAGTAAGATTGTTACTTTATTTTTAAACAATCACTGTAACAAATGTAGATTGCTTTAAACGATTTACAAATTCTGTTACTTTGAATCTTCCTACTTTGGAGCTTTGCTACAGGCTGTATTATCAATATGGTTCAGCTTTTATGTATTGAAGCTATTTTACTATCTGTTGGGGGAGACCTATATATGTAGTTCAAACAGCTTGATGCTTTCTGGATCTACACCCTTTAACATTTAACTCCAGAAGGATTGAGTTACTTCTTGAATTCTTAAATTGAATTTCCTATGTATATGTCTTGGAAAAAAAGAAAAACATACGTGAATTTAAAATCATGCTTAATTATCAGGTCTGATTATTGTATACCAAAATATAATTTTCATTAATTTTCAGCTCTCAAAGATGTGTCACAAATTATTCATCACTGTAGTGAAATAATATGAACAACAATCTTCACTTTATAATGAATAATAGTTATGATGATGTTATTTTGCAAGGCGTTTATAGGCGCATATCCCTGAACGAACACTTGAAATTTTACAGCCGAGTTTTGAGACATTTTGATGATACAGCTCAAGTAACTAAAATATCATCAAAGTAATAATTTTAAAGACCTAAGGCTTTAATTTGACTCAAATTTCAGTGTACTGCACCATTATCACTAAGATTTACGCAAAAACAATGTTTCCAATTACTGTGAAATGCAACCTCTCTGTCAAAAGTTTAACATTTACCCTTTCTTGGCATTTACAGCTAAAGTATGAGTGCTCATTATTTTCTGCTCCTTCACCACACAGCTCTCTGTGTTTGAGTTCCTTCCCAGTAAGGCAAAATAGATTTTTTTGCTTCTTTTCTGCAATATGAAACACTTATATGCAGAAATATGAAGGAAATAAACTGTTTCACTTCACTGTAGGATTGTATGATTGATAATTGTGACTTATAAATTTGTGCAATTGGTTTAGAAATCTGTGATTGGTAAACATATAATGCAGTCTAGCAATAACTAAAAAGTACTTTATAAAATTGTTCGTTATTGTTCTTCGTTGTTGTGTTTGGACTCATGTAAAAGTGCTGTGAAACATGGGTGGGAGTGTGGTACAGGTTTTTTAGGTAGTAGAGTCAGGGTAAAAAGGGTGACATGATTTATTACTGAATTAAAAAACATCTGCACTTAATTATATTTAGATTCAAGTAACAAATTTATTGTTAAACTGTTTGCTGATTTTCTTTCACTGTGTAATAATTACAGCACACATGTCAAAAATGTCACATGAAAACTGAGCTCAAAATACCACAGAAACAGTTTGTAATATCTTCTGTACATTTTACAAAATACTGTACATCTCCCAGCTGAGCAGGCAGTGTTTGCAAAGTCAGCTAACATGATCTGGGAGAAGATCAAGCATTTGTCAAGCTAATCTTTAGTAGAACTAATAATAATAATCCAAAAGAATATTTTTCTGTCTCATAAAAATATTTAATCAGCACATTTAATTAAATTGTTTCTTTTTCTGCAGCTGTCCTTTTCAACTATGAATGAAATAATGTAAAAAATTTCATATATTCTGAAAAGACTCCTTGACATTCCTAAATTTTTTGTCATGTCAGACGTCCCTTTCTAAAATATCTTTCAAATGTACCTCATAAAATGCGCTAAAAGCTGCAGTATGCATTAAATTCAACAAAATCACCTACAAATCAATTTGTTGTACACCAAATATATTCCTAACAAAACATCATAAACGAAGTAGAATATGAAGTACCTTATGGTTAGAAAGGTAAAAAAAGTGACAAATCTCCACAGAACAGCATAGATGAATTAGAATAAAAATGTCATAAGTCTAAGTGTATATCTGACATCTAAATAAAAGGTATATTATTATTCAGGCTACTAAATGCTGCTATCTTTGGCATGAATAATTGTTACAGAGGATGCCATAAACACAGCCCTCCCTGTTGCTTCAACACATCTAGGAAGAACAGGACATATGTCAGGATGCTTTTTGTGGATTTCAGCTCTGGTTTTAATACCATCATTCCAAGGATTGTAGTCACAAAAATGAGGGACCTTGACCTCAGCAGTTAATTGTCAGTGGATACTGGAATTTCTCAGTGAATTCCCACAGACTCAAAGACTTGTACCCCACTCCTCAACAACCCTGAAGCTCAGCAATGGGGGCACCCCATGGTTGTGTGCTCAGTCCGCTCCTCTATGCCCTGTATAGTCATGACTGCCTGTCTCTCCTTGCAAATATTATCATCAAGTTTGTGGACAACACGTCCGTCATGGGACTCATCTCAAATGGGAATGAGATCGCCTACTGAGATAAAGTGAATAGACTCTCTGAGTGGTGCACCCCTAACAACCTCCCCCTTTTTTGTTCAAAGTGTATTTTATTGAAAATTTGTTTAAACATAAACAACAATAATAAAGATCCATTTTCCCCCCTTTTAACCCTCCCACCGTTTTGCACCTTAAAAGAAAAGTTACAAATAAATTTAAAATGTTTTCCCATTCCTGTAAGGGATCCACCTCCTTGATCCAATCCAAGATAGGTTGCCAGATAATGAAAAATTTATTGGCACAGCCTCTTGTAGAATATCTTATTTTCACCAGTACTAAATTACGCAATAGGTCTTCAAACCAGTATATATAAAGGATAGAGGAGGTTTGTCCGTCCACTTAAGCAATATAAGCCTTTGAGCAATAAGCGCAGAGGATGCAATCACATCTCTACGCTTTTGATTAAACTGGGAAAACTGTGGTACAGTACCAAAGAATGCGATTGTGGCCTCCAGTTTAATATTAATCCTAAATGCGTCAGAAAGTGTAAAGTGCAGTGAGATCTGTCAATCAGCACATCCCTATCCATCTTCAATAAATCTCTGAGTAGCCTGGAAACACAGCTGGGCGCGATCGAGGACTCCTGAGCCACAATCAGTATGTGAATATTTGAACGCATATGTCCTTCCATGTTCACCCAGTTCTCCTGTGATGTCTCTACGGTCTTCTCCAATTTCCGAACCTTGGTTTGCAGTTCCACTATATCATCTGAGTAGCCTGACAACCCCCAATCCACATCTTATACCGTGATTTTGTCTCCAGGTCTGATCGAAGAGCCATAGTGCTGTTAGCTATCTCCAGTTTATCTGACTGCAGTTCTGACTAAATCCCCTCGATATCAGTTGTAATCACCTTTGTCACTTCTCTTAGAAAAAGTTCAGTCATTTTACTCTGAATGGAGAAAAGCAAATCTGTTTTCAAATCCGCCAGGTTTGTTTGTTCACAATGGCTGGGTGACATGCTGTTTGTGTCACTTGGAGGAACCACCAGATAAGTACAATTTAATGCGGAACTCACTGTGCACACTTCTTACCCCATTAGTTGCTCGCTAGCGTAGCAACCTCTCTCTAACCATTAAAAATAAAAAATAAAAATAATTATTGATTTCAGACGTGTCACAGAGAGGGGCTCAGACCACTAGAAATAGGAGGAGAGGAGGCGGAGAGAGTGCCTAGTTTTAAAAGTTCTTGGGGATTAACATCAGTGAAGACCTTAAATCATATGTGAACCCAGATACTGTTAATAAAGAAATCCAATCAGAGGGAATACTACCTAAGAACACTGAGGAAGGCCCATCTGTCAGCCAAACTGGAGTCTTTCTACCAAGCAGCAGTGGAAAGTGTATTTACATACTGCACAACTGTTTTGCAAGTGAAAGAGCAGCTCTCCAAAGGGTGGTTAAGACTACTCAGGATATCATTGGTTTCCCTCTACCCCCTCTGAAACACATTTACCAGTGTCAATGTCGCAATAGGGCCTGCAATATTGTGAAAGACCTTACACACTGTTTTCACCATTTGCTCACCCTGCTACCCAGACGGAATAGGTCTCTAAAAACACACACTGCCAGACTCAGGAACCCATTTTACCCACAGCCATCAATTAACTGAATTCTGTTAATCTGTTAATCATTTTAGTAGGAGTGTGTGCAGTGAGAATAGAAAGGAAGAGTGGGAGTGATTTTAAATTGCAATTTCAGTTCTTTTAAGGAGAGTTACATTGTATGTCATACATGCAGTGACAATAAAGAACCTTTTAATCTTTGAATATTCTTTTAGAAATGGATTTTATTTTGTGTTTTTTCCAAAGTTAAAAGAAATAACAATGTTTCCACTGTATACAAAATTATAACACCATTAGCACATTTCAATGAGTTGTTGTGACATAATTAATTGTTTGATTGTTTTCTCATGAACAGTTTGGACTTTTCTTTTTTTTATTAGAACTGAATATGAGGCTGATCATTTTACAAGACAGCAATAGAAACAGAGAACAAACAAAAGAAAGAGAGATAAGATCAGCTCTTATCTCTCTTACAGGAAGGATTTTGTTTCAGCTCATTTACATCAGAGCCAAACGATGAAAGGAAACCAGATTTTCTTAATGTTACGGTTAAAGTTCCTTCCTCAAACTGGCCCTCTGTGTCATAATGTGGGTTTCTGTTGGACCAATATGCGGGGAAGAACTCCTGAAGCGCTAAGTTTGCAGGTGAGACGACACTTTATTGCTCATGGCTGGACACGGACAGGGTACCTGGCGTGCAGACAAACACAAACAACACATAAGGAACCAGCGGGGAACAAAGGACACAAACTGGCTTAAATACAAAACTGGACAGCAGGGGAAGCCAATGACAAATGTGACCAGACAATCAGGGGAAAACACAGAACAGGTGTGGGCTTGGGGTGCAGGGAGACAGAAAACTAAGGACTAGACAGGGTAAAATAACAAAACACAAACTCAAGAACTCAAAACACAAGCAGGTATGACACTCTGACTCAGTTTAGCAAGAACAGACAGAACATTCATTTGACTTTTTTTCATTGTATTACTGACAATGATTGCAAAACTGGTTTATAAAGTTACACAAGTTAAATGAGTTCTTGTAAAGGCATGCTAAAATGTTGCTTTAGGTTCTGAGACAAAAAAAAGTTACACAGATATTAATAACAATGATAATGATTATTTTGTATTATTTGTTTAAGTAATATCAAAAAATGCAGATCTGTTGTGATTGTGATATCAGACTAGATCAGGATTGTTTTGTGCCTGATACACCAAAATTAATTGATACCAAGTTCCAGTCTGATACCATATTAAAGCAAAACATTTTAAAAAACCATCTTTAAAATTAAATGTATTACAAGGTTTTCTTTGGTATTGGGATTGTGTCATACTTCACTCACTCATGAATGAGCTTTATGACACTGTTGGCCTCACGGTACCCGTCAGCTGCCTCAGGAGTCCTTGACGCTGACATATTTTTTCCCAACTGGAGTTTCTGCTTTTCTAGCTATATTGAAGCATGACACAAACAGCTGCAGTTTTCAGAAAAATTAACATTGTGTTCATTGTGACAATTTTTTATCTGGAGCAGTTTGCTAGGCAAACATTAGCTACAGCAGTAGCAGTCACTGCTCCACATAGGTCATTGTTAAAAGTTGTGCTCTCCTTTTTTACCCTTTCTTCATCTAGTTATGATGTGATCACAATATTGTCAGCTCTAGTTGCTCACTAACTCAATAAGAAAGAGATGCCGAACAATGATTTTTACTTCCGTAAACAATTTTCTGCTGTGTGACGTCTACATTCTTCTTCGGCACATGCAGGTTGCTTTGGGTTGATAAATCATTCTGATTGAAGTCTGATGGAAGCCCCATTTAAGTAATAGTTTGATGGACCATGCAAAAAAAATCAGATTTCTGCAAAAAATTGGAATTGAGCATTGAATATAGCTTTAGTTTTCCTGTGGATGTTTTAAAATAATGAGGTTTGTTTTAACCAAGGAAAGTAGATGACTGTGACTTCGAAAAATTGGCTGTGCAAAGCAGCTTACATAAAAACAAAGTACACCAACAACAGAGAAAGTCTGGTCAGAATCTTCAATGCAGTAAAAATGTAAAAATGCCATGATAGGAACCCTGATCCAGTCAAAGACTTGAGATCAGATTGTGACATTGTTCAATATCTCACCCTGCACAATGTTATTACACAGCACAAAGGGCATCCACAATGTACCTCAATTAGATAAAGCACCTTTTTTAGTCCTTAGCGGTTTTTAATATGATTTTTTTTTAAACTAAATTAACATTTTGCCTTTTTTGTTGTTTGTTTTGTTTTTCTGCCAGTTGCTTTATTTCTTTTTTTTGTGATGGAAAGTTATCTAATTTTGTTGCACAGTTACTCCATTGACAGTAACTGTGAAGCTCAGCATTGTCCAGTTGATAGACTTCAAAGACGGAGGCCATCGATCTATAGCGATTCAATCTCCAACTCATTAAGAATTCCCTTTATTGGGAATTTAGATTAGTATTTAGATTTCATGTAGTTTGTTAATGTTTTGTCAATCGGTTAATGAATAATTATATTAGTGTAATTACTAAATATTTATTGATTCATTTAGTGACTAGATCAAATATAACAATGAAATCTCCAATTTAAATGTTAATATTGTGATTCTGACAACAAACTTTTTTCATGATGTATTTTTCTCTTCTCTCTCATGCAGTTTGCAATTTAGGCTCCCTGAAAAAGAAAATTTACCTGTCAGATGAGACTGATAAAAATAATATTTCTGCTATTCAGACTGATATAGGCGGTGCTGGTGGCTCAGTTGGTAGAGAGCGCAACATGTGCAGGTCTCGTGCCATTTGCTATATGTCTTCCCCAACTCTCTTCACCCTCCTTCCTGTCTCATTATTGGTCACTATATAAAGGTCACTACTGCCAAAACAACCCTAAAAAAAATAAGACCATGATTTTTGATAAATATTGATGCTACACATGCATTGCATGTAAGCATTAGTGAGATATAAAAACCAGGGCCTGTATTCACAAAGAATCCTAAGACTAAAAGTAGCTCCTTGTGACGTCATTCTGAGATAAATCTTAGAAATTCTCGAATTATATGATTTTTCTTAGAATTTTCCCCTTGGAAAGATAAAAGTTCTTAGACTTTAAGAGCTCCTAACGTGAGGAAATGTTAAGATTAGTGAGGAGAACTTTAAGTGAGCCTAAGAGTGTCTTTAGCAGAGAAGATGGTGGAAAGACTGAGAGAAAGGAGAGATATTCTCGGAACAATGAACAACACTGAATTAATAAGACGCTACCGTCTCGACCGCACAGGGATCCACCCCTGAACAGTCGAATAAATGAGCACATAAACGTCTATAACAATCATACAATTATTAATATAGAGATAAGATTAACCTTGTCATCCCCCTATGACGGAATTAAATAGATTAAGTGGCAGGACAGATAAAAATGCACCTTTAGTAAGGTAATATTAGAAAGGATAAATAAATAATAGAAACAACAATAAATAATCATGAATAAAAAGTGAACAAAATTACAAACAACATCGTACACAATTATTTAAATATTTACACACTGTAAAATGTTTTCAAAAAATACATTTGGAAAAAATTTGAAAGACAAAATATTTACATATACACATAAATACAAACTCTAGACAACAGGTACAATAATCTAAGGACTATATACATAGAAAGAAGATGTAAATTAGGTAAATAAGTATTTGCTGTATTGCACATGATGATGTCAATAGCCTAAATGATCATCTACAACGCTCCCCGTCTGTGGAGAAGTTCTCTTGTGTGCTGCTATCTCCTCTCTGGCTTCTGATTGCAGCAGGTACCAGAGCTGCTGACATTCCAGGCTGGTGCTGAAAGCAGAGAGAAAGCTGATTGATCTGCTCGGGAATGCCTGTTTGTTCGCTCTGTGATCCCAGGACCAAATCTACCTTCCAACACTCCTTTCTTCTCCTCCACCAGCAGGTTCTGGTCCTCTGTTCAGTTCGCCTTTCTCCTTTTTCTCCTCTGTTTTGTTTTTGTCATTTTACCAAACTGAACCTCATTATAGAAGAAGGAGATGGCAGTAAAATTCTGAATTTCAATATTAATATGAAATGAATTAATATGAAATAGATGTAGTATGTCTTTGAACTGCCACCTTAACGTGGTGGAGGGGTTTGAGTGCTCGAATGATCCTAGAGGCTATGTTGTCTGGGGCTTAAATGCCCCTGATAGGGTCTCCCATGGCAAACAGGCTCTAGGTGACGGGTCAGACAAAGAGCGGTTCAAGACACCCTCATGAGGACCATTATATCGAGGCACGTGACGTCGCCCGGTAAGGGTCCCACCCTGGAGCCAGGCCTGGGGTAGGGACTCATCAGAGAGCGCGTGGTGGCTGGGTTGCTCCTCGCGGGACCCGGCCGGGCCAAGCCCAAACGAGAGACGCGAGGCCATCCCCCAGTGGGCCCACCACCTGCAGCGGGAACAGTGAGGGACCGGTGCAAAGAGGATTGGGTGGCTGACGGAGGTGGCGGACGGAGGTGGAGACCTCGGCGGCCTGATCCTCGGATGCTTAGGCTGGCTCTAGGGACATGGAATGTCACCTCGCTGGTGGGGAAGGAGCCTGAGTTTGTGCGGGAGGTCGAGAGATATCGACTAAAAATAGTCGGGCTCGCCTCCACGCACAGCGTGGGCTCTGGAACCCATCGAGAGTGGCTGGCCCACGGGGAGAGGCGGTGGGGTGGGGTGGGTTTGCTTGTTGCCCCCCAGCTCAGCCGTCTCGTGTTGGGGTTTACCCCAGTGGATGAGAGGGTCACATACCTGCGCCTTCGGGTTGGGGACAGTTCTCTGACTGTCGTTTCGGCCTACCGGCCGAGCGGTAGTGCAGAGTACCCGGCCTTCTTGGCATCCCTGTCGGGGGTGCTGGATAGTGCCCCTCCCGGGAACTCCATTTTTTTGTTGGGGGACTTCAATGCCCGCGTTGGAAATGACAGTGACACCTGGAGAGGCGTGATCAGGAGGAATGGCCCTCACCGATCTGAATCCGAGTGGTGTTTCGTTATTGGACTTCTGTGCTAGACACGGATTGTCCATAATGAACACCATGTTCAAGCATAACGGTGTTCATCAGTGCACTTCGCACCAAGACACACTAGGCAGGAGGTCGATGATTGACTTTGTTATCATGTCGTCAGACCTTCGGCCACATGTTTTGGACACTCAAGTGAAGAGAGGGGCTGAGCTGTCCACTGATCACCACCTGGTGGTGAGTTGGATCCGCTGGTGGAGGAGAAAGCCGGACAGACTTGGCAGGCCCAAGTGCATAGTGAGGGTCTGCTGGGAACGAGCTTTGACCGGATTCTGAGGGATGTTGGAGACATAGAGTCCGAGTGGACCATGTTCTCCGTATCTATTGTCGATGCCGCTGCCCGTAGCTGCGGCCGTAAGGTCTGCAGTGCCTGTCGCAGTGGCAATCCCCGAACCCGGTCGTGGACACTGGCAGTAAGGGACGCTGTCAAGCTGAAGAAGGAGACGTATCAGCTGTGGTTGGCTTGTGGGACTCTTGAGGCAGCTGACAGGTACCGTGAGGCCAAGTGTGCCGTGCCCCAGGCTGTGGCAGAGGCAAAAATTCGGGCCTGGGGGGAGTTCGGTGAGGCCATGTAGAAGGACTACCGGTTGGCCTCGAAGCCATTCTGGCAAACCGTCCGGCGCCTCAGGAGGGGGAAGCAGTGCTTCGCCAACACTGTTTACAGTGGGGGTGGGAGGCTGCTGACCTCAACTGGGGAAATTATCGGGCGGTGGAAGGAGTACAGGATCTCCTCAATCCTGCCATCACGCATTCCCTGGTGGAAACAGAGGCTGGGGACTCGGGGTTAGACTCTTTCATCACCCAGGCTGAAGTCACCGAGGTGGTTAAAAAGCTCCGCGGTGGCAGGGCTTTGGGGGTGGATGAGATCCGCCCTGAGTACCTCTAGTCTCTGGATGTTGTGGGGCTGTCATGATTGGCACGCCTCTTCAACATTGTGTGGTGGTCGGGGACAGTGCCTCTGGACTGGCAGAAAAAAGGTGACCGAAGGGTGTATTCCAACTACAGGGGGATCATATGCCTCAGCCTCCCTGGTAAGGCCTACGCCAGGGTATTGGTGAGGAGAGTCTGGCCGATGGTCGAACCTCAGCTTCAGGAGGAGCAGTGTGGTTTTTGTCCCGGCCATGGAACACTGGACCAGCTATATACCCTCTACAGGGTACTCGAGGGTTCATGGGAGTTTGCCCACGGGTTCATGGGACTTTGCCCACGTAGTGCCCTCTGGGGGGTGCTCTAGGAGTATGGAATCGGGGGCCCTTTATTAGAGACCATCCAGTCTCTGTACAAACGGAGCAGGAGTTTGGTCCGCATTGCCAGCACTAAGTCGGACCTGTTCCCGGTGCATGTTGGACTCCGGCAGGGCTGCCCTTTGTCACTGGTCTAGGCTTGGACAAGGGCCGGAGGGGGTCTGGTTTGGGGACCAGTGGATTTTGTTTCTTCTTTTTGCAGATGACGTGGTCCTGCTGGCCCCCTCAAGCCAAGACCTACAGCATGCGTTGGGGCAGTTCGCATCCGAGTGTGAAGTGGCTGGGATGAAGATCAGCTCCTCCAAGTCCGAGGCCATGGTTCTCGACTGGAAAAAGGTGGCTTGTCCTCTTCAGGTTGGAGGGGAGTTCCTGCCTCAAGTGGAGGAGTTCAAGTATTTCGGAGTCTTGTTCACGAGTGAAGGAAGAATAGAGCGGGAGATCGACAGACGGATCGGTGCGGCTGCCGCAGTAATGGGGGCGATGTGCCGGTCCGTTGTGGTGAAGAGAGAGCTGAGCCAAAAAGCGAAGCTCTCGATTTACCGGTCGGTCTACATTCCTACCCTCACCTATGGCCATGAACTTTGGGTCGTGACCGAAAGAACGAGATCCCGTATACAAGCCGCTGAAATGAGCTTCCTCCTTCTGTTGTCGGTTAATTTCTCTCCATTGATTAATTTGTTACCCAGAGTTTATTTTACAGTCAGTTTTAAGTCAAAGTAAAATTTCTGTTTCATCTAACAGTATATTGAATTCCCATGTTCTTTCTATTTGGTGGAATCAGTGGATTGCAGTACATTAATGTGGAATATGCTTCAACAATGTTGAGCAACACAGGTTGTCAGGCAACGATGCAGGTGGCCAGATTAAAATGCATGTCAGAAACCTGTGGTTACGTACTTTTTTCAGTTATTTTATCAACAGCATTTGCGCAATGGGTGGCAGTTTCACCCTTTCAACCCAGAAAGCAGGTTGCGAAACCTGAAGGATCAGTTTTAGGGCAAAGACTGGTTTCCCTTTTGTCCAACATTTGTTTTATGGTTTCTAGATTAAATAGCACTGGAGACCCCTCTAAAAATGATAGACCTAAATATACTGATAAGGTTAAATAGGTCCCTACAGCATTTCGCCTTATCTGACATGGCTGACAAAAAATGTATTGCGTTAAACATTGAGGTATTTCCTGTGTGATAATAATATTGTTACTCATGTGCAGCAGCTGCCAAAAAGTTTCATCATTAGGTAATATCAGATAAGTCCTCCTTTCATCAGCTTTTAACAGCTTAGTCCTGTTACTTCTAGAGCTGTTGTTACATCATACCTTTTGTTCATAAGAATATATTTTAATCAAATAACTATGTATTAAACTAGTTATGCATCCAAGAAATGTGTTGTTTATTACCAATGTGGGTTTGTGTAGCATTAAATCAAAATTTTGGTGCTTTTAATTAATACACGCTCAGTTTGTTCGTATTCTGGGCAAAACATTTATGTCCATTTAGACATAAATCCTGGTTTACATCATCACCCATGTGTCATTCTGCACTGACAAGCATCATTAGTTTTGCTACCTTTCCCACAAGGGCTATGCAGATATGTGAGACATATTCTTTGAGGAAATGCAAATCTCAAGAGGTTTGCAAAACCCACAGTGTTCAAAGACATGAAAGTTCCCACTTTCAGATAAGAACTGGAAAAACACCACAGGTGAGTGGTGGGAGGGTGTGTTCCAGGTAATTTCATCATTTAGCTGCTTATTGGTACTGGGGGAACACTCCCACAACACCATGAATGTGTATATAAAGAAATCTGTGGTGGTCAGTTGCATCAAAGCAGAAGTTCTTCAGGGGAACTTTGTGGTCTCATTAGCAGAGGTAAGACAAACATTTTTAGAAGTTGTTCCAGAACAGAAACACATGATGTAACTAAGGATATTGTATTTGTACTTGTTATATCGTCCATCTCATTGTGATACGGTGGCTTTGATCTATTTACTTTTGTGAGCTGTCACAAGGAAAGAAGTTGTTTCATTGGTGTTACATCAATACAGTTTGCCAATACTCCTTCATTTGTATTGCAATGAAAAGGAACGACCCACTGAAAGTGCTGATGATGATTGTTTCTCCCTCTCTCAGGATCAAGGTGGATCTATTTTCAGGAGTAAAAATGTTGGATTATGAAGTGAAGGTGTTCACTGCCAATCGTGCCGCTGCCACCACTTTTAACAATGTGTTTATTAAGCTCATTGGCACAAGTGGAGAAAGTGAACGCAAGTGGCTGTTGAGCATCAGGGGAGCTTCAGCATTTGTCAGAGGAGCGGTAAGTCTGAAAGATTAAGCTTTAAGTTCAAATGTAGCACCTGCTTTATCAGCTTTGCTTGAGACAAAGAATCACAAAATCTATCACTTGTTTAGCAACAGGGTATGTGTAACAAAGCACAGTTACTGCATTGTTTTATGTAATACATCCAGGAGAAGTACCATATAGGGACTTGCAAAGTATTCACTGCCACAGTTTCAAGTGCTTTGCAAACAAGTTTTCTTCTGGGGTTAAACTGTATTTAGCTGCACCCATCTTCCCATCAACTCTGAGCAGCTTCCCTGTCCTTGCTGATGAAAAGCACCCTCAAAGCATTATACTGCCATCACCATATTTAACCATGGGGATGCTGTGTTCAGAGTAATGTGCATTGTATGTTTTTCAGACATGCACAGTATTTTATATGTTGGTCAAACATTCAATCTTGGTTTCAACAGTTCAGAGCACCTTCTTTAACGTGTTTGTTGTGTCCCCCACATGGCTTATGCTAAATTTTAAAAGATGTCTCATGGTTTCTTTCAAAATTTTATTTTATCTTGCCATTCTTGCCATTCAGCTTTTTGTCTGTCTTCATGATGCTGTTTGTTCACTAATGTTCTCTAACAAACATCTCAGCCCTTTATAGACCAGCTGGATTTATACTGAAATAAATCACAAACAAGTGGACAAGTGCTATAAGACCAAAATGTGAAAAGGTTTAGGGCATGTGAATACTTTTGAATGGCAATTTACAATTCATTGTGATTGTGACTTTATTTCCTCAAGTTACATAGTATTTGGAAGTTGTTTACTATAATATTACAGCAAAACATTTTACTGTTCCTATACACACATTGTCTTTTGATGTTTTCAAATTGTCGTTGTTATTGCCGTAGGTGGCAACTTTTACAGTTTCCTGTCCGACCTCCCTTGGAAAACTGGTGCTGATAGAACTTGACAAACAGCCTCTTGTGCTGTTCCCCGAAGATTCTTGGTTCCCTGCCAAAGTGGCAGTCAAATCCCCCGAGGGAGACACTTACAACTTTCCTGTTTATCGCTGGATCACTGACAGCCAGGTGCACCGCTTCAGAGAGGGAACAGGTTTGTGAAACATGCTGAAATTCTGTTAAAAGCTTGAGTCTTTTAAACTAGTGTAAGACAGGAGAAAATTTATTCCAACACATCCTCACATGACTTATTTTCTCTCTCTTTGTAGCTCTGAGAGGGTTTGAAGATAACCATCATCTTGGCAGGTATAGCCGGGAGCAGGAGCTCAAGCAGCGTCAGAAGGACTATTGGTGAGAGATCAGAGTGGCATGAATTTAAACATCATTCTTCCCTGTTTGAGTATTCACTTACAAATTTATTGTGTCTTTCTGTTATTTTATTTATTTTTTTTGGTCAAGGCTTATCACTAGTTAAAAACAAATACTCAGTTTCTCAGAAACAAATGTTTTCTTGCAGCTAAATGGCAGCCAGCATAAAGGTTTGTTCATATGCTGTACAGTATAGGCATTTAATACTTTGTTCGGGGCTCTTGTTGCATGAATTACTAAATTAATGTGGCATGGCAAAATAGCAATCAAGATCCCTGATTTCCAAATGAAACTTGGACTTTAATTTTAAAAGAAAACTTCAGATTTCTCCTTAGCCTAGGTAAGATGCACTTTTTCCTTCCACTCAATTTTCTATTAATATGCTTATTAGCCAGCTGGTTTAGCTGTGACCTTTTGTTCCTTACCCTAATTGTGAAGAGTCTCAGTGACTTTTAGCAATTTTCCCCATGATTTTATAAGCCGTTACACGACCGCCTGTATTGAAAAAATAATTTTTTATTTGACGTCTGTGTAATATTTTAATTTTTTGAGAAAGAGATTTTTAGTTTTCATTAGCTGTAACCCATAATCACCTAAATGAACACAAATAAATGCTGGAAATATATCACTCTATGCTAAGTAAGATTCACTTTTTAAACTGAATTACACATTTGATAAATTGGATTTATAATTGAAAGATAAAATCTAATTTTCTATGTGTACTAATTTAAAATAAAACAGAATATAAATGCTATCTTTTTCTCAGCTGGGATGTGTATGTGGAGGGAATTCCTCACTGCATGAAGGCAGATGATCTACTTATTCTACCTGCTGAGGTCAGATTCTCCTTTACCAAGCAGACAGAGTTTCTTTTCACAGCAGGCACCGGGTAAAATCCTTTTATTCTGATACATTTGTACCTTCAATTTGATGTTTCTATGTATATATACAATAACACAATAACTTTCTGTTTTTTGTTATTACTAGACTGACAGAGCTGAAACTGAAGGGGCTGGCTGATTGTAAAATGGGATGGACGGAGCTTGATGATATCAGCAGGGTGTTTTGCTGCAAAGAGTCTGACTTATCAGGTATTGTCCCTTTGCACTAAAGTAAATTCCACTGAGCCATAAAACCTGTTAAGAGGGGGGTGTGGGTTTACGATTTGTCAGTAGTTGTTAAAGTTTTATTTGCAAATTAAATAGTATAAAGAACGGAGAGACACTGTTGTTTGGTGGTTGTTTAGATGAATAGGTAAAATAGTTCTTCCTTGAGGCGATGCCTTTACATTTATAGAATGTTTATGCTTCAACAGCTTAACAAAAAGTTCAAGCCATTCTATTAGCCTGCATATAATTCAGCTTGCTTTGTCACAATGTTCAAGAGGTGTGTTTCTCTTTTAATTTTTGTCTTTACATGTTGTATTTTTGTAAAATATCATGTGCATAAACATTATTATTATTGATATTACTGAAATAGAACCCTTACAAGTTTAAACTTTTACTGAAATTGATAGTTGCATCAAAAAATCAACATAAATATTTGTACAATCAAACCTGCTTCACATTCAGTTAAAAATATGCGTGATAATATGCTGCAGAGAAGGATTTTGATTTAAAGACATGCTTTTCTTGTTTACAGACTATGTCCAACAACACTGGAAGGAAGATGCCTTTTTTGGCTACCAGTTTCTAAATGGGGTCAATCCCATGTTGATCCGACGCTGTACCGTCTTGCCTGACAACTTTCCTGTAACTGACAAGATGGTTTTCCCTGATAGTCGTTGCAGCCTGGCGGAAGAAATGAAGGTGACTGTTTGCACATAAAATGAATAGATATTTTTAAGTAGCTTTCAAGTAGTTGTATTTTTATGCAAAAAACATTTCTGAATCTTTTTTAAATTTTAAACAGAAAGGCAACATATTCCTATGTGACTACAAGCAAATTGATGGAGTGAAAACAAACATCATCAATGACAAGAAGCAGTACCTGATGGCTCCACTCGTCTTGCTCCATAAAACCCAAAATGATAAACTCATGCCTATTGCTATTCAGGTAAGATTAGCACTCAAATAAAGTCAATAATGTGCATTAATTATTCAGCATTCAATTAATTGTTTCTTTTACAAGTTTCTGACATCACTATATTACTAAGATTATATGCTACAGTCAATCACAACAACACATCTTTTTTCTCTAAAAAAGGCACTACAAGCAAATGCTATACATTGGATGTTGGAAGGGAAATAAATAAAAAATGATATACAATCTGCCAATTATCACAGAAAAAGAGAAGACAAAGAAACCCTCCTTCTTTTATTTATGCATAAATCTCACCCATTTTCCCTGCTTAGAAAACCTTTAGTGAAAGTAGAACTAACTTATTTTCTGTGTTGCCAATAAGCAGCCACACATTACTTCAACACATTCCTTTTTGAAAGTTTTTTGGTATAAGAAAGGAATTTTTACGTTTTGATTTGTTTACATTCTGTTTTATAGATCAGTGTTCTGAATGCCCTTTTTGTGTTAAAAAGTGGGTTTTAAAATCCTTCATCTGCTTTGAAACACAATAATAATTTATGAATGTTTCACACTTCAAAATTGGCATTGGCACTTTAACAAATCATTGGTACCAGATGGCAACAGGTAGTTTCTGAATTATTTAGGTCAATTTTGAAGACAGAAAACACAAATTGTTGTGGGGACCCATGTTACATCTCAGATAGACATCCAACCGATGTATTTTGTAAGCAATTCACACATGCCGAATGTTAAATTTTCTCTTTAGAAAGTAGTCTCACAGAAATTACTTAGAAATGAGATAACGCAAGGATTAAAGGTTTATCACTTCAACTACCAGTCTGCTTTGTTCTTTCTTTCATTTGTCAAAAGGTTATATCATCAAACACACAAACGCTGTCTGACTGCGGCTCTGTTACATTTGAATTCAGACCTCAGTGTGGATCTAATTAAAATTCCTTATGGAGAATTAAAGTCTGTAAGCAAAAAAATAAAACCTCAAATCCTTTACAGAAAACGGTTTATCTTTATGATTTACTTGTAATAAAGTAAATGCCATTTAGACATTAGATAGTAACCAAACATGTCTGTGGGTAAAAGTGGACTGTATGTAGTGTATATTACATCTAATCTTATTGTAATCCTGTTGCAGTTGAAGCAGAAACCAGCAGAAGACAACCCAATCTTCCTGCCATCTGATTCTGAGTACGACTGGCTGCTGGCAAAGATTTTTGTGCGGAGCACAGATTTCAGTGAGCATCAGCTCAATGTTCACCTGCTGCGCACTCACCTGCTGGCTGAGGTATTTGCAGTGTCACTGTTGCGCAACGTGCCCATGGTGCATCCTCTCTACAAGGTAACTGAAGCGATAGGTTCCACTGTTAAGCTTTGCACATATTGACAGATTCTCACAATGATACAGCATGTAGAAAACCTGATCGGTTAGGTCATTAACTTTCCTCCTCCTAAAGTTTTGGCTCTGTATTATTGTAATCAAGAATGTTGTTATTAACAGTTTGCTCTTTTCTCAGCTTCTCATACCTCACACTCGCTACACTCTGCAGATCAACTTCTTAGCTCGGAAAAGACTCATATCTGAGGAGGGTGTTTTCACCAAAGTAAGAAAATCCACTCAGAAGGACATCAATTCTTTATTTTGTTATGAACGTTTTTGTTTGTAACTTTGATTTAACTTTTCTCTAGTTTTCAGCGTCTGGAGGAAAGGGTTTAATCACAATTCTAAGGAGATCCCTGTCCTCAGTGAAATACAGCTCCCTCTGTATGCCTGAAGACATTGCTGAGCGTGGGCTAAAGGATGTACCAAACTTCTACTACAGAGATGATGGACTCAGATTGTGGGATATTATCAACAGGTATGATATGTTGCTTCCATTTTGCATTTTACTTTATGCTGCTTTTTGTTACTTATCAGATGGTTTACTATGCAAAACTTCGACACTGCTACTAATTAATATTAGGTAGGAATGTATTTAAGAAGCTTATTTTTTCTGCCTCTTGTTTGAGCTGCTTGCAGCCTACCTCCTTTTTATACTTTATTAATGTCTGTTTATACTAAATCAGGCTTTTCATGTTTGGTTGTAAACAATCATGTCTGGGCAGAACAATATAGTTAAATATACTGTGTAGCAGCATTAAATTATCTACTGCAACAACAGATGGTTGTGTCTTAGGCTTAAGCCTTGTTCAAAATTTGAGAAAGGTTTTGGTGGAGTTCAGTTTTTTAATCACTTCTTTTTTTATGCTTTCTCGTGTTGAAATTACATCTGTCCCAATGCAAATCAGGCAAACTTGCCCTGGTACTCATCTTGAATGTTGTCCTTTATCATTTAGCTCATATTAATAATTTGTGATATAAAAAAATATCAGAATATAAGTTATTAGAAAATAAAAAGTTATGTGTAAATTCAGTAATATTCTTCAAAAGAAATCATGAAATGATTAACACAACTGCATTACTTTTACTGGATGTTTGGCTTGATGTGTCTGTTGAAAATGTATGTTACAAAATGTTTCTGTGTGTCTGAAGATTTGTACGGGGTGTCCTAAGCTACTACTACAAGAATGATCTTGAAGTTCAGCAAGACTCTGAACTACAAAAGTGGATTTTGGACATATTTGAACATGGATTCCTTTCCCAACCTGGCCCAGGTATGCTTTAAAGAAAAGATTATGGCTTAATGGGTATATTACAGATTTTTGTAATCAAAGTATGTGGGCTGGTGAAGCATTTGGTAGATCATTCTCCTTGCAGCAAGAAGGTCCTGGGTTCAAATGCCGTCCTGGGGTCTTTCTGCATGGAGTTTACATGTTAGCTACTCCAGCTTCCTCCCACACTGTTTAGCTGTCTATTCACTATGTTAATTGATCTCTCTAAATTGCCCTTAGTTTAAGTTTGTGCTACATGGTTGTTTGTGTTGTAAATCTCTGTGTTGCCAGAGTGTAATGGGTGTAATGAAAGCATCAGCTAAACATTGAATATTTAAATTTTAAGTTTATTCTCTCTAATTCTCAGGAATCCCGCAGAAACTTACTACAGTGGACTCGCTCATCAAGTTTGTCACCATGGTGATCTTCACTGGCTCAGCCCAGCATGCTGCAGTGAACTCTGGACAGGTAAATGTTGGATGCAAAATGCTGATAATTAGATATAATACAAATTATATCTATTTGTGGATAAATTGTTGAGTACAGTGTTACTTTAGAGTGAATTCATACAAAGTCATTAACTGCTGCTCTATATAATGCTGTAAGAGTGCTAATACAAAGTATTAATTCAGTAGATGGCCTTAAAATCACATATTTTTTTGATATACCAAGTTTTTAACATGCAGAAAACAATATTAAAAACTGAAATCCTGTGAACAATTAATCTTTAATTCTATTGCATGAATGAAGATTGTTGAAGGAATTATGAATAAAGTTTATGTCTGAATTCGCCTTATATCAATCTTCAGCCCTTCTCCCAACATCAGTCACTGAATGTAGGCGTAAACACACATATGATGATCCGAAGAAGCGGGTAGATCTGATTCTACATTCTGTGGTATTTAGGGACATTGTGTCCATATTTTTTTTGAGTTGTCAATAAAAATGTTTCCAAAGTCAAAGTGATGGAGCACCTACTACCTTGACTCTTATTAATGTTAATTTTGTTAGGGTAGGGTAAAAAGTTTCAAAGGCTGGTTGTCAAAAAAAAAAAAAAAACACACCAACAAAAAGCAACATTTTAAAATATCTAAAAGTTGTTAAAGCAATATTGCCTGAATCCAGTCAGCGAACTTCCTGAAGAACGGACGGAAACTGCAAATTACTACAGTAATGTGACTACAACTATTGTGCTTTAAGGTTAATGGAGTTGTGTTTTGGACTTCCACCAACAAAAAGAAATCAATACAATACTACATTACTCATTTGCTTACTGCAGTTTGACTATGGTGCCTGGATGCCAAACACTCCAATTGCCCTGCAACTCCCACCACCAACCAAAAAAGGGAAAGCGACTGAAGAAACAATGCTGAAAACACTGCCGGATGTCAACACAACAGTTCAGGGCATGGCCACACTATGGCTGCTCAGCCAGCAGTCCAGTGATTTTGTGAGTATGCAGACTTCAGTATATTTTATGCTGTCAAACTTACTCTATTTTCAAATTTGATCAAGAACACTTGAACAGGTTAATCTCAATAAATCAAAATATCATTTAAAAGCTGTTTTATTTCAATAATTCAGTTTTAAAAAGGGAAGCTCATATATGTTTAATTTAATTACACACAGGGGAATTTAAGATATTGATTACTGTTAATTTTGATGATGGTGCTCTACAGCTAATGAAAACCCAAAATTCAGTTTCTTTGAAACGTAAATATTACATAAGACCAATAAAATAAAAATTCTGAGAAATTTCTGTTTTGCTTTTCATTATCTTTGAGCTAAAGAAAACCAAATAAATTTGAGCTTCACTTTTTGCAGTGCATGACTAAAATGTATTAGGTTTTCCATGATTTTCTAATTTATTGAGATGCACCTGTATGTCAGCAAAGTAAAAGGAATATGTTAAAATACAACCATGATTTCTTGCTGCTCTACTTGTTTAAGTCAATAGTCTATATTTTGCAATTTTGCAAATATTTGCCTGTCAGTGGCAGAAAAACAAAGAGTGTCATTGATTTCATCAGGCACCTCTTGGCCACTACCCTGAGGATCACTTCAGTGAGGAGACTCCAGGACAGATGATAAAGAACTTTCAAGAGGAGCTTAAGGCATTAAGTGCAGCCATCAAAAAGCGAAACAAGGATCTGGAAGTGCCTTACACATACATGGATCCAGAGAAGATAGAAAACAGTGTGGCTATTTGAAAAATAAAAGTAGTTTTCTCTAAGCTTTCTATTACAAACACTCTGCAACTTTTTTTTAATGTTACTGGAACGTTTTATGAACACTGGAAAAAATGTGATAGGTTACTTGATTTACTTTTATTTCAGTTTTGTTCAAATGTACATTTTAAATTGGATTTTAATGCAATATGAATATTTGGGATACATGCAGATAAATATGGAGTCAGACATGTGAGTGTAACCACCCTGATAAGTTTGAGTTGTTTTCTTCACCATTTAGAAAGATCAACTTATATATGTGGCATTATTCTAATATTTTGCATCAGTGAGTCACTTGCTGAGAACACTTTGTATTTTGAGACATTTTCTTGTTACCTTCTTGTTTGAAATTTACCTAAAACAATGTATCTGTGTAAAGTATTTATTGTAAAGTGCAAATAAAAATACTGTTAATCAGAAAATATCATTGTGCATTTTATAGCAGTTACACTTTGCTTTAAACTTTGCAGCCAAACAAAAAAGGAAGTCAGAAAAGTAAGTAGAATGTCTACAGTCACATCAGACCCTGACTGAAATGTTCCTCTGGAAAAAACTAATGAAATTATTTAGTTATTAGGGAAACCCACACAGACAAGGGCTCTAAGAGCAATAGATAACAGTCCCTTTTCCACCGAAAGCCCTGGGATTTAAAGCCCCAGTATTTGTTTTACCAGGGTAAAAGGAATTTCAGGGAATTGTGTACGTGCTGTTTCCATGTCTCAGAAAAGCCACGGACCATTTATTTAAATCAGCCTAATGATGTATGGTGAAGCTATGAAGAAAACTGCAATACATCTTAAGTCCAGCAGAAGGCTTTACTCCTTTTAAATGATTCTTAGCTAATAAATTTGTTTTTGTCTCATCGTATACAGTTGATTAATTCCTTACATTATTCTTTATGTTGCACTAGATCCATAAAGGAGAAACGTTTAAATCATTATATTATATTGCAACCTGCATTTGTACGTGGTTGTAACTTTACAAATGCAAGATTCATTTACAATAACTAATGAACACTGATTAACTTGCTTATTTTTTCTTTTATTGTCATCAGATAAACTCATCAAAGACAACTACAGCACAAACAGAAAAATGTTTCAAACAAAAATGTTATTTATTAGAACAACAAATTATCGGTCACTATGGACCGCCAAAGTTTTCAAAATTAAATAAATGAACAAAACATTATGAAATAAGTATATACATCAATAAATAATAGATAATAATTTAATGTGACAGTGAAATTGGGACATAATTGAAGGCATATTAATTAATTCTCAGCTCATTATTATGAAATATATTTAATTTTCCATTAAAACTCAGCTTTATAATATTAAAGAATTTTCACATAAAATGTTTACCTAATAGTTGAAATTGTTGTTGAGGCTATATTTATGTAATTCCAGCTGTTTCTTTTATTTAAAAAAAAATATAATGTTGTCGACTGGCGTGACTGTCGGCTTACTTGACCACAGTGAACTGTGCTGGGTGAAACAGAAAACATAACAGCAGTAACCTCGATGGTCATGCCAGACACCTCTAAAGTCTTGAATGCTGTGCTCTGCATAATCCATGCGGACACGGTGCTCAATGGCTCTTAGGGTATCCACAATGGCGTCGTTGATACTAACATTCTGGAGAGCAATTATTATCCCGATCATTTGAGAGATGTCATCAAAACAACTCAAACTGGCATCATATGATAAATTATTTCCCTCGATTTGATCTGCTAAGGTAACCAGAGCTAAATGAGGTTAAAGAAACTCCACCATCCTTGAGCTGGGGCAGTAGCTGCTCAAAGCGCAGGTACCCAGGAAACTAATCCCTATGTAAGGATCAGCCAATGAGGATGCAGGTCCAGCTCGTTGACGCTGATTGGCCCACAGTCATTCAGTTGTAAAGTGATATTATGAAATAAATGGCCATGGGAAAAAAATCATCCTTATAAATTAAAATCTGGCTTTTTGAAATAGAAGCTCACTTTTAAAAAATGACATTTTGAAATAAAAAATAACTGCTGGAATTAAATAAAAATAGCCTCAACAAAAACTTCAAGTGTTAGGTAAAACGTTTATGTGAAAATTCTTTAATATTATAAAGCTGATTTTTAATGGAAAATTAAATATATTTCATAATAATGAGTGGAGAATTTAATATGCATTTAATTATTTCACAATTTCATTGTCACATAAAATCATTGTCTGTTATTTATTGATGTAGATACTTTCATATTCTTTCATTTATTTATTTAATTTTGAACACTTCCATAGTCCAGAAGTACAGGGAATAGATGTCTTGAATGTCTAATCTTAAGCAAATCTTTATATAAAATAGAAGGTGCAACAGTAGAGATAGTGGAGGATGGCAAGACACAAAGGTGAAGAGGATCACTGGGAGCTTTTGGATTGAAGTCAATTTAGTTGTCGAATTTCTCTAATAGATAATGCATGTTACAAAGTTACAGTTTACTTTTCTAAGCTGTGGCTCCGGAACATGTCTGCTGGACTTTGGTTTTGTGACTGAGTTTATTTTTGTACCATTTTGTGTTTGCTTTTTCATTCTAAAGCTCCTTGTGATTTGGTTTTTGCCTCATAATTGTATTATGTTTAGTTTTTGCTCTCTGATCATTTTCTTCTGTTTATTCAGTCATGTTCCCTCAAAGCAACAGTCAGATAGGTAAAACTCTGTTTTTGTTGTTGTTAATCCAGTAATCACACCTCCCAGTGTTTAAACACCTCAGCTGCATTCAGCCCTTGCCAGATTCTCCTGCTACTTGCCTAACATGTACTGTATACCATTTGGACTCCATACTTTGTTTCCCCATTGCTTCCATATTGCTTTCTTTATCTTCAGTACGTCCAGTAAATTTAGTTTCTTCACATCTATTACATTTCACCTTGGGGTAAATTAGCTTTTCTAGTGTAATAACACAGCTGCAAAAAAAAGAGACTATTTTAAAACAAACATTGCTTTTTTTAATAAGTTTTTTATTTAGTTCAATAGTTGAATTGGTGCATTGGTTGAAGATTTAAAATGTATAAAAAATCTTTTTCAATAATTAAATTGTGTGCCAGAATATATAATACAATGTTGTTGTTTTTTTCCTTTTTGTCTGTTGTTAAAGATTTTATTGACGAATCAGTCACAGAGAAAAAAAAACATCCAGTATTACAAATTAATTCTCAGTTCTGTATTTTAATTTCACACAGAAGATAGCAGAAAAAGAAATCCTGGGTTCCTTAAACATTACCTCTCCTAAAGCACGAGGCTGGTTCACTAGGAGAGGACATGTTCTAGTTCAGGATATGAACTAAAACATGTTTATAGAATAAAGATGAATCTAATATTGGGACCAATATACACTGTATTGCCAAAAGTCTTGGGCCCCACAACCAAAACAATGAATTCTGGAGTTACAAACCTTTTCATGGCTGTAGGTGTACATAGTTTGGTGCAGAGAAACTTGAATCAGCTGCACAGAGTCCTGACATCAACCTTCTTAAACACCTTTGGGATGAATTAAAGCAGAGGCTGTAATTCACATCTATCCACTATTGTGGAAGATATTTACAGAATAATTAATGTTGCTACTCCTGGCAACGGTAGGTCCATCAACAAATCAGACCTTATACAGACAAATACTGGCGATAGATAGATAGATAGATAGATAGATAGATAGATAGATAGATAGATAGATAGATAGATAGATAGATAGATAGATAGATAGATAGATAGATAGATAGATAGATAGATAGATAGATAGATAGATAGATAGATAGATAGATAGATAGATAGATAGATAGATAGATAGATAGATAGATAGATAGATAGATAGATAGATCGATCGATCGATCGATCATGGGGAGATTGAACTTCATTGGTGGGTTGGGACTGTTTTGTCCTGGTCCAACTCTGGTTGGCGGACTCATTTGGACCAGGTGGACTCCTCTATTTTTGTTTGAGGCCCTCTGGATGGGGACAGGGGTTGTTGGGGGTCAGCCTGGGTCGTTTGGGTTCTGAAAGTGCTGACCCCAGTCTGGACTGGTGGTTTTATTAAAAACCAAAAGGTGGCAGGAATTCTGGAAGGCTGGCAGGTTGACTTACGAACCACTGAAACTGAGAGCAGAGGGTTATTGATATAATCACAAGGTTATGGCTTTCAATCAGATAAGGGAAAAAGAAAATCAGCCTCCTGAACAATGTCAGGGGAGCTCAGTTCCTGAGTGTGTAGGAGACTCCAGCCAGCAGGAGTAAAGGAGAAGCCCTAAGGATTGGTCAGTCCAGGTTTGGTACATAGAAAATCCACAGGGTTGAAAAATCCAGTTCAAATAAGCAAGACTTAGTCGGGGGACAGGTGGAAGTTGTTGTCAAAAAGACAGATAGCAGAACAATCATGAGAAGGGCAGGCAGAAGGTAACAGTTGATAATTATGTCCAGATTCGAAAACCAGGAAGTAAGATCAAGGGGCAAGACCAAAGGCAAGAATCCAAAGGACAAAAGTAGGTCATAAACATGAGTTTGTTCCCAGGGATGGAGGAAATGCTGCATGTACAGTATTTACTTGCACAAGGCCTTCGATAATCTGGCGAGGAGTCTTCTTTGTGTTTAATGGCGATTTACAAGCAATGGTTTGGTGCATTACTGCCACCAACTGGAATGGAGTGTGGATCGTGATTCTAAATTGCTACATATATTTATAAACTAGATATTTATATTAAAAAAAATTATAAAACTATAATAACTATATTATATTCATTAACTTGGTCTTTTTAAGGTTTCTCAACAAAAAATAATAACATTGCAAACTAAAAACTTTGTCCAGATAACTGATGTTTTTGAGATAATCAAAATAATTTATAACCCTTTATAATTTTTTCTGCTGTTCGGCCAAAATATTTTGATTTCTTCTTTTCTTTACCCAGCATGGTTTTAAAATCTCTTAAAAATTGATGATCTTAATTATGACACCTCTAAACTAAACCAGTATGTAGAAAGTATTTGTAATTTTTCAGCTGAAGTGGCATTTCTCCCATTTATACTTGTAATAATCATGTTGGAGTTATTCTTATGGCACCTGTACATAACCTCAATGCTTGATTCAGAATATTGTCTATTTTTTTGAGCAATGAAACTGATGCTAAACCAAATGCCATACCGCCATAATCAAATACTGACCATATTAAACCTTTTTATATTGACTTCAATGCTTCCCTCTTAGTCCCAACCAGACACCTCATAACAACCCTTTTACATTTATAAATATTTTTTTTCAATATGTACATTGACAAATAAACCTAAATTGTTTTACGCTGTCCAAATCATGACTATAAATTTGCAGCTTTAGATTTCCAGAATCTTTTTTTCCTTTTAAAATAAAGTCTTTATTTTATCTAGAGAAATTTGTAACCCCCATCTAAAAGACCAAACATCTGTTTTATTAATTGCTTCTTGTATATTTTTAAAAATTAAATTTACATGTTTACCCTTCTTCCAGATTGCTCCATCATCATCAAATAATAATTCCATTCTCCAAATATTCAAATATATAATAAAAACAACCAATGGAATCATTATACTAATCTGGGATATACCATTCTCAAGGCAAAAACTCCTTGAAAAGTTTTGTCCTGTTCTTACTTTCATTGATTGTAAATGTAAAAAATATTTTAACCAATAAAACATTAAACCATCTTCCTTTAAAAAAACCTTCCTTCCACACCATATCATAAGCTTTCTCTATGTCAGCCACCACATTCATGATTAACTTGTGCCTTTCTGATTTCATGTTTCAAACATAAAACAGGGACCATGGTACGTCTACCTTTTTTAAAACCACTTTGAAATTTTGACATACTGTATACTCGCTCTTCTCTATAAAGTACTTTACATATACAGTATGTGAAGGTAAAGCTATTGTTACACCACTCATTGACAAAGGTGTAGAACGAGCTCTTTATTGCATCACCATCAGCGTACAGCAGACAGAGCACTAGGTTGTCTTCACAAGTATATCCACTTTCAGACTTCTGACATGTTTTCACTTGTTTTTTTGAAAAAACATCTGAGGGCTACACTGCCACCATTTGGAATCTGTGCATAGATACATCATGAACTTTATCCATTGTTTTTAATTCTTATCAATGCAACCAATTAATCGTTATTTGCATTAGTATTTTTATAATGTTTTATCAATTAACTCATTCAAGTACTAAAATCCTCCCCTGCTAAATAAATGTTGTCCCTAATGTTTGCTAACACATCGGAACATTAACGGGATTAAGATTATACTCAAAACGTACATTGTGGTAAACTCATAAAATGTAATAACCCAAAAACAAAAAGGAAATACTATTAACTTCTTAAGCCAGACCGGCCTGGCAACGACTATTTCACCAATAAGTTACAGTGTTTCTTAATTCCAGCTATTTTCATTACATGTCTGCTATTTCATCATTGTTTTAGTTATTTAATGTTTGCAAATACTCCTGTGTAGGACATATGTTGTGTATAAAATCTGTAAACAATCCCCCAAATGCTGCATGATTGTTTGTGTGAGACAGATTCAAGGCTTGTTTGTTTTCAGTTTGATTCAGAATCAGAGTCACTGTCATTTGTATAGGCCAGGGGTTTGTGTCACACACAAGGAATTTGACTTAGGTTTCCACAACCACAACATGTTTCCATCATGGCAAAAAAGGTTGAGGTGGTGGGGGAGTATTAATACCTCAGTGTTTATCTGGACAAGAGACCGGAGTGGAGATGCAACTGTGAAGCCATCTACAAGAAGGGACAGAGCAGACTGTACTTCTTGAGGAAGCTTAGGACCTTCAGTGTTTCCAGGAAGATGTAGAGAGTGTGATCTCTTCTGCCATCATCTGCTGGGGTAGCAGCATCAGAGCCAGGAACTTAAAAAAGCTCAACAAGCTAATAAAAAAGGCTGTCTCTGTCCTGGAAACTCCCTTGGACCCTCTGGATTTTGCATAGAAGGATTCTTTATAAATGAAGAACATTATAGAGAACCCTAAGGATCCTCTTCATGAGACTGTTGTACAACAACTTCAGTCTGAGGCTTTCTCAGATGTGCTGTAAGACAGACCGCTACAGGAGATCCTTCCTGCCCACAGCTATCAGCATCTACAACGGCTCTTTGAAGAAACCTGCATAGTATGAGCTACAACATTTAATTTCCCTTTGGGATGAAGAAAGTATTTTCGAATTGAATTGAATTGAATTGAATTCAATTGAATTTAAAAGAAAACATCTGTGGGCTACACTGCCACCTTTTGGAATCGGTGTATAATTACATAATAAATGTATCCATTGTTTTTAACTCATAACGCAACCAGTGAATTATTATTAATATGTGTATTAGCAGTTTTATAATGTTTTAACAATTAAAACCATTTAAGTGCTACATGATTGGTATATAACCGATGGATTTTAAAACTTTTTTCCTGGTTTTAGATCTGGCATGGTCATTGCTTCATTCCAGGCTTTGAGTAAACAACCTTCTTCCCTGACATTGTTTTAAAATTCCAAAAAAAAACTTTTTAGATATCTTACTATGCTGACTTATCATAATGTAAGAAATGTGATTTTTCCTGGGACATGAGTTTTGATTTCCTGAGAGCATTCTATAGTTTTGTAATAGAAAAAGGATCATTTAATAATTGTTATTGTTGTTATTATTGTTATTATTATTGTAATTGTTATATACTTTGTCTACAATGTCTACATTGTTTTTGTTGATCATGCAGTGTAGGAGCAGGTGATGAAACTGTTTGGATATTTGGTCACATGGTTAATCAGCGGTCTATAAGGGCGGAACCTTTCTTGTGAGACAGGTGTTCCACCCGACAGGGGAGAAACAGTTTTTGACCGCTGAAGTAAGATGCTGTCAACAGGTGTAAGCGTGTGGAAATATGTTTGTCTTCAAGTGGAAATGGATGAGATGTAAGAAAAATAAATAGATGACCTGCATAATGAGCAGTGTTAACTCGGACTTTAATTCATCCGACAACACAACAAGCAGCGCGTCAAAACTACCCCGGTGTATCACCTCAGTGGCTTAAAGCATTGGCTTGGCCTCTATATTGAAAGTCAAAAACTGTCTGAGTTCGAGAACTGTGCGTTGCATGGAGCTTTGGATGCGAGATTGATGGCGTTTGGCTACGACGAGGGACTCATGATGGAGCCCGTATGTTTGGAATGACGCGTCAGCTGGTTGGCCTCAGCTCACCTGCAGCCGGGGGTGACGTTGAACAGGATCAACGTCGGTGAGGATGCCGTGGATCTTCTCTTTGCTGGATTTGAAAGAATTCATCAGAACTAGGTATGTGTAGCGCTACTAGTATTATGATGGCCATCTAAATCTTAATGTGTGCACACATAATAGTGGAAACCCAATGCATTGGTTGCTGAAGTGGATGAACAATTTGACTTTGTATCAATTGACTTTTTGCGATCTATTGACTAGCGGACTTTAAAAAAATGGAGGATTGCGAAAAAAATGTGGATATACCAGCTGGTGTTAGTGCGCTAGCTACTGCTGGCAGCTCGGACTTTGTGGCCAGCTGTAGTGACCACAAAGGGGAGCAAGCGGGGGGTTAAAACTTTTCTGCTAAAGCATTGCTGATAGAATAGATAGATTGCAAATTGGTAGGAAGACTAAGCTAAATAAAGCTAGCAATTTAAAAGAAAAAGATACAAGGGTTTTTAATGCAAAATGGTTTGCTTTCAGAATAAAAAAAATGATTCACTAATGATTTTATTGCCAGTTGAGGATAAAAAAAACATGAAACATGTTTTAAAAAAAATTTTATTTTAATGAATTCATTAAAAATTAAAAAAAGGGGGGTTTAAAATCCAAAGAAAATGATGTGTCTAAAAATGAAGGTAATGAGGTTTTTTGAATATTGATGATGATTTTATCATGATGGGGTGGATAATGATGACATTGATCCTAATGATAGTTTTTCCAATGGTGGGGAAACATTGCAACAAAAGTGTTACCAGTAATAAATCAAGTACCACTTCCTCTGCACAAATTAAGCAGCAGCAGAAAGGGCTGCACTTATTGCAAGAATGGCGTTTTAAAGGAACGTCATGCACTGGAGGAACAGGAAAAAATAATAAAAAGGAGGAAGGGAACAGCTTGACTTGGAAAAAGAGTTAGCTGCGTCTACTGCCAAATTTGGCAGTTCTGCAGGCTTCTGATGAACAGTGTCGTTCTCTTTCACTTACTGATGGGAATGAACTCCTATTTTGAAAAGGAAAAAAGGAAATGGAAACACTTACAACTCTTAACGCCATGGCAAAGGAATACAAGCCTGCAGCATGTAAAAAAGCAGAGAAGAATGTAGCACCCAAAAAAAAGTAAATGGCAACAATGGATGTGGAAAAAACAGCCTGAAAGGAAAAATTCAGCAATAAAGCAGCACTTGGATGGACATGATCAAAAACACCTGAAGCACCACATTTTTGCCAATTTTTCAACCCCGCTTGGGAACATCAAAAAAAAGAAAAAAGATAATCATCACTCGATCAAGTTCTTCCAGGGATGTTGTCCACCATTATGCACAAACAAAATAAAATAACATCTGCCCTTGTACACCAACAGCCCCTTATTGTCTTTGCCATCACGAGACATACCTTGGTTGAAGGAGATCCATTTCAATATAAAATCTTTTATTAAAGCATTTTGAAAAAGGAGTTGAAGGCAAAGCAAGCAAAGCTGACTGCTTGTATTATTTGGAACAGTTCACAAGAGGACAGCTAAGGAGCTGGTTCGCAGCTGCCAGCATATGGATCCTGAACGTGGATACATTGTGGCAAAGGGTCTTCTTCAAGAACATTTTGGGAAAGAGTTCAAGATAGCAACTGCTTACATAAATAAAGCTTTAGCCTGGCCATCAATAAAATCTGAGGATGTTAAAGCTCTACAAGCTTATGCTTTATTCTTATGTGGATGTTGTAACGTCAAGGAAGAACTTCAACATATGCAGGAGTTGGATAGCCCCAAGCAAAACATGAAAAGGTGATTTCCAAGCTATCGTACAAACTCAGGGAGCGATGGAGAACTGTTGCTCATGACATTTTGGAGACATATAATCAACGAGCTAATTTTATCGATGTGGTTGTGTTTCTGGAGAAACATGTAAGGATCCTGTCTGATCCGATCTTTGGAGACCTTTATGTATACGGATCACAACATTCAGCTGGTTTGAGATCCTCCAGCAACTTCAAGGAACAGTCAAAGATGAGAGTGAAGAGTAGTAGTTTTTGTTACTACAGTAACATCAGTTGATTCCTCTGAAAATAAAGCTACAGCAATGGGTTCAAAGACACAAAAGGTTTTTACTGTCATTGTTTTTTCAGGTAGACACCTTTGGGAAACATGCCCAACAGTTTTTAAAAACAAGAAACACAGAGAGAAATTCGTTTCTTGAAGGAGAAAGGGATTTGTTTTGGATGCTTATGTACTGGTCATATAAGCCGAGACTGTAATAATCGTTTAAATTTTGTGAAGTCTGTGATCAACGACATCCCACTGTTTTGCATATTTCCAAAGGCAAATTCTGATCCTGGAAAAAAATTAGGAGCAGACAGGAGTTAAACCAACAACTCTTTCCCGACATGTGGACATACAGGGCCGGAAAAAGGTCGCTGTATTCTTTCCATCATTCCAGTACAGGTTTAAGTCCACTAAAGGAGTTGAGGTCATACAGACATATGCATTTTTAGATCCGGGAAGCACGGCTACATTTTTTTCAGAAGATCTCATGCAAAGATTGAAATCGCAGGAAAAAAGGCTAACTTCCTATTAAAAAAAAATGGGGCAGGAAAGGTTGTTACAGCTTTTTTCCTTGTCGGGGCATTGAAGTTTTCAGGTTTGAATGAAAAAAAATTTTTATCCTCTGCCAGAAGTTCTAACACAGAAGCGAATGCCATTTACTGCAGATGATATTGTCACTGCTGCAGAAATGGAAAGTTTCCTTACTTGTCAAAAGGTTCGTATACCCACTATAAAAACCCTGGTTTACTTGTTGATAGGAACCAATGCTCCCAAGATATTGGAAACTTGGAAGTGGTCAACAGTTGTGGAGATGGCCCTTATGCTATAAGAACAGTTTTGGGCTGGGTGATTAGAGGGTGGTAAGGCGTTGGAGGCGTGGTAAGGCGTATTCGTCCACTTCCTGTTTTGCACTTGGTGGATTGTTTTTGGGTTGGAGGCTCTCTCGTTTCATCTGATTTCTCTCTACTTTGATATCTCTTACTTGTTATAAAATAAGCACGTTAAAACACATCTTTTTTTTGCTGTTTTAACGTTTGGCGACTCTCCGTTTTTACACGGTTTTTTCTAGTAGTGGTAAGGGGTCGCTAGCTTAGCGTTAGCTTTAGCTCCACCATGGCTACCCGTTCTGCTGTTTCTCTTTCTGAGTCTCCTCCCCTCTTTGCTCTCTGTTTCAGAGTTTTATTACTCCTCTGCCTCCTTTAGTGATAATGGTACGTGTAATAAATGTAGCTTTTTGTAGCTTTGGAGGCGAGGGTGTCGGATTTGGAGGCCCGGCCCGCGCTGTTGAAAAAACAGCAGATAGCCGAGCCCCTTAGCCAGCGCGGAGCCACCGAGGGTAGCTCCCCGTAGCAGTCCCCGGCAGACCGCGCAGCCCGGGATCTCAGGCGGGTGGGTGACGGTACGTAGGAAGCATAGTCTTAGATCTCAGCCCACAGGTCACCACCAACCCGTCTGCGTTTCTAATAGATTTTTCCCCGCTCAGCGACACACCCCGCTGAGAAGCCAACTCTGGTAATTGGCAGCTCCATAGTCAGAAACGTGGCACTAGAGACACCAGCGACCATAGTCAAATGTCTGCCAGGGGGCCCAAAGGGCGACATCAAAATCCTACCTGAAACTGCGGGCTAAGGATAAGGTAAATACAGTAAGATTGTTATTCACGCTGGCGGTAATGACACCCGGTTTTAACGTCAATCGGAGGTCACTAAAAGTTAGTGTTTGCTTCGGTGTGTAAGTTTGCCAAAAAACAATGTCGGACTCCGTAAATTTTCTCTGGTCCCCTCCCCGATCTGAGCAGTGACGAAAATGTTTAGCCGCATGCTGTCATAAAACCGCTGGCTGTCTAGGTGGTGTCCAGAAAACGATGGGGGCTACATTGATAATTTTGGCGAACATTTTGGGGGAAAAACCTGGTCTGATCCGGGGGAGACGGCAACCCCACCCACTTTGGATGGAGCAGCTCTTTTTTCTAGGAATCTGGCCGAATTTATTAGTTTCCCAAAAACCTCTGACAACCCAGGGTTTCCAGACCAGGAAGCAGGGTCGTTTTTAACACTCCTCTCTGCAGCTTCTGTACTGCTACCCCCCCCATTACCCCTATTAAGACAGTGTCTCGCCCACGGCCAAAATTGAATAGATTTAAAAAAATTTCAAAAAAGAGGAAATCAGAAAATTCTCATAAAAAAAACACAACTCAGACTAAAAATAAAAATAAAAAAATTAAATGTGGCTTACTGAACATAAGATCTCTCTCTTCAAAGACATTGCTAGTTAGTGACCTGATTTCTGACAATCAGATTGATTTTTTTTGCCTCACAGAAACCTGGCTGCAGCAAGGGGATTATGTTATTATAAATGAGTACAACTCCCTTTATTATTTAAAATTTTCACATTCCTCGAAATACTGGGGCGAGGAGGGGGGATTAGCAAACCATCTTTCAGTCCGATTTATTGATTAGCCCCCAGACCAATCAATAGCTACAACTCTTTTGAATTTTTAATCCTCAGTTTTCCCTCATCCAAATTGCAAAGCACCTAAAACCACTTCTGTTTTTTTTTTTGTACCGTCCCCAAGCCCTTACTCTCAATTTATAAAAACCCCATTTTCAGACCTTTTATCGGGTTTTAGTTTTTAAATACAGATAAATTTTTTATTATAGTGGGGGATTTTAACATTCATGTTGACACTGGAAAGTGATAGCTTAAATATAGCCTTTAATGGTATCTTAGACTCAATTGGCTTTACTCAAAACATTAACAAACCTACCCCACGTTTGTTTTTCATTCTCTGGACCTTTGGTCTGACATATGGCATTGAGTGTACAGATATTACAATATTTTTTCCTAAACAACCCTGTGCTGTCCAAACCATTTTTTAATAACCTTTGAGTTTAAATTTTAAAACCGAGTAACCCCACACCTGAAAAAAAAATTTTCATTATAGTAGATTCATTATCAGATGATGCTGTAACAACCTTTAAAGAATCTGTTCCACTTTTAATTTGCTCATTATCACAAAAAAACACAGTGGAGGGCAATAATTTTGTTTCTTTTCTCCTTTTTTCAAAAATTGATTCTCTTGTTCAAAGTGGTTTACTTCATTTATTGCGTGGTGGAAATTAGACAATGCAGCCCCCTTGAAAAAGAAGGGAAAATTATTCATAGGGGGGCCGGCTCCCTTTTTTAATTCAGAGCTGCGTACTTTAAAAGGGCCAAATTTTTAGAAAATTGGAGCGAAAAGGGCGCTCAAACAAACCTAGAGGATTCCTACTTTAATCTGGGAAAAATAGCCTACTGTTGTATAAAAAACACTTCACCAAGCTAGAACAGCTTATTTCTCACCTTTAATAGAAGAGAAAAAAATAATCCTAGGTTACTCTTTAGTACTTGCTAAACTTACACAGAGTCATAGCTCTGTTGAGCCATCCATTCCCTTAGCTCTCAGCAGTCATATTTTATGGGATTCTTTTCCCAAAATAAAATTTTTCTATTAAGAAGAAAATCTTTGACAATCTCCCAGAGATGATTACTTCATCCTCAACAAGTGAGACAACATTGGGAAAATAACTGTAAACCCTTTTGATCTTGTTTGGACTTTTTTTGATCCTGTGGAGCTTCCTGGGGTTTATCAGAAATATTAGCTTCATCTAAAACCTTCAACTTGTTTTTAGACCCAATTTTTCCCAACCAAAATTTTTTAAGGAAGTTTTTCCCTCTGATTACCACCCCCATTTTAGATATGATTTAATTTACCCTTAGTAAAGGGTTTATGTACCACAAGCTTTTAAGGTAGCTGTAATTAAACCTTTGCTTAAGAAAACCTTCGCTTGATCGAGTAAACTTAATAAATTAAAACCCCGATATCCAATCTTCCTTTTTTATCTAAAATTCTTGGAAAAAAATTTTGCTAATCAAATGTGTGAGCATTTACACAGCAATGACCTGTTTTAAAAGAGTTTTCAGTCAGGTTTCAGAGCTCATCATAGCACTGAAACAGCTCTGCTGAAAGTCACTAATGATATTCTTATTGCCTCAGATAATGGACTTTGTGTCTGTACTGGTTCTGTTAGATCTCAGTGCTGCATTTGATACAGTCGATCATAATATTCTTTTAGAAAGGCTGGAAATATGCTGTGGGGATCAGGGGAACAGCACTAGGCTGGTTTTAAATCTTATTTGTCTGACAGATTCCGTTTTTTTTCTGTAAATGAAAAAATTAAATTTTTTAAACTCCAGGGTTAATTGTGGAGTACCACAGGGTTCAGTACTTGGGCCAATTTCTCTTTACTATATATATGTTTCCAATAGTTAAAAATTTTTTCAGGCAGCATAGAATAAATTTTCACTGTTACGCTGATGACACTACCCTTTACTTATCCATAAACCCCTGATGAGCCCAACCAGTTAGATAGAACTACAAGCATGTCTTAAGACAAAAAAAACTTGGATGACTTTAAATTTTCTCCCTTCTAAATTCAGACAAAAAAAGAAGTTGTCGTCTTTGGAAGGGGATTTTTTTAAAAAGAAACTGCCTTTGGGCCCAATCACTTAACCTGGATGGCATTAAATTGACCTCCGATAATAAAGTAAAAAACCTGGTGTTATTTTTGACCAGGACATGTCATTTAAATCCCATTTTTAAACAGGTTTTTCCAGGATTTCCTTTTTTCATCCCCGGAACATTGCCAAAAATTAGAAAATATCCCTGCCCCAGGATTGATGCTGAAAAACTAGTCCATGCATTTTGTTACTTCAAGGCTGGACTATTGTAATTCTTTACTATCAGGATGTCCCCAAAAAATGCAGTTAAAAGCCTTCAGCTGATTCAAAATGCGGGCAGCAAAGGGGTTCTGATGAAAATTAAAAAGAGAGATCATATTTCCCTACTTTAGCTTCCCTTCATTGGCCCCTTTTTAAAATCCAGAATAGTTTTAAAAAATTCTCCCCCCCCCTCCTCACATATAAAGCCCTAATGATTTAGCTCCATCATAAAATTCCAGAGAGCTGATTTTGTTCCATATGTTCCTAACAGAGCACTTCGTTCCCCCAGACTGCAGGTTTACTGGGGGTTTTTTTCCTAAAGTCTCTAGAAGTAGAATGGGAGGCAGATCCTTTTTAGTTATCAGGCTCCTCTCCTGTGGAACCAGCTCCCTTTTTTAATCCGTGGGGCGGACACCCTGTCTACTTTTTAAAGGCTAGGCTTAAAATTTTCCCTTTTTGATAAAGCTTATAGTTAGAGTGGCTTAGGTTATCCTGAGCTATCTCTGTAGTTTGGCTGCTAAAAGGCTTAGGCTGCTGGAGGACATAATGGCCACTTTCCCCCCTTTCTTCGCTACTTTTCTCACACTACTCTTCAATTTTGTATTTTATTTGCTGTTATTTCAGCTTTTAACTTTGTTTTTTTCTCTCTTCTCTCTTCCTAGAAGCTACACCTGGCCTGACTCTGTGTCTCCCCTGTGACAACTGTCGGGGAGAGGGGCATCGTCCGAGCTTTCGCTGGCAACAACTTGGTGCTCACCCCTCTACCGATGATCCAAATGGCCCTGGCTCTTTCAGTGTTTAAAAACCCTTTTCTTTTCCCCCTAGACATAGCTACTGCCCGGATTTTTTACTGTAACTAACTCTATGGGGCTTTTTTTCAGACTCTAACCTTGAAAACTGGCTCAGATTTTTTTATCTTTTCTTTCTTTCTAGGTGAAACGACATAAAGGAGCTACATCCATTAACATTTAACTTTTCGTTCCCCATAGAAAGGACTCCTGGATCAGTGCTTCTTTTTTTCTTTTTGTGTCCTCTGCTCTGTTCTCTCTAACCCCGGGTTGGGGCCCCTTTTGGGGGAAAAGGGGCCGCTCACATTTGAGCCGGGTTCTGCTAGAGGTTTTCTTCCTGTTAAAAGGGATTTTTTTTTCCTCTCCACTGTCGCTACATGCATGCTCATATGAGGGATTGCTGCAAAGTCAACGCCAGTGACTGTCCACTGTCTCTACATGCTCATCCAGGAGGAGGGGAATGCCGTGCAAGTCACTGCCCTGGATGCAATCTGGGGGGTTTTCCTTAGATAAAAAAAAACTTTTTATCCAATTTGAATAAATAACAGAATCTGACTGCACTTTTTCAATGATTTTGGATTAATTGTAATGCATGTACCTGACTTTTGTGAAGTGCCTTGAGACGACATGTTTTTGTAAAATTGGCGCTATATAAATAAACTGAATTGAATTGATTAATGGTCCTTTGAATAGAGATGGTAATGGCAGCAGTATTGATGTGGAGCCCCGTTCTGCTTTGGTGAATAAAATCTCTGTGTCTAACATGGAATCCCTGAAAAACACCAGTTAAACCATGATTTTCAATGAAAGGACTTAAAAAAAAAGGGAAATGTCAAGAGAAGACATTAGTTTTTATGAAAACTTAAGGAATCCTCTGCAACTCTACAGGAAAAGAGGTTTTTTGTTTGAAGTTGCCCTTTAAAAGATCAGATTACATCCTGCCAAACAGTTACTCCGTAGCCAAGCAGAGGATACTTGGTTTTAAGGAGGGGTTTGTAAGAGACTGAAAATTTCATAAAAGAATATTCAAGCTGTCTCCGGATGTTCTTTAAAAAGGTTATGCTGAACAGGTGCCTGACCAGCATTTAAAGGGAAAAAAAGGGGGAAAAACCCCTTGGTATATTTCCTCACCATGCTTTTTTAATCACCCTAAAAAGGGTTCTTTACGAGTGGTATTCGATTGTGGAGCCACATATTAAAGGAACATCAATAAATCATGAACTATTGCAAGGGCCCAACCTCACTAGTTCCTTACTAGGAGTACTGCTTCGCTTTTGGCAGGAGTCTGTAGCCTTTTTCATGGGTGACATTCAAGCTATGTTCCCATCAGGTGAAAGTTGCAGAGCAGGATAGAGACTTTTTACCCCTTTTCTCTGGTGGCCAGGAGGAGACATCAGCAGAGAGCTTGAAGTCTACAGAATGACTGGCCCCTTGTTTGGGGAGCAATTTTTTCATCTCCCAGTTGCGCTAGCTATTGCGTTAAAAAAAAACTGCGGCTGATAATAGAGACGACTTTTCCTGATGATGCTGTTCATGCTGTCAAGCGAAATTTTTTATGTTGATGACTGCTTTTGATGAGCTTGGGTTCAGAGGAATCGGCCATAAAAATTTGGGGAGGGACCCCAAACCCTTCTCTGTGAAAGAGGTGGATTCCATTTGGAAAAATGGATAAGTAACAGTCGAGCAGTATTGCAGTCAGTCGCTGAAGATCAGCGGGCAAAGGATATAAAAGAGCTCAGTTAAGATCGAGATGATCTTTTCGCGTTGAAAGAGCTTTAGGCCTACTTTTGGGGTGTCCAGTCTGACTCCTTTAAATTCAAGATGGAGATTAAACGGCAGTCTCTAACCCAGGCGTGGCATGCTGTCCACCACCAGTTCAGTGTATGATCCTTTGGGGTTTCTGGTACCAGCCCCCCTGCCTGCAAAAATTATGCAGCAAGACCTCTGTAGGAGGAGTTTTGGGTGGGATGATGTCCCTTCCTCTGGATATCTTGAAAAAGTGGGAAAAGTGGTTGGAAGAGGTCAAGTTGCTCGCATCCTTCCAGGGGGCTAAATGTATAAAAGCCTAAGGGTTTTTGGGGATCTCATGCTTAGCCAATTACATCATTTCGCTGATGCGGATAAAGATGGCTATGGGACTGGGACATACATCAGGGTTAAAGACAACAGAGATCATATTCATGTTGCTTTCTTATCGGGCCAAAGGCCAGAGTTACACCTAAAAAAAGCTGTGACGATCCCACGATGGAACTTACAGCTGCAGTTTTTGGCTGCCAGAGTGGACGTGATGCTAAAAGGCAGAGCTTCAAAAATGCAGCTGGATGAATCTGTGTTTTGGACAGACAGTTACATAAGTTCTGAAATACATCCATAATGAAAAATAAACGTTTTTTACAAACGTTTGTTGCCAATAGAATCTCTAACCATAAGAGGATTTTCAAGTCCCTCCCAATGGGGGCATGTTGGTTCTAAGGACAACCCCCTGATGCTGGCATTAAGGGGAATGAGAGTGCCCAATTTTCTTTTAAATCATAGTTGGGGTTGAGGGTCCCAGTTTTTCTTTGGAAAATCTGAGTAACTGGTCAGAAAATTCTGTTGATGATAAGGGGGCTTACGATGATCCAGAGCTCAAAAGGGATGTTTTTTGGGAAATTTTTCCACTGCTACTGATCCAGCAAAACACCATTGATCGGCTCATGAATTATTTTTCAGAATGGCGGAAACTCAAGGTTTCTGTTGCCTGGTTTCTCAGGCTGAAAAAAATATTTTTTGCTGCAGCTCGATCGTCCCAAAAAAATGGGTGAGGGACCCGATCCCAATGATGGGCAAAATAGTAAAACAAAAACCCTCAGCAACATCAAGAAGTAACTCCAAAACGGCCCAAGAGCTTAGGAAGCTGAGTTGGGCTATCATACGTTATTTTCAGCAGCAAAAGGGTTCGAAAATAAATTTCCTCCTTGCTATCAAAGAGTGGAGCAGTAAAAGCAGACAAAGTTCCATCTACAAACTGGATCCTATTTTTTGGATAATGGGGGGTTTTAAGAGTTGGAGGAAGGTTTTAAGTAAAGGGAGCAATGCCAATGGGGAAAAACACCCTCTTATCCTCTCCAAGGATCAGTATTTTTCTCCAGCCTTATTCTTAGATATAGCCATCAGTTATTGGGAACACAGTGGCGAAACCATACTCTGTCAACTCTTCGGAGGAAGTATTTTGGATTACAAAGCAAACGCAGCTGTAAGGAAAATCATATCTGATTGCAGTATTTTGCAGACGCTTTAATGGGACCAGTGTTTTAAAACAAAAGATGGCGGATCTTCCGAAAGAAAGAATTTTTCCAGATTTGCCTCCTTTTACGAATGTTTTGGGGTGGATTATTTTGGACCTTTTTGAAATCAAGCAAGGGAGAAAAACATTCAAACATTATGGAGTCTATTTACCTGCATGGCGATTAGAGCGATAAAATTTGGGGTAGCAACCTCGCTTTTGAGACAGATGGCTGTATCAATGCAATACGTCGGTTCATTTACAGGGGGGGGTCAAGTTGTCCAAAATCAGGGTTCAGACAATGGAAAACCAAATTTTGTTGGAGCCCCAAAAAAGAAGTTGAGAAAACTCTTTTTTGCTTGGGATCATAAGCAAATTCAAGACACTCTGATTTCAACTGGAGGAAATGGAGTTTCAATCCACCAGCAGGATCCCACTATGGGGGGTGTGGGAACGTATGATACGCCGATAAGGCGTAACCTCCAAACCCGTTTTTATGCCAGCAAACATTGAATGACGATGGACTTCCCCCACTGTTATGTGTGAAGTAGAAGCCCTTTTGAATGATCGTCTAAATTACAAAGCTGTCTGATGAGCCAAATGACTTTTGGAGCCTCTCACGCCAAATCATCCTTCTTCTGTTAAAGGGGAAAACCTGCCTTACCACCTGGGCTATTTGAACCCACCGATATGTATGTGAACAGTCGTTGGGGGACAAGTTCAAATATATCTTTTGGATTTGTTTTTGGGAAAAGTTGGATCAGGAGTACCGCCCTTTACTGGGGGCAAGAAAGACAGAAGTGGAAAATCTAAGGAAACAAAGTTTTGAAATCTGGAGATGTCGTTATCATCATGGATTCGTCTGCTCCACGTGGTTTTTTCCCGGCCTCTTGCTAAAGTGCTAGAAATTTTTCCCTGAAAAAAAAGGCATGGTGCGTTCTGTCAAGCTACAGACCAAAAAACAGCATTATTGGAAAACCTGTTACTAAACCTCTGTTTGATACAAGGAGTGTAAATTGTATCAACTAGATTTCCCTTCTGTGTATGAAAAACTGAAAAGGTTTTTTTTTTTTTTTTTTGTTTTGGGGGGGCGGGTTTTACATTTTGGCTCCCCAAATTAATGTATAGAATTGTTAAGTTTGTCATAACAATTTTGGGGCAGTGTGTAGGAGCAGGTGATGAAAATGTTTGGATATTTGGTCACATGGGTAATCAGTGGTCTATAAGGGGGAACCTTTTTTCTTGTGAGACAGGTGTTCCAACCGACAGGGGGGGAAACAGTTTTTTTGACCGCTGAAGTAAGATGCTGTCAACAGGTGTAAGCGTGTGGAAAAATTTTTTGTCTTCAAGTGGAAATGGATGAGATGTAAAAAAAATAAATAGATGACCTGCATAATGAGCAGTGTTAACTCGGACTTTAAAAATTCATCCGACAAGACAACAAGCAGCGCGTCAAAACTACCCCGGGGTTTATCCACCTCAGTTTTTGGCTTTTTTTTTTTAAAGATTTTTTGGCTTGGCCTCTATATGCAGTCTCACCTCTTTGTCCTTCTATACTTGCATTACAAGCTCCGTTAACAAAATTCTGCAAAAATCTCATACTCTGTTATAGCAATTACATCTCCATCCTTCAGAACAGATTCTCATTTAAATTCCATTCATTCTTTCTATCATTCCCCATATTTTTAAAATTTTCGTTTCTTCGCCTACTGAATTACAAAAATTTCCCTGATAAATCTTTATTTTATTTTTTACAGTTCTTGTAACCTTTTATGTACAGTAAAATTCAGAAAGTTTTTATTTCTTTTTAACAAAAATTTATACATAAATTCTTTAAAAAATTATTTTGTCCACCATGGTGCTGTTTTCTTTTTACATTTTCTTTTTTTCCTTTACACTGCTTGCATGCTGCTCCTAAAAGGGCTTCACAAACAAAAACATTTAAATTATCTATATTCACATCAATATTAACTTTTTGCATTTCTTCATCACTTATCCTTTTATATTTTTCCCAATCTGCGCTTTTAAAAATCAATCTTTCTACACCTTAATTATAATATCTGCAAACCCGCTTCGGTTAGTATCGGATAGTAATCACTTCCAATTTTTCTTGCTGCAACAAATTACCTTTCCTTCAAAAATTTTAATCAGTTCCTCAATTTCATCTTTTTTTTCTTTTTTTTTTACCATGTCCTGTCCGGTAGAGTAGGGCTCAGAATTGTTGTCTGAGTGCCAAGAAAAGCTCAACAGATTTACTTTCACAAGTGAAGCATTGCTGCTAACGCTTTAAAGCTGCTAGATATTTATTAAAAGGAAATTTTATTAGAAACTGCTAGAACTGGATTATTTCAGTTGTTATGGACATGGAGATAAAAATGAAAAGGAAAAAAAAAGAAGCACGAAAGAGATTAGAGGGGCAAAAAGGAAAAGGGGAGAGGAGAAAAGAATGAAGGAAAGAAGGATGAAGATAATACAAGATGAACACCCTCCTTGCTTCTACACCTGCAGAAATGTTCATATTAACAGCTTTTTTACCGAAAAGTGCACGGTACTTATCAATGCAAGGTGTATTTAGTGGTAAATGTGGCTCAATATATAACATTTGTGTATCTGTTAATCTGTTTAGATTCAGTGGGACCTGCGCCCCTAGACCTGGGACAGACACGGAGGAGATCTGAGCCATAAACATCCGAAGTCCCCCAGAGCACAGGAACCCCAGGAGAACGACCAGCGGGACAACTGCAACCCCCCAGAGAAGAGCAAGGGAGAGTCCCAGGGAAACAACCCAGCAGCCACAGTGCAGAAGCCCCAGGGAGCTGCAGCAGCGAGCCCACAGGCCCCGCCGGCAGCCATCTACGCCAGAGCAGATCCAGCCATGGACCCAGAGACCCGAGACCCCGGGACACATCAGTCCCCTCAATTTCTTCTAAATAAAGTTTTTTGCATGGATTATAAAAGCTAAATATTTTAATATTGTCATTTCTATCCAAATTTCTACAGCTATCTATTGTCACTTCTTTCCCTTTCCTAAAAATCGGTATTGTATATTGTTTTATAAAAATTACACAACCTCCTCCACTTCCCTGTTCCCCTTCTCTTTGAATACTATCATTACTTGAACACAGATATGATCAGGTTTGCTTTTCAAATAAATTATATATCCTTTAAATTCTTAACCATTTGCTATTAAGCTCCTTGCATTCCATTGAAGAATAATCATTATATTCCTCCTCCCACAGTATTCCCATCTGTCTCAAGACTTTTGTTTTTTAATTCCCAAGAAAGATCTTTTACAGCTAGGAATTTTTCTGCACCTTTCACCATAGTTTTTCTGTTTCAGTTAATCAGTGCAATTAATAAAATAAGCCATGGATAGACTTAACTTATCAATTGTCATTTCCATTCGTGACATTCCTCTTTGACCTGGCCCAGTTCTTTCAGAGAAATTTCTGGACTTGTCAGGGTTTTGGGTTGTCTGTGTGCGTCTCATTATTTCCTTTGGTTTTTTGTTCCCCCTGTAAACTTTGTTTATGCTCCCTCGCAGGTTATTGAACCTGACCTTTTGGATTACTGCTTCAGAAGACTCTATGGCTAAAGGATACCTACTAGACTTCGCTTCCTGGATTATTGCCTTTGACTGGATTTCGTTCTGGCTTGCATCCATCCTGATTCCTTTGTCTCTCAGCATCTGGACATTAAGCGTATCCTGTCCACCGTCCCACGTAAGCCATCTCAATTTGGATTACCTCACGGTTTTTGCTCCACCTCAGAACAGCACCAGGAGGAAACATCAAGACGAACACTGCTTCTATGGACTTAAACCCCGAATCCCTCAACCCCTGGCGACCTGACTACTTCAAACCAGTAAGCCGTTTACTACCCCAGTTTAGAATTATAATCATTAGTTTTTGTTTAATTGCAGTCCCTTGTCTCATCAGTTCTCTTCCCTTTCCTTCCATACAGTTGGAGATTTACCTGTTCTCGTTCCTGATTATTACTTTCACAATAAACATCATTTTACTGATTCTCGTTCTCTGGAGTGTCCTTCTGTAGGGTCAGAGCTGTTTCGAACAAAATGACAGAACTTCTTTAAACTGCTCTTTTTTTTTCTCGCACTTTCTTTACTGCCTTTACAATGCTGATGTTTGAAACTGTTTTTAGCTGTTGGATTTCTGCTGCTCTTTTTCTTGACTGACATCCTTCATATGTGACACTATGATGACCTCCACAGTTACAACACTTGGCCTGTACATCAGCCCCATGTTCATCATACTTATATAGTCTCCTTCACATTTGGCACACCTTTGGTTCCTTTTGCATACCAACACAATGCAACGATATCTTGTAACAGCGCAAAGAAGGAGAGATGTAAGGCTTGACAGGAAAACTAATTTATCCTATTCTAAATTTATCAGGAAGAAGACTATAAAGTACCCCTGAAATTGGATTTTTTTAAGGAAATGGTACAACATTAAGACTTGATTATCAAAGTAAAATGATAAGTAAAAAAGCTTAATGTAAAGGTTAGTTTGAAACACAGGGTTTTGAATTAAGTTAAGTGGCACTGGGTAGCACTGTTGCCTTGGAGCAAGAAGGTCCTGGGTTCGATTCCCGGCTGGGGGCCTTTCTGCATGGAGTTTGCATGTTCTCCCCGTGCATGCGTGGGTTCTCACCGGGTACTCCGGCTTCCTCCCACAGTCCAAGGACATGCCTGTTAGGTTAATTGGTCACTCTAAATTGCCCTTAGGTGTGTGAATGAGTGTGTGCATGGTTGTTTGTGTGTTGCCCTGCGATGGACTGGCAACCTGTCCAGGGTGTACCCCGCCTCTCGCCCATAGACTGCTGGAGATAGGCACCAGCTCTCCCGCGAAGCGGTAGAAAATGACTGACTGACTGACAAACATACAAATAATAATTCAAAAGATCTAGCTAGTGTTTAGACAAAGAAAACAAAAGATTTTTTTATTCCAACACCAATTAGAAGGTTTATTGATTAAGTTTAACAGTGCATTGATATTGCTTGCAAATCAAGTATCTTTGACATTGTTAAAAAATTATGGCTGTGTGCCATAATATGTATTACATGTTTTGGTATCTAACATTTTACACAAACTGTCATCCAAAAATCTTATCCCGATAAAAAATAAAACCTTTTAAAAAGTCAACATAAAAGGTTACAGAGCAACTTTGGTCATTAGCAAAGCTAAATGCAAATCCACCACCCATAACAATATAACCAATGATGAATAAACCCACACAAGAAATGTATGGAAATTGATTGAACAAAGTAAAGAGAATAACATTTTCTTGTTAAAATGCAAAATGTTATGCTGGAAACAATTGCTTTCTGTCCTATCATTTATTTTGATATTGTTTAACACTTCCCACCTGTCTAATCATTTTTGAAGACGAGCCAAAACAAAAACACATGCCAGCTGCATTCATATATGTAAGAAAGACACAACCCCAACAATTCAGCCCTGAAATGGTTAAGTACCAGCAACTTCCACATGGAAATGTGATGTTTGACATCTGTGGAGGAAGAAAGTGTAACTAACACCCCAGCATAACATCCACAGGCTAGAAGTATCTGTTAGTAACTGTGAAACCCCAGGACAACCAAAGATGTTCATTGTTTATACTCTAAACAGAGAAGCCCTACTGATCAAAGAGGAGCCTACTATATATCACATGTATTTGTGCTGTTTTGGTTATTAGGTGCACAATGTCTAAATTCTGCAATAGTTGCGCAAGGAAAATACTTAAACAAGCAAAATAAAATCAAGAAGCACACACTCTGACATCACAAGTATGACTTCAATTTTTTTCCAAAGATGTTCTACATTGTACCTCATTTTGGTAGTCTTGATTTTTTAATCCAAAGAACCTTAACTGATGATCCATACAGAACAACCATGCTTTATGATGTTAATAAAGATCCCCAAAAGTTTCCTTTTTGCCCACATGAAGGATTAGTAAAAATGAAAACATATATTTCCTCCTTAGCTCTTTATTTGTGAATCAGTATCTGAATTTGGTAAAAAAGGAGGTCACATCAGCTGATTTTCAAATGGCCACACTATTTTCTACCTCTTCTGGATCCATGTATTTGTATGGGACATCCAGTTTCTTGTTTCTCTCCTTGATAACTTGACTCAACTCTTTCAGCCTTTCTTGGAATTTTTGTATCATCCTGAGGGGTTCCTCCTCAGTGAAGTGGTCCTCTGGGTAAGTGCCAAAAGAGACCTGATGACATCATTGAAACACTTAAAATATTTTCTACTGACATTTGAATATTTGTCAATTAACAACTGAAATTAAAATATAGAAAATAACATGCATGTATTTCTGCATCTTTAAACATTGTTTTGCTTTTCACTTGTATAGTATATAAATGTTCTTTATAAATTTGAGCTTAACTTTAGCCTAGAACAACCTGATATTATGAAATGAAAGATATCTTTTAAAAGATACTGAACACTATCCTCTGCATTATATTTTTCCATCTTAAGAGCTGAAAAATAATAGACTAATCGACAAAATCAGTGTATTTTACACATCATTACAAAGTATGAATTAGAAAGTTTGTTCAGGTTTTCCTACTTACAAAGTCACTGAACTTCCGAGTCAGCAAGTACAACATGTCCAGGGCTTTGATAGTTGTGCTTATGTCTGGCAGAGCCGACAGTATCGTGTCCTCAGTTGCTTCATTCTTTTTGGTCGGTGGGGGACATCGAAGGGTACTTGGCAGGTTGGGCATCCAGCCACCGAAGTCAAACTGGGTGAACAAATAACTGATCGTAAGGTTTAAAAGAATACCACAAATAATAAATCAAACTGTTTGTTGGGTTAATTACTTTTTTTTGGCATTATGCAATAATGCAGCACCAGCCTATTTGTAATTCTTTGTCCCATCAAACAATTGGAGCAATGTATGTGGCGTAGTTACACACAATAATCTGAACCAGAATGAAGAATAATTATCCAACATTTAAGTTTTGGGCTTACTGGCTTGGGAATTCTTATTACAGAAAAAACAAATACTTGAAACATTTTCTAACAGTTTTCCAGCATTTGTTGGGTACCGTAATATAAAGTGTATATAAATAAAATGTATGAATACGCATAGTTCACTTTGGAATTTGTTTTGCTAGAATGCATCCATCAAGGATAAAACAATTTCAAAATCTCTACAAGGTAGTCAAACAAAATAGAACAGCTGAGCAGATTTTGTCTGTAAAACACAAAACTTCACCTGTCCAGAGTTCACAGCAGCATGCTGGACCGAGCCAGTGAAGATCACCATAGTGGCGAACTTGACCAGCTCCTTCACTGTGGTAAATCTCTGTGGGATTCCTGATAATTAAAAAGAAAACGATTCAAGAGTGTATGATATTTGCAACAATATGTGCCTTCTCTAGATACAGGTCATGTAAAAGGTTTACATACGCTGACATTTGTCATTATTATCATCATTCAGTTTGGGCTTTTAGTTTTATTTCAAACATTTTTTTTCCAGGGTGCCATGAGTGTGCAACAAACAACATGAATACACTTTTTACACCCTCAACCACAATACTAGAGGCTTTTTAATGGCTATATCAATAAGTCCCTGGTAGCATTCTAGCTCAATATATAGTCACTGTTCTTTGCAAAAACTGATGAGTGCATTTAAACCTTTTGGTTTCATAAGGCTTGTCCTCCTTTTCAATTCTCAACAGTGTTGAGGTTGTGGCCCCTCCAGGAGCTTATTGTCAGCGTACTTTTTCTATTCAAAGACAGTTTTGCTGTACGTTTTCAATGAACTAATTGTGTCCAAGCCTCTTGACACAAACTGTTACCGTCAATTGAAAGGAAATATTCACATGGACAAATCCAAGACAGCTAGACTAAATGAACTATCAAATCTGCAAAAAAGAAACATGACATAGGGCCCCAAACAATTAGACTCTTGCCCTTGTGTATTCCGATTTAAGTAGAAAATTTGGGTTAACAGGATGAAAACCTACCTGATTCTGCTCGGCAAAGGAATCCATGGTGAAAAATGTCCCCTATCCACTTCTGTAGTTCAGGGTCTCGTTCGACGTCACAGTCGCTCTTGTAGTAGTTCTTTAGGATTCCTTCGACAAAGCTTTTGCAGATGGAGGATGGCATTATTTGAAATAGATTCATATTACATTACAGACATACCCCACAGTTATACAAAAAATTACAACACACATTTTTACAATACAGTAAATGAAGGTAATATAAATGAACATAAAACTGAAGAAAATCCCTTGTACATTTTTCGCTTAAAATGTAATAAAAAGGTAATTCTTGGTGAGGAATAAATTAAGACACTCCAAACTATCATAGTATTTAATACTTTGAGATTGAAATTTTAGTATAGTTATTTTGTGTTGAATATACTTTGTTCTCATTTGACTGTGCAATCTAAACACTTTTAGTTTAGTTTTCAGTTTAACTATTTATTTTTATTCTCTTAAATTTTTTGAGTTCGTTAATTATTTAATTGCCTGTATGCCACTGTATTGTACTTTTCCTATTATATCTCTTTTTCTTTTTTCATGTATAGCACTTTGAATGGTCCTGCTACTGAAATGTTCTATATAAATAAGCTTGCCTTGCTTTGCCTTGTGGTTTTTTTCAGTATTTGCATTTTATTTTCAGTTTACATCCTTTTAATTTTGAGAGACACGGTGCTTGTGTTCTGTATTTTTAATATCTCCATGTTGTATTTAGATTCTGATTCTGGTCATTCCAATGTTGGGTAGAGTTTTATTTCAGGTTTGTACTCCTTTCTGGCTTCTGTGTTACATAATATTGCCAAAACTGTTGGGTCACACCGCCAAACCAATGAATTCTGGTGTTACAATCATTTCCATGGCGGCAGGTGAATAAGGTTGGGCTTGGAGAAATGTGACTGGCCTCCACAGAGTCCTGACCTCAACTTTCTTGAACACCTTTGGGATGAATTAGAGCAGAGGCTGTAGATCTGTTTTTTCCATCTAACTATGAACACATTCCTAAATCTTGGCGAAGATGTTTATAGAATATTTAAAGTTACTATTGCTGGCAATGGTGGGTCCATCAACACATTGGAGCTTATAGATTAAGAATAGGATATCATGAAACTTCATGTACCTGTAAAAGTACACTCACAAATCCTTTTGGCAATATAGTGTAGTAATACTCAGGATATCCCTCTCATTTTTTCAGTCTAACTTCAGGTCCTTGACTTTTCTGATAAGTGCAGCCTGTTTCTAATAAAGCACCTGCTCCTTGTTCAGCAATCACATCACCAGCATAAATATTTCTTAGTTTGTCAGGTGCTTCTGTCCAGCTTCTGTTTGCCTTGGAGTTTGTTTCTAGTTTTCCACCTGTGATTTCTTGTTTTGGTAATCTGCTTTGCTTTTCTCAGAGCGATGTCAAAGATTGATAAATGGCTACAACAAGCGTCTCTCTCCGTTATTTCAGCTAAAGCGACTAAAACTAGCTATTGGGGGTATGGTGTCAGAAATGTTTGCACAGAATACACATTTTTCTCAAAACCTTTTGTTAAATGAGTAACACCAGGTTTATTTCAGGGTATACCTGTTATTAGTTCATTTTTTAAACGGATAAATAAAAGCAAAGATCAGAAATGACTGTAAACATTTCTTAATGGAGAACTGAATATTTAATAAGATGTCCTAATGTTTCTACATGACTAGCTGATAGATATTACAATTATTTAAAAAAGAGCTAACCAAATATTTTTGCCTTAAAGAAAAAAAAAACACATTTACAAGTTTCTTATTTTGATTATTTTTTCAGCGAAGAGATTTCAAAGTATAAATAATTCCTGATATAGTTTTTGTAGCTACTAAATTATATCACACTTTTGATTATCCATTTTTAGAAACAATTACAGAAACATCAATTGTACCTGTGTAGAATGTCCCACAGTCTGAGTCCATCATCTCTGTAGAAGAAGTTCGGAATGTCCTTCATCCCACGCTCTGCAATGTCATCAGGTATACACAGGGAGCTGTATGTGATTGAGGACAGGGATCTCCTCATAATTTGGATCGTACCCTCTCCGCCTGAAGCTGCAACCTAATAAAAAGTAAATTCAAAGTAAAATGCCTCTTTTTTTTTTTATAACATAAATTGAGGTACTAACCAAACAAACTTTTCTCACCTCTGTGAAGACACCGTCCTGAGATATTAGTTTATTTCGAGCCAGGACGTTAATATACAGAGTGTAGCGAGAGTGGGGTATAAGAAGCTGAAAATAGAGACAACTCTTTTAGAAATATAAATAACTAAATTAACTCTTTTTTTCTTTTTTTTTTTGTTTGCTTTGACTTTATTTTCTTGTGCTACACATATACAGTTACTAATTCAGAAAACATGGCAGAAGTTAGAGATTCCAACAAACAACGTAAACTATCTGCTGATATAAGCAAAACTAAACCTTTTGGCTCTAAAGTTTTAGTTACCTTGTACAGTGGATGCACCATTGGCAAGTTGCGCAGCAGTGACACTGCAAAGACCTCAGCCAGCAGGTGAGTGCGCAGCAGGTGAGTGTTGAGCTCAAACAAATTAAAATCTGCATTTCTCACAAAAAGTTTTGCTAACAACCAGTCATACTCAGAATCAGTAGGGAGGAAGATCGGGTTGTCCGCTGCTGGCTTCTGCTGCAGCTACAAGAGAATAAGTGAGTCTGAGGGTTAGTTTCTGCATTAGCTTGAAATTCATCAGTGCTGAATGACATCAACAGAGATTACGAGCGCTAAAATAATATTTTGTGTTTACCTTTTTGTTTTGTTTTTTCCATTGGGCTGCTTTGGTTTTAAATCTGACAGCTGACATGTTAAATTTTAGCTCATTAGATGAAAGACTTGCCTCTGATAGAAATTAAATTGCATTGGGTATTTTGTTCCCTCAGTCCAGTTTTCTTCTTCCTCAGCTGCCATTCTTTTATCCAATCAATATTGGATAAAGGAATGGCACAATACTTTTCTCCAGGCTTAAACACAAAAACTTTTTTAAGATGGCAGAATTTGTTTTAATTGTTTTGAAGGATAAATCTTACCTGAATAGCAATAGGCATCAGTTTATCATCAGGTGTTTTATGGAGCAGGACGAGTGGAGCCATCAGGTATTGCTTTTGTTTATTGATGTACTTTGTTTCTACTCCATCCAAAATCTTGTAGTCACACAGAAATATGTTGCCTTTCTGTAAAGTTTTAGAGCAAAATAACAAAGCCTTTATAACAAGGCTTTTGTTTCAGATGCATTGGGTGAGAACTTTGCATTTGTAAACTGAGTGTGAAAAGACATTTATTTAGCAAAACCTGGAATAAATCGTCACGCTGACTCAAAGAAGGAATCAATCCATTGATTTGTACGAAAAAACAGTCACCTTCATTTCCTGAGCCAAGCTACCCTGACAATGCAGGGAGATCATGCTGTCATTGACAGGAAAGTTGTCAGGCAAGGCAATGCAGCGTCGGATCAAGATGGGATTGACACCATTCAGAAACTGGTAGCCAAAAAAGTCATCCTCCCTCCAGTTGTCTTTGACATAGTCTGTAACAAAGGAGAGCTCTGCTGCTATTACAGATTTAAAATTTTTATTGGGTGTGTGTGGGTGTGTGTGTGTAAAAGAGGAATATATATGTCTGGATAAAACTTGACCTATCTTGAATAAATTGGTGCCTAACATATGGAAGAATACACTTTTTTGTTTTTTTTGTATGTAAATTACACTGTAATTTAATACTCATCATAATGATACACACCCATATGTCATAATTGCTGTAGTTCATCAGCTTACTGAGGTCATCAAAATCAGCCCAAGTATCAGAACATTCGAGAAGCTCTTTATACTTTTCCCAAATACGGCTATAAAATATTAAGAAACATACAACATATATAATTATGTATTATGGTATCGTATTATTCTACTTAATTATTGTAAATTTCTACATAGAGATATAGAATGAAATACATGTGATAAAAGCTGACATTTACTATTTAGGAACTCACTTTTTAATTAGTTGTTCAAGGAATTCTCCTTTCTTGCTGCTGATGAATTGGTCATCCAAAGGCAGGTCACTTGGCTTTTCTGCCTCAATATGGCCAGGCATTCCATTTTCAGACTCTTGCCAGCTGAAAAAAATAAAGTTATGCAGTATAGGACAGAATTTGTGCCCAGTGTGTTTTTATATATACAATATGGTAGTTTTAACTGTATTTGTTATTTGTAACAGCAAACTCATTGCATCAGTTGAATCAATATGTACCTGGCAGACCCAAAGTGAAAGAGAGTTGTGTCCCAAATTGAGCACCTACCGATATACTGTCGCCCTTTGATGAAGTTCTTGCTTCCGACTGCTCCAGCCAGGAGGACTGCAATCCTTCCAGACTGTCAAAGCTAAGGCAGACATTTAAATAACAAGAAGAAAGATAAAAGATGTACATTAACACCCTGAGTTTAGATAAAATATTTTAGCATTTTTTGTGCACAAGTGGGTTTATAGACTAGTTTTTTTATGGTTACATTAAATTTATAAATTAAAGCTATCAAACTTACAACACAATTTTCTAACTTATTATCAACATTTTGGTTTATTCTGATAGAAAGCAGTACTGAAAGGTCTGAAAATATTCATGCTGATAGTTTTGGTATTCTAATGACTTATATAAATCATGCCATTTGCAGGGTGAAGGGATTGTAGAACAAAGCAGTGAGCTGAAAAACAAGAATTGGGCACGCAAGTTTGAGTTTGTTATAGATTTTCTTCATCCCCAATAGCGTTAAAATTGTTAGCACAGTGTCAAAATTCACCTATATTTAAAAAATTGGTTTTGAAGGTTCCAGGATGTTTTAACCTGTAGAGTCCCAGGTCTATAAATGTCTTGTGATCATGATTGACTACAGAATTTTTTTTTTATCATGCACAAAAAGGATGTATTTGACACCACTGACTGAAGTGATTAATTCTCAGAACAGTGAAAAAATAAAAAAACACTAAATAGCTAAGGAGAGCTGCAGATTTACACAAGTATAGGGAATTTTTTAAAGCCATTTTCAACAACTACATAGTTTATGATTAAATAATAAAGAACAAGGACTATCTCCAAATGCTTTAAGTAGAAACTAAATTGTTGACATGAAGCGAGATGGTTGAAACATTGAGGCAGATTGGTGTTCTAACAGAACAATAATCCAAAACAGATATTAAAACTAGTTCTAGAACAGAGTAAGCAGGCTAAACTTCTATAATGGTCCTCTTTCTAAGCCCTAACCCTATTCAAACTTTGTGCACTATGCTCACAAACGGGGTCCATGCAACAAAGCTAACCAATTTAAATATACTCTTCAATTCTGCCAAATGGACTGTTCAAATACTCAACTAAGTATGTCGTCGACAACGATGATGAGTGCATCAAAACCTCCCTCTTGACTAGAACATCTAAACAATATTTAGCTAAATAAAGAACACATGCTACAATTCAACCAAGCTCCTTAAAACAGTTCCTAAGACTGGTTGCAGTAATTCAGTTATTTATGTTTATATCTCTATGTTAAACATTTTTTTTTGTGATTGTTTGACAAATTGTATGTAATAATGTGTACATCACTGGACATATCTGGTTTATGTCAAGCATGAAGATGTCAGAAGAGCAAACTTGCACAAACCTCGACCCTCTTTGAAGTAGTGTTTCTTTCTGTCAGTAATCCAGGTGTACATTGGGAAGTTGTAGGTTTTTCCATTGGGAGCTTTGACTTCTATTTTTTCAGCTAACCAGTTGTCTTCAAATAGATAAGACTTCTTCTGAATTTCGATTAGCGACAGGTTTCCAATAGAGTCGTGGCAGTTGATTGTACAATGTGACTTCTAAGATAACAACAATGTATAAGATGACACCAAACACATCAAATGCATTTTTACATAACTTTAACATAGAGATGCAAATTTGAAAAAAAAGGCATACAGTTCCTATGAAGCATTCATTTTTTGAAAGAGGAGTGTCTTCGCTCTCTCCTTTTTCTCCCACCAACTTGATGTACACATTGTTCAGAGTGCAGGACCCCCATTCTTCGGAGTGGTACACAGTTACCGTATAGGCCGGCATTTTACTCTTGACAGTGAATCACTTCTGATGGCAGAAAGAGAGGTCATTGTAATCATTTAGAATGACTATCAAGAGATGAACATGCATGTCAAAGCCATTCAGTTACAGTATCATGATGGCCAACAGAAAAGCTTTGTATAAAAGCTGAATTAAGTTGTTTCTTATCATAATCTTTGAATTCAGAATTTATAATACGTTAAATTATTTTAAAAATATAAGTATCTTACATTTGCAAATGACTCGAAAAGGTTCCTCTGAAGATCTGAAAAACTGCTGCGTCTATACAGCCAGTCTTCAGATTTCTCTTTATATAGACCTATGGTTTAGAACGATTCCTCTCTTTAAACGTAGAGCATTCCTGTGAAACTGGTTTTTCAGCCAAGATAGGTTCACAGGAATCATGTATGTTTTCCATAGACAAATTATGCAATAAAGGCCTGGGGTAAAATACCTGACTGACTTTGGCAATCCCAGCAACGACCAGATAATATTACAACTGCTATGATGTAGATAGATAGATATTCTAAAAAGGTTTGCCCTTTGATTAGTTTGTCACAAAATTATTTGGGCCCAAAATGTTTTGGCATTTATGTTCAGTTATATTAAAATGATATAAGGGAGGACTACAAATTATGCAATATGATTAAAAAAAACTTAGAAGGCAGCTATAGCTTCTTTAAAAGGCTTAAAAGGGATCTATACTTCAAAAATCTATTTATTTGTGTATTTTATGTTTTTGATCCAATAAGATTGGACATTTATTAATGGGTGGACCCAATACTGACTCTTGGGGGAGACCAAAGGTCCAAACATAGAGAACAGCAATCACAAATCTTAACAATCTGCTTCCTATCAGAAAGATAACTCTTCACCCAGTGCAACATATTTCCGCTGATGAATCTATTAGTGCAAATGCTGTTGATCAGTTAGTTGTGAATCCATACTGACATTCTGTGATTAAATTGGGTTTGTCAATGAAATTATCCTACTGGTTATTGAAGAGTGGACTCTTTGACTATGGATTTGCAAAACCGTTTCGTTAAAAATTAAGGATTCTTCAGAAACCCTTACAATCCATGCTTACAAAAGGAGTGACTTTTTCTCAGTGACAAGAGTAAAAAATTATACAAGATAGGATAATAATTATACAATATTAAAAAAGATTACCAGTCTGTGTAAAAAAAAATCTATGAGGTAGCTACAGCTTATTTAAAATATTTTATCTATGATTGAAAATGTGTTTATTTGTGCTTTTACGTTTGTGATTCAATAATATTTGACATCTATTAACTGTGATTTTTTTCAGTTCACTTTCATCGCTGCTATGATCATTTTGTTTTCTCACAGCAAAGATACTTTTTTCCCCCATCAGAACACAACAGCTAAAAAGTAATGGATAACGAGGAGGCCAGAATCAACATTACTAAGATCATATTTTACACATTACATTTTCCCATATTCACATATGAAACAATGCCTGCAATTATACATTTCACTACATAACTGCAATATTTTTAAGATCATAAAACTTTAATTAATACTCAAACTAAATTGACACACATTAAAGTACCTGCCAAGTCAAATATGTTCACATTGTTATGGTTCACCAAATTGTAGAGAAACACTACATAAAATGTAAATATTGTAGTGAACTATATTGTGCTTTCTCACAAAATGTACCATTGTATTACTAGATTTGTCCAAAATATATGAAGAATCTTATCTCGTGTCTTGTGAATCATGTCAACATATGGGGCGGACTATGGATTTGCGAAACCGTTTCGTTAAAAATTAAGGATTCCTTAGAAATCCTTGCAACACAACAGTTTATTCAGCATGTCTGAACAGGTGTTCTACTGTATGGAAGTAGACATTTGGAAGCCATGAACCCATCCTCCTTATGGTCCCTCAGCTACTACAAGAGAGAAAGTCTAGCTTTTTATGACCTTCGAGAACTGGATGTGTCCTTTGTCTACAACTTAACAAAAGGACAAGAAAATGTGTAATTAAAAAAAAAACACAGAGTCATTGGTTGAGCGCCAAGTAAGAGAAGTTAAACACTGTCTTAATGAACATGAGAGCTTTGATTCACAGAACTGATTATGGTCATCTTTTGTGTCAAAGGTTGTTTTCTCAGACTCGTGTCGATCCATATTGTCATACACTGATAATTGGTTAGCCATGCTTGTAAAGTGCTGCTGCCAAAGACCTGACCTGCACCAGTTAAATGGTTCATATCAGATGAGGCACTAAAATCACTGTTTGGGAAAAAGGGAGATCTAAAAATGTTGTTGATCTGTAAGGCACTGAATTGTCTTGGGCCTAAAGACATGTCAGAGTTGTCAGATTTGAGACCCCTCAGGTCTTTAGAGACCTTTTCACTGTATGTTCCCGGGATCAGAACCACTCCTCAGTTCTGCAGAGACTTGGCTCCTCAAAATGAGGTCTGAAAACAATTCTGTTTGGTGCAACTTTTCAGTGAAAGCCAAATCTTTTTTATTAATTACTTTTTCTAAATAATTTCTTAGCTATTAAAGATGAGGATTTTATGTTTTTATGTAATGTTAACATCTTACTTCTGATCAGGCTTTTCTTGTTTTTAAAATGTTTCTCAGTTGTTTTTGTTCTCTTTCCACAGAACACTTTTCAACACAACTATGGAAGAGACAGTTTGATCTCCCCCAAATTTTTGTGCAATAAATGTGTTGCTTTGTGATACAACGCTACAAACAACTATCTATGTACCATTAAAATGTTCACTATGTTACAACCTGCCTAGTGGGTTTAACACAAGGTGGGAATGGTCACACAAAGTGATTTACAAATATTTACTGAAGGAAAAATATTAAAAAGATAAAGCAATATGTTGCATGTAGATATAGAATCAGGAGCTATAAAATGTTGAATTTTAAACTAAACAAAATGAAAGGCCCTGGAGGATGTGGGGTGGGCACAGTAAACCTTTTTGGTTCTTTTTCTAATCTAATAATAGTAAATGTAAAATAGTTTGTCATTTAACTTGTGTAATTCTGTGTAATTAGTTTAGCACACATGCATTACAGACCACACTTCAACCCACTGTTGATTGATACATACCTGGTAAGGAGTCTTTTACATTGCTGAGAAGGGATTTTGGCTCATTCTTCTTAGCAGAATTGTTTTAATTTAACCACTAGACTAGGCAAATCCAAATCTTTTATTTTGTTTTTGTTGGACATTTAGTAGTGGATTTGCTGGATCATTTTTCTGCTGAATAACCCAAGTGCTCTTGATGTCATGACCAGATAGCTGGAGTTCTCCTTCAGGATTTTCTGTTAAGAGTGCAAATATCATGGTTCCATCAATTACTGCAAGTTGTCCAGATCCTGAAGAGATGAAGCAGTTCCAGATCATGTCAGATCCACACCCATGTAAGTAAGTATGTACATTCTGTTAATTTAGCGCAGATAAAAATCACAAAGTGCATCACAAACAGAAAGTAGACATTACAAATATACTTACAAAAGGAATGACTTTTTCTCAGTGGCAAGAGTAAAAAAATTATACGGGAAAGGATTATAATTAATTAATATGAAAAAAGATTACCAGTCTGTGTAAAAAAATCTATGAGGTAGCTACAGCTTATTTAAAATACTTTATCTATGATTGAAAATGTGTTTATTTGTGCTTTTACGTTTGTGATTCAATAATATTTGACATCTATTAACTGTGATTTTTTTCAGTTCACTTTCATCGCTGCTATGATCATTTTGTTTTCTCACAGCAAAGATACTTTTTTCCCCCATCAGAACACAACAGCTAAAAAGTAATGGATAACGAGGAGGCCAGAATCAACATTACTAAGATCATATTTTACACATTACATTTTCCCATATTCACATATGAAAACAATGCCTGCAATTATACATTTCACTACATAACTGCAATATTTTTAAGATCATAAAACTTTAATTAATACTCAAACTAAATTGACACACATTAAAGTACCTGCCAAGTCAAATATGTTCACATTGTTATGGTTCACCAAATTGTAGAGAAACACTACATAAAATGTAAATATTGTAGTGAACTATATTGTGCTTTCTCACAAAATGTACCATTGTATTACTAGATTTGTCCAAAATATATGAAGAATCTTATCTCGTGTCTTGTGAATCATGTCAACATATGGGGGCGGGACTATGGATTTGCGAAACCGTTTCGTTAAAAATTAAGGATTCCTCAGAAGTCCTTTCAACACAACAGTTATTCAGCATGTCTGAACAGGTGTTCTACTGTATGGAAGTAGACATTTGGAAGCCATGAACCCATCCTCCTTATGGTCCCTCAGCTACTTCAAGAGAGAAAGTCTAGCTTTTTATGACCTTCGAGAACTGGATGTGTCCTTTGTCTACAACTTAACAAAAGGACAAGAAAATGTGTAATTAAAAAAAAACACAGAGTCATTGGTTGAGCGCCAAGTAAGAGAAGTTAAACACTGTCTTAATGAACATGAGAGCTTTGATTCACAGAACTGATTATGGTCATCTTTTGTGTCAAAGGTTGTTTTCTCAGACTCGTGTCGATCCATATTGTCATTCACGAATGATTGGTTAGTCATGCCATTAAAATGCTGCTGCCAAAGACCTGACCTGCACTAGGTAAATGGTTCATATCAGATGAGGCCTTAAAATCACTGTTTGGGAAAAGGGAGATCTAAAAATGTTGTTGATCTGTAAGGCACTGAATTGTCTTGGGCCTAAATACATGTCAGAGTTGTCAGATTTGAGACCCCTCAGGTCTTTAGAGAACCTTTTCACTGTATGTTCCCGGGATCAGAACCACTCCTCAGTTCTGCAGAGACTTGGCTCCTCAAAATCAGGTCTGAAAACAATTCTGTTTGGTGCAACTTTTCAGTGAAAGCCAAATCTTTTTTATTAATTACTTTTTCTAAATAATTTCTTAGCTATTAAAGATGAGGATTTTATGTTTTTATGTAATGTTAACATCTTACTTCTGATCAGGCTTTTCTTGTTTTTAAAATGTTTCTCAGTTGTTTTTGTTCTCTTTCCACAGAACACTTTTCAACACAACTATGGAAGAGACAGTTTGATCTCCCCCAAATTTTTGTGCAATAAATGTGTTGCTTTGTGATACAACGCTACAAACAACTATCTATGTACCATTAAAATGTTCACTATGTTACAACCTGCCTAGTGGGTTTAACACAAGGTGGGAATGGTCACACAAAGTGATTTACAAATATTTACTGAAGGAAAAATATTAAAAAGATAAAGCAATATGTTGCATGTAGATATAGAATCAGGAGCTATAAAATGTTGAATTTTAAACTAAACAAAATGAAAGGCCCTGGAGGATGTGGGGTGGGAACTGTAAACCTTTTTGGTTCTTTTTCTAATCTAATAATAGTAAATGTAAAATAGTTTGTCATTTAATTTGTGTAATTCTGTGTAATTAGTTTAGCACACATGCATTACAGACCACACTTCAACCCACTGTTGATTGATACATACCTGGTAAGGAGTCTTTTACATTGCTGAGAAGGGATTTTGGCTCATTCTTCTTAGCAGAATTGTTTTAATTTAACCACTAGACTAGGCAAATCCAAATCTTTTATTTTGTTTTTGTTGGACATTTAGTAGTGGATTTGCTGGATCATTTTTCTGCTGAATAACCCAAGTGCTCTTGATGTCATGACCAGATAGCTGGAGTTCTCCTTCAGGATTTTCTGTTAAGAGTGCAAATATCATGGTTCCATCAATTACTGCAAGTTGTCCAGATCCTGAAGAGATGAAGCAGTTCCAGATCATGTCAGATCCACACCCATGTAAGTAAGTATGTACATTCTGTTAATTTAGCGCAGATAAAAATCACAAAGTGCATCACAAACAGAAAGTAGACATTACAAATATACTTACAAAAGGAATGACTTTTTCTCAGTGGCAAGAGTAAAAAAATTATACGGGAAAGGATTATAATTAATTAATATGAAAAAAGATTACCAGTCTGTGTAAAAAAATCTATGAGGTAGCTACAGCTTATTTAAAATACTTTATCTATGATTGAAAATGTGTTTATTTGTGCTTTTACGTTTGTGATTCAATAATATTTGACATCTATTAACTGTGATTTTTTTCAGTTCACTTTCATCGCTGCTATGATCATTTTGTTTTCTCACAGCAAAGATACTTTTTTCCCCCATCAGAACACAACAGCTAAAAAGTAATGGATAACGAGGAGGCCAGAATCAACATTACTAAGATCATATTTTACACATTACATTTTCCCATATTCACATATGAAACAATGCCTGCAATTATACATTTCACTACATAACTGCAATATTTTTAAGATCATAAAACTTTAATTAATACTCAAACTAAATTGACACACATTAAAGTACCTGCCAAGTCAAATATGTTCACATTGTTATGGTTCACCAAATTGTAGAGAAACACTACATAAAATGTAAATATTGTAGTGAAATATGTTGTGCTTTTTCACAAAATGTACCATTGTATTGATAGGTTTGTCCAAAATATGTGGATAATCTTATCTAGTGTCTTGTGAAACATGTCAACATATGGGCGCGGGACTATGGATTTGCGAAACCGTTTCGTTAAAAATTAAGGATTCCTTAGAAATTTTTGCAACGCAACAGTTTATTCAGCATGTCTGAACAGGTGTTCTACTGTATGGAAGTAGACATTTGGAAGCCATGAACCCATCCTCCTTATGGTCCCTCAGCTACTTCAAGAGAGAAAGTCTAGCTTTTTATGACCTTCGAGAACTGGATGTGTCCTTTGTCTACAACTTAACAAATGGACAAGAAAATGTGTAATGTTTAAAAAAAAACACAGAGTAATTGGTTGAGAGCCAAGTAAGAGAAGTTGTAACATTGTCTTAATGAACATGAGGGCTTAGATTCTCAGAACTGATTATGGTCATCTTTTGTGTCAAAGGTTGTTTTCTCAGACTCGTGTCGATCCATATTGTCATACACTGATAATTGGTTAGTCATGCTAGTAAAATGCTGCTGCCAAAGACCTGACCTGCACTAGGTAAATGGTTCATATCAGATGAGGCCTTAAAATCACTGTTTGGGAAGAGGGAGATCTAAAAATGTTATTGATCTGTAAGGCACTGAATTGTCTTGGGCCTAAAGACATGTCAGAGTTGTCAGGTATGAGACCCCTCAGGTATTTAGAGTGCTTAGCAAACAGAAAGTAGATATTACAAATATGCTTAAAATTGGGGTTACTGTGGTTCGGTTGAAAGAGTTGTTGATTTGATTCCACCTTCCTCCAACTACCTGTCAATGTGCCCCTGGGCAAGGTACTTGCCCTGAGTTGCCAACCTATCCGTATATCTGTATGAATGCTAATGCGAGGGGTTGAATGTGACTCTAGTGTAAATCGCTTTTACTGGTCAGTATGACTAGAAAGTACCATCTAAATTCAGTCCATTTACCAATTAAATTAAAAAGTGATTAAAAAGACAAAAAAGTAATTTAAATGTTGAGAGGATTAAAAAAAAGAATGCAAGAAATTGTAAAAGATCCAAATGAAAAAAGCACAGTTGAAAAAAAAAATTCAGCTGCTTTTGAAATGAGTCTAGGCTATCAAGGCAAAGTTAAGAAAAAGATTGCTCCGCAGTCAAGGTGAATGTATTGCTGAACCACTCTATACCCTTTGCCTATCCGTACTTCCCTCAGAATACATAATATCAGAAGATATAAGTTCCTCTAGAGAAAACAATATCTTTCCAAATGTTCCTACGAATCAATAAATTATTTTTGAACAATCTGTGTTACCTTTTGTGCCATTGTGTTCTTTTTACCACGCAATAGTTTTCCCCTTGGCATATCAAGGTTGCCATTTTAGCCCAGTGTCTCTCTGTTAATCATGAACACTACAGGCAAGTCAGGTTTGCAATACTTTAAATGTAGTTCTAGAGTTTTGTGACATCCTGGATAAGTCATCAATGTGTTTTTGGAGTAATGATGTTAGGGCATGTAATGTTCGCCACTGTTTTATGTCAAATCATGCATTGTAATATAATATTGTTGTCAGAAAATGCTGGTTTGATGGTGGATTAATGTGCATACAAGGCCGTAGGAGCCACATCGTGAGTTGAATCGCTTTTTTAATAATAACACTGATAGATTCACAGGCAGAGGCAGGATATGCAACACAGGCAAGTTTACTGACATGGAGCAAGGTAGTAAACAGTAGGATTCAGTCGCGAGCAATGAAAACCAGAGAGCATAAACACAGAGGCAGGGTGGAGAAATGACCAATGAACAAGAGGAGCTAATCAGATGAGATGCGGAGCAGCTGGCAGCCGTGAGAAAACAGAGCAACAGAAGGAGGGAGGCTAATGCTGGCTAACACAAAGAATTCCAGAGAAGAAAGAGAAATATCAAAACACCAGAATGAACCAACAAACAATCTACCATAAATAAACTGAAATAACAGCAACTAGAGAACATAAACAGGAAAATGCAGATACACAAACAAGGAATTGAAACATCTAACACCAGCAAATCATAAAAATTGTACTTTTATATTGTACTAATTCAATTCAGCTATTGCCATAATATACACTCACCGGCCACTTTATTAGGTACACCTTGCAGTACCGGGTTGGACCCCCTTTTGCCTTCAGAACTGCTTTAATCCTTTGTGGCCTAGATTCAACAAAGTACTGGAAACATTCCTCAGAGTTTGGTCCATATTGACATGATAGCATCACACAGATGCTGCAGATTTGTCGGCTGCACATCCATGATGCAAATCTCCTGTTCCACCACATCCCAAAGGTGCTCTATTGGATTGTGATCTGGTGACTGTGGAGGCCATTTGAGTACAGTAAACTCATTGTCATGTTCAAGAAACCAGTCTGAGATGATTCGTGCTTTATGACATGGCGCATTATCCTGCTGGAAGTAACCATCAGAAGATGGGTGCACTGTTGTCATAAAGGGATGGACATGGTCAGCAACAATACTCAGGTAGGCTGTGGCGTTGACATGATGCTCAATTGGTACTAAGGGGCCCAAAGTGTGCCAAGAAAATATCCCCCACACCATTACACCACCACCACCAGCCTGAACCGTTGATACAAGGCAGGATGGATCCATGCTTTCATGTTGGTGACGCCAAATTCTGACCCTACCATCCGAATGTTGCAGCAGAACTCAAGACTCATCAGACCAGGCAACGTTTTTCCAATCTTCTATTGTCCAATTTTGGTGAGCCTGTGCGAATTGCAGCCTCAGTTTCCTGTTCTTAGCTGACAGGAGTGGCACCCGGTGTGGTCTTCTGCTGCTGTAGCCCATCCGCCTCAAGGTTCGACGTGTTGTGCGTTCAGAGATGCTCTTCTGCATGCCTTGGTGTAACGAGTGGTTATTTGAGTTACTGTTGCCTTTCTATCAGCTCGAAGCAGTCTGGCCATTCTCCTCTGACCTCTGGCATCAACAAGGGATTTGCGCCCAAAGAACTGCCGCTCACTGGATATTTTCTCTTTTTCTGACCGTTCTCTGTAAAGCCTAGAGATGGTACTGCATGAAAATCCCAGTAGATCAGCAGTTTCTGACATACTCAGACCAGCACCAACAACCATGCCACATTCAAAGTCACTTAAATCACCTTTCTTCCCCATTCTGATGCTCGGTTTGAACTGCAGCAGATCGTCTTGACCATGTCTACATGCCTAAATGCACTGAGATCAGACATTTTCCGTTACGAGCAGTTGGACAGGTGTACCTAATAAAGTGGCCGGTGAGTGTATGGCTAGTCTTATTTTTTTGCCCTGTGAAGCATTTGATCATATGGATGTGGCACTAAGAGTAAACTGCAAAATCTTTAACCACCTCTCAATCAATTATATACCAGCATCTAGAGACATTTAGGTTGTAAAAAGTGAAGTTCAAACCAAGAATTAGATTTAAAATGAAAGGAAACTTACATAAATGTTGTTGTGGAACAATGAGATTATCCAAGAACGTTTATGGTATGAATCACTCAGTGAGGGTTATTAAAATGTTTCTCGGCTTCACTAAGTGTTGGCACTGTTCAAACTGCGGAACCCCAACTTCTAAGTAAGTTATTGTGATTAACTGGCGTGTTGTTTCTCTATTATGTTACAGCTGCAGAACCGGCTCTGGCTGGTGACCTTCAGAGTGGCAGAAGCAGAGTCTCACCCAGAGTCTCATAAGCATAGTAAAATACAGACATAACATAAACAAAGCAAAGTTCAACGCATGAAATTGAATGACAAGTACGCAAAAAACTAATTTTGGAAGATGGGCTCTTTTAGAAACTGGAGATCTTTGGTAAATTAGAAAAGCGTGTTCTCTGGTTTACGGAGAAGGAGAACAAAAGTGTCCTGTTGATGACAGAGGTTAGACGAGAATGGGCAGACAGGGAGATGATAGAATTCTAACCTTTTCTCTTTACTGACTGGCAATTTGCCACTCCAACCCCCTAAAAAACACTGTATTTTTGTTTGTGCAAGACATTGTAGTGCTTTAATACTCACAGCAGCACCCATTGCTCATTGAAAAGAGTAAAAAAGTCTCAAAAAATCTCCAACACCATAAAAAAAGCAATGGAGTCACTTGAACGGGTGTGATTACCAGGAGTTGACTCCCTATTCTGAATCCAAGTGATGTTTCTTTATTGAATTTATGTGCTAGACATGGAATGTCCATAAGGAACGCCATGTTTGAGCACAACATGGTTCATAGGTGTAGTTGGTACCAGCCCACCCGGGCCATAGTTACTAATGCCCCTTTTGCTGTCTTTAATAACATCCTAAACCAGCTGATCAGACATAAAATCAGCTGTTTAGATGCATACATTTCCCCCAAAACACACAAAACAATACTCCAAGAAACATTATGTTTGATTGGGAAATTTACTGATGTCCCTTCAGAGAACCAGAGTCTGCAGGAGAAGGAAGCAAGCAAAGAGCAGCAGCCCGTAATCAGACTACTTGCATCAGTTCAAACGAGAGGAAAACCTCCCTGAATCCGCTGATCATGAATATCCCATATCCAACATAAAACTACCTTCACCGCAGTAAGAAGTCCTTGTCCTTGTTATTGCCATGGCTGAGACATAAAGCACAAAATTGTAACTTCTTTAGGCAAACTAGACAGCAGCGTCTCCTATCTGTTCCATCTGCCACACACCCCTCACATCAGAACCCCTGAGTCTTATTTTATAAGTTCTGGCTGGGCTGTGGTCCAGATAATTATCCCAGTGGATTTTTATATAACATCCAGGAGATATTTTGTCGATAGCCAGTTAGCAGACGTTGCCAAGGCCGCATTGGGGCGCCAGATTTAGAAAAACAATAAATGTTGTGGTTCAGGCAGTTGTGAATTTTCAACTACCTTAAGAGTTTTACTGGTATGTCTCAATTGCAAATCAAAATAGCCAACTTTTTGGTATTTTCCGCAGATCTCGAGTGTACAACTTCTCCAAGATTAAATCCTTTAACCTCTAAGTCCAACCGCTGCCAGGCTGCGATTCTGTTCAAGAATCGTATCCAGCTTGCGATTCTGCTCTCTTAACATTTCAGTCTGAGTGTTGATCGCTCTACAGACTCCATCCAACATCGCAGGCAGCTTTGGAATGCTTTGAACAGCCGCCCACATTTTGTGAATCACTTGATAAGCCAGGTATTCAAGAATCCTTCATGAGGACCATTAAATCGAGGCACGTGACGTCGCCCGGTACGGCGGAGCCGGGGTCCCACCCTGGAGCCAGGCCTGGGGTAGGGACTCGCCGGAGAGCGCCTGGTGGCCGGGTTGCTCTTCGCGGGACCCGGCCGGGCCAAGCCCGTACGAGAGACGCGAGGCCATCCCCCAGTGGGCCCACCACCTGCAGGGGGAACCGTGAGGGACCGGTGCAAAGAGGATTGGGTGGCGGACGAAGGTGGCGGACGAAGGTGGATACCTCAGCGGCCCAATCCCCGGATGTTTAGGCTGGCTCTAGGGACATGGAATGTTACCTCGCTAGGGGGGAAGGAGCCTGAGCTTGTGCGGGAGGTCGAGAGATATCGACTAGAAATAGTCAGGCTCGCCTCCACGCACAGCGTGGGCTCTGGAACCCATCTCCTTGAGAGGGGCTGGACTCTCTTCTACTCTGTAGTGGCCCACGGGGAGAGGCAGCGGGCTGGGGTGGGTTTGCTTGTTGCCCCCCAGGTCAGCCGTCTCGTGTTGGGGTTTACCCCGGTGGATGAGAGGGTCGCATCCCTGCGCCTTCGGGTCAGGGACAGGTCTCTGACTGTCGTTTCAGCCTACGGGCCGAGCGGTAGTGCGGAGTACCCGGCCTTCTTGGTGTCCCTGTCGGGGGTGCTTGATAGTGCCCCTCCCCGGGACTCCATTATTCTGCTGGGGGACTTCAACGCCCGCGTGGGAAAAGACAGTGACACCTCGAGAGGAGTGATCGGGAGGAATGGCCTCCCCGATCTGAATCTGAGTGGTGTTTTGTTATTGGACTTCTGTGCTATTCACGGATTGTCCATAATGAACACCATGTTCAAGCATAAAGGTGTCCATCAGTGCACTTGGCACCAGGACACCCTAGGCAGGAGGTCAATGATCGACTTTGTTGTCGTATCATCAGACCTTCGGCCGCATGTTTGGGACACTCGGGTGAAGAGAGGGGCTGAGCTGTCCACTGATCACCACCTGGTGGTGAGTTGGATCCGCTGGTGGAGGAGAAAGCCGGACAGACTTGGCAGCCCCAAGCGCATAGTGAGGGTCTGCTGGGAACGAGCTTTGACCGGATTCCGAGGGATGTTGGAGACATAGAGTCCGAGTGGACCATGTTCTTCACATCTATTGTCGATGCTGCTGCCCGTAGCTGCGGCCGTAAGGTCTGCGGTGCCTGTCGCGCCGGCAATCCCAGAACCCGGTGGTGGAAACCGGCAGTAAGGGATGCTGTCAAGCTGAAAAAGGAGTCCTATCGGCTGTGGTTGGCTTGTGGGACTCCTGAGGTGGCTGACGGGTACCGTGAGGCCAAGCGTGCTGCGGCCCAGGCTGTGGCAGAGGCAAAAACTCGGGCCTGGGAGAAGTTCGGTGAAGCCATGGAGAAGGACTACCGGTTGGCCTCGAAGCAATTCTGGCAAACCGTCCGGCACCTCAGGAGGGGGAAGCAGTGCTTCGCCAACACTGTTTATAGTGGGGGTGGGAGGCTGCTGACCTCGACTGGGGACATTATCGGGCGGTGGAAGAAGTACTTCGAGGATCTCCTCAATCCTGCCATCACGCATTCCTTGGTGGAAACAGAGGCTGGGGACTCGGGGTTGGACTCTTTCATCACCCAGGCTGAAGTCACTGAGGTGGTTAAAAAGCTCCGCGGTGGCAAGGCTTCGGGGGTGGATGAGATCCGCCCTGAGTACCTCAAATCTCTGGATGTTGTGGGGCTGTCATGGTTGACACGCCTCTTCAACATTGCATGACGGTCGGGGACAGTGCCTCTGGACTGGCAGACCGGGGTGGTGGTCCCCCTTAAGAAGGGGGACCGGAGGGTGTGTTCCAACTACAGGGGATCACACTCCTCAGCCTCCCTGGTAAGGCCTACGCCAGGGTATCGGAGAGTCCGGCCGATAGTCGAACCTCGGCTTCAGAAGGAGCAGTGTGGTTTTCGTCCCGGCCGTGGAACACTGGACCAGCTCTATACCCTCTACAGGGTACTCGAGGGCTCATGGGTGTGTTTGCCCCAACCGGTTCACATGTGTTTTTGTGGACCTGGAGAAGGCATTCGACTGTGTCCCTCGTGATGCCTTGTGGGGGGTGCTCCAGGAGTATGGAATCGGGGGCCCTTTATTAGGGGCCATCCGGTCCCTGTACGAGCGGAGCAGGAGTTTGGTCCGCATTGCCGGCACTAAGTCGGACATGTTCCCGGTGCATGTTGGACTCCGGCAGGGCTGCCCTTTGTCACCGGTCCTGTTCATAACTTTCATGGACAGGATTTCTAGACGCAGCCAAGGGCCGGATGGGGTCTGGTTTGGGGACCAGTGGATTTCGTCTCTTCTTTTTGCCGAAGACGTAGTCCTGCTGGCCCCCTCTAGCCAAGACCTACAGCATGCGTTGGGGCGGTTCGCAGCCGAGTGTGAAGCGGCTGGGATGAAGATCAGCTCCTCCAAGTCAGAGGCCATGGTACTCAGCCGGAAAAGGGTGGCTTGTCCTCTTCAGGTTTGAGGGGAGTTCCTGCCTCAAGTGGAGGAGTTCAAGTATCTCGGGGTCTTGTTCACGAGTGAGGGAAGAATGGAGCGGGAGATCGACAGACGGATCGGTGCGGCTGCTGCAGTAATGGGGGCGCTGTGCCGGTCCGTTGTGCTGAAGAGAGAGCTGAGCCGAAAAGCGACACTCTCGATTTACCGGTCGGTCTACGTTCCTACCCTCACCTATGGCCATGAACTTTGGGTCATGACCGAAAGAAAGAGATCCCGGATACAAGCGGCTGAAAGGAGCTTCCTCCGTAGGGTGGCCGGGCACTCCCTTAGAGATAGGGCGAGGAGCTCGGCCATTCGGGAGGGGCTTGGAGTAGAGCCGCTGCTCCTCCACATCGAGAGGAGCCAGTTGAGGTGGCTCGGGCATCTATACCGGATGCCTCCTGGACGCCTTCCTCGGGGGGTGTTCCAGGCACGTCCCACCGGGAGGAGGCCCAGGGGACGGCCCAAGACACGCTGGAGGGACTATGTCTCTCGGCTGGCCTGGGAACACCTTGGGCTCCCCCCGGAGGAGCTGGAGGAGGTGTCTGGGGAGAGGGACGTCTGGGTGTCTCTGCTGAGTCTGCTGCCCCCGCGACCCGGTCCCGGATAAGCGGAAGACGACGAGTACGAGTACGAGTAACCACCAACTCCAAAAAGCAGAAATCCTGTTATCAAAAGTCCAAATATGTACACATCTTCTACGTCCTCGACCAACATCGTAGTCAGGCACACAATCTTCCACTGCTGCCAAAAATCCATTGTGTATCCAGAGAAGAACGTCCCGTCTGGACAAGAGAGTCACCTTTACCCTGTCTTCCCGTCGAAAAAATTTGATCAATTGCGTTGAGAGACCAGCTAACCAAATCCATAATTTACAAGTTTGAATGATATGCAAACCGAGGCTCTGAGAAAAATACAGAGAGCAAGAGATAAGGGTTTTAGTTAATAAAGACAGAGTTTAGTTAGACTCTCAGGTTGATCTAATGGTAACCCACCTGTGCTAAGTTTACCAGGGAATCCATGCTTAAAAATGTCCCAGATCCACTTCTGCACTGAATCCCTTGACAAACCTTTAGATAGGGAAGCATATTTCAAGTAGATTTATTCTTCATAGATAAATAACAGTAATCGTTGTTCAACAAATAAAATGTACTAATGAATACTTTTATTTCTTGGAAAGAAATCAACCTTTGAAGAGATGAAATAACTGTGATCCTAAATAGTAGCCCTAAAAGTGGTCTGTCTAATTATTGCAAGGTATAGCATGTGAAGTATGCATCATTTTGTTTATCCTACAACTTGACAATATGATTCAGAAAGGGAAAACGGAATTTTACTTGTGGATTATCTCCCAGAGTCTAAATCCATCATCTCTGTAGTAGACGTTGTATGTCAGAGCAGAGAGGGATCTCTTTATGACTGTGAACTGTCCCTCTTCATCTAAAGCTGCAAGCTAGACGAAATCACAATTAAAAACAATAATTTATTAAATATATTTAGAAAATGCCAGCAAGGATCATTCTCACCGTTGTGAAAATACAGTATGGAGAAATTAGCTTCTACCGAGCCAAGATGTTTATATGCTGAGTGTAGCAGGTGTGGGGTATCAAAAGCTGGGAAAAGAAAAAGGTGTAATTAATGCAAACATAGCTTGCACAATAATGCGCTGGTGTTAAAATGTTTTATGCACAGCTTGTTTCTAGCGAAAATGTCCAAGTGGGTTAAAAGGATAAAAGCAATTAGTAAAAAATGATGATATGGATAAAATAAAAAATAATTCAAATAACATAGGGCTACCCTATATTTTACATGGCAATTCCAGCATAAAACGATTTTGGCCAATGACAAGGACCAAGGCTGACCAACAAAAATCTACATGAAATAAAATATTTGCATACACTGTATAGAAAAGCAATCTTTTTTCTTGCTTTCTGAAAACAAAGTAGACTAAACTCCTGGTTTAGTTCAGATAGAATAGTATGACTGAATAGTATGCAAGATATATTTTTTGGGAATTTAAAATGTTTTTATTGAAATTTAGAAGTATATGTTCACTAAGATCATAATGCCTTTAAACAATTCATATAGTGCATAGTACAAAAACTGATTGTGACTGTGGGTGCCTGTTTTTTGTGTCAGTTTGGGTCGTAGACTGCTCCTTCTCCTGGATCAGTTAAGGCCCCCATCAAATGTGGGGCCTATTCCCTCCCCGCCACACTACCTGCCGGTGGTTGGTGTCTCTGCCCGCTGGTGTGTGCCGGCTCACTCCCGGTGGCTGCTTGCCGGGGCCTGGGCCCCTGGGCTCTGTCAGGCCTCTGCTTGGGGAGTGATGTGTCCCGGGATCTCGGGGTCCATGGCTGGATCTGCTCTGGCGTAGACGGCCGTCGGTGGGGCCTGTGGGCTCGTCGCTGCAGCTCCCTGGGCCTTCTGGACTGTGGCTGCTGGGTGGTTCCCCTGGGACTCTCCCCTGCTCTTCTCTGATCCAGGGCAGGTCTGTGGCTCCTCACACTCACTATTGCATATTTTTATGGAGAAACCTTGTATTCCAAAGCCGCTCACCTCGACCGCAAGATAGCAACAAGACTTTGGTTAGAACCATTTCATCATGTTAGGTGTGTCCTTAAAAGGATATTTCAACATTTTTAAGTGAGGATCTCTGAAAATATCATTAATATGTTTATAAAACAAGTTGAAGCAACAATGAAACATTTCTAAATGTCATGATTAATTCTCATCGGATGATCAGTCAAAATAACTCCCTCTAGTGGTTCTGGGAGGTATTGTTATCTTGATGGTTCCAGTGATACGCTGCTGCCCAGCATGTTGGCGTGAACTCAAAGTGCTTCCAAGTTCTCCTCCTACTGTCTACTGCAGGTTAAAACTGTTACTGAGTATAACTTCACAGAACCTCACTTTGTGTGTGTTTCCTAGCACTTGTTACAGTGTAAGGCCCATTTTTCCAACATGTACTGTGTTGTGAGTACCCACTGCTCTTAATGGGGCTCAAAGCCTGGGCCCCACAAGAAGCAGTTCTGTTTGGGGTTAGGGGTCAGGTTTAGGACTAAGGTGTGAATTGAATTTAGGTTAGGTTTAGCATTAGGGTTAGGGTCAGACTACAGCAATGAATAAAGTCAATGCAAAGTCCGTGTAAGGATATGAGAACACTACAGACGTGTGTGTGTGTGTTCTTGTACTTGTTGTTGAGTGAGAACCATTTTTCTCGTATTTTTATTGCAAAGTGAGGACATTTTAACAAAGTGAGGACATTTTCCTGGTCCTCACTTTTCTTAATTCCGTTCTTGGAACAGGGGTTAGGTTTAGGACTAGGGTATGAATTGAGTTATGGTTAGAGTTAGGTATGAACTGGTTAGGGTTAGGGTTAGTTTTAGGGTCGGGTTAGGCACTAAAAATCAAGGAAAATGAATGGAAGTCAATGAAAGTAACTGAAAAGTCCTCATAAAGATAATAAAACACAGATGTGTGTGTGTGTGTGTGTGTGTGTGTGTGTGTGTGTGTGTGTGTGTGGTAACTTACAGGTAATTTATCCTGCTTCCGATAGCCAGCAAACACAGATCCAAAGCCTCCTTCTCCAAGCTGATGCAGCTCAGTATATTTCTCCTTAAATTTGGCTAAACACAGAAACATGGTTGAGTTTCCCAAATCATCAGAATAAAACCCTGTTTGCTCAAGTTACTCAGTTCTAACTACCATCACAGCTTAGTTGTGTCTAATAATAAATGCTGATGTTACAGATCTATCACTACTTAAACTCTGACCTCTTTGGGAATCCTCTCTTTCTTGTTTGGTCTCCGTCTTCACCATCTTCCTGGGTGGTTCTTTGAAGTCCTCAGCCTTCCTCTTCAGAAACCTCTTCCTTAAATCTCCTGTTTCTTTACTGTAATGTGCCAGATTGGAGCTGCTGGTTTCTAACGATAAGAATAACCCATAGAACAACATGAGCATTTTAACATTCACACAGACTAATGAGAGCAAAATGTCTTGAAAGAAGAAGATGAATTACAGTGGCTTGTAAAAGGATTCCTACTTATGTTACAACCACAAAATTCATTGTGTTTTTTTGGGATTTCATGTAATGGACCAACATGAAGTAGAACATGAAGTGGAAGGAAGAGCAAAAAGTCTTTTGGAGTGTTTTTCTACCACTGGAGATGAACTGAGATTAAATTACATACAGATGGACTCTTTAACTGGTTAGGTGAGTTTTAAAGGCAATTGGTGCATTTTTATTTAGGGATATCAGAGTAAAAGTGGCTGAATACAAATATACTCTACACTTTTAATGTTTTTATCAGTTAAAAAAAATAAAACCATGTACATTTTTCTTCCACTTCACAATTATGCACTACTTGGTGGTCTATCACATATCATCCCATTATTATTTCAATAACCATCCTGTGGATCTCAGTTTAAACTAACAGTAATGTCATTAAACCAACCAACCTCTGCTGTCGTCCACCAAGGAGGAAGGTGACTCTTTAGTCAGGACCAACTCCGGGAGTCCCTTTTTACTCTTCTTGACTGGTGGCAAAGGTCCCTCTCCTTCTTCGGTCATTTTCCTCTTTGCTCTCCTCACTGTCCTGATCTGGTCCTGGCAGCTTGTAGAGGGTTCAGCCACCTCAGAGACCCTGGACCTTTTTCTGGGGGCCTCATCTCCAGTATTATTATTTCTTCTCCTTTTCTTTGGTCTGCTGTCCTTCACAGACTCTGGACCCTGTAGCGTGGTTCTGCTGTTGCTCTCTAAAATGACAGATATTGGAAAGGATTTGTCATTTTTTGACTACTTGTTCAATATTGTTTTATTTCTGTGTCACTTCACAGACTGATATCTGTTCAGGGACTTTATTTCACAAACTTCTCAACTTTTAACCCATTTTGACCATGATCCATGGTTCTGGTAGAAGCTAGAACAGATTCACACATCTCAATGTTCCCAACCAGAGACAGAAAGTTTCTAACATAGAAATCCTGACTGATTAAAAGCTCTAAATCTTTTAACTATATTTTAAAAACATAACTATGAGCTGCCCATCAATGCTCAGTGTGTAAAGTTAACTAACTTGTTAAATATTCCTACATCTCTCTCTGCAAAAACTGAAAGATGAACATTTTCTGGGTCATCTTGATTGCAACACATGAATTCAGTTACCTTCTGTTCTCCTGAGGGATGAAGTGTTAAACGTCTCTGCAGAATATTTGTCCATCTTTGTTTTCTGTAGATTTCAGCGACGATCAGTTCACCTACAAGCGATGGCAGTTTGAAGTCTTGTATCTTCGTGTTACTCTGTCGGATCTCTGAGAGACTTCTAAGCTCAGGTTAGAATGTTGGGTTCTGACTCTGCTGTGACATCATAAAGAACATCATAAAGTATGGACACGGTGCTTAACAGACGTAAATCCAGGGACAGAAAAAGGGTCGAATTTCCCAGGGCTAGAGGCGTCAGAAAAGGGGGCAGGCAGAGACAAAAACCAGAGGCAGAAACAGAGTCGAAATCCAAAATCCAATCCGTCAGACAAGGAGCAAGCAAGAGGATTAATCCGTAAGGCAAGGCAGGTCATGGAAACAGATCAGCAGGAAGGAACCGGGAAACTACTCACAAATGTTTTTGAAAATCTGGCCCATCTGCCTGTCAAGGGCTGTATGTAACTGCAGCTCCACAGGGGGTTTGGCATGATGGTGATTTCGCAGCAGCAGACAGGTGAAGCAGATGAGTTAATTGCATGAGTGAAGGGGAGAGCAGGCAAGGGCCAGAATCATAACAGTACCCCCTCCTCAAGGTCCGGCTCGGACGGCCCCGAGCTGATCAGGATGGGGGCGATGGAACTCCGGATGAGGGATTTGTCCACTATGAATCGTGCCGGAATCCAGGACCTCTCCTCAGGACCATAGCCCTCCCAGTCCACCAGGTAACGTATGCCACGTCCCTGCCGTCTGGACCGGATGATGCCCGGGACAGTGTAGACGGGCCATCAGCAAGAAGCCGGCGGGTGGGGGGGGGCCGGAGGGGGGCCCGAGAGGGGACACCACATAGGGCTTGATCCGGGACACGTGGAAGGTAGGTGAACTCTCATGGCACGAGGCAGACGTAAACGAACAGCCACAGGATTGATGATCTTGGATATTGGAAAGGGTCCCAAAAAACGAGGTGCCAGCTTACGGGGTAAAACCAGAAGCGGGAGGTCCTTGGTGGATAGCCAAACCCTTTCGTCCCACCTTGTAGCTTGGAGCAGGGTTTTCGCCGAAGATTTGCTGTGCGTGCCTGCAACCTCCGACATTCTGATCATAGACCTTCTTGCTTTCCTCCAGATGCGCTGACATCTTAGGGCCCGGGGCCTGAGCAAAGGAACCTCAACCTCTTTTCTCCTGGACAGTGAAAAAGGGTGGCTGAAAACCAAAACAACTTGGGAAAGGGGATAACCCCGTGGCACTAGCTGGGGGGTGTTGACGGGCATATTCAACCCCAGGGTAAATTTTTTGAGACTTTTGGGTTTGGTCAGACTCACATAGTGTGCGAAGTTTTGGTCTCCCCCGGTTTGGCCCTCTCCGTCTGTCCATCCGACTGTGGGTAAATCCTGGGGACAAACTAACAGTAATCCCCCGCAAGGAAAAAAAATCTTTCCCAAAAATGACACAAACGGGGGCCCTCTGTCTGAGACAATGTCTGTGGGTAAGCCGTGAAGGCGAAAAACCTCACGTGCCAGAATGTCCCCCATTTCCTTGGCTGAGGGCAACTTTTGAGAGGGACTGGGTTAAAACCATTTTAAAAAATCTGTGATGATGGTAAAAAACCATTAGAAACTGGCAACCTGTGACGAAGTCCATGGCTATGTGTGACCAGGGACGAGGAGGAATGGGTAGGGGATGCAAGAGTCCAGCAGGAGGCGATGAAAAGACTTGGCTTGGGACATTGAGTACAGGCCGTGACGTAATCTGTGACATCTTTGACAAAAGGATGGCCCCCAAAAACTGAGTTCGGCCCATCTGTAACGTCCTGCTGATACCAGGATGACAGAACAGACGTGAATTATGGCATGAATTCACTACCTTTTTGGGTAGGGGAGGGGCTTCTGGGAAAAAAACACCGTTCGGGTGGGCATGAAGTTGGGATGGGGGGTCTTTGGTGGCATCTTTAACCTCTCCCTCCAACTCCAACATGGTGACATAGAGTCTCAATGATTCCAGAAGAATAAACTCATCCTCCCAGAGGTCTGTGACTCGGGGGGTTTTCCTGTATTCTGGACCGGGCGTCTGGTTTGCCATTTTTGACTCCAGGTCTGAAAGACAAAGAGAAGTTGAATCTTCCCAAAAAATAGAGCCCCCTTCCCGCCTGGGATTAAGGCGCTTCGCTGATCTCAGGTACTCCAGGTTCTTATATTTTTCCATAGAAGAAACGGTTCCTTAGCCCCCCTCTAGCCAATGCCTCCACTCCTCGAGAGCCAACTTGACTGCCAAACTTTTTCTGGCCCCCACATCATAATTGCGCTCTGCTTTGGGGACAAATTCCCAGAAAAGAAGGCACATGGGTGAAAAGGGCCCCAGAAATTTTTTTGGCTTAGGACAGCTCCACCCCTTGTTTTTTTGAGGCGTCAACCTCCAAAATAAACTGTTTATCTGGGTTAGGGGGCCGTAGAACAGGAGCAGACGTAATAATCCTTTAAGCTTGACAAAGCTCTTTCAGCCGTCTCTTTCCAAACAAACCTTTCTTTGGATGATGTGAAGAGCATTAAGAGGGGCTGCAACGAGGCTATAGTTCCTGTTGAAACCGTCTGTAAAAATTAGCAAAACCCCCGAAAACCCTTTGAAGCTGTTTGCGGTCGTTAGGAGAAGGCCTTCCAAGACTGCCTTGCTTTTTGGGGGGTCCACTATAACTTGTCTGGGGAAAATGATGAAAACCCAAGAATGAAGTGATAGTGGTGGAACTCACCTTTTCAGCTTTGACAAACAGATGATTTTGAAGAAGACGGAAAAGGACAGCCCGGACATGATTTCTGTGGATCTCCAGATCCTGAGAATAAATCAGAATGTCATCAAGATATACAAAAACAAACTGTCCAACCATATCCCTCAGGACATCATTCACCAATGCCTGAAAAACTGCAGGGGCATTGGTTAAACCAAAAGGCATTACAAGGTACTCATAGTGACCAGTAGGAGTGTTAAATGCCGTCTTCCATTCATCCCCCTCCTTGATACGAACAAGGTGGTAAGCGTTTTCAAATCCAATTTTTGAGAAGATCTTGCGCCCCGAATCTGGTCGAAAGCAGTGTTCATAAGGGTAGAGGGTATCGGTTCTTGACGGTGATGTCGTTTAAACCCTGTAGTTGATACATGTTCTCAATGAACCGTCCCTTCTTTTCCCACAAAGAAGAAGCCTGCCCGCTGGAGAAGAAGAAGGCCTAATAATACCATTTTTTTTTGACTCATCAACATACTTCCTCATGGCTTGGTTCTCTGGTCCTGACAATGAATACAATCAACCCCTAGGGGGAGAAGTGCCTGGTAGGAGCTCAATGCCACAGTCATAGGGTCTATGAGGTGGAAGTGCCGTAGCCCGGACTTGTTGAAAACCTCCTTAAGTGCATGATATTCGGGGGGTCCTTTAGAAAGATCAGGATATGTCTCCTCAATTCCATTCTCCGGAAAAATATCTGTAGAGGCAGAAGACAGACAAGTGGCCGAGCAGGACTTAGCCCAGCCCAAAATCTCTTTTGGCTTGCCAATCAATATGGGGGTTTGGGTTTTGTAACCAGGAGGCCCCTAAAACATGGGTAGTTTAGGAGAGTTGATGATCCTGAATGTGACCTCGTCCTGATGTTTCCCCCCAGTGTGAGTTTTTATTACCTCCGTCTTGTAATATGAACTGTTGATACTATGACCATCCAATGCCAGGACATTTTGGGTGTCGGACGTGGGAAGGAGCTTGATGTCATGGTCCCTGGCGAACGACTCATCCATAAACTCCGTGTCGGCCCCTGAGTCAATGAACACTGACACCTGATGAGAAGTAGAAGACACTTGAAAGGTTGCAGAAATGAGCATGAGGAGACAGACAGTTGACTTCGGCTCAGTAGGAGTTCTCCTCACCTCTACTGAGCCTGGGCTTTTAACGGACACTTGAATGCAACATGACCCTGTCCACCACAATAAAAACACAAGTTATTCTTCCTTCGTCGATCTCGTTCCCCCGCAGAAATCACTCGATAAGCCAGGTAACCACCAACTCCAAAAAGCAGAATTCCTGTTAACAATAGTCCAAATATGTACACATCTTCCACGTCCTCGACCGACATTGTAGTCAGGCACACAATCTTCCACTGCTGCCAAGAATCCATTGCGTATCCAGTGAAGAACGTCCCGTCTGGACAAGAGGGTTTTCCTTTACCCTGTCTTCCCGTCGAAAAAATTTTATCATTTGCGTTGAGAGACCAGCTAACCAAATCCATAATTTACAAGTCTGAATGATATGCAAAGCGAGGCTCTGAGAAAAATACAGACAAAAAGCAGAAGCAGGGATCAGCAGGGAGGGAGGGAGAGAAAACACGTGTGTCTTCCACCGAGAGCAAGAGATAAGGGTTTTATTTAATAAAGACAGAGTTTAGTTAGACTCTCAGGTTGATCTAATGGTAACCCACCTGTGCTAAGTTTACCAGGGAATCCATGCTTAAAAATGCCCAGATCCACTTCTGCACTGAGTCCCTTGACAAACCTTTTGATAGGGAAGCATATTTCAAGTAGATTTATTCTTCATAGATAAATAACAGTAATTCGTTCTTCAACAAATAAAATGTAGTAATGAATATTTTTATTTCTTGGAAAGAAAACAACCTTTGAAGAGATTAAATAACTGTGATCCTAAATAGTAGCCCTAAAAGTGGTGTGTCTAATTATTGCAAGGTATAGCATGTGAAGTATGCATCATTTTGTTTATCCTACAACTTGACAATATGATTCAGAAAGGGAAAAAGGAATTTTACTTGTGGATTATCTCCCAGAGTCTAAATCCATCATCTCTGTAGTAGACGTTGTATGTCAGAGCAGAGAGGGATCTCTTTATGACTGTGAACTGTCCCTCTTCATCTAAAGCTGCAAGCTAGACGAAATCACAATTAAAAACAATAATTTATTAAATATATTTAGAAAATGCCAGCAAGGATCATTCTCACCGTTGTGAAAATACAGTATGGAGAAATTAGCTTCTACCGAGCCAAGATGTTTATATGCTGAGTGTAGCAGGTGTGGGGTATCAAAAGCTGGGAAAAGAAAAAGGTGTCATTAATGCAAACATAGCTTGCACAATAATGCGCTGGTGTTAAAATGTTTTATGCACAGCTTGTTTCTAGCGAAAATGTCCAAGTGGGATAAAAAGGATAAAAGCAATTAATAAAAAATGATGCTATGGATAAAATAAAAAATAATTCAAATAACATAGGGCTACCCTATATTTTACATGGCAATTCCAGCATAAAAACGATTTTGGCCAATGACAAGGACCAAGGCTGACCAACAAAAATCTACATGAAATAAAATATTTGCATACACTGTATAGAAAAGCAATCTTTTTTCTTGCTTTCTGAAAACAAAGTAGACTAAACTCCTGTTTTAGTTCAGATAGAATAAATAAACAAATAAACAAATATTCCTATTTCCTTAAACAACAGAATAGTATGCAAGATACAGGGGTTGGACAATGAAACTGAAACACCTGGTTTTAGACCACAATAATTTATTAGTATGGTGTAGGGCCTCCTTTTGCGGCCAACACAGCGTCAATTCATCTTGGGAAGACAAATACAAGTCCTGCACAGTGGTCAGAGGGATTTTAAGCCATTCCTCTTGCAGGATAGTGGCCAGGTCACTACGTGATACTGGTGGAGGGAAACGTTTCCTGACTCGCTCCTCCAAAACACCCCAAAGTGGCTCAATAATATTTAGATCTGGTGACTGTGCAGGCCATGGGAGATGTTCAACTTCACTTTCATGTTCATCAAACCAGTCTTTCACCAGTCTTGCTGTGTGTATTGGTGCATTGTCATCCTGATACTCGGCACCGCCTTCAGGATACAATGTTTGAACCACTGAATGCTCATGGTCCTCAAGAATGGTTCGGTAGTCCTTGGCAGTGACGCGCCCATCTAGCACAAGTATTGGGCCAAGGGAATGCCATGATATGCCAGCCCAAACCATCACTGATCCACCCCAATGCTTCACTCTGGGCATGCAACAGTCTGGGGGTGGTACTCTTCTTTGGGGCTTCTCCACACCGTAACTCTCCCGGATGGGGGGGAAAACAGTAAAGGTGGACTCATCAGAGAACAATACATGTTTCACATTGTCCACAGCCCAAGATTTGAGCTCCTTGCACCATTGAAACCGACGTTTGGCATTGGCATGAGTGACCAAAGGTTTAGCTATAGCAGCCCGGCCGTATATATTGACCCTGTGGAGCTCCCGACGGACAGTTCTGGTGGAAACAGGAGAGTTGAGGTGCACATTTAATTCTGCCGTGATTTGGGTAGCCATGGTTTTATGTTTTTTGGATACAATCCGGGTAGGACCCGAACACCCCTTTCAGACAGCTTCCTCTTGCGTCCACAGTTAATCCTGTTGGATGTGGTTCGTCCTTCTTGGTGGTATGCTGACATTACCCTGGATACCGTGGCTCTTGATACATCACAAAGACTTGCTGTCTTGGTCACAGATGCGCCAGCAAGACGTGCACTAACAATTTGTCCTCTTTTGAACTCTGGTATGTCACCCATAATGTTGTGTGCATTTCAATATTTTGAGCAAAACTGTGCTCTTACCCTGCTAATTGAACCTTCACACTCTGCTCTTACTGGTACAATATGCAATCAATGAAGACTGGCTACCAGGCTGGTCCAATTTAGCCATGAAACCTCCCACACTAAAATGACAGGTGTTTCAGTTTCATTGTCTAACCCCTGTATATTTTTTGGAATTTAAAATGTTTTTATTGAAATTTAGAAGTTTATGTTCACTAAGATCATAATGCCTTTAAACAATTTGTAAAAACCAATATGATGATATCACTGCACAAACAGTGAAAAAGACTAATTTCGATGAAAATATGGCCATAATAAAATATATGCAGATCAAAGGAGAACAAATATTTTCTAAGATATTGAGGTAAAAAACAGGAATTAGTATAGTGCATAGTACAAAAAACTGATTGTGAACAGAGGAGTGGACATCATGTCCAGATCATGGCCCTGCTGTTAGCTCTGAAATCTGCAAAGAGAGTGAGCAATTTATCTGCATTCTCTGTTGCTCCTTCATGTCTCAGAATACAAGCCGACGGCAGCTCAGCTGTGCTGCGTCCAACCCCTACTTTTAAACCTAAAAGCACCACAAGGTCATTCAGATGGAGAGTGATGTTGTAACCAGTGAATAGAATTTAATCGGGTTCAGATAGCAGTTTACTAGTCTGTTTATTACAAAAACTCTGGACTGAAACACACCCAACTTTCATCATACCTTCAACATAAATTATATCTGATAAAAAATAATTCACTCTAGCACTTTGACACACTAGATATAACAAATAATATATATATATATTATATATATATATATATGTTTTACCAAGTCCTCCTCTCAATCCTTGAAATTTTAATTTAAAAAAAATATCAAATGGTCCTTTTCTTATCTTTAGTAAAAAAATAAAATAAGTGCTGGCCAGCAAAAAAAAATATTGTTTATCTAGAGCTCTATGTGTGTGCGGTGCATACGAAAAGAAAACAAGATGTTGTCCTGACTGGAAACGAGCACCAGGAACGATGATGCAGTCCTGCAAAGATGCAAGAAAGGCTCAACAGTCTCTGTCCTTTGCATCCACAGGTAAACTTCAGCCATCTCCTCCTTTTCTGGTTCATCAACAATAGTGCTCACTAGCAGGAAAACATATTAGCAGGCATAAAAAGTTAGGTGCAGTGCAGAATGTGGACAGAGACACACATCTCGGCTCCGCAGCAGTTCTGATATCCTAAAGCCCGCGGTTTCCCCTGGGAAAAGCAATCATAAAGCTGCCGTAAAGTGACTGTTTTAGTGACTGTTATCTGGTTTAACCCCCTATAATCAATGCAAGGGCGGAGAGAGCCATCCTTTTGCCCACAAAGAAAAACCCAGCTCCGAGTGGAGAAGAGGATGGACGGATAAGCCCAGCTAATAAGGACTCATTGATGTAGTCCTCCATTACTTTTCTTTCAGGACCAGAAATTTTGGTAAAGTCTACTGGTAGGTAGAGGGGCACCAGGAAGCAAGTCAATGGCACAATCGTAGGGCCTATGTGAAGGTAATGACTGGGCCTTAGATTTACTAAAAACTAAACGGAGATCATGGTATTCTGAAAGTACACTAGTGAGGTCAATATTCTCAGTTTCGGTAGGAGTTAATTCAGCAGGTTGAGAAACAATGGCTGATTGCAAACAGGAGGAATGACAGTTGGTGGACCAGGACTCAACCTGGGCTTCAGTCCGGTTAATGTGGGGGTTGTGCTTCTTGAGCCAGGGATACCCTAACACGATTGAATTCAGGGCAATAGGAAACACAAAAAGTGAGATCTCCTCCCTATGGTTACCTGACAGAATTAATGTCAAAGGTTTGGTCTTTTGAGTTATTCGAGGTAATTTTTTGCCATCCAAAGAAGAAACAGCTTGAGGAGTAAAAAGTGGCTCTGTCTCAATCTGTGCTTTTTTAACTAATCCTGGGTCTATTAGATTCTGGTCACTACCTGAGTCAACAAGAGCAGAGAGTTTTTGGAATGGGTGGTGTGAAATCAATGTGGCTGGTAAACTAAGTCTGGGGGTAAAGAATCGGTCCGTCAGTTCCCCCTCATCTACTGGCGGACCTGGCCTTTTGGCCCCTTAGGGCGAATAGGACAGTTAGCAAGGTGATGTTCCGGAGAGCCATAGTAAAAACACTGATTAGCTTGGCGACGTCTTAATCTTTCTTCAGGAGAAAGCTGGGTACGCCCGATCTGCATGGGTTCACTACCTGAATTGACTAAAGCAGGTGTGGTGCGAACAATCTCGGGAACAGGGCTGGAGAGAACAGCTCTAGCAGACCCTTGTTCTAACTTGGACCTCTTTCTCTCCCTCATACGATTATCAAGTCTAATGGCTAACTTGATAAGTCCATTCAGAGTTTTAGGTTCATCAGTTAAGGCTAATGCATCCTTTAATGGATCATGTAGCGACTGATAAAATGCGGCTCTAAGAGCGCAGTCATTCCATCCAGATGCAGCAGCGAGGGTACGAAAATCGATGGAAAACTCAGCTACTGACTGATTTCTCTGTTTTATTGACCATAAGCTACGGGCATTGGCAGTCAAATCTAGCTCACAAGAGAAAGCCTGACGAAAATCATCCTCAAATTCAGCAAAGGTGCAGCCAAAGTCTAAACAGTTAGAGAAACGGCCTTCTGCCCACCGCAGGGCCTTTCCGGTTAACAACCCAATAACAAAAAAAAATCTTAACTGCGTCGTGAGGGAATGATTGTGGGGGGCGATTAAATACAAGAGTGCATTGGAGAAGAAAACCCTTACAATCTCCATTTTCACCGGAGAATTTTTCTGGGTTCGGGGAATGACCTAACGTAAATGCGGAAGTTGCTGGGAAACAGGAGAGACGCCAGCGCCTTCTATAGCCGGGGCTGTTAAATTGCTCAAGGTGTGATGAAACAAGGAAGTGAGTTGTTAGATCTGCTGATTATTCTGTTTCTGTTGTTCAAAAAGAGAATGGAGAGAAGAGTCATGAGTAACAATCTGGTGATGTTCAGATAAGGTTCTCCTGAATGCTTCTGCTGGGTCAGATTGGCCAGAGTGTTCTGTCATATTGTAATTAACGAAGTTGACCCACATGCAGAAGCAATCCAGGAGATGGTAATGTTTGTTAATGTGTTTATTTACGACAGTGAGAAAAGTGCAGGGAACTGGAACCAGGATGCAAACTGTAAAAGTAAACAAGAGAGTAAGCAGAGGTAACTGAGGGACTGAAGATAATAAATCTGTCTTACAGGAATTGGTGGAGGTATCTGCCAGAGGGAGGTAATGGAGAAACCAAGTAACTGTAGCATGAGATACTGGGGTTGGTGGATATGGTGAACCAAGAGTGTCTGTAATCCAAGGTGAGCGAGGTAGTAGGAGGGTGGACAGGGTTCGCCGACGGAGGTCCGAGGTACGCAAGAACCAGGAGGCTGCCAATAAGTGTGATCCAACGAAGTCATGAAGAACTTGAATCTTTGATCATGGAAACAGGATAGCTTCTTTCTCTAAGAATGGTTTATCCAGGCAGGATTCTATGCAAGGCAGTTCAGGTTTAGGGAAACCTACAGGATACAAAAATACAAAATTATTCCAGGAACAAGACATGAGCAATGCAAGGAATATGTGGCTAGTTTGTACCACTAAGGGTAACACTCTGGCAGTGAGTAGCCGATAGCCTCCTCCTTAAATAGTCCTCTGGAGGTAATCAGGGGACTAGCGAACACCTGTCACCTCTCCTCCAGGTTCCACACCATCTAGAGGCTGAACACAGTGAATGCACCAACAGACAACACAAAAATACAGAACCTGACACCAATACCCACACTAACACGCTACGCCCCTTCTATGAAGTGTGTACTTTGTACAAGTGCATGTAGGGGTTGAATGGCGCAAGGTTTTACAAGTGGGGGCAAAATTAGAGAATTGGGACAGTAGGGGTTACGTCATCTACTCTCACCTCTGCACCGTAACTGCAACATCAAAAAGGGCGGGAACCAGCGCTGTTTTTGCTGTCTTGCTGCTAAAAAAACTATTTAAAACTGCAACAAGCAATTGTTTTGAGGAGAAGAAAGTGCAGGAAGCGAAGGAGGCTTATACAACATACTCTTGCCGCGCCAGTGTTTGTTTGAAAGGTAACTTCCATGTTATGGCCTACTGACTGCCCAGACTCACTCCGAACCCAGTGATTTCTTACAATGTTGAGCCTGGAAACTGTTGAGGTACAATAATTCCACCATATATAAAAAGACACCCTCAACACCCCAGTCCGGATGTCGTGAGAAAGAACAGATGAAGAGCAGGAAAAATTAAGATTAACACAAGTTTTAAATTTTTGGAAAATGATAAGTCCAATAATTCCCCTAAACATATTCCATACAAAAAGAATGATACAGAGAAAGAAATAAAGATTTACCAAAGGGGCCTTTGAGAGAAGACTCGATCAGCGGGCAAATCTACGGCTGGTCACCGAGTGATCTGCCTCATCATAGATGCCAGTACATTTTATCCATCTACATCAAAGACTGAGCCTCCCTTTTACCAGTCTGGTGCCGTAAATTACCCCAAGCCCCACTTGTGGGTAATTTTTTTAGCTATAACCATGCCCAAAAAAGTTGGCATTTATTGCTTTAAAACTGCCCTAACAACCAGCATTTACTACTTGCAGCTGCTGAGAACCCCCCTAACCCCTGTTTCCCCCTTTTTTCCAGCCTGACTTTTTTGGCTGTGACCTCTGACTTCTCCCTCTCAGCCTCACAATACTTTTTAAAGCCCTTTTTTATGGTTTATACATGCGAAACTAAACAATAAAACAAAAAGTACATTTTTTTTAATTCTCAATAATCCCCCTTTGACCTCTAAAAAGGGGTCAATATTCAAAAATGTAGGAATGATAAGTAACAAATAAAAAGAATAATAGGGTATTGGCACACAAAAGATTAGTACTCCACGAAGTGACAAAGGAAAAGCCATGAAATTACAAAGGGGCCATTAATTTCCCCAAACCTTCATTAACAACATTTTGCATCATATTATTATATGGCGGGGCTTGAGTAAATGCCCCTTTTTCAAAAAATTTTTTTGACTTTTATAAAAGTCTTACTGTAAGGGGTAGCGAAAAACCCCGGCACAAAAAAACTCCACTTTACTAAAACCCCGACAAATACAGACAATGAAATCAGCAATGAGATAATTTAAAATTTTTTCCATTTTACCAAAGTTTTTGGTAAACCCATGCCCCCCCAGTCCCCCCCCAATTCCTGAATAGTCATGTAAATTTTTTTTGGTTTAAACGTACGCAAGCCTTCTAATGCTCGAGTCACTGAACCGTCAGGGGCATTTATTTTTTGGGATAAAAGGTACAGCACATGTCACCCAACATTGCACATAAAACCCCCCTTTTCAGGCCAACAACAGTGTCCAAAAACCCAAAATCTATTCTCCCACAGCCATTAGAGAAGTAGGCGCCAAACCTGTTCTGCCAAAACCCTTTTAAACCGCATCTCGTGTCAGATTTCCCCAACCCTTAAGACCTTGTAATGTATGTAATTGACCCCTGTCTACATTTTTTTTTGGGGGGTTACAGGAAAAAACTGCTGAAATTACCGGATTTTTCAAACCCCAGCTCCCCACTTGATCAATTAATTTAAACTGGTCTGGAACTCCACGGGGGAAAAACAAATTTGCATCAATATAAGTTAATGAACTGTCCATAAACCCAAAGGATCTGGTCTTCCTGAACTTTCCTCCATGCGCCGATTTTCTCCCCCCACAGAAGCAATGGGCCACCAGCCGTACCATTGGCCCCACTTTCCTACTGCCTCAGGGGAATTTGGACTTTACAAATATTTCCACCACAGTAGTAATTATGAACCTTCACGGGGCCGCCGTCCTATAGTGCCAGCTGGGTAAATTTTTTATACCATGATGGAAAAAACAGTTCCCAATTTTTAACTGTGGCTTTTTTATAATACCCCTGTAAATTTTAAACGGGGAAAATCCATATCCCTCACTCTGAGGGAAAAAAGGGCCTACCAAGGGAACTATTGCTAAAATTACCCGGGGAAAACACCTTTGCTATGGTTAAACATGCAGGGTTTTCTTTACCATGAGTTTTTTAAAACATGCATTTAAATCCCAGTGGATCCGCATTCTCATATATAGGACAAGGGACACAGTGACCCAAGTTGGTCTTGCCCCCCCGCACATGCTATAACAATTGCTCATGGCTGGTTTCCGTGGCTGTTTTGAGCCATCCATGTCAAAACCCCAAAATTGGACTCTGTAAATCCCAGAGCCCCTTGGATAACATCTTCTGGGGTTAAGGTGTTATAGTTTATCTGAACCACAGGTGTTTTCATACCCCCACTTTTGGCCGTAACAGAAATAAGATTAATTCTAACAATTCTATTCTAACAATTCATGTCTTTTAATGCATGTATCTGATGTTTCAGTCATTGTCCGGAGTAGATGACGACGGCTGCGTAAATTGGGACTGGAGGCGTGCTCACCCATCTGGAAAACATCACACAACAAGAATACAATTATTCCCACAAGTGTCATTATTAACCACCCCCCATTTCCATTTGCAACTAAAATCCCAACAATGCATCACCATTTTTATCCTTTATCCTTTATCCTGGATTTATCTGTTGATTAGTTGAATGTAATGACTCCTTGAAGTGGATAAATCCTCTTGAAAAGTCTCTGGAGTGGATAAATCCTCTTCTTTTAATCCTGAAAACCAAAAGAAGTCTCTGGAGTGGATAAATCCTCTTCAGCTCAGTGCGATCACCTATGAGCCTCCAGGGGGATTATTGTGCCCCTTTATGACATCTGATGTGGCCTACATGACTTTGTAGGCTCCTCAGCTGGTGCACACTGGCTCCAATGATACCAGGTTTCTCCTTTTCCTCTCAGACGAACCGCATGAGATGTTCTTTCCAGGACTTGGAACGAGCCTGTGAATCTGGGTTCCTGCCACTTATGCTTGATGACCTTGAGCCAAACCCAGGTGACTCCGGGTACCACAGGGGGGGCCCCTTTGTTCCCTCAAGTCCTCTGGAGAATTCTGCCCCTGGGGCTGCCCAAATCATTAAAAAACGTGTTTTAAAAATAAAATTTTGCAGATTCACCTGTTTTTTCCTGAAAATATCCGCTGTGCTGCTCCCGGGAAAGACTCTCCCAGTCTGTAATTCATGTTGGGGTGTAACCTTGGACTGATTAACAGAAACTCCTGACAGACATTAAAAACCACTGGCAATGCATCCACCCAATTTAGTTTAGTCTGTGCACAGATTTTTGCCAATTTTTGTTTTCAAGTTTTTTTTCATTCTTTCCAAAACCCTTGCCCTTGGACTGAGGATGATATACTGTACCCAAAGCATTTTTTAGTCCCAAAACCCTTTTTTTAACCCTTTTTAAATTTTGGGTGCCACCTTGTTCCAGGTTGATAAGCATCTGTCAAATACCTACATGTGCCTGTCCATGGGGCCTCTTCCAAAATGTGTTCCCTAATGTTTTTTGGGGATCACAATTTTACCCTCAGGGGCCCCTTTCCCCAGGCCCTCTTCTTCTTTTGCACCTTTTCTCTTCCACACAGTAAAAGTTTTTCAGGGGAAAACCCCCTTTTTTTGTTTTTTTAAAAATTTTTTCCAAAGTTAGATGTTTAAGGTTTCAGCTTCAACACTTACTAAAATTGAAGCTGACTGTATAACCTGCTGCAGTTTTAGCTGCCAAATCTGCGGCGGTATTCCCCTTTGCAGTCATATTGTTTGAGAAATCATGACCTCTACATTTGATTACAGCTACCCTTTTAGGCAATAACAAAGCTTCTGCCAAAAATCTAATTTCATTTTCATTTTTGATCGGCTTCTGTGCTGCAGTCACAAATCCACATGTGCGTCAGGGCCATCCGCTGCATGCAGTGTGGTTCCATCCGGAAAAGTCACAGCCAAGCCATCCATGGAACATAGTATTGTTGCTCCCAATGCAATCAAAATGTCTCTGCCAAGTAAATTCACTGGTGTGAATTTACATGCGAACTGAACTAATAGCATGAAAGTACATGATTTTAATTCTCAACAAAACCCAGTAAAAAAATATATTTGTCGGCTTGCTGTCTAAAGTTTATGCAGTTCTTATTATTCTGATTTGATGGTTGATTACGTTGATGGTTGTGATTGGTTTTTGCTCAGAACGTCATCTGCAGCAGTGAATTGTGGGTAATATACTTCGGCGAAGTCTGCTTCGATGCGGGCTTTGCCAAAGTGTGGATTGAGAGCACAAAGGAGGCGGGTCTAAGGACCACTCTGGAGAATTGGGACACACTACGCACTAGAACTCATCAACGGGAACGCGCAATTCAGGGACACAAGGGTGGAAGTGTGAGTATTGGGACAGGGCCATAGAATGCCCTGTGCCGCTCCCAGCCTCTGTTCGTCCATTACAGGGGATTACATGGGGATTGTTGTGCTGCATCATTACGCATGATCTAGCTGCTGATCCACTACCTACTTCCTATCAGAGTTACTTTAAAAAAGTAACTAGTTATAGCTACTTCTCCCAAAAAGTGACTGAGTTTACTCAGTCAATGCACTATCACAATAACTAGGCTTACTAGGCAAAGTAACAATTCAGTTACTTTTTAGAATCTAAAATGATGTTACAAGTTGCTAGGCAGAAAAATCAAGCCTGTTCTGTTTGCGCAGTGTATGATTGTCGGAGCTTGCGCTGGCCGCTGCAGGGCTTGTTAGCCACAAGTGTTATGGAAGGATGAGATGATTAGGGTGACCAGATATAAAAAACAAAAAACAAATGCGGGACAACAAGGATGCTTATGAGGGACATTATGGCACACATTACCAACACTACGATGACTTCAAACATTTTAATTTAACTAAGATCTCACCTTACATGGATCAATATCTGCTTTGCCTGTTAGTGCACAACAATGAATTAGCACAAGTTTGAAAAAAAAAAAACTTTTCACGTTTAACACGGGTAATGCTGGCTGCTGACACCTTGTCTGTCTGGCAGTCATCTCTGCGTTTGAGTAAAAAGGAGTCCTTAGATCAGCAGGTGGATTTTCAGATGTGCATTTCCTGTACGACTCACTTTTAAAGTGTCGCTTTACATCATTCTCCTCTCCATGTGAAATTAATAATAACTGGCAAACTTCATAACAATCCCTTTTTTTTTGTCGAGGTAGGAAAACTTTACTGGCCGTCCGTTAAATCTTACGTTACTTCTTACCTCTCATCGGCTCTTTTTATTTGGCACCCCAAAGGACAATCCTCAGTCAGAGATCAGTTGTAGTTTCCACAAGTTTATTAAAACCAATCTGAATTCAGAGAGGGAGACATCACACTTACACGGGTACTTGAAAACGTCTTTGTGTTGTCTGACTGGGGCTGCACTTCTGTTAAGAAGCACTAAGTTCTTCTTTAACCTTTTTACATTAGTTCCAGTGTAGGATTAATTGCAAACACGGTGTATTCATATACACCATGGTTTGTTTACCATGTGGGTGTGTCTTCTGTGGCAGCCATCTGGAGTTCAGTTAAAGAGGAGGCCCGCCTCAAACCCAGATCTGATATAGGAAGTGAGCTGATGAGAGCAGGAGTTTGATTAGTTGAAATTGTGTAGAAAGTCAAAGTAATTTAAAAAAATGATTTGACTTGTAAAATATGTATCTGTACACATACCAAGTTTGCTAAATGTTTTATTATTGATAAAGAATTGTTAATGTCTTCAATATCAATGTGAGAATTGACTTTCTTGTTTTTTTTTCCCGCTCTGGAAATGGAGATGATTGGGCTGTTTTGAATTTAGGGTGGGTCTGGAATGTATATAAGATGACTGCTGGATGTAGTAAAAGACTGACTGAAGGACTGCCATTTTGAGAAGTTTTTGTGATGGCCTGAAATTAAAAACAAAATCACTTTTTTTGCTGTTCAAAACCTTTTCGTCTTAAAACCTTACAGGATTCCAGAACGAATGATGGAACCCCCTAAAAAAGGGGCCCCAAACTGCTGGAAATGGGAGTTGTAGAACCATCAAGAAGGGTGTAAAATCCCATTGTGCTTTTTTCCAAGAAAACTCAACTCAACTTCGATTTTTTTTCAGATTTGAGAAAGTTAAAACAGCATTTCCCCGTTCGAATTTTACCCTTTGCCACGCATTGATCTACTGGAAAGACTAGAATGGCCAAAATAACTCAAAACCCTTTTGGGTTTTAATGTAAGGGGGTTTTTGGCAAGTGCCATTAGATCCTCCTGTAAAGAATACACGGCATTTCAGATTCCAGGAATGGGCTTATTTTCATTATACAGTGCTACCATTGGTCTTCATGGGGGCCCGTTCCCCTTTCAAAGGTTAATAGATATTATCTTAGTGCCTGCTCAAAATTTGCTGCTGCCTACCTGGATGATTTGTGATTTACAGTGAGTCTTGGGGGATCACATACAACACCTAAAGGTTGTGATGGCAAAGATCCAGAATGGGGTTTTGACCCTAAATGTAAAACAAGTGTGCCTGGGCACAAGAAGAAGTAAAATACCTGGGATACCTTTTGGGGATAGGGAAAATAAAGGCCCAAGTTAAAAAAGAAAAAATTTCCCAAGCAATCCCCGACCCAAAACAAAGAAGCAAGAGGGGTCTTTTTGGGTTTAGTTGGGGTATATAAAATTTTTTTCCCCCATTTCTCAATTTTTTGGGCAGCTATTGCTGAAGTTAACAAAAAAATCTACTTCTAAGATCATGTGGAATGATGACTGTGAACATGCTTTTCAAAACCTTAAAGAATCAGATATGTCAAGCTCCTGTGTTGCAGAGTCCTGACTTCACCAAGCCTTTTGTCGAACAAGTGGATGCCTCAAATGCTGGACTTGGAGCAGTACTGGCTCAGGGACAGGCTGGTGAAGAAATGCCTGTCCTTTTCTTGAGTAAGAAGCTTCTTGACCGAGAGAAAAAGTACTCTACAGTAGAAAAAGAAGGACTGGCAATAAAGTGGGCTGTGGACTCTTTAAAATATTACCTCCTTGGAAGAGAGTTTATTTTACAAACTCATCACAGACCATTTACATGGATGCACTCCAAGCAGCATCAGAATACCCGAATATTACGTTGGTGCCTTGCCCTCCAGCCATACCAGTTCACCATACAGCATTGTCCAGGTAAGAAAAACCTTATTGCTGACTACCTTTCTCGTTTGCCTGAGATTTGTCAACCAGAGGGGGAGGAAATGAGTAAATATTAAGAAGCACTAAGTTCTTCTTTAACCTTTTTACATTAGTTCCAGTGTGGGATTAATTGCAAAAATGGTGTATTCATATACTATTGAAGTGTTTGTTTACCATGTGGGTGTGTCTTCTGTGGCAGCCATCTGGAGTTCAGTTAAAGAGGAGGCCCGCCTCAAACCCAGCTCTGATATAGGAAGTGAGCTGATGAGAGCAGGAGTTTGATTGGTTGAAATTGTGTGGAAAGTCAAAGTAATTTAAAAAAATGATTTGACTTGTAAAATATGTATCTGTACACATACCAAGTTTGCTAAATGTTTTATTATTGATAAAGAATTGTTAATGTCTTCAATATCAATGTGAAAATTGACTTCTTTGTTTCTTTTCCCGCTCTGGAAGACGGAGATGATTGGCTGTTTTGAATTAGGGTGGGGTCTGGAATGTATATAAGATGGCTGCTGGATGTAGTAAAGGACTGACTGGAGGACTGCCATTTTGAGAAGAGTTGTGATGGCCTGAAAATTAAACAAAATCAGCTTTGTTTGCTGTACTGCAAAGCCAGAGTAATGTTTTCTTTTCCACACCGATGCCTTTCACTCCGTCATATACCCCACGTTTTTGTGCAGCACCTTTTTTTCAGTTACATACACAATCATTCTATCTGTGGATGTCTCCCCAGCAACAGCATAAAAAAACAGAGATACAATTCATCATTTAATTAAGAATTGTTTCCCACACGTCTTCCGGCACAGAGAGGAGTACCATGCCTCCCCAATAGAGGCTGACATTTTTTCGGGAATCCCACGGGTCACGGGATTCCCATGGGAATCCCACGGGATGGGAGACAGCATTAGTAAAGATCACGTGATTGGGGTGGTACAGGATAAAAAATGAAAGGGAGCAGACGGGAGCGGGAGCTAACCAATAGGAGGAAATAAACTAAGATCAATTGTCTTTGGAAATGTAAAACTGAGACTTTGTTATAAACTTTAAGAAAACAAAACTTGGATTGACGCCAGCATTGTGTAGTTTTTTTCTAAGAAGCAGATAATATAATGCGAGTCAAACGATCTACACGACCCACAAGCCAACAGTGCCTCTTATCGATGTTTTCCACCTGCGTTCAGAATGGAGGGAGCAAACGCAGTTTTGCAACGTAAAGTCAGAAGTAAGGACTTATCTATTAAACTCATAGAGCTGACAGGAAAGTCGCAAATATTACCGAACTTCAGGAGAGTTGAATGCAGGTGTGTTAACACGCAGTATGCTGCTTGTAAAACGTGTTTAGTCGTAAACAGGTACACCAGTGATTAAGGCACACTTGTAAGGCAAATTCTGGATTGAATCAGCTGCATCTCTTCATTCGCCAAACGAAAAGTATCATCACGTGTCAACAAAATTGCTCGCATGTGCACTAAAGATTTAAGAGCCTTTGCCACAGTAGGGGGGAAAGGTACGGAGCCCGCGAGGAGACATGCAGGAATTTTTTTCATTTGTGTCCCCATGCAATACTTTTGCGTTTTCTCGCAAAAGTTGTTAATCGCATTGAGAAAGCTGTGCATTTTGGAACAGCAGCACAGATGACAAACTGCTCACAAAATAAACAACACTGATATGGCATTGATATAGTTTATTTGTCATATGCAGGTTAACATGCAGTCAACATTGCGATTAAATGCTTAGGATAAGAAGAACCGTTCAAATCACAATTAAAAACAAAAGCACTAATGGCGTGAAAAAAAAAGTACACATCATGCAGCAGCAATAAGCAAATAAAGTGTCACAGATGTGGTTTCGTGCAGTATTATTGACCAGAGTTCAGTAGTTTGACAGCTTGTGGATAATAACTGTCTTTAAGTCTGAAATATCATTTTATTTAAGGCCGATTTCAAAATAAAACTCAATAAATCTCAAAAATGGGTGTAGTGTTTATTCCATTTTTTTTTTTTTTTTACCGTGTCCTGTCCGGCAGAGTAGCGCTCAGAATTGTTGTCTGAGTGCCAAAAAATTGCCCTACAAATTTACTTTCACAAGTGGAGCATCACAGCTATAGCTTTAAGGCCCTGCTTGATATTTATAAAATAAACTTTATAATAAACTTCTTTGGGAATATTTCAATTGTTACGGACACGGAGACTGAAATGAAAAGGAAAACAGAAGCTTGACAAAGAGAGAGATGGGGCAAAAGGGAAAAAGGAGAAAGAAGGAGGAAGAGGGGGAGGGAGAAAAAAGGATGAATAGAATAAAAAGATTACACCCTGCTTGCTTATACACAAAAAAACACACGGTATTTATGAATGTAAAAAGACTTGGTGAGAAGTGCACCCCAATATAGATCATCTGTGTATCTATAAAAAACCTGTGTGGGATGCGCTTTGTATACAAGGTTTCCCCACAGAAATATGCAATAGCGAGTGTGAGGACCCACCGACCTCCCTCGGGGGTCCCCGGGCGGACACTGAGGAGATCCGAGCAACAGACATCAAAGGGCCCCCCCAAAGCAGAGGAACCCCCAAAGCAAAGGCCCCGCCGGCAGCTGTCCACTCCCGAGCAGATCCAGCCATGGCCCCAGGCCCCCAAGACCCCGGGACACCCCCCCCCAAGACAGAGGCCGACAGACCCCCAGGGGTCCAGGCCCCGGCAGGCAGCCACCGGGAGTGAGCCAGCACACACCCAAGCATCCACCCCCCGGACCCCGAGAACACAAGTACACCAGCGGCAGAGACTCCAAACCACCGGCAGGCAGGGGGCGGGGGGGAAAATAAGC